>CM062819.1:1643457878-1644657878 GCA_031772625.1 Pinus tabuliformis | reverse complement strand
TTAGCTTTTTACTACTTGAATTTTATCTTCACCTACTGAAGCATAACTTACTCAAATGCTAACTACCTGACTTGTGGCTGTGGTGTGAAGATTAGCCCAAGGGAAATATATTTTACATATATAATTACACTTAATTACCACAATAATCTTATTTACACGCTACATGGACATAACTGGCTCTCGACGTTTCATGCACATTAAATAAATGCTCTCATTCCCTTGGTTGTTTAAGTGTGAGCACTCTCTCAATGAGCATGTGTTGTAATTGATCTCGCTTGTATTTGATCTTGGTCTATGTCAGATATGGTTGTTGCTTGGTAGTTTCACTTTTGCAGAATATTACTCTCTTACGTTAAGAGAGGCCATACAGACAGACCATACGTGATGAAGCGATGGTTGGTACAGAGTTTTGGTTAGCTTTAGGGTTAACAATGCACACACATGTAATTACGGGTAGCTGTGTCCTTAAATAAATTCCCAAGAACATGCATTCATTCTGTTAATTACCAAAGTGAAAGCAGAGATCGATTTGAATTCCGAAAAAGATAGGTGGTCCCAACAAAAATATATCAACTCTCAACTAATACAGATTGAGACTCGTCATATTCACATGGATGCACTTGTAGGAAGATCTTATATTTCCATTTATTTTCCCTATATCAACAAACTTACGGTTAAAAACAATTTTGTATAGTTAAAACATTATCTTCTTCAACAAGGCCTTAGGAAACAAACCTGACGTAGCTTCATTTTCCCATTTTCTTTCTCTCGTTCGATTAGTATAGTGTTTAAGGGTTTCCTTTAAAATAATCTCGCCATTTCATAAACCCAAAGTCAACCATTATAATGAAACCCTTTTAGTTAGTGTGTATATATATATATATATGTGTTGTTTCAACGTCCCTTCTTATGCATTCGTATTTATGATAGACATAAATATTTCAAGCAATAAAAACTGTGCATATGGATTTAACATTGATATTTAGATTAAATCTTCAGGAGTTCATATTTAACACTTATACCAGAACCCCTTTGCAAAGTTTGTGGTAATGACGCCAAATTCAGGCTTAGACTTGTCCATACCTTATGGAGGCGTATTGGCCCATAGGATGCAAGGTTTGAACTTGATTGCTCTGATACCACTTGTAACAAACCTCCTTAGCCTACCCTGGAATTTAGCTCCTAAGCTCCCATTCTGTAATTTTTTTCTATATTTAATCATTAAGATGCAATACTGGTAAACACTATCTTTAGCCCACCCTTATATCATCATTACTAATTCTATAATGGACACCATAATTATTTCTATATATAATAGTTATCTTATATTTTAATCTAAAATTATAAATAATCTTAATCTAAAATTATAAATAAATGAGATTGTATAATTCATATAAAAAATTTAATAACCATAATCATTTCCATATATATTATAATTATCTTACATTTTAATCTAAAATAAAATTATAAATAAACTCGATGGTATAATATACATGAAGGTTTGGTCATTGGTCCCATTTATTCTTATTTTCTCTAATTTGATGGGGAGTGGGTGGCATCGAAAGGATGTAAAGTAAAAAGATGGGAAGGACAGAAGACGAATGGGGGCAGTTGACACTGAGCATCCAGTAATTGACCCACGACTTAAAGATGGGAGGGACAGACACAGTCTCTTCGATGTGGAAAGTAAAGATGGGAGGGACAGAGGACAAATGGGGTAGTTGACAGCGAGCATCGAGTAATTGACCCACGACTTAAAGCAACACAGTCTCTTCGCATGTGGAAAGTAAAGAAGGTGCGGAAATGGATTAGCATGCGTACTCAACAGGGATTGTACGTATACTTTTCTTTATGTTTAATTGTGACGTGGTGCAATAACGCAATCGATAATGTCGTTACCAACTTTTATGAGTCTTGGATTTATTGCCTGTCCTCTAACCATTCATATGCACTTGTTCAGTCATTTTTCTTGCAGAGTCGATCAATCATGTCCATGCGTGGAAATCGTGCGACTCGTGTAACACCTCAATGCAGAAACAGTCACTGTGTTTAGTAAATAAAAATTGTTTGCAATAGCTAAATGAAATAGTTACAAAGAGACACTTACCCATCTATAGATGGGGAAACAGTCCACACAGGATATCGTGGAGCTGGGTGAAATCAACCAGTGAGAGAAAAGTCGCAGACAGTAGGACTTGAGGCTGGACAATGAGTCCTAAGGCCCAAGGTACCGACTGTAGCTTGACTGATCTTAATTGTGAAGAGAAGAAAGTGCTCAAGGGAGAGTCTGGACGTGATTGCCAGGCTCACCACTAGGAATAGAGACTTTCTAGACAGGATCGGAGTTGCATGTATGCAAGTATTAAACGGATAAGTCACTCGGATTTATATTTAGGAATTAATAATTGAATATGAAAAATTACACGTTTGACTAACGGAATAAATTGAGAAAAGTTTCATAAAAGTGTGATTGGAACAAAACATAGAATTGAATTTCCTATATTCCAAAGAACAGAAAGTAAATTTCATAAGCAATGCATGATAGAGTTATTTCACTGTAACAAACAGATACACATGTATCCTTGAAACTGTAAAAATAGCATCTAGAAGAATAGGTTCAGAATCTCGAATAGATAATAGCAAGAAGGAGAAATAAGTTAAATATGTAAGAAATCATTGTTTGTTCATTCAAATTGTTACTCTTTTAAAAGAAGAGAAATAGAAAAGATCCTACCCATCATTATAGGCTACAAGTATCAGACAGTAATGAATATATACCAGTAGAGGGAAACATAAAATTCATTCTTTTAAATGCAAAGGACTGAACATATATAGACTGTAATTTTAAAAACTTAAATTAAGCTGTAGCAGCAGAATTGGCTCTTTGGCCTGAAAATGTCACAATCATGAAATAACCCAACTCTCGAATAATTTTTAAATAGATTTCCACTTTTCAACATTTATTTTCTTTCAGAGAAAAACACCCACGTAAACCCGCAGTCGAAACTCATAACAACAGTTCAAAACCCATGCTAATGTGGTGCGCAAAACATAACCAATGTACATAGACATCCAAATAAAGGTCTAGCTCAACAAGTTTCGGCGTAAAGCCTCTGCCCGGAAAACATTTCTTCCATAGTGCAAATTACCATATAACTATTAAACATTTATGAACCAAAGAGGATTTTTCTGACCTGTAAACACCCAAGGAGAATCATAAGCTCTTAAAAGCATAAATTATGTTGTCTTAACCATGTGAATAGCTTGTCGGCTACAGTAGGATACTTGCAATCATGTACCAGTGACCATAGAATACATTAAGAAGGTAAACCTGCTAGTCAAAAAATAAAAAAGATGCCAAGAAGGTGGCGACCATACCTGAGACTAGAGGATTCCAGCAGATGGCTTTCCACCTTCATTCCAATAAAATTTATCAGTTAGCCGAATTTAGAAACATAAATCTGCATGGAAATGTTAGAAGAAATATATGGAAGATATGAACAATAAGAAAATTGTGTCCTTACCTTTCGGTAATCGACTTCAGACCTGGCTACCTTCCGCAGAACCGAAAAACCATCGAGCCACCCCTAGACGGTGGAAGAAACCAGTTAAACACTCCACCAGATGAAAGACCGAAGCGAATCCAAAATCAGATAGTGTAGAAAGTTGAAACAACATAGGCTCAAGTAGTTGAGGATACCTTCCGGTGTGGGGCTGACTAAAATCTCCATTTCACACAACTGAAATGGTCATGAGCCGACCTAAAACCATCGAAAGGCCAACCTTGTTGTAGAATAACGAAAAACCAAAAGCCACCAATAGAAAATGACTCCACAACTAGCTGGACGCGGGGAGTTGGTTAGATGGTTAAACCCTAAACCCTCCCCACCATCAGATTTCCCATCAAAGATCAATGGGAGTAAATCAAGCCAGGTGTCACAGGTGAGCCCAACCCTCCGATAGATACATGTAGCGGGACCAACCATGGGTAGTCCGCATGTACTAAAGTACAAGAAACATTTAACCAAGGTTCGGTCATGGACGGCTACACCAATTGGGAGCCATGCTAAAGGTAATTGCAAGCCATTATATACATCATGAACTGTGTTGTATTTAATATAAATAGTCAAGCCATCAGTGCGCCACTAAGGATCATGTAATCATTGTTATGTGTTAAATATTACTAATTTTTTATTTATTTATTTAGATATTTCGTAAATTATTTGTTTATGGTTTTACAAATGGTATTAGAGCTCAGGTTCATACACTGAGACTCTTTGGGGAATTATGTATATATGAATAAATGTGACATTAATCAAAATAACTAAGTATGTGTGCATGTGAACACAAAGACCCGCATCAACACAAAAGGGGTCAGAATGCAGAGGAGCCCAGGACCACAAAACCCGCCAGAGACAACTTATGTGAATACCAACCCTCACATTTGGATACGACTGGGAGAGGAATCTCATCAAGCTAATGTTGTTCTACACTAAACCATTTAGCAACTGTGTGGTTAGATGACAAATTTAATAAGAGACAATGAACGGCTACGACTAGAACATGAGAGAATGCTTAGAAGTTTATCCAATTGACAGAACCAACGAGATCTGGACCCGAGTGCTGAATTTCAAGACGAAAACCCAATGACTCAGCATGGAGAAGAGAATGTTGAGTCAACTGAGAAACATGGGGAAGATGAAGAAGGGCATTCAAACAATGTCTCCGACCAATGAAAGACATAAAGATAGAAATTCTGAGTTACAAGGAGAATTCAAAAAGTTTAAACCGTCACTCTTTGAAGGGGAATCTGAAGAGGCAGTGGAAGCTTGTCTAATTGACATGAGAAAATATTTTCAGATTTATGATTACACCAATAAACGAAAAGCATGTTTGGCAGTTTATCAATTAAGAGCTAAGGCTGCCCTTTGGTGGGAAGAAATCAAAACGGTGAGAAAAATCGATGAAGAACAGGTTATGTGGAAAGAATTTCAAAAGCAATTCAAAGATAAGAATCTAACTGAACATTATTATGACGAAAAAGGAAAGGAATTTCACGAGTTAAGATTGGGAACCTTATTTTGTAATCAACATAATTGTTAGCAATATCAAATCTTGTGACATGATTTGGATAAGAACCTCCATGTATTTTATAAGAAACTAAATATGTAGGTTTTCATCGTTACTAGTCATAAATATGTTATTGATGCAATTCATATGACGATTGTGTGGAGTTTTAAAAGCTTCCTGAGTGAACATTCTATCCATTAAATATAATATAGTATAATTTTTCCTTCAAAATTGAAATTACATTATTTAATTTTAATGAACCGACTATTAAGATCCCAATTCCAAAGGAAGAACCAATTTTTTTTATGCTTCATTACCTTTATGGCCTAAGTGATTTACGGTCTTAATATTTCCAAATGCTTCATTAGAAATGGTAGAATTCGGGCAACCTCTCAATGATAAATATTCAAGTCCAATAAGATTCCCAAAAGAACTTGGAAGAATATGCAAGGTGAAACATTTTTCAAATCTATTTCTTGGAGGTTTGTTAGATTTCTATTGAATTGAGAAGCGAGATCATTTCTGAATTGTTTGTTAACACTAAGTATTTCAAAGAGTGTACATCGCATAGTTCTCCAGGAAAAGTTTTGAATAACACATTGCTTATGTCAATATGTAGTAAGTGCCTCATTTTCATTATGGACATGGGAAGCTTGAAAGGGGATCACAGGTACTCAAATCTCGCAACTTGCGAGCGATTTACAATGAGAAGAAGTCTATGATGATTTTTGGTGAGAAAATGAAGAGTCACTAGAGAAATTTTGAGTTCTAAAATTGGTCTCCTAAAGAATATTATTCAGTGAATAATAATAGAAATAATAAAATAATATTAGATTATGTCATCACATTTTAGAGAGAAAAAATAAAAAATTATGTTTTCAACTCTTATTTACAAGTTATCTCCCAACAGTTTTACTCAAATTTCGAGCTGGAGCACTCGCTATATGCATAATGTAGTTCATAATCCAAAGAGTACCCTTGTTTCATACTTTTGATGGACCTTGCTAAACAAAAAATTATAAATACATGAAAAAAATGATTGCAATCATGTTTTACATGTATTTCTCAAATTTTTTGTAGCAGGGAACATCAAAAGTATAAAATATGGGCACTCCTTGGATGAGAAATTAAATTTTGTATCCAATGAGTGCTCCCACTTGAATCTGAGTAAAACAGTAGGGAGATAAGTTGAAAACATCAGTTGAAAAAGTAGTTGTTTTTTTTTTAACATTTTTACTCCAAAAATGTTGAATCATACCCCATGGTTGACATCATCGTAATGAATCATATTGGTTCTTATAAAGCTAATTTTTGTTTTACACTTTTGTTTTGAGACCTATTTTTGACCTCAAAATTTCTCTAATTAACAACGAACGAAAGGAAATAAGTATACTTGATATTCACATTCCCACAATATTCTTAATTCATTTCCTTCCACCTCTGAAACTTTTAAATTCTTATTGAGAATCCAGGAGGGCGGGGATGAATGTGTTCACTTATAACAGTCTAGAGGTATCGTGCTTGCACCCTTAAATAATTATCTTCAACTACAAAAAGTTGAAAATTCAAAATACCACAAAAATGGAAATTATCTAATAAACATTTGAGATAGCTCCCAAATAGGAAGAAAATAATAAGTGGATTACTAAAGAAGGCAGATATATTAAATTGAAGTAGGAAGATATATCAAATCACAAAGATAAAAAGGTTTGATATTTTTTAGAACTATCAGAAGGCGTAATTAGATGATTGAAGTGAATGTAGGTGGATTAAAACGCTGAGACCCTTTGTAAATTTTGTGGAATTTATACTCCATTTTAAATTCAAATATTTACCAACCCTCTATCCATTATCATGAAGTGACTAGGCCAATAGTTTTAACACTCCTCAAACTGAAGAGTGATTTTTTAATCTAATCTTTATTTGTGAAGGGTGAATTTATAACGTAAACATCATTTTGGAAGAGAAAAAATTTAAACAAAATGTTCCTTGATGGGAAGTATAAAAGCTCATAGTGTTAAAAGAATTTGTTTGACTGGTAAACAAAAATCTAAATTCCGTCCCTAGTCGTTGGTAAATTAATCCATGCTCAATGTCACCCAACAAATACATTCTTGGTCCTTCCTGATGTCCCTTTCCATAAGCGACGTATCTCCACAATTATAGTCATGATTTTGCCACCCAACATGCATCCAATTTTCACATCACCTATAATTATATATATTTTTATTAAGAGAAAGGAAGAATAAGTGTGACCATTGACCAAACCTTTGCAATGATTGATCTCCTTGTTTTGTAGTCATCCCTCAATCACAACATTTCTTCACCTTCCTGATTTTCATTTCAAACATCATCATGATGAAGACGTCATTTCTCTTTATTTTTGTTTCCCCTTTCTTTTCACTTTAACATTGTCGAGAGAGAAAAGTATGGTGCCAAATTACATTTGTTTTAAACATAGCTCTATTAAGTGCTAAGAGGGATCAAATATTTCCAGGTACAAACCATTCCTCAATTTTTGAACTAAAAAATAGATTTGTGCTTGTACATATTTGATACTATAGAGGCTTGACAAATCCAGGTTTAAGATGGATGTACACTAGTTTAAATTATCTAAAATATTGTAACTTTCTTTTACATTTAAATTATACTTCGTTCTATTTCTTCTTTTCTTATACTGGGCTACAACTTGTATATTTAAATAATTTGAAGTCAAGCAAATTATACATCCATATTATGCACTCGTATTTCTAATAATCATTTAAATAATGAAATCATTAAGTAGGAATTAAATTTTAAAATATCATCAATGCTCATTATTTTTTACCTCGATATAATTTACCTTACACCCAAATTTTAAATATGATGTATATTTGTGTAATTTATTGAAGCATTATTTTCCATTCAAAATATTATTATCATTAAACATGTTCTTTTTATCTAGAGAAAAACATTTCAAATCTATTTATGTATGCATATTTATTTATTTTCACTTTGTTAAAATTTACCTCAAAAAAAAGAATGTCATATATATATATATATATATATATATATATATATATATATATATTTCTTTATATATTGAAATTCTTATTCAAATTTATTTAGACAAAGTTTACCTCACATGAAATCATTTTAACTCATATCAATTTACTTACACACAAACACATTTTAACTATAATGTCAATTTACATAACTTTTACAGGAAACATTTTTGTTTTTTAAGTATTCTAATTTCATGCAACATTTCACATAATAAAAATTGATGCTTTATTCAATTTCACATTTTACCCAATAATCTTATATGATTTTTTACCTTACAAATAAAATATATTCTAATATTTTTTTTGCAATACCCTCAAAGCTAAGTGGGATGAGGAATGAGGTGTTGGTAAGTTTTGTAGTTGGGTGAGGTTGTTGTTCCAATGTGAAGCAAAACAAAAGTTACAAACAAACAAATTTATTTCATTACTATAGGTTACAAATTATATAGTTCAAGAATTTTTTAAGAACAAGCATACCTTAATTGAAGATTTTGACTTCTTCGCTAAACGAACTTTACACTTTTTTGGTTTTCTTGAATTTAGTCCATGCTTTATTAGTCTTTGCAAGACTCTAGCAATCGATCTTCTTATTAACTGTTGGGTGAGCGCATGGAGTTGGGTTACACCTTTTGGCAAAGCGAGGGCATTTTTTGGTGGAAAAAGGATGCTTGATTGAGCAATTTTAAGTGCTCGATCAAGAAAATTTTAAGTTTTTGATAAAGCAATTTTTAAGAACTTAATCTAGTTGTTTAGGTGCTTAAAAATAACTTGATCGAGCATTTAAAAAGACCTTCGATCAAGCCATTTTTTAGCCTGAGTTAGAGGCTCGATCTAGAGTTATGGCTAGATCGAGCTATATGGTTCGATCGAGCCCTATGGCTTGACCGAGTGTTATTTCTTATTAAAAACCCTAGCCACAACCTGTGTAAGTCATTTTTCTCAAAGCATGAGAAAAAAAGGAGTTCAACGAAATATTTCTAAGCTCAACCGAGATGGAAGAACTCAATCCAGTTGTCCATTAACCCCACCAATGACCCAGTGGCTGAAGCCAAGATAGGATTCCTGTCATTTTTTCCTCTTTCCTTTTTTTTTTTTTACAAAATAAAATAAATTGATTTGAAAAAATCCTACTATTCAAAAATTAAAAAAACAAAATCACAAAACCCAAGAAGAAAACCCTTCAAAACGACATAAAGAACCTATAAAACCACCAAGAAAACACTTGAAGACCAAAATTGATCCAGGTAGATGTTTGTGGCCACCCACCTATCCCACTTGGACCCCCACAACTATCTCTTTCAGTTTTTCAGTTTCCTTAATTGTAGCACAATTTACTATTTTTAGTATTTTTTTGGGTCCTGAACTTCCGTAGCCATTTTGAGGCCCTAAATGACATTTTTTTGGATATTTGGGAGCAACATGGTCCATGGCCCAATGTTTATCTCCTAAAAGTTGTGGTCCTCGGATAGATCTTTCTAATGAGCTATTGTGTGTGTCAAACAGAGATCATATGCCAAAGTTACGACCTCGGGAAGTTGATGTACCAATTTACCCGAAACGGGGCCCACACTTTGGTGTTTCATCTCCTAGGGTTAGGTTTTTCGATGTTTAGGGTTTTCCATTGTTTCAAAAAAATAAATAGGCCTTCGAGCCTCATTGTAACACAGTTAAGAGTCATGTAGTCGTCGCATCTCTTCTCAAAGATAAACTACCATCACCCTAGCTAGTTTATTTCCATTTCTATTTGTAAGAATAATTCAATATTTTACATTAATGAAATGAAGTATTATTTCTACTACATCTCTGTATTTATGGTTATATCTATCATTTATTTTGTTCTTGTTTAAATCCGGATCAGTGGTATCAGAGCGGTCTATTTTTTTCTTTGTTTTTCTTTGCATGTCCCCAATGAGGCCGGGATATAAGGAGTTATGGCTTGAACTGGTCGAACCTGTGCAAGACCAACCTTGTAAATCCCAATGGTATCCCATGACAGATGAAAAGAAAGATGAGGTGGCATGAGATCCTATCAAAATGTTGCTCGAAGAAGCCCTCAAGCGACAAAGGAACATGATGATGGACAAATTTTCCTAGATCCTTCAACGACTACCCAGGGGTGACACATCGGCTTCCAACAACTACTTTGGAAACGCCACACCCTTTAAGGTAAAAGTTAACATTGAAATACCCATATTCAAGGGTCAAATAGATGTAGATTCTGTAGATAAATGGTTAAAACTTCTAGAAGGTTATTTCTCTGTTCATGATTTTTTCAGTCGACAAAAGATTATTTTCACTCTTCTCAAAGTAGCCCCCCATGTCAAGGATTGGTGGGAAACCTACTCCGAGCAGAAGGATGAAAGTACGAACTCACTGTTTTTAGTTGCACCCACTTAGAATTCATTCTGGGATGCCATTAAGGAGCAGTACTACCGTGTCAAAAGCTATGAGGACAAATACATAAAGTGGACCATGCTGCGATAGGGAAGGGACCAAGATGTACCGGAGTTCACAAACATTTTTCATAGCCTTTAAACACAGTTGGGTATCAAGGTTTATGAGCTACATTTGGTACTAATGTACTGTGACTGTGATCCAAAATGGATCTTGAGTAAAACCTCTAAGTCTAAAAAGTCATCAAATGATATCGCATCAGAAGAAAGCAAGCATTGTGTTCGAACCGTAGCCTTAAGAGAAATGTGATAGTGATTCCAAGTGAAACAATGTGAATCATTGATCGAGCCCGCAAATCAACGGTCCAAATTAGCTGCCAAAATTGTATCGCAATAAACTAATGGGAGGACTTAACACAGGCATGAAGGCTTTCAGCAAGCCCAAGGTATTTATGAATTAAAAAGCGAAGGATTTGAGTTATGTGGTAAAATGTAATTTGGGCAAGCTACAGGTGATAAGTGGTATGGGAAGGGCTTCACCCAAATCCATACACTGGCCAACACGTAGCGTGGTGCAGGAGAGAGAAAACCACCTTTTCTAGGTGGGTAATCCTCATACAAATGGGCCACCCAAAATGGCCGGCAGCTGTCGGATTAACAAGCGTAGATCAACAGTGGAGCTTTAGAGTTCAATATCGCATTGATGTAATACAAAGGATGGACTTACTGAGAGCTCGAGGACTTGCGATATGCGATAGAAAACTGCGATATTGCATCACTGTAATACAAAGGATGGACTTACTAAGGGCTCGAGGACTTATGATATGCGATCGCCGATCGTGATATCGCATCGCAATATCGCATCACAGCAGCACATTGCGGCAATACAAAGGAGTGGCACTATGCGACATGGGACATGCGATAAAGAAGACCCAAAAGGATTATAAACATAGTCTCATATTATATTTGAGTTCTGATAAAAATTTTCTATCAGGATTTCAATGATTTCTATGTATTTCTCTGTATTCTGATAATATCATATGTGGACCAAATATGCGTTATATTGGGGATTTATACCAAAGGAAGGTTGAACGGTTAGTTTCCTCGTGCCCGCTGATCCTTTCGTTTCTAAAAGGATTTCTTTGTGCCTTAAGCATTTTGTTTTAACAAAATGTGTCCAATGCCGAAAAGGGAGGTGAATGAACAAAGGCCAAAAGATAGAGATCTCGAAGAGGGTAGGTGGATAGATAGGTCCGAGAGGCTTAAAACCCACTCAATGGCAAAACAAGGGGACACAGAGAGAGCAGAAAGAATCGAAAGACAGAGGGAAAGCAAGAGAGGCTATGTACTCAACTAGACTGGAGGATTTCAAGTGAATCCTTGTTGTTTTTTTCATTATTGTGTGGAGACTCTGTTTTAGCTCACACTTGTAATATTCTACTCTTAAAGACATAATATAGAGGTCGTCATTAAAAGCTTGGACCAGGAGACACAGCCAAGGGGTCTGGTGAACTCCTTCATTATTTTAATTGTGTTGATGTATGATTATTATGTTTTATAACTGTTCATTCTCTATATTGTTTGCAATCTTTTCGATCCATTGCACTAAGTAATATAGGCATTTTCCTGCACATGATTCTACAAGTCCTTTTTCTTAATTGAAGATCTCATTATAGATCAACTAGTATCAAAGAATTTGGTTTTGGTTTTGTTAAGGTTAGACAAGCTTGTGTTGTATTTTGAATGATAACTAGATTAAAGCTCGGACTAGGAGAAGGAGAACTTGTTGAGGTTAATCCAGAGATTGGAAGAGTCTATTCCTAGAGGAGACTGGCAGAAAAATATCCATTGGGATTAGAATCTCAATTTATAGAAGGTTTTATGACAATCTGAGCTATGGTGGAAGAGAGGTATCTGGAGTTTAAGAAGGGTCGAGGTGAAAGCACTGCAACACCCTGACCAGACAAAGGAGTAGAGGAACCTTTTATATTTCCCCTCCAGAGGCAAAGGAAAAGGAGGAATGCCTCCTCCACCATCTCCTCCATCATCACCTTCATCATCCTCATCATCTTCTTCGCATAATAATAGCTCTTCTAAGAAAAAGAAGAAGACTTCTTTAATCAAATTAGATGTGAAGTTTGATTTGCCAATTTATGATGTAGAACTCAATATAGAAAAGCTAGATAAATGGATAATACAAATTGATGTATATTTCAGGGTACAGAACGTTGATTTGGAAAGGAAGAAGATTTAGTTGGCTAGGCTTCGAATTGGAGCAACTGCACTACTATGGTGGGAAGGCAAGACACAAGCTGATCTGCAAAAACATGGTAAAATCATTTCTACCTAGAATGAATTTGTTTCTGCTATCAAAAAGAAAATTATATCCTTTAGCTTACATGCAGTAGGTAATGATGAGTTGGCAAATTCTTCATCAGTTGAAGGGTCAAATTGTACAAAATTATACTCAGGAATTTAGAAAGAGAGCTTTAACTCTAGGTATATCATTAGACTCACCTGAGACTTTATTGAAGTATATAGGTGGTCTTCATAGCTATTTAAAGCATACTATTCTCATTTTTAATCCCACTAGAGTAGATGATGTGTTAGTTCAAGCGACACATCTAGAAGCTACAGGTAAGAATGTAAACCCAGAGGTTGGGGGATCATCTAAATATTTTGTAAGCAAGAGCAAGGAAAAGAAGAAACTAAAATGGAAGGAGAGGAAATCAAACACTGTAAAGAAGGATAAACCTTCATGCACTCATTGCAAGAAAGAAGGACATGATGAGGCACACTGCTGGTCTTTGCATCCAGAATGGAAACCTAAGAAGTTTGGTGGTAAGGAGAGAAAGAATGTTGCTGCTATTCAGCAAGACGTGGGATCAAATTCTAGTGATGAAACAACAATTACAGCCACATGTATTAAAGGTAAATATTCAGAAGCATCCATAAGTAATTCTTCACAATCTGTTGATAATGAAAATAATGAGAGGGAAAGAAATGAGCTTTTTCGTATTAGAATAATTTCCAAGCATAATAAGATTGATACTTTATTTGATAGTGGATCACAAGTAAATTTGATTTCTAAAACAACTGTAAACAAGTTGGGATTACAAACAAAACCTCATGAGAAGCCATATCCATTAGGTTGGGTGTGTGATAGAAAAAAGCTACAAGTAATGAGACAATGTAAACTTAGGTTTTCTATTGGATCAACATTTGTAGATGAGGTTTAGTTAGATATAGTTCCATTGGATATATCTGATATTGTTTTGGGAAGTCCATACTTGTATGATAGGAAATCTATTTTCTATAGAGCTGAAAATAAGTATCAACTCACTAAATATGGAATAGAATATATTGTAAGAGCTCATAAACTCAAGGGTAACTATTCTCTCATAAACCCAAGATAGATGAAAAAAATTGTGAATTCAAGTAAGCAATTTTTACTAATGGTTGTAAAGGCAAAGGATCCTGAAAAATCCAATGCATTTGAAGGTTATCATTCTAAACAGAAAGCTGATTTAGTTAAAGTTTTTTTAGATTATGATGTTCTATTTCAAGAACCTAAAGGTCTACCGCCCAAGTGAAATATAGAACATGATATTTATTTGCAGCAAGATGTTCCATTAACTAACATTGGAATCTATAGGTTGTTAGCTTTAGAGAATGCAGAGATAAAGAAGCAGGTACATGAGTTTCTCGAAAAAAGGTTTATACGACCACGCACATCACCATGTGGATCTCCAATTGTGTTGGTGGGAAAGAAAGATGGTTCATGGAGATTCAATGTGCATTGATTATAGAGCACTAAATAATATAACGATAAAAAATCGTTATACTCTTCCTCATATTGATGATTTGTTAGATCAATTAAAAGAAGCAGTTTACTTTTCTAATTTAGATTTACGAAGTGGCTATCATCAGGCCAGAGTTGTAGAACAGGATGCATGGAAGGTTGCTTTCAAGATGAAGCAAGGACTTTATGAATGGTTGGTTATGCCTTTTGGCTTAACTAATGCTTCTGCTACATTTATGAGAATCACGAATGATGTACTAAGACCTTTTATTGATGATTTTGTAATTTTTTATCTAGATGAAATTCTTGTTTTTAGTAAGACATCGGAAGACCATGTAAAGCATGTAAAGCAGACTTTAGATGTTTTATAAAGAGAAAATCTCTATGTAAAACTATCAAAATGTGAATTTGGCAGAATATATTTAAATTATTTGGGTTATGTTGTAGGGGGTAGTGAATTGAAAGATAGATCCCTCTAAGGTTGAAGTCATTGTGAATTGACCTAAACCCAAATCTGCTACATACGTTAGGAGTTTCCTAGGAGCAACACAATACTGGAGAAAGTTTATTGCTAACTTTTCTTTGATTGTAGCTCCATTATATGCTTTAATAGGATTGAAACAGGTGTTTAAGTGGGGTGGAAAACAACTGAAAACCTTCGACACCTTAAAAGAGAAAAGCAGTGCAACACCAGTACTAGCACATATCTTTCGTATATGCGTAACTTTCTTATATGTGTATATCTTTCGTATATGCATGTCTTTTATATATGTGAATCTACAGTATATGCGCAACTTCCATATACAGAAATTCCACGTATACAGAAATGTACACATATAAGAAAGTTATATATATACGGAAGATATGCATATATCTTCGGTATATGCACAATTTCCATATATGCGCAATTTTCATATACAAAAATTGCGCATATACAGAAATTGTGCATATATGGAAGATATGTGCATATCTTCTGTATATCCTTAACTTTCTTATATGTGCATATCTTCCATATATGCATGTCATTTATGTATCTTCAGCATATATGCGCAAATTACATATACATAAATTGCACATATACAGAAATTGTGCATATATGGAAGATATGTGTAGATTCACATATATAAAAGACATGCATATACGGAAGATATACACATATAAGAAAATTACGCATATACGGAAGATAAGTGTATATACAGAAGATATGTGTAAGCGGTTGAGTATGATAGAGAGAGATACAATGGCATCTATAGAGTAGCCTAGGGAAAACGAAACAAGGGTGTGAGTTTGGGGTTTTCCCATAAACTATGCAGAGTAGCTCTATGATTCCTCACCCTAAACATGGTGGCAGAATGGTGGAACATGAGGCAGGGTTACAGTAACAAAATGAATCAGGGTTGCAAGTTTAGCTACACCATTGATTACTATTGGAGCACATCGCCACCATTGAACAATTACCAAGAAAACCCTGATGCATCACATGGGTGCCCTGCCTCATCACATGAAGAGGGTGTCATGGAAAACCCCTACTAGCTCAGTTTATAATCTATAGGTGGGAGAAAGGCGTCTGCAAGTAAATCAAGAGTGTCAAGTATCTCGAGTAAGCCAAATAAGGAAAATTTTAAGGATGGAAAATTTTCTTGAAGTTTAAAAACATTGGTGAATCTCACTAATCCCTAATATGCAAACTATAAATTTTTTAATGATATATTTGCAAAATTATTCAAATTTATAATGATTTTATATATAGTCTCTATATAATGTTGGCGATTTTTAAGGTAAAATAATTTTATATTCTAAAATTTGGGCGAATCATCTTTTATAAAAATTGGAAATTGGCGAATTGTTTTTTGGAAAAATCATGGAAAATTAGCCCACTGGGCGAACATTAGCCCCTAAAATTTTCCATGAAGCCAAATGTCCATGAAGGGGGTGCGTAGACATATATTTTAAGAAACATAAACATTAGCGCTAATTAATGAGGTCCTAAGTATGACCATATATCGTTTGAGGGGTTAACCAAAAATTATAACGCGTATATCATAAAAAAACATTGCAATATGTGAAACCATCGAATTATATCCACACTAAAATCTAACCTTAGCAAAGAGGTGTGTGAACCTAGGAGTAATCGTGGTAGGTGTTAGATTGCAGTAGCAAAATTAGGATAATTGAGAACCAATTATAAAAACACATAAAGTGGAGTCGATCTTACTTCCATAAGGCATATAGGTCAAACCTGAGATGCAGTAATTCTGGAAGAGGATGGGTGTATTTATGCAATAAAGGAGTTATTGTTATAGATAAGTTCATTTAGTCTAGAACGTTAATGCGAATACATTAAGTTATGAATTGGAAAAAAAATTGGTTATGTTTCTTTATAGAGGGGAAATCTGATAGTACAAGAGTTGTCCCTCCCAGTCGAAGAGATACTAAATGGACCTTTGCCTCATCCTCTTCAATCTATTGTATTCTGCAATATACTTCAATCTGTCTTATCCAATTGTTTATCTTTTCTGCATTAGGTTCTTTATTAAACATGGGGAAATCAAATTTTACATCCAACCTAAAAAAAGGATTTTTAGAAGAATCATTACGCTGATTAGTAGAATGGTGGAAATAAGATGAAGAAGTGAAACATTCACTTGAAGGTGGAGATGGAGGCTCAAGAGGTTCTCCTCCATTTCGTTGATTTACTGAAGCATTGTCCTCTACTTTCTCTTTCTTCTTTTCCTTTTTTTGCCACTCTCTTCTCATATTCTACAAACAGCTTATCTACCTTATTTTCCATGTTGTAGAAGGAATTTACAAAATCTTTCTCATTCCCACTAGAAGCATCATCATCTACCATTTTCCTTATTTATTTTGCATGTCCAATATATGGGTCAAAAGACTTAAGTTTTCCTTCACCCTTTTTGAGCTTAGCCTTATTCATACTCATAAGTCACACCAGTAAGAAAATCACTTTGATACCAAACTTGATCTAGTATGCTTCTGATACCAACAAGATCCAAGATCTTTTCTTTGGTTGATTTTAGCAGAATTGCATGCAAGATAATGTAAAAGACATGTACAAAAATACTTAAATAAAAAGAAATATAAAGGATACCATAAAGACAACACACACATAAATTTGACAATAGAGTTCATCCAATGTGGACTTCATCTCCGAGCCCTACTTCAATACAAGGGGAGGTCACTTCATTCATCTCAACAAAAATTGAAATGAGTACATGGAAAAATACATCATTATACCTCAAATCTTTGGATTGACTTGAAGTTTCGTTGCTCAAAACATAATAATCAAAACACTAACAAGTATGTCTCATACTTTTAAGACTTTTGACTATAAACATAAGCCACTTTTGAAAGGTGCATTGTTGTGTTGAACGCCATGTCGAAGAATTAATAAAAAATGTGAGCTTCTTCCATGAGTTTGGATATCCACTACTCATATGCAAATATAAACCATTCCATTGAAATCCTTGTGAAATTATAGTTAAAATGAGTATCAACTCATCTATATTCTGCCATTGTCATATCTAGACCCCACTGAGAATCTTTAAGATTCCTCAATAGCGTTTAAAAATAATATTCTAAGAATATTTTTGGGAATATTCCACCATAATATGATTTTTCAACATGTGTGTCCATGTCAAAGTTCCACCCACCTAGTCATGGTTCCATTACCTTTGAATTCTGCCTGTTAGCCTTTTCTCACAGCTTCACTCTATGACTCCTCCATTGGTTTGTTGATTAATGAAATTACAAGTTTATATACCACTATGTCGGTTGATATTCTAACATCCACCCCAGTTAGCACATTGGTTGACATGGTTAAATAAAGTCATTGGTTGGTTGGGAGGTCAGGGCTTCCAACCTTTCCGACCCCATATTTATAACACAAACAACATAAAATTGGACTGTCTATTGTAACGACCTTTACAACATGTCATATGTCTATTGCAATGCTAACAATCATGTGTTATATTAATAAATTTTGTTAAAACAAAATATAATCATTGACTGTTATAGTTGGGTTGGAACTACGCATTTCGTTGTGTTGTCATCGAACTATTTATTTTTGGTTATATTATATCATCGTTACACCATAAACCAGTTGTTGACATTCATTGTAATCATTTCCTATAATTGTTACCGCAAATAAAAACTATTGATAGACTTCTATATTAAATCAGTCAAATTGTCATGCCATTTTTGGCTGAAATTTTGTCACTTTCTGTTGATCTAATTGCCAACCATTTGTATAACCGTTATATATATATATATATATATTTATGTATGTATGTATGTATTAAGCCAATAAACCAATTGCTAACCACTAAACGAGTTTAAGTATATGTGTTTTGTTATAACATTTTCCATTTAATTTAAATTGTGGGCCATTGGTTAGATTTGTTTGCCATTTAATTTAAAATTGTCCACCAAGTACATAACTGCCAAAAAGTTTATTTGGTTGGATTAGACCAATAGGCCACCAACGAGGTTCTAAGTGGGACCATATGATTGGGCCACATGGCTTCTTATTATTGGGCTACTTAATGCCACTAAATTTAGCGAGGTGCCACCATATTTGCTAGTTCTCCTAACTTTAACCCTAACTAATACCTTCACCATATTTAGCGAGACTATCCCAACTTTAGCTGTTAAGTTGGATGGAGTGGAATTTTGGCTGAATATAAATTCTACATACAAACCCAATTTGACGCTTCTTTTGCAGTATTGGAAAAATTACGACGAGTTCTCCAATCTAGTCTTAATTTCATTGCAATATGAGAACCTTTATTTTTGTGCCATTAGGGATCCACCAAGATCAGTACCCTTTAATATTCCTAGATTTCCTATTAGCGAGCTTCTTAATCCTGAACTTGACATCTTCTAAACAAAAAATATCTTCCTTTAAAGGAGTATTTGTAATGTTTCCCATGGTGTCCAAGGAGTCATAGAGATTCTTAATATAGATATTCCGATCCTTCAAGAGGACTGAGTTATCTTCTTTCATTTTATGAACAAGAATATTCCTCCAAAACTTTATGGGCTCAGCTTTAGAGAGGTGAAGAAGGCACTTATGCCTCTTATTCATATAACACATTTTCTTCCTTTTCACTAAAGCTTTATACACTCTTATTTTCTCAAGTTCTATACTCTCATTAGGAGCATCTCTAATCACTTTCTTGACAAACTTACAATCCTTATCATACCAAGGATTCGAAGTTTTATCGTTCTTTTATATGATACCTCGGTAGGAATTTGTTAATGGTAGTGGGGAGGTTTGTAGTAAAATTGTGGTAGATGTGTTCATATTATCATTATGTGTTAAGAGACCTAAATCCCTTATTAAATATTTTAAGAATAGATTCATTTTACTTTTGTCAAAATGAGTGTTCGTTTGGCTCTCACCTTTATTTTGCATGTGGTTGGTGTGCATATCAATATTTAGGGTCAAGAATAAAGGTTTGTGGTCATAATCATGCTCGTGGTCATCTAGGAGGTCAAAACTAACAATACAATTGAGAACCCATGTATCAGATATTGCATACTCCATAACATTGCTTCCAAGCCCATGAATATAATTCATTTGGCCAAATGTGGGCCACTTATTAATCTTGTTACAAATAATCAAGTCTTGGGAGTTGCAAAGCTTGATTAACTTGATACCAAATAAGTTATTAGTTATATCTTTTGAATTTACTGGCTAAGTCATAATCCTCAATAAATCACAAGGAATTAGGGTTAGTGTTATTACTTAGTAGAGTGTCTTGGTTCGTAGCAGTTCTAGCATTGAAGTCCCCAAGCATAAGGATAGTTGTGGTCTAACTTATAGACAAAATGATTTTTTTCATAATTTGGTAGACATTTTTAAAAACTTGAGTTGAACTTCTCTAATCTGTAGAATTCTAGTGCCCCTGGGGTCTTTGATAGTACTTTCTCCCTTTATGTATTGAAAAATGTGTTTTAAACAAGTACTAAATCTGTCTAAGCATCCAAAAATGTTTTTTGAACAAGAAAAAATCACACTTTTGTTTCAGATTGTTGTCTAGTGAAAATACCATTTTATCACTACACAACTATATATATGTATATATATTGATATCCTACAAGAAAATCAAAATTTTAGTTAATAGAATTAATTATTTTTTAATAAAAAAATTTATTTTATTTAATTTTTAAATAGAATTAATACATTCCATTTTAAAAAATATTGATAATAATTTAAAATATATATATAAATTATAAATTTATAGATAATCATATTGTAGGAAGTAAAAATATTATTATTATTTTCTTTTAAATTGAAAACGTGCTATAAAATCTTTGTCAACCAAAAAAAATTATAAAATACTTTATTGTTACCTATGAAAATCATAAGTAAAAAACATTTTTATTTTAATATTTTTTATATTAATATAAAAACACTTTAATAACCATAACCATTTCTATACATAATAGTTATCTTACATTTTATTCTTAAATTATAAATAAATTTGATTGTATAATTCATATATACATATTGTAATGTAATATATTATTTCTATATATCTATATCTATATCTATATATATCTATATATCTATATATATATATATATATATATATATATATATATATATATATATATATATATATATTCTCCCTACATTTTTACTCAAATTTCGAGCTGGAGCACTCGCTATATGCATAATGTAGTTCATCATCCAATGAGTGCTCCCACTTGAATATGAGTAAAACAGTAGGGAGATTTCTACATTTTTACCCCAAAAATGGTGAATCATACCCCATGGTTGACATCATCATGATGAATCATATTGGTTCTTATAAAGTTGATTTTGGTTTTACACTTTTGTTTTGAGACCTATTTTTGACCTCGAAATCTCTCTAATTAACAACAAACGAAAAGAAATAAGTATACTTGATATTCACATTCCCACAGTATTCTTAATTCATTTCCTTCCACCTCTGAAAATTTTAAATTCTTATTGAGAATCCAGGAGGGCAGGGATGAATGTGTTCACTTATAACAGTCTAGAGATATGGTGCTTGCACCATTGAATAATTATCTTCAACTACAAAAAGTTGAAAATTCAAAATACCACAAAAATGGAAACTATATAATAAACATTTGAGATAGCTCCCAAATAGGAAGAAAATAATAAGTAGATTACTAAAGAAGGCAGATATATTAAATTGAAGTAGGAAGATATATCAAATCACGGAGCTCAAAAGGTTTGAGATTTTTTAGAACTATCACAAGGTGTAAGTAGATGATTGAAGTGAATGCAGGTGGATTAAAACACTGAGACCCTTTGTAAATTTTGTGGAATTTCTACTCCATTTTAAATTGAAATATTTACCAACCCTCTATCCATAATCATGAAGTCACTAGGCCAATAGTTTTAACACTCCCCAAATTGAAGAGTGATTTTTAATCTAATCTTTATTTGTGAAGGGTGAATTTATTATGTAAACATCGTTTTGGAAGAGAAAAATTTAAACAAAATGTTCCTTGATGGGAAGTATAAAGGCTCAAAGTGTTAAAAGAATTTGATTGACTGGTAAAGAGAAATCCAAATTCCGTCCCTAGTCGTTCGTAAATTAATCCATGCTCAATGTCACCCAACAAATACATTCTTGGTTCTTCCTGATGTCACTTTCCATAAGCGACGTATCACCACAATTACAGTCATGATTTTGCCACCCAATCTGCATCCAATTTTCATATCACCTATAACTATATATATTGTTATTAAGAGAAAAGAAGAATAAGTGTGACCATTGACCAAACCTTTGCAATGATTGATCTCCTTGTTTTGTAGTCATCCCTCAATCACAACATTTCTTCACCTTCTTGATTTTCATTTCAAACATCATCATGATGAAGACGTCATTTCTCTTTAGTAGAGTGTCTTGGTTGGTAGCAGTTCTAGCATTGAAGTCCCCAAGTATAACGATAGTTGTAGTGTAACTTATAGACAAAATGAATTTTTTCATAATTTGGTAGAGATTTTTAAAAACTTGAGTTGAACTTGTCTAATATATAGAATTCTAGTGCCCGTGGAGTTTTCCGTAGTACTTTCTCCCTTTATGTATTCAAAAATGTGTTTTAAACAAGTAATAATTTCTCCCTTTATGTATTCAAAAATGTGTTTTAAACAAGTAATAAATCCGTCTAAGCATCCAAAAATGTTTTTCAAACAACAAAAAATCACACTCTTGTTCTCGTGAAATTACCATTTTATCACTACACAACTATATATATGTATATATATTGATATCCTACAAGAAAATCAAAATTTTAGTTAATAGAATTAATTATTTTTTAATAAAAAAATTCTATTTAATTTAATTTTTAAATAGAATTAATACATTCCATTTTAAAAAATATTCATAATAATTTAAAAAAATAATATAAATTATAAATTTATAGATAATCATATTGTAAGAAATAAAAATATTATTATTATTTTCTTTTAAATTGAAAACATGCTATAAAATCTTTGTCAACCAAAAAAAATTATAAAATACTTTATTGTTGCCAATCAAAATCATAAGTAAAAACCTTTTTATTTTAATATTTTTTATATTAATAAAAAAAAACTTTAATAACCATAACCATTTCGTTACATAATAGTTATCTTACATTTTATTCTAAAATTATAAATAAATTTGATTGTATAATTCATATATACATATTGTAATGTAATTATATATATATATATATATATATATATATATATATATATAGATATATATATAACTAATTTTATTGTTGCCTATCATAATTAAATATATATATATATATATATATATATATATTTCCTTTGTATTAATATAAAAATACTTTATTACCCATAATCATTTTTATATATAATAATTATTTTATATTTTAATTTAAAATTATAAATAATTTTAATCTAAAATTATAAATAAATTAGATTGCATAATTCATATAAAAAATTTAATAACCATAATTATTTCCATATATATTATAATTATTTTACATTTTAATCTAAAATTATAAATAAATTAGATTCTATAATATACCTGAAGGTCTGGTCATTGGTCCCATTTATTCTGAAGGTCTGGTCATTGGTCCCATTTATTCTTATTTTCTCTAATTTGATGGGGAGCAGGTGGCATGGAAAGGATGTAAAGTAAAGATGGGAAGGACACAAGACGAATGGGGGCGGTTGACACTGAGCATCGAGTAATTGACCCACGACTTAAAGCAACACAGTCTCTTCGCATGTGGAAAGTAAAGATGGGAAGGACGTAGGACACATGGAGTGGGTGAGGAAAAGCATCGTAGTCTCTCGCAAGCAACTAATTTACGAACGACTTTAAGATTAAACATATGGAAAGGACACTGAGCATCGATTAATTGACAGTGAGCATCGAGTAGTTGACAGTGAGCATCGAGTAAAAGCAACACAGTCTCTTCGAGGCGATGTGGAAAGTAAAGAAGGTGCGGAAATGGATTAGCATGCGTACTCAACAGGGATTGTACGTATACTTTTCTTTATGTTTAATTGTGACTTGGTGCAATAACGCAATCGATAAGGCAACTCTTATTTCTTACCCCATAGAAAAGTTAATGCAGTCTGACATGCTAGGGGAATAGCAGTTTCCTTGTATTTATATTTCCATCAAAGTTGACTTTGACACTTTAGCAGCAAAGAACTGCTATTCCCCTTACATGTCAGAGTGCATTAACTTTTCTATGAAGTAAGAAATAGGAATTGGCCAATCGATAATGTCGTTACCAACTTTTATGACTCTTGTATTTATTGCCTGTCCTCTAACCATTCATATGGAATTGTTCAGTCATTTTTCTTGCAGAGTCGATCAATCATGTCCATGCGTGGAAATCGTGCGACTCGTTTTCAATGTCGCTTTTGCAAGGAATCGACGGTTTTGTTTTTTCTACACGATCCTTGAAATTGGAGGCAAATTTTTTTTTTGAAGATTGACATTTCAGAGTGTTTAAAGAATCTTTTATATAATTGAATCATTTTTCTTGCAGAGTCGATCAATCATGTCCATGCGTGGAAATCGTGCGACTCGTTTTCAATATCGCTTTTTCAATGAATCGACGGTTTTGTTTTTCTACACGATCCTTGAAATCGGAGGCATTTTTTTTTAAAGAATCTTTTATATAACCAACTGACCAACAAACTTATTATTCACAAAGTATGATAATATATTTCATCATAATAATTTGTAGAACTTAATTTTAATTAAAATATGAAACAATAGAAACCCTGCGACATCTTGGCAATGATAATATGGGAGTGATGGGACCGTGGTGTTATTATACGTGCCCGTAAGCAGGTTTATATTGCAATTTGTTGGTAATTTTTTTAGATTTTGTCTTAAACTTTTTTATAAAGAAATTATCATATTAAATGAATATTTCAGAAACGATTTTTATAGAGTTTATTTTAGGATGGTATTAATTTTTTTTTTTTTATAAAATATACATTTGTAAAAAAGAAAGTAAAAATGACATGTAGTTTATAATTATGAAATAAACATTATTAAATATTACGAATTAACTATATTTTAAATAACAATTATAAAATATTTCATATAATTTTTTATTAGAATTATAATTATTCAAAGTTATACAATAACAGGAGAGGTTTCGGGTTTTAATTTTGGTACGTTTATTTAATCTCGCATACTCGACCTACTTTCTACGTAAGCAACTTAGTCTATGTAACTATATTAATAGAGATATAATTGTTTTACTATTAATATAATATATATATTATTATATTAATATATATGTGATATTATGTAAATCTACAAGCACGTAATTCCATAAGCTTAGATATATTTGTAATCAAAGTGAATAGTTGAACCAAAGCTTTATGTAGTTACATGTAAAATTACTATTTAGATTCAGTGGTTTTTCGATATATATAGAGATATATATTTATATTTTTTAATATTTATATAATATATTATATTATATTATTTTTCATTTATATTTTATATTTTACTGAGTAATGTATATGATAATTAAAAATTGAGATGGTTTTTAAATTTTTAATTGGAAAAATCAATGTAATATAAAATAAATAACTATATGTTTTTTCTTTATAGTATTCACTTAAGTTAATTTATTTAGATAAATGATTTAGATTTTTTTTTTAATTTATTAATTTCTTTTATGTTTTTTTATATATATTTAGAATTTTTAGTAGAATTTTATATTTTATAATAATAATAATAATAATTTAATTGTAAAGTTACTATCAAACCAAACATTAACAAGAATTTACTATGTTTATATAAAATAATTTACTATGTTAAAGAAAAATAACATCTAGATATGTTTTTGGATAAAAACTAAAAAAAATGCATTGTAACACCTCAATGCAAAAACAGTCACTGTGGTTACTAAATAAAAATTGTTTGCAATAGCTAAAAGAAACAATTACAAAGAGACAGTTACCCATCTATAGATGGGGAAAGAGTCCACAGAGGATATCGTGGAGCTGGGTGAAATCAACTAGTGAGAGAAAACTCGCAGACAGTAGGACTTGAGGCTAGACAATGAGTCATGAGGCCCAAGGTACCGACTGTAGCTTGACTGATCTTAATTGTGAAGAGAAGAAAGTGCTCGGGGGAGAGTCTGGACGTGATTGCCAGGCTCGCCGCTGGGAGGAGAGACTTTCCAGACAGGATCAGAGTTTTTATGTTTGCAAGTATTAAACAGGTGTCACTCGGATTTATATTTAGGAATTAATGATTGAATATGAAAAATTACTCGTTTGACTAACGGAATAAATTAAGGAGAAAAGTTTCATAAAAGTGTGTTTGGAACAAAACATAGAATTGAATTACCTATATTCCAAAGAATAGAAAGTAAATTTCATAAGCAATGCATGATAGATGCACATGCACATGTATCCTTGAAACTGTAAAAATAACATCTATAAGAACAGGTTCGGAATCTTGAACAGATAATAGCAAGAAGGAGAAATAAGTTAAATATGTAAGAAATGATTGTTTGTTCATTCAAATTTTTACTCTTTTAAAAGAAGAGAAACATAAAAGAACCTACCCATCATTATAGGCTACAAGAATCAGACAGTAATGAATATATACGAGTAGAGGGAAACATAAAATTCATTCTTTTAAATGAAAAGGATTGAACATATATAGATTGTAATTTTAAAAACTTAAATTAAGCTGTAGCAGCAGAATTGACTCTTTGGCCTGAAAATGTCACAATCATGAAATAACCCAGGTAAACCCGCAGTCGAAACTCATAACAACAGTTCAAAACCCATGCTACTGCGGTGCACAAAACACAACCAATGTACATAGACATCCAAATAAAGGTCTAGCTCAACAAGTTTCGGCGTAAAGCCTCTGCCTAGAAAACATTTCTTCCATAGTAAAAATTACCATACAACTATTAAACATTTACGAACCAAAGAGGATTTTTCTGACTTGTAAACACCCAAGGAGAATCATAAGCTCTTAAAAGCATAAATTATGTTGTCTTAACCATGCGAATATCTTGTCGACTACAGTGGGATACTTGCAATCATGTACCAGTGACCATAGAATCCATTAAGAAGGTAAACCTGCTAGTGAAAAAATAAAAAAGATGCCGAGAAGGTGGCGACCATACCTGAGACTATAGGATTCCAGCAGATGGCTTTCCGCCTTCATTCCAGTAAAATTTATTAGTTAGCCAAATTTGGAAACCTAAATCTGCATGGAAATGTTAGAATAAATCTATGGAAGATATGAACAATAAGAAAATTGTGTGCTTACCTTCTGGTAATCAACTTCAGACCTGGCTACCTTCCGCAGAACCAGAAAACCATCGAGCCACCCCTAGACGGTGGAAGCATCAAGTTAAACACTCCACCAGATGAGAGACCGAAGCAAATCCAAAACTCAGATAGTGTAGAAAGTTGAAAGAGCATAGGGTCAAGTAGTTTAGGATACCTTCTGGTGTGGGGCTGACTAAAATCTCCATTGCACACAACTGAAATGGTCATGAGCCGACCTAAAACCACTGAAAGGCCAACCTTGTTGTAGAATAACGAAAAACAAAAAGCCGCCAATAGCAAATGACTCCACAATCGGCCAAACGCGGGGAGTTGGTTAGATGGTTAAACCCTAAACCCTCCCCACCATTAGATTTCCCATCAAAGATCAATGGGAGTAAATCAGGCCAGGTGTCACAAGTGAGCCCAACCCTCTGATGGATACATGCAGTGAGATCAACCATGGGTATTCCGCATGTACTAAAGTACAAGAAACATTTAACCAAGGTTCGATCATGGACGACTACACCAGTTGGGAGCCATGCGAAAAGTAATTGCAAGCTAGCATATACATCATGAACTGTGTTGTATTTAATATAAATAGTCAAGCCATAAGTGCGCCACTAAGGATCATGTAATCATTGTTATGTGTTAAATATTACTAATTTTTATTTATTTCTTTATTTAGATATTTCGTAAATTATTTGTTTATGGTGTTACAAATGGTATTATAGCTCAGGTTCATACACTGAGACTCTTTGTGGAATTATGTATATATGAATAAATGTCACATTAATCAAAATAACTAAGTATGTGTGCATGTGAACACAAAGACCCGCATCAACACAAAAGGGGTCAGAATGTAGAGGAGCCCAGGACCACAAAACCCGCCAGAGACAACTAATGTGAATGCCAACCCTCACATTTGCATACGACTGGGAGAGGAATCTCATCAAGCTAATGTTGTTCTACTCTAAACCATTTAGCAACTGTGTGTTGAGATGAAAAATTTAATAACAGACAATGAACGGCTATGACTAGAACATGAGGGAATTCTTACAATTTTATCCAATCGACAGAACCAACAAGATCCAGACCCGAGTGCTGAAGTTCAAGAGAAAAACCCAATGACTCAGCATGGAGAAGAGAATGCTGAGTCAACTGAGAAACATGGGGAAGATGAAGAAGGGCATTCAAACAATGTCTCCGACCAATGAAAGACAAAAAGATAGAAATCTGAGTTACAAGGACAATTTAAAAAGTTTAAACCATCACTCTTTGAAGGGGAACCTGAAGAGGCAATGGAAGCTTGTTTAATTGACATGAGAAAATACTTTCAGATTTATGATTACACCAATAAATGGAAAGAACGTTTGGCAGTTTATCATTTAAGAGCTAAGGCTACCCTTTGGGGGGAAGAAATCAAAACGATGAGAAAAATCGATGAAGAATAGTTTATGTGGAAAGAATTTCAAAAGCATTTCAAGGATAAGTATCTAACTGAACATTATTATGACGAAAAAGGAAAGGAATTTCACGAGCTAAAATTAGGAACCTTATTTTGTAATCAACATCATTGTTAGCAATATCAAATCTTGTGACATGATTTGGATAAGAACCTCCATGTATTTTATAAGAAACTAAATATGTAGGGTTTCATCGTTACTAGTCGTAAATATGTTATGGATGCAATTCATATGGCGATTGTGTGGAGTCTGAAGAGCTTCCTTAGTGAACATTCTATCCATTAAATATAATATAATATAATATAATTTTTCCTTCAAAATTGAAATTACATTGTTTAATTTTAATGAACCAACTATTAAGATCCCAATTCCAAAGGAAGAACCAATTTTTTTGATGCTTCATTACCTTTATGGCCTAAGTGATTTAGGTTCTTAATATTTCCAAACGCTTCATTAGAAATGGTCGAATTGGGGCAACCTCTCAATGATAAATATTCAAGTCCAATAAGATTCCCAAAAGAACTTGGAAGAATATGCAAGGTGAAACATTTGTCAAATCTATTTCCTGGAGGCTTTTGTCAAATCTATTTCTTGGAGGTTTGTTAGATTTCTATTGAATTGAGAAGCGAGATCATTTCTGAATTGTTTCTTAACACTAAGTATTTCAAGGAGTGTACATCGCATAGTTCTCCAGGAAAAGTTTTGAATAGCGCATTGCTTATGTCAATATGTAGTAAGTGCCTCATTTTCATTATGGACATGGGAAGCTTGAAAGGGGATCACAGGTACTCAAATCTCGCAACTTGCGAGTGAGTTACAATGAGAAAAAGTATATGATGATTATTGGTGAGAAAATGAAGAGTCATTATAGAAATTTTGAGTTCTAAAATCAGTCTCCTAAAGAATATTATTCATTGAATAATAATGGAAATAATAAAATAATATTAGATTACGTCATCACATTTTAGAGGGAAAAAAAGAAAAAAATATGTTTTTCACTCTTATTTATAACTTATCTCCCTACAGTTTTACTCAAATTTCGAGCTAGAGCACTCGCTATATGCATAATGTAGTTCATCATCCAAAGAGTACCCTTGTTTCATACTTTTGATGGACCTTGCTAAACAAAAAATTATAAATACATGTAAAAAATGATTGCAATCAAGTTTTACAGGTATTTCTCAAATTTTTTGTAGCAAGGTCCATCAAAAGTATAAAATATCGGCACTCCTTGGATGAGAAATTAAATTTTGTATCCAATGAGTGCTCCCACTTGAATTTGAGTAAAACAGTAGGGAGATAAGTTGAAAATATCAGTTGAAAAAGTAGATGTTGTTTTTTTTTTTTACATTTTTACTCCAAAAATGGTGAATCATACCCCATGGTTGACATCATCATGATGAATCATATTGGTTCTTATAAAGCTGATTTTGGTTTTACACTTTTGTTTTGAGATCTATTTTTGACCTCAAAATTTCTCTAATTAACAATGAACGAAAGGAAATAAGTATACCTTATATTCACATTCCCGCGGTATTCTTTATTCATTACCTTCCACCTCTGGAACTTTTAAATTCCTACTAAGAATCCAGGAGGGCGGGGACGAATGTGTTCACTTATAACAGTCCAGAGATATGGTGATTGCACCCTTAAATAATTATCTTCAACTACAAAAAGTTGAAAATTCAAAATACCACAAAAATGGAAACTATCTAATAAACATTTGAGATAGCTCCCAAATAGGAAGAAAATAATAACTAGATTACTAAAGAAGGCAGATATATTAAATTGAAGTAGGAAGATATATCAAATCATGGAGCTCAAAAGGTTTGAGATTTTTTAGAACTATCAGAAGGCGTAAGTAGATGATTGAAGTGAATGCGGGTGGATTAAAATGCTGAGACCCTTTGCAAATTTTGTGGAATTTATACTCCATTTTAAATTGAAATATTTACCAACCATCTATCCATAATCATGAAGTGACTAGGCCAATAGTTTTAACACTCCTCAAATTGAAGAGTGATTTTTTAATCTAATCCTTATTTGTGAAGGGTGAATTTATAATGTAAACATCATTTTGGAAGAGAAAAAATTTAAACAAAATGTTCCTTGATGGGAAGTATAAAGGCTCAAAGTGTTAAAAGAATTTGATTGACTGGTAAAGAGAAATCCAAATTCCGTCCCTACTCGTTGGTAAATTAATCCATGCTCAATGTCACCCAACAAATACATTCTTGGTCCTTCCTGATGTCACTTTCCATAAGCGACGTATCACCATAATTACATTCATGATTTTTCCACCCAATCTGCATCCAATTTTCACATCACCTATAATTATATATATTTTTATTAAGAGAAAGGAAGAATAAGTGTGACCATTGACCAAACCTTTGCAATGATTGATCTCCTTGTTTTGTAGTCATCCCTCAATCACAAAATTTCTTCACCTTCCTGATTTTCATTTCAAACATCATCATGATGAAGACATCATTTCTCTTTATTTTCATTTCTCCTTTCTTTTCACTTTAACATTGTCGAGAGATAAAAGTATGGTGTGTAGATATATATATATATATATATATATATATATATATCATAAACCAATTTAACATTAAGTAATATATATTGGAAAAAGTGCAATATATTACATTATAATTTACTCTAATATTTACCAACTTATATATGATTTAAACCTAGCTCTATCAAGTGCTAAGAGGGATCAAATATTTCCAGGTAAAAACCATTCCTCAATTTTTGCACTAAAAAATAGATTTGCACTTATACATATTTGATACTATAGAGGCTTGATAAATCCAGTTTTAAGATCAATGTAGACTAGTTTAAATTATCTAAAATATTGTAACTTTATTTTACATTTAAATTACACTTCGTTTTGTTTCTTCTTTTCTTATAATGTGCTACAACTTGTATATTTAAATAATTTGAAGTCAAGCAAATTATACATCCATATTATGCACACATATTTCTAATAATCATTTAAATAACAAAATCATTAAGTAGGAATTAAATTTTAAAATATCATCAATGCTCATTATTTTGAGAATCCAGGAGGGCGGGGACGAATGTGTTCACTTATAACAGTCTACAGATATGGTGCTTACACCCTTAAATAATTATCTTCAACTAGAAAAGGTTGAAAATTCAAAATACCACAAAAATGGAAACTATCTAATAAACATTTGAGATAGCTCCCAAATAGGAAGAAAATAATAAGTAGATTAGTAAAGAAGGCAGATATATTAAATTGAAGTAGGAAGATATATCAAATCACGGAGCTCAAAAGGTTTGAGATTTTTTAGAGCTATCAAAAGGCGTAAGTAGATGATTGAAGTGAATACAGGTGGATTAAAACACTGAGACCCTTTGTAAATTTTGTGCAATTTATACTCCATTTCAAATTGAAATATTTACCAACCCTCTATCCATAATCATGAAGTGACTAGGCCAATAGTTTTAACACTCCTCAAATTGAAGAGTGATTTTTTAATCTAACCTTTATTTGTGAAGGGTGAATTTATAATGTAAACATCATTTTGGAAGAGAAAAAATTTAAACAAAATGTTCCTTGATGGGAAGTATAAAGGCTCAAAGTGTTAAAAGAATTTGATTGACTCGTAAAGTGAAATCCAAATTCCGTACCTAGTCGTTGGTAAATTAATCCATGCTCAATGTCACCCAACAAATACATTCTTGGTCCCTCCTGATGTCACTTTCCATAAGCGACGTATCACCACAATTACAGTCATGATTTTGCCACCCAATCTGCATCCAATTTTCACATCACCTATAATTATATATATTTTTATTAAGAGAAAGGAAGAATAAGTGTGACCATTGGCAAAATCTTTTCAATGATTGATCTCCTTGTTTTGTAGTCATCTCTCAATCGTAACATTTCTTCACCTTCCTGATTTTCGTTTCAAACATCAGCATGCTGAAGACGTCATTTCTCTTTATTTTCATTTCCCCTTTCTTTTCACTTTAACATTTCCGAGAGATAAAAGTATGGTGTGTGTGTGTGTGTGTGTATAGATATATATATATATATATATATATATATATATATATCATAAACCAATTTAACATTAAATAATATATATTGGAAAAAGTGCAATATATTACATTAAAATTTACTCTAATATTTACCAACTTATATTTGATTTAAACCTAGCTCTATCAAGTGCTAAGAGGGATCAAATATTTCCAGGTACAAACCATTCCTCAATTTTTGCACTAAAAAATAGATTTGCGCTTATACATATTGGATACTATAGAGGCTTGGTAAATCCAGTTTTAAGATCGATGTAGACTAGTTTAAATTATCTAAAATATTGTAACTTTCTTTTACATTTAAATTATACTTCGTTTTGTTTCTTCTTTTCTTATAATGGGCTACAACTTGTATATTTAAATAATTTGAAGTCAAGAAAATTATACATCCATATTATGCACTCATATTTCTAATAATCATTTAAATAACGAAATCATTAAATAGGAATTAAATTTTAAAATATCATCAATGCTCATTATTTTGAGAATCCAGGAGGGCGGGGACGAATGTGTTCACTTATAACAGTCTAGAGATATGGTGCTTGCACCCTTAAATAATTATCTTCAACTACAAAAGGTTGAAAATTCAAAATACCACAAAAATGGAAACTATCTAATAAACATTTGAGATAGCTCCCAAATAGGAAGAAAATAATAAGTAGATTAGTAAAGAAGGCAGATATATTAAATTGAAGTAGGAAGATATATCAAATCATGGAGCTCAAAAGGTTTGAGATTTTTTAGAACTATTAGAAGGCGTAAGTAGATGATTGAAGTGAATGCAGGTGGATTAAAACGCTGAGACCCTTTGTAAATTTTGTGCAATTTATACTCCATTATAAATTGAAATATTTACCAACCCTCTATCCATAATCATGAAGTGACTAGGCCAATAGTTTTAACACTCCTCAAATTGAAGAATGATTTTTTAATCTAATCTTTATTTGTGAAGGGTGAATTTATAATGTAAACATCATTTTGGAAGAGAAAAAATTTAAACAAAATGTTCCTTGATGGGAAGTATAAAGGCTCAAAGTGTTAAAAGAATTTGATTGACTCGTAAAGTGAAATCCAAATTCCGTCCCCAGTCGTTGGCAAATTAATCCATGCTCAATGTCACCCAACAAATACATTCTTGGTCCTTCCTGATGTCACTTTCCATAAGCGATGTATCACCACAATTACAGTCATGATTTTGCCACCCAATCTGCATCCAATTTTCACATCACCTATAATTATATATATTTTTATTAAGAGAAAGGAATAATATGTGTGACCATCAACCAAACCTTTGCAATGATTGATCTCCTTGTTTTGTAGTCTGATGCAGGAGCATGTGACTCAGAGGGAAAAAGTCTTAAAACTTATTCCAAAAATCCAAAAAAATATACAGGCAAGGGACTGGGGTCCTTTAGCCAGCTATTTCCATGTTTTCCTAGGTTAAGATAGAGTAGGATTGAGAATAAAACATGCTAATTTTATCTCTGTTAGATAAACTATACTAAAGCTTCACGCTTTATATCATTCTATGGAAAGCATGCTTTTGTAACAGATAAGGTCTAAGAAGGCCTATCAATTATTTATAAATAAAGAGGCAATGAGACTCTCAGGGAGGAGGAGCACATGCCGGAAGCATTATTCCTTGAAACTTTCTTCTCTCTATTTATCCAAGTTAATGGTCTTCTGTTGGTTTATCTGTGTATTCGTGCATCAATTCAATTGTTTTATTGCGGATTATAAATTATGAATTCATCTCTTGTTCTAAAGTGATGCTAGAAGGAATTTTCTTGAATCATGGTTTCCTTATCTTCGATGCATGTAGACTTCTGAGTTGGTTAACAGAGTTTTGTGGTGACTCTTTGTACACATAGAATTTTCTGATATATTCTTATTGGACTTTATTGAAATTGGTTCACGTCGTATCAGTCCGAAACAACATCACATCGTTGATCCAAACAAACCAAGTGAAGGTATTGTGGAGTTCGCCGATTGTGATTATGCAACCATCGCATCGCACACATCACATCACCAATCCAGAAGGAAACAACTATTGTTATTGGGTTCACGATAGCGATATGCGACCATCGCATCGCAAGTACCGCATCGCGATCGGGAAGGGACTAAGTGTTGTTATAAGTGGCGCGACAGCAATTGCGACCATCGTGTTTGCTGAAAGAGATAGTGGGGATCGGAGGAAACCCATGAAGCTGTCAAATAGATGACTGATACGAGAAGAGAAGGAGGGAGAGAAATTGACCCTAATATAAAGTAAATATTGGACCGATTTGAGAGATTATCCTTGACGCCTACACCCAGCCCATCATTAGTGGTATCAGAGCCGCCAACTGACATTGGATTGAATCTCAGAAGCAGGAGAAGGAAAGTCACTATGGCTTTTAGATTTGGAAGAGGATGAGGAGGTGGTGGAAAAGGACTGCCTATTGCAAATGTGGAAATAATGGAAGCAGTACAATAGATGCAAGCTAGATTGGATGCATTAACTTCAGACAAAAACTTGGATGGTGGTGATGTTAGAGAACCCGAGGTTGAAACTACATAGGAGGAAGCTATAGAGATTACTCCTGAGATGAGGTTCTTTTAGTCAGTGTTGAGATCCATAGCCAGGCCAAAGACCGAGGTATCAGTATACCAAGGAGGACTGAATCTAGAAGAATTGATAGAATGGATTAACGGCATGGAGAAATTCTTCGATTATGAAGAAACGGAAGATGAGAAGAAAGTGAAGTTTTCTATCACCAAGTTAAAAGGCCATGCAGCACTTTGGTGGGATGGTGTGCAGGCAGAAAGGAAGAGACTTGGTAAGCAACCAATCAAGAATTGGATTACAATGGTAACAAAGTTAAGAGGTGAGTTTTTTCCAATCATCAGCAAACATTGTTTAGGCAAATGCAAAATCTTAGATAGAGATCTTTGACAGTAAAAGAATACACAGAAGAGTTCTATAAGGTGAGCATAAGAGTTGGAGAAGCCCAAGATACAGATGAGAAGGTGGCTAGATATATGAATGGCCTCAGGATGGACATTCAAGATGAGATAAGTCTATTGTCTCGAAAAACAGTAGAGGAAGCTTATCAGATAGCACTGAAGGCTGATGAAAAACTCATGAGGAAGTAGTTTGCTAGAGGGACATGGACTTTCAGAGGAAGGGGAAGTCAAGGTGGTAGAGGAAGATCTACAACACCTGATGGAGCTAGCAGCAACTCAACCCAACATGCACCCACAGGAGGTGATGCAAGTGGCAAAGGGAATTTTTCTAGAGGAAGAGGAGGCAGAGAAAGAGGCAGAGAAATAAGATGTTACAGATGTAACAAGATGGGACACAGAGCTTTTGAGTGCCCAAAGAATGTAGAAACAAATCAGAGGAATGCAATTGTTGCTCCAGTTGAGGGAGAAGCACCGGTGGCAGTAGTAGCAGAAGAATAAAATATACCAGAAAGAGGAGAATCTTTGGTAGTTAATAAAGTCCTACTTAAGCTAGCAAAGGAGGTGGCCGAACCGCCACAAAGGAAGACTTTATTCAGGACAGTGTGTAAAGTTCAAGGGAAGTGTTGAAAAATGATCATTGATAGTGGCAGCACTGACAATTTAGTCTCTACAAAAGTAGTGGAGAAATTGAAGCTGAAGACAATGAAGCATCCAACACCTTAAAAAGTGTCATGGTTGCAAAAGGGACATCAAATGTAAGTCAATGAATAGTGTGAAGTGGAATTTCAAGTGGGCAAGTATAAAGATAAAATTATTTGTGATGTGATGCCATGGATGTGTGTCAAATATTGCTTGGAAGACCTTGGCAATATGACAGAGGAGCCATACATGATGGGAAAATAAACACCTACAAGTTTGGAAAAGATGGAGTCAATCATACGTTATTGCCTCTGCAAGAAGAAGATGTACCAGGACAGAAGACTGATCCAAAAACTCTATCACTTGGAGGAAAGGAATACTTGAAGCAGATTGAAGAAAATGAGGTAAATTTTTCTCTAATTTGCAAGCCCAAGGTAATAATGACCTCTACTAAAGTTTCTGATTTACCCATTGAACTTCAAGAAATGTTGGAGAAATATTGTGATATTATTGTTGATGATTTTCCTAATGAATTACCACCCATTAGAAGAATCAGGCATCATATAGATTTGATTCCTGGAGCAAGCTTACCTAACAAAGTAGTGTATAGAATGACTCCTACAGAAAATGAAGAAGTTAAAAAACAGGTACAAGAATTGCTTGACAAGGGGCTGATCAAAGAAAGCTTGAGTCCTTGCACAGTGCCAATAATACTGAGCCCAAAGAAAGATGGAGGCTGGAGAATGTGCACAAATTCGAGAGCCATCAATAAAATCACAATCAGGTACAGATTTTCGTTACCTAGAATTGAAGATTTAATGGATTGCTTGAGTGGAGCAAAATATTTTTCAAAAATAGATCTTAAAAGTGGGTATCATCAGATAAGGATAAGAGAAGGGGATGAGTGGAAAACCGCTTTTAAGACCAATGAGGGACTATATGAATGGAGAGTAATGCCTTTTGGGTTGTCAAATGCACCAAGTACATTCATGAGACTCATGAATGAAGTTCTCAAAGAGTTCATTGGTAAGTTTGTAATAGTATATTTGGACGATATATTAGTCTATAGCAGGGCCAAGGACGAGCACGTGAGGCATTTAAATTATGTCTTACAGAAGCTACAGCAAGAAAAACTATTGCTGAATCTGAAGAAGTGTTCATTCATGAAGGAGGAGCTAGTGTACTTGGGATTTTTTATTTCTGCTGAAGGGTTGAACATGGATCCAGAGAAGATCAAGGAAATTATGGAGTGGCCTTCACCCAATATTGATTTTGAGGTAAGTAGTTTTCACGGTCTTGCTAGTTTTTACAGAAAATTCATTAAGAATTTTAGTAAGATCAATACGCCTATTATTGAGAACATAAAGAAGGACAAACAACCATTTAAATGGACTGCTAAAGCAGAGAAAAATTTTCAGTTGTTAAAGAAGAAAATAACTGAAAGGTTTATTTTGGTCCTTCCTGATTTTAACAAACCTTTTCAAGTAAAGTGTGATGCGTGTGGAGAAGCAATTGGAGGAGTTTTAAGCCAAGAAGATAGACCAATAGTTTATTTTAGTGAAAAGCTAAATGATTCAAAAAATAAGTATTCTTCTTATGATAAGGAGTTCTACGAAGTTGTGCAGTCATTAAAGAAATGGAGGCATTATTTAATGTCAAAAGAATTTATTCTTTATTCAGATCATTACAGTTTATATGCAGCAACCAAAGCTCAACCAGAAACATGCTAAATGGGTAGATTATCTTCAAGGTTTCCATTTTGTGTTGAATCATATAACTGGACAGTCAAACAAAGTTGCAGATGCCTTAAGTAGGAGAAATGTATTGCTTCAAGAGAGTCAAATCCAAATGTTGGGTTTTGATTTTCTTAACGAATTATATGAGAGTCATTCAGATTTTAAAGAGGCATTTGAGGCTTGTAAAAATCTTGTTTTGGCGGATAGGAGCAAGTGGTTGGATTATTTCCTACAAGATGGACTATTATTTAAGAAAAATCAGTTGTGCATACCAAACTATTAAATGAGAGAGAATTTAATCAAAGAGAAACATAATGGAGGACTTGCAGGACATTTTGGTGTAGAGAAGACTTTTGAACAGCTCAACAGATTTTATTTCTGGCCAAAAATGAAATCGGAAGTAGAGAAGTACGTAAGAAATTGTAAAGTTTACCAATATGCAAAAGGAAGGAGCCAAAACACAGATTTGCATATCCCATTACCAATTCCAGATAGACCTTGGGATATGGTAAGTATGGATTTTGTGTTGGGATTACCAAAGACTTAAAGAGGTTATGATTCAATTTTTGTTGTAGTGGATAGATTTTCAAAAATGGCACGCTTTATTCCATGTTATAAAACTAGTGATGCTTCTCACATTGCTAATTTGTTTTTTAAAGAGATTGTAAGATTGCATGGGTTTCCCAAAAGCATTGTCTCAGATAGAGATTCAAAATTCGTTGGACTTTTCTAGGGAACACTATGGAAGAATCTAGGAAGTAAATTCAGTTTCAGTTCTGCCTATCATCCACAAACTGATGGAAAGACTGAAGTTGTGAACAGAAGTTTAGGCAATCTTTTGAGGAGCCTTACTGCAGAACATCCAAAGAAATGGTATCAAGTGTTAGCACAAGTTGCGTATGCATATAACGACTCATGAGCACATGACAGAGTCCATTCCATATTGTTTTTGGGTGCACCCAAGAGGAATATATGAATTAAGGAATTTGGGAAAAGAAGAAATGAGAAGTGCAGAGGGTGAAGACTTTGCTTCAGAAATGCAGGAAATACATGAACAAGTGAAGCAACAGCTGCAGGATAGCAACATCAAGTACAAAACCAGAGCAGATATGAGGAGAAGAGAGGTGAACTTTGAAGTTGGGGATTTGGTTTTAGCACATCTCAGAAAGGAGAGATTTCCAAAGAGGGAGTATAATAAATTGAAATTCAAGAAAATTGGACCGTGCAAAATACTGAGGAAATTCTCTGCAAATGCTTATGAGATTGAATTACCACTTGATGTGGGAATATAACCAATTTTTAATGTTGCAGACTTGTACAAGTATGAGAATGAAACTGCAGATGATACATCAGATGATCAGGAGACTCCAGAAATTAACTGGGAAAAACGGTTACCCACAACAAGGAATTTACAGCGAGAAAGAATTATGGACAAGAAGGTGCATAAGAAGGCAAGGGGACGAGAGTACTTCCATTATTTGGTAAAATGGAAGGGACAGTCAATCGTTGAAGCTACATGGGTTACAGAAGACGTCCTACGAAAACTGGGAAAATCTGTAGACGAGCTCATGGACAGGAGCCCATGAAGAATTTTGTCCTCACGAGTCTGATGCAGGAGCATGTGACTCAGAGGGAAAAAGTCTTCAAACATATTCCAAAAATCCAAAAAAATCTATAGGCAAGGAACTGGGGTCCTTTAGCCAGCTATTTCCATGTTTTCCTAGGTTAAGATAGAGTAGGATTGAGAATAAAACATGCTAATTATATCACTGTTAGATAAACTATATTAAAGCTTTACTCTTTAAGTCATTCTATGGAAAGCATGCTTTTGTAACAGATAAGGTCTGAGAAGGCCTATCAATTATTTATAAATAAAGAGGCAATGAGACTCAGGGAGGAGGAGCGCAGGCCGGAAGCATTATTCCTTGAAACTTTCTTCTTTGTTTTTATCCAAGTTAATGGTCTTATGTTGATTTATCTGTGTATTCGTGTGTCAATTCAATTGTTTTATTACGAATTATAAATTATGAATTCATCTCTTGTTCTAAAGTGATGCTAGAAGGAATTTGCTTGAATTGTGGTTTCCTTATCTTCGGTGCATGTAGACTTCTGAGTTGGTTAACAGAGTACTGTGGTAACTCTTTGTACACATAGAATTTTCTGGTATCTTCTTAATTAGACTTTATTGAAATTGGTTCACGCCGTATCAGTCTGAAACAACATCACATCGTCAATCCGAACAAACCAAGTGAAGGTGTCGTGGAGTTTTCCGATTGCGATTATGCGACCATCGCATCGCACACATCAAATCACCAATCCAGAAAGAAACAACTATTGTTATTGAGTTCACGATAGCGATTTGCGACCATCGCAGCGCAAGTACCGCATCGTGATCCGGAAGGGACTAAGTGTTGTTATAAGTGGCACAACAGCAATTGCCACCATCGCGTTTGCTGAAAGAGATAGTGGCGATCGGAGTAAACCCATGAAGCTGTCAAATAGATGACTGATACAAGAAGAGAAGGAGGGAGAGAAATTGACCCTAATATTAAGGAAATATCTAACCGATTTGAGAGATTATCCTTGACGCCTGCACCCAGGCCATCATAGTCATCCCTCAATCACAACATTTCTTCACCTTCCTGATTTTCATTTCAAACATCATCATGATGAAGACATCATTTCTCTTTATTTTATTTTCCCCTTTCTTTTCACTTTAATATTGTCGAGAGAGAAAAGTATGGTGTGTATATATATATATATATATATATATATATATATATATATATATATATATATATATATATATATATATATATATATATCATAAACCAATTTACACATTAAATAATATATATGGGAAAAAGTGTAATATATTACATTATAATTTACTCTAATATTTACCAACTTATATTTGTTTTAAACTTAGCTCTATCAAGTGCTAAGAGGGATCAAATATTTCTAGGTACAAACCATTCCTCAATTTTTGCACTAAAAAATAGATTTGCACCATATTTGATACTATAGAGGCTTGGCAAATCCAGGTTTAAGATGGATCTAGACTAGTTTAAATTATCTAAAATATTGTAACTTTCTTTTACATTTAAATTATACTTCGTTTTGTTTCTTATTTTCTTATAATGGGCTACAACTTGTATATTTAAATAATTTGAAGTCAAGCAAATTATACATCCATATTATGCACTCATATTTCTAATAATCATTTAAATAATGATATCATTAAGTAGGAATTAAATTTTAAAATATCATCAATCCTCATTATTTTTTACCTTGATATAATTTACCTCACAACCAAATTTTAGCTATGATATATATTTGCGTAATTTATTGAGGCATTATTTTCCGTTTATAATATTATTATCATTAAACATGTTCTTTTTATCTAGAGAAAAACATTTCAAATCTATATATGTATGCATATTTATTTATTTTCCCTTTGTTAAAATTTACCTCAAAAAAAATCATGATATATATATATATATATATATATATATATATATATATATATATATATATATATATATATATATATATATTTATTTATTTATTTATTTATTTATAGTTTTTTCTTTATATATTTGAAATACTTATTCAAATTTATTTAGACAAAGTTTACCTCACATGAAATCATTTTAACTCATATCAATATACTTACACACAAACACATTTTAACTATAATGTCAATTTACATAACCTTTATAGGAATTATTTTTGTTTTTTAAGTACTCTAATTTCATGCAAAATTTCACATAACAAAAATTGGTGCTTTATTCAATTTCACATTTTACCCAATAATCTTATATGATTTTTGACCTTGCAAATAAAATTTATTCTAATATTTTTTGTTCAATACCCTCAAAGATAAGTGGGATGAGGAATGAGGTGTTGGTAAGTTTTGTAGTTGGGTGAGGTTGTTGTTCGAATGTGAAGCAAAAAAAAAAGTTACAAAGAAACAAATTTATTTCATTACTATAGGTTACAAATTATATAGTTCAAGAATTTTTTAAGAACAAGCATACCTTAATTGAAGATTTTGACTTCTTCGCTAAACGAACTTTACACTTTTTTGGTTTTCTTGAATTTAGTCCATGCTTTCTTAGTCTTTGCAAGACTCTAGCAACAGATCTTCTTATTAACTGTTGGGTGAGCGCATGGAGTTGGGTTACACCTTTTGACAAAGCGAGGGCATTTTTTGGTGGAAAAAGGATGCTTGATTGAGCAAATTTAAGTGCTCGATCAAGAAAATTTTAAGTTTTTGATAAAGCAATTTTTAAGAACTTAATCTAGTTGTTTAGGTGCTTAAAAATAACTTGATTGAGCATTTAAAAAGACCTTCGATCAAGCGATTTTTTAGCATGAGTTAGAGGCTCGATCTGGAGTTATGGCTAGATCGAGCTATATGGTTCGATCGAGCCCTATGGCTTGACCGAGTGTTATTTCTTATTGAAAACCCCAGCCACAACCTGCATAAGTCATTTTTCTCAGAGAATGAGAAAAAAAGGAGTTCGACGAAATATTTCTAAGCTCAACCGAGATGGAGGAACTCAATCCAGTTGTCCATTAACCCCACCAATGACCTAGTGGTTGAAGCCAAGATAGGCTTCCTGTCATTTTTTCCTCTTTTTTTTTTTTGCAAAATAAAATAAATTGATTTGAAAAAATCCTACTATTCAAAAATTACAAAAACAAAATCACAAAACCCAGCAAGAAAACCCTTCAAATCGACATAAAGAACCTATAAAACCACCAAGAAAACACTTGAAGACCAAAATTGATCCAAGTAGATGTTTGTAGCCACCCACCTATCCCACTTGGACCCAAACAACTGTGTCTTTCAGTTTTTCAGTTTCCTTAATTATAACACAATTTACTATTTTTAGTATTTTTTTGGGTCTTGAACTTCTGGAGCCGTTTTGAGGCCCTAAACGACGTTTTTTTGGAAATTTGGGAGCAACATCGTCCATGGCCCAATGTTCCTCTCTAGAAAGTTGTGGTCCTCAGTTAGATCTTTCTAATAAGCTATTGTGTGTGTCAAACAGAGATCGTATGCCAAAGTTACGGCCTCGGGAAGTTGATGTACCAATTTACCCAAAACGGGGCCCACACTTTGGTGTTTCATCTCCTAGGGTTAGTTTTTTCGATGTTTATGGTTTTCCACTGTTTCAAAACAATAAATAGGCCTTCGAGCCTCATTGTAACATAGTTCAGAGTCATGTCGCCGCCGCATCTCTTCTCAGAGATAAGCTACCATCACCCTAGCTGGTTTATTTCCATTTCTATTTGTAAGCATATTTCAGTATTTTACATTAATGAAATGAAGTATTATTTCTACTACATCTCTGTATTTATGGTTATATCTGTCATTTATTGCATTCTTGTTTAAATCTGGATCAGTGGTATCAGAGCGGTCTATTTTTTTCTTTGTTTTTCTTTGCATGTCCTCAACAAGGTCGGGATATAAGGAGTTATGGCTTGAATTGGTCGAACCTGTGCAAGACCAGCCTCGTAAATCCCAATGGTATCCCATGGCAGATGAAAAGAAAGATGAGGGGGCATGAGATCCTATCAAAATGTTGCTCGAAGAAGCCCTCAAGCGACAAAGGAACATTATGATGGACAAATTTTCCCAAATCCTTCAACGGCTACCCAGGGGTGACACATCGGCTTCCAACAGCTACTTTGGAAATGCCACACCCTTTAAGGTACAAGTTAACATTGAAATCCCCATATTCGAGGGTCAAATAGATGTAGATGCCGTAGATAAATGGTTAAATCTTCTAGAAGGTTATTTTTCTGTTCATGATTTTTCCAGTCGAGTAAAGATTATTTTTGCTCTTCTCAAAGCAGCCCCCCAAGTCAAGGATTGGTGGGAAACCTACTGCGAGCAGAAGGATGAAACTATGAACTCACTGTTGTCAGTTGCACCCACTTGGAATTCATTCTGTGATGCCATCAAGGAGTGGTACTACCCTGTCAAAAGTTATGAGGACAAATACATAAAGTGGACCACGCTGCAACAGGGAAGGGACCAAGATGTATCAGAGTTCACAAACATTTTTCATACCGTTTGCACACAGTTGGGTATCAAGGATTATGAGCTACATTTGGTACTCAAATACTGCGACTATGATCCAAAATGGATCTTGAGTAAAACCTCTAACTCTAAAAATTCATCAAATGATATCGGATTAGAAGAAAGCAAGTATTGTGTTCGAACCGTAGCCTTAAGAGAAATGTGATAGTGATTCCAAGTGAAACAATGTGAATCATTGATCGAGCGTGCAAATCAATGGTCCAAATTAACTACCAAAATTGTATCGCAATAAACTAATGGGAGGACTTAACACAGGCATGAAGGCTTTTAGCAAGCCCAAGGTATTTATGAATTAAAGAGCGAAGGATTTGAGTTTTGTGGTAAACGGTAATTTGAGCAAGCTACAGGTGATAAGTGGTATGGGAAGGGCTTGACCCGAGTCCATACACTGGCCAACACGTAGCGTGGCGTAGGAGAGAGAAAACCACCTTCTTTGGGTTAGTAATCCTCAGACAAATGGGCCACCCGAAATGGCCGGTAGCTGTCGGATTAACAAGTGTAGATCAACAGTGGAGCTTTAGAGTTCAATATCGCATTGATGTAATACAAAGGATGGACTTACTGAGAGCTCGAGGACTTGTGATATGCAATAGCAAACTGCGATATTGCATCACTGTAATATAAAGGATGGACTTACTGAGGGCTCGAGGACATGTGATATGCAATCGCCGATCGCGATATCTCATCGCAATATCGCATCACAGCAGCACATCGCAACAATACAAAGGAGTGGCACTATGTGTCATGCAACATGCGATAAAGTAGAGCCAAAAGGATTATAAACATAGTCTCATATTATATTTGAGTTCCAATAAAAATTTTCTATCAGGATTTCTATGATTTCTATGTATTTCTTTGTATTCTGATAATATCATATGTGGACCAAATATGCATTATATTGGGGATTTATACCGGAGGAAGGCCGAACGGTCAGTTTGCCCATGCCCGCTGATCCTTTCATTTCTAAAAGGAGTTCTTTGTGCCTTAAGCATTTTGTTTTAACAAAATGTGTACAACGCCGAAAAGGGAGGTGAATGGACAAAGGCCAGAAGATAGAGAGCTCAAAGAGAGGAGGTGGATAGACACGGCCGAGAGGCTTAAAAACCACTCAATGGTAGAACAAGGGGACACAGAGAGAGCAAAAAGGAAGCAAAAGACAGAGGGAAAACAGGAGAGACTATGTACTCAACTAGACTCGAGGATTTCAAGTGAATCCCTGTTGTTTTGTCACTATTGTGTGGAGACTCTATTTTAGCTTACACTTGTAATATTCTACTCTTGAAGACATAATATAGAGGTTGACACTAAAAGCTTGGACCAGGAGACATAGCCAGGGGGTCTGGTGAACTCCTTCATTATTTTAATTGTGTTGATGTATGCTTATTATGTTTTATAACTATTCATTCTCTATATTATTCGCAATCTTTTCGATCCATTGCACTAAGTAATATAGGCATTTTCCTACACATGAGTCTACAAGTCCTTTTTCTTGATTGAAGATCTCATTAAAATCAACTTGTATTAGAGAATTTGGTTTTGGTTTTGTTAAGGTTAGACAAGCTTGTGTTGTATTTTGAATGATAACTAGATTAAAGCTCGGACTAGGAGAAGGAGAACTTGTTGAGGCTAATCCAAAGATTGCAAGAGTCTATTATTAGAGGAGAATGGTAGAAGAATGTCCATTGGGATTAGAATCTCAATTTATAGAAATTTTTATGACAATCTGAGCTATGGTGGAAGAGATGTATCTGGAGTTTAAGAAGGGTCGAGGTGAAAGCACTACAACACCCAAACCAGACAAAGGAGTAGAGGAACCTTTTCTAGTTGCCCCTCTAGAGGGACAGGAAAAGGAGGAATGCCTCCTCCACCATCTCCTCCATCATCACCTTCATCATCCTCATCATCTTCTTCACACAATACTAGCTCTTCTAATAAAAAGAAGAAGACTTCTTCAATCAAATTAGATGTGAAGTTTGATTTGCAAATTTATGATGTAGAACTCAATGTAGAAAAGCTAGATAAATGGATAATACAAATTGATGTATATTTCAGGGTACAGAATGTTAATTTGGAAAGGAAGAAGATTCAGTTGGCTAGCCTTCGACTTGGAGGAACTGCACTAGCATGGTGGGAAGGCAAGACACAAGCTGATCTGCAAAAAAATGGTAAAATCATTTCTACCTGGAATGAATTTGTTTATGATATCAAAAAGAAATTATATCCTTTAGCTTACATGCAGTAGGTAATGATGAGTTGGCAAACTCTTCATCAGTTGAAGGGTGAAATTGTACAAAGTTATACTCAGGAATTTAGAAAGAGAGCTTTAACTCTAGGTATATCATTAGACTCACCCGAGACTTTATTGAAGTATATAGGTGGTCTTCATAGCTATTTAAAGCATACTGTTCTCATGTTTAATCCCACTAGCTTAGATGATGTGTTAGTTCAAGCCACACATCTAGAAGCTATATGTAAGAATGTAAACCCAGAGGTTGGGGATCATCTAAATATTTTGTAAGAAAGAGCAAGGAAAAGAAGAAACTGGAATGGAAGGAGAGGAAATGAAACACTGTAAAGAAGGATAAACCTTCATGCACTCATTGCAAGAAAGAAGGACATGATGAGGCACACTGCTGGTCTTTGCATCCAGAATGGAAACCTAACAAGTTTGGTGGTAAGGAGAGAAAGAATGTTTCTGCTATTCAGCAAGACGTGGGATCAAATTCTGGTGATGAAATAATAATTACAGCCACAGGTATTAAAGGTAACTATCTAGAAGCATCCATAAGTAATTCTTCACAGTCTGTTGATAATGAAAATAATGAGAGGGAAAGAAATGAGCTTTTTCTTTCACAACACTAGCAGGTACGTCTCATCCTTTTAAGACTTTTGACTATAAACATAAGCCACTTTTGAAAGGTGCATTGTTGTCTCGAATGTCATGTCCAAGAATTAATAAAAAATGTGAGCTTCTGCCATGAGTCTGGATATCCACTGCTCATATGCAAAAGTAAACCATTCCATTGAAATCCTTGTGAAATTATAGTTAAAATGAGTATCAACTCATCCATATTCTTCCATTGTCATACCTAGACCCCACTGAGAATCTTTAAGATTACTCAATAGCATTTAAAAATAATATTCTAAGAATATTTTTTGGAATATTCCACCATAATATGATTTTTCAACATGTGTGGCCATGGAAAAGTTCCACCCACTTGGTCATGGTTCCATTACCTTTGAATTCTACATGTTAGCCTCTGCTCACAACTTTGCTCTGTGACCCCTCCATTGGTACGTTGATTAATGAAATTACAAGTTTATATACCACTATGTCGGTGGATATTTTAACATCCACCCCAGTTAGCACATTGGTTGACATGGTTAAATAAAGTCATTGGTTGGTTGGGAGGTCGAGGCTTCCAACCTTTTCGACCCCATATTTATAACACAAACAACATACAATTGGACTGTCTATTGTAACGACCTTTACAACATGTCATATGTCTATTACAATGCTAACAATCATGTGTTATATTAATAAATTTTGTTAAAACAAAATATAATCATTGACTGTTATAGTTGGGTTGGAACTATGCATTTCGTTGTGTTGTCATCGAACTATTTATTTTTGGTTATATTATATCATCGTTACACCATAAACCAGTTTTCGACATTCATTGTAATCATTTCCTATAATTGTGACTGCATATAAAAACTATTGATAGACTTCCATATTAAATCAGTCAAATTGTCGTGCCATTTTTGGCCGAAATTTTGTCACTTTTTGTTGATCTAATTTCCAACCATTTGTATAACCGTTATATATATATATATATATATATATATGCATGTGTGTGTGTATTAATCCAATAAGCCAATTGCTAACCACTAAACGAGTTTAAGTATATGTGTTTTGTTATAACATTTTCCATTTAATTTAAATTGTGGGCCATTGGTTAGATTTGTTTGCCATTCAATTTAAAACGATCCACCAAGTACATATCTGCCACAAAGTTTATTTGGTTGGATTAGACCAGTAGGCCACCAACGGAGTGCTAAGTGGGACCATCTAATTGGGCCACATGGATTCTTATTATTGGGCTACTTAATGCCCCTAAATTTAGCGAGGTGCCACCATATTTGCTAGTGCTCCTAACTTTAACCCTAACTAATACCTTCACCATATTTAGCGAGACTATCCCAACTTTAGCTGTTAAGTTGGTTGGAGTGCAATTTTGGCTGAACATAAATTCTACATACAAACCCAATTTGATGCTTCTTTTGCAGTATTGGAAAAATTACGATGAGTTCTCCAATGTAGTCTTAATTTCATTGCAATATGAGAACCTTTATTTTTGTGCCATTAGGGATCCACCAAGATCAATACCCTTTAATATTCCTAGATTTCCTATTAGTGAGCTTCTTAATCCTGAACTTGACATCTTCTAAAGAAAAAATATCTTCCTTTATACGAGTATTTGTAATGTTTCCCATGGTGTCCAAGGAGTCATAAAGATTCTTAATATAGATATTCTAATTCTTCTTTATGGGCTCAACTTTAGAGAGGCGAAGAAGATACTCATGCCTCTTATTCATATAACACATTTTCTTCCTTTTCATTAGAGCTTTATACGCTCTTATTTTTTCAAGTTCTATACTCTCATTGGGAGCATCTCTAATCACTTTCTTTACAAACTTATAATCCTTATCATACCAAGGGATTGGAAGTTTTATCGTTCTTTTATATGATACCTCGATAGAGAATTTGTTAATGGTAGTGGGGAGGTCTGTAGTAAAATTGTGGTAGATGTGATCATATTATCATTATATGTTAAGAGACCTAAATCCCTTATTAAATATTTTAAGAATAGAACCATTTTACTTTTGTCAAAATGAGTGTTTGTTTGGCTCTCACCTTTATTTTGCATGTGGTTGGTGTGCATATCAATATTTAGGGTCAAGAATAAGGGTTTGTGGTCAGAATCATGCTCATGGTCATCTAGGAGGTCAAAACTAACAATACAGTTGAGAACCCATGTATCAGATATTGCATAGTCCATAACATTGCTTCCAATCCCATGAATATAATTCATTTGGCCAAATGTGAGCCACTTATTAATCTTGTTACAAATAATCAAGTCTTGGGAGTTGCAAAGCTTGATTAACTTGATACCAAATAAGTTATAGGTTATATCTTTTGAATTTACTGGCTAAGTCATAATCCTCAATAAATCACAAGGAATTAGGGTTAGTGTTATTACTTAGTAGAGTGTCTTGGTTCGTAGCAGTTCTAGCATTGAAGTCCCCAAGCATAAGGATAGTTGTAGTCTAACTTATAGACAAAATGATTTTTTTCATAATTTGGTAGAGATTTTTAAAAACTTGAGTTGAGCTTGTCTATTCTGTAGAATTCTAGTGCCCCTGGGGTTTTTGATAGTACTTTCTCCCTTTATGTATTGAAAAATGTGTTTTAAACAAGTACTAAATCCGTCTAAGCATCCAAAAATGTTTTTTGAACAACAAAAAATCACACTTTTGTTTTGAGATTGTTGTCTATTGAAAATACCATTTTATCACTACACAACTATATATATGTATATATACTGATATCCTAGAAGAAAATCAAAATTTTAGTTAATAGAATTAATTGTTTTTTAATAAAAAAAATCTATTTTATTTAATTTTTAAATAGAATTAATACATTCCATTTTAAAAAATATTGATAGTAATTTAAAAAATATATATAAATTATAAATTTATAGATAATCATATTGTAGGAAGTAAAAATATTATTATTATTTTCTTTTAAATTGAAAACGTGCTACAAAATCTTTGTCAACCAAAAAATATTATAAAATACTTTATTGTTACCTATGAAAATCATAAGTAAAAAACATTTTTATTTTAGTATTTTTTATATTAATATAAAAACACTTTAATAGCCATAACCATTTCTATACATAATAGTTATCTTACATTTTATTCTAAAATTATAAATAAATTTGATTGTATAATTCATATATATATATATATATATATATATATAAAACTAACTTTATTGTCGCCTATCATAATTTTATATATATATATATATATATATATATATATTTTCTCCCTACAGTTTTACTCAAATTTCAAGCTAGAGCACTCGCTATATGCATAATGTAGTTCATCATCCAAAGAGTGCCCTTGTTTCATAGTTTTGATGGACCTTGCTACACAAAAAGTTATAAACACATAAAAAAAATGATTGCAATCAGGTTTTACATGTATTTCTCAAATTTTTTGTAGCAGGGTCCATCAAAAGTATAAAATACGGGCACTCCTTGGATGAGAAATTAAACTTTGCATCCAATGAGTGCTCCCACTTGAATCTGAGTAAAACAGTAGGGAGGTAAGTTGAGAATATAAGTTGAAAAAGTAGTTTTTTTTTTCTACATTTTTACTCCAAAAATGGTGAATCATACCCCATGGTTGACATCATCATGATGAATCATATTGGTTCTTATAAAGCTGATTTTGGTTTTACACTTTTGTTTTGAGACCTATTTTTGACCTCAAAATTTCTCTAATTAACAACAAACGAAAGGAAATAAGTATACTTGATATTCACATTCCCACAGTATTCTTAATTCATTTCCTTCCACCTTTGAAACTTTTAAATTCTTATTGAGAATCTAGGAGGGCGGGGATGAATGTGTTCACTTATAACAGTCTAGAGATATGGTGCTTGCACCGTTAAATAATTATCTTCAACTACAAAAATTTGAAAATTCAAAATACCACAAAAATGGAAACTATCTAATAAACATTTGAGATAGCTCCGAAATAGGATGAAAATAATAAGTAGATTACTAAAGAAGGCAGATATATTAAATTGAAGTAGGAAGATATATCAAATCACGGAGCTCAAAAGTTTTGAGATTTTTTAGAACTATTAGAAGGTGTAAGTAGATGATTGAAGTGAATGCAGGTGGATTAAAACACTGAGACCCTTTGTAAATTTTGTGGAATTTATACTCCAAATATTGTTCACTTATAACAGTCTAGAGATATGGTGCTTGCACCGTTAAATAATTATCTTTAACTACAAAAAGTTGAAAATTAAAAATACCACAAAAATGGAAACTATCTAATAAACATTTGAGATAGCTCCCAAATAGGAAGAAAATAATAAGTAGATTACTAAAGAAGGCGGATATATTAAATTGAAGTAGGAAGATATATCAAATCACGGAGCTCAAAAGGTTTGAGATTTTTTAGAACTATCAGAAGGTGTAAGTAGATGATTGAAGTGAATGCAGGTGGATTAAAACACTGAGACCCTTTGTAAATTTTGTGGAATTTATACTCCATTTTAAATTGAAATATTGTTCACTTATAACAGTCTAGAGATATGGTGCTTGCACCGTTAAATAATTATCTTTAACTACAAAAAGTTGAAAATTCAAAATACCACAAAAATGGAAACTATCTAATAAACATTTGAGATACCTCCCAAATAGGAAGAAAATAATAAGTAGATTACTAAAGAAGGCAGATATATTAAATTGAAGTAGGAAGATATATGAAATCACGGAGCTCAAAAGGTTTGAGATTTTTTGGAACTATCAGAAGGTGTAAGTAGATGATTGAAGTGAATGCAGGTGGATTAAAACACTGATACCCTTTGTAAATTTTGTGGAATTTATACTCCATTTTAAATTGAACTATTTACCAACCCTCTATCCATAATCATGAAGTGACTAGGCCCATAGTTTTAACACTCCTCAAATTGAAGAGTGATTTTTTAATCTAATATTTATTTGTGAAGGGTGAATTTATTATGTAAACATCATTTTGGAAGAGAAAAAATTTAAACAAAATGTTCCTTGATGGGAAGTATAAAGGCTAAAAGTGTTAAAATAATTTGATTCACTGGTAAAGAGAAATCCAAATTTCGTCCCTAATCGTTCGTAAATTAATCCATGCTCAATGTCACCCAACAAATACATTCTTGGTCCTTCCTGATGTCACTTTCCATAAGCGAGGTATCACCACAATAACAGTCATGATTTTGCCACCCAATGTGCATCCAATTTTCACATCACCTATAACTATATATATTGTTATTAAGAGAAAAGAAGAATAAGTGTGACCATTGACCAAACCTTTGCAATGATTGATCTCCTTGTTTTGTAGTCATCCCTCAATCACAACATTTCTTCACCTTCCTGATTTTCATTTCAAAAATCATCATGATGAAGACGTCATTTCTCTTTAGTAGAGTGTCTTGGTTGGTAGCAGTTCTAGCATTGAAGTCCCCAAGCATAAGGATAGTTGTAGTGTAACTTATAGACAAAATGAATTTTTTCATAATTTGGTAGAGATTTTTAAAAACTTGAGTTGAACTTGTCTAATATGTAGAATTCTAGTGCCCGTGGGGTTTTTGGTAATACTTTCTCCCTTTATGTATTCAAAAATGTCTTTTAAACAAGTACTAAATCCGTCTAAGCATCCAAAAATGTTTTTCAAACAACAAAAAATCACACTCTTGTTCTGGTGAAATTACCATTTTATCACTACACAACTATATATGTATATATATTGATATCCTACAAGAAAATCAAAATTTTAGTTAATAGAATTAATTATTTTTTAATAAAAGAATTCTATTGAATTTAATTTTTAAATAGAATTAATACATTCCATTTTAAAAAATATTGATAATAATTTAAAAAATAAAAATTATAAAAATTATAAATTTATAGATAATCATATTGTAAGAAGTAAAATTATTATTATTATTTTCTTTTAAATTGAAAACATGCTATAAAATCTTTGTCAACCAAAAAAATTATAAAATAACTTATTGTTACCTATCAAAATCATAAGTAAAAAACCTTTTTATTTTAATATTAATAAAAAAAATAATAATAATCATAATCATTTCTATACATAAGAGTTATTTTACATTTTATTCTAAAATTATTAATAAATTTGATTGTATAATTCATATATACATATTGTTTTATATATATATATATATATATATAACTAACTTTATTGTTGCCTATCATAATTAAAAATATGTCTATGTATCTATCTATATATATATTTTCTTTGTATTAATATAAAAAACTTTATTAACCATAATCATTTCTATATATAATAGTTATCTTATATTTTAATTTAAAATTATAAATAATCTTAATCTAAAATTATAAATAAATTAGATTGCATAATTCATATAAAAAAATTAATACACATAATCATTTCCATATATAAACTGGATTGTATAATATACATAAAGGTCTGGTCATTGGTCCCATTTATTCTTATTTTCTCTAATTTGACGGGGACCAGGTGGCATGGAAAGGATGTAAAGTAAAGATAGGAAAGAGACAAGACGAATGGGGGCGGTTGACACTGAGCATCGAGTAATTGACACACGACTTAAAAGCAACACAGTCTCTTCGATGTGGAAAGTAAAGATGGGAAGGACGTACGACACATGGAGTGGGTGAGGAAAAGCATGCAACTAATTTACGAACGACTTTAAGATTAAACATATGGAAAGGACACTGAGCATCGATTAATTGACCCGCCACTTAAAGTAAAGATGGGAGGGATAGAGGAGAAATGGGGTAGTTGACAGTGAGCATCGAGTAATTGACCCACGACTTAAAAGCAACACAGTCTCTTCGAGGCGATGTGGAAAGTAAAGAAGGTGCAGAAATGGATTAGCATGCGTACTCAACACCCACGACTTAAAAGCAACACAGTCTCTTCGAGGCGATGTGGAAAGTAAAGAAGGTGCAGAAATGGATTAGCATGCGTACTCAACAGGGATTGTACGTATACTTTTCTTTATGTTTAATTGTGACGAGGTGCAATAACGCAATCGATAATGTCGTTGCCAACTTTTATGACTCTTGGATTTATTTTTCTTGCAGGGTCGATCAATCATGTCCATGCGTGGAAATCGTGCGACGCGTTTTCAATATCGCTTTTGCAAGGAATCGACGGTTTTGTTTTTTCTACACGATCCCTGAAATCGGAGGCAATTTTTTTTTTTAACATCATAGGTCTTTATTTAACTTTATGGGCTCAACTTTAGAGAGGTGAAGAAGACACTCATGCCTCTTATTCATATAACACATTTTCTTCCTTTTCATAAGAGCTTTATACACTCTTATTTTTTCAAGTTCTATACTCTCATTAGGAGCATCTCTAATCACTTTCTTGACAAACTTACAATCCTTATCATACCAAGGATTGGAAGTTTTATCGTTCTTTTATATGATACCTCGGTAGAGAATTTGTTAATGGTAGTGGGGAGGGTTGTAGTAAAATTGTGGTAGATGTGATCATATTATCATTATATGTTAAGAGACCTAAATCCCTTATTAAATATTTTAAGAATAGATCCATTTTACTTTTGTCAAAATGAGTGTTCGTTTGGCTCTCACCTTTATTTTGCATGTGGTTGGTGTGCATATCAATATTTAGGGTCAAGAATAAAGGTTTGTGGTCAGAATCATGCTCATGGTCATCTAGGAGGTCAAAATTAACAATACAGTTGAGAACCCATGTATCAGATATTGCATAGTCCATAACATTGCTTCCAAGCCCATGAATATAATTCATTTGGCCAAATGTGGGCCACTTATTAATCTTGTTACAAATAATCAAGTCTTGGGAGTTGCAAAGCTTGATTAACTCGATACCAAATAAGTTATTGGTTATATCTTTTGAATTTACTAGCTAAGTCATAATCCTCAATAAATCACAAGGAATTAGGGTTAGTGTTATTACTTAGTAGAGTGTCTTGGTTGGTAGCAGTTCTAGCATTGAAGTCCCCAAGCATAAGGATAGTTGTAGTCTAACTTATAGACAAAATGAATTTTTTCATAATTTGGTAGAGATTTTTAAAAACTTGAGTTGAACTTGTCTAATCTGTAGAATTCTAGTGCCCCTGGGGTTTTTGATAGTACTTTCTCCCTTTATGTATTCAAAAATGTGTTTTAAACAAGTACTAAATCCGTCTAAGCATCCAAAAATGTTTTTTAAACAACAAAAAATCACACTCTTGTTTCAGATTGTTGTCTGGTGAAAATACCATTTTATCACTACACAACTATATATATGTATATATATTGATATCCTACAAAAAAAAATCAAAATTAGTTAATAGAATTAATTATTTTTTAATAAAAAAAATCTATTTTATTTAATTTTTAAATAGAATTAATACATTCCATTTTAAAAAATATTGATAATAATTTTAAAAAATAATATAAATTATAAATTTATAGATAATCATATTGTAGGAAGTAAAAATATTATTATTGTTTTCTTTTAAATTGAAAACATGCTATAAAATCTTTGTCAAACCAAAAAAAATTATAAAATATTTTATTGTTACCTATCAAAATCATAAGTAAAAAATCTTTTTATTTTAATATTTTTTATATTAATATAAAAACACTTTAATAACCATAACCATTTCTATACATGATAGTTATCTTACATTTTATTCTAAAATTATAAATAAATTTGATTATATAATTGATATATACATATTGTAATGTAATATATTATTTCTATATATATATATATATAACTTTATTGTTGCCTATCATAATTATATATATATATATATATATATATATATTATTTTTTTCTTTGTATTAATATAAAAAAAAAAAATTAATAACCATAATCATTTCCATATATATTATAATTATATAACATTTTTAATCTAAAATTATAAATAAACTGGATTGTATAATATACATGAAGGTCTGGTCATTGGTCCCATTTATTTTTATTTTCTCTAATTTGATGTAAAGTAAAAAGATGGGAATGACAGAAGACGAATTGACCCACGACTTAAAGCAACAGAGTCTCTTCGCTGTGGAAAGTAAAGATGGAAAGGACGTACGACACATGGAGTGGGTGAGGAAAAGCAACGTACTCTCACATGGAGTGGGTATGGAAAAGCAACGTACTCTCTCGCATGCAACTAAAATACGAACGACTTTAAGATTAAGCATATGGAAAGGACACTGAGCATCCACTAATTGACCCACGACTAAGTAAAGATGGGAGGGACAGAGGACAAATGGGGTAGTTGACAGTGAGCATCGAGTAATTGACCCACGACTTAAAGCAACACAGTCTCTTCGCATGTGGAAAGTAAAGAAGGTGCGGAAATGGATTAGCATGAGTACTCAACAGGGATTGTACGTATACTTTAAAGAATCTTTTATTTAATTGAATTAAAATAAATTAACATCATAGGTCTTTATTTAACCAACTGACCAACAAACTTATTATTCACAAAGTATGATAATATATTTCATCATAATAAGTTGTAGAACTTAATTTTAATTAAAATATGAAACAATACAAACCCTGCGACATCTTGGCAATGATAATATGGGAGTGATGGGACCGTGGTGTTATTATACGTGCCCGTAAGCAGGTTTATATTGCAATTTGTTGGTAATTTTTTTTAGATTTTGTCTTAAACTTTTTTTATAGAGAAATTATCATATTAAATGAATATTTTAGAAACGATTTTTATAGAGTTTATTTTAGGATGGTATTAATTTTTCTTATAAAATATAAATTTGAAAAAAAAAATGACATGCAGTTTATAATTATGAAATAAACATTATTACATATTATGAATTAACTATATTTTAAATAACAATTATAAAATATTTCATATAATTTTTTATTAGAATTATAACTATTCAAAGTTATACAATAACCGGAGAGGTTTCGGGTTTTAATTTTGGTACGTTTGTTTAATCTTGGCATAGTCGACCTACTTTCTACGTAGGCAACTTAGTCTATGTAACTATATTAATAGAGATATAATTGTTTTACTATTAATATATATGTGATATGATGTAAATCTACAAGCACGTAATTCCACAAGCTCAGATATGTGTGATCATAGTAAATAGTGGAACCAAAGCTTTATGTAGTTAAATGTAAAATTACTACTTAGATTTGGTCGTTTTTCGCGATATATATTTATATTTTTTAATATTTATATAATATAATATATTATATTATTTTTCGTTTATATTTTACTAGTAATGTATATGATAATTAAAATTTGAGATGGTTTTTAAATTTTTAAATTAATAATTGGAAAAATCAATGTAATATAAAATATATATGTTTTTTCGTTATAGTATTCAGTTAAGTTAATCTATTTAGATAAATGATTTAGATATTTTTTTTTAATTTATTAATTTTTTTTTTATGTTTTTTATATATATTTAGAATTTTTAATAGAATTTTTTATTTTATTTTAATAATAATAATATTTTAATTGTAAAGTTACTATTAAACCAAACATTAACAAGAATTTACTATGTTTATATAAAATAATTTATTATGTTAAACAAAAATAACACGTAGATATGTTTTTGGATAAAAACTGAAAAAAAAATGAGTTGTAACACCTCAATGCAGAAACAATTAAATGTGGTTACTAAATAAAAATTGTTTGCAATAGCTAAAAGCAACAGTTACAAAGAGACAGTTACCCATCTATAGATGGGGAAAGAGTCCACAGAGGATATCGTGGAGCTGGGTGAAATCAACCAGTGAGAGAAAACTCATAAGCAATGCATGATAGAGCTATTTCACTGTAACAAACAGATACACATGTATCCTTGAAACTGTAAAAATAACATCTATAAGAATAGGTTCAGAATCTCGAACAGATAATAGCAAGAAGGAGAAATAAGTTAAATATGTAAGAAATCATTGTTTGTTCATTCAAATTGTTACTCTTTTAAAAGAAGAGAAACAGAAAAGAACCTACCCATCATTATAGGCTACAAGAATCAGACAGTAATGAATATATACCAATAGAGGGAAACATAAAATTCATTCTTTTAAATGCAAAGGACTGAACATATAAAGACTGTAATTTTAAAAACTTAAATTAAGCTATAGCAGCAGAATTGGCTCTTTGACCTGAAAATGTCACAATCATGACATAACCCAACTCTCGAATAATTTTTAAATAGATGTCTACTCTTCAACATTTATTTTCTTTCAGAGAAAAATACCCAGGTAAACCCGCGAAAATCATAACAACAGTTCAAAACCCATGCTACTGCGGTGCGCAAAACATAACCAATGTACATAGACATCCAAATAAAGGTCTAGCTCAACAAGTTTCACGTAAAGCCTCTACCTGGAAAACATTTCGTCAATAGAGAAAATTACCATATAACTATTAAACATTCATGCACCATAGAGGAATTTTCTGACTTGTAAACACCCAAGGAGAATCATAAGCTCTTAAAAGCATAAATTATGTTTTCTTAACCATGTGAATAGCTTGTCGGCTACAGTAGGATACTTGCAATCATGTACCAGTGACCATAGAATCCATTAAGAAGCTAAACCTGCTAGTAAAAAAATAAAAAAGATGCCGAGAAGGTGGCGACCATACCTGAGACTAGAGGATTCTAGCAGATGGATTTTCGCCTTCATTCCAGTAAAATTTATCAGTTAGCCGAATTTAGAAACATAAATCTGTATGGAAATGTTAGAAGAAATCTATGGAATATATGAACAATAAGAAAATTGTGTGCTTACCTTTTGGTAATCGAATGTAGACCTGGCTACCTTCCGCAAAACCGAAAAACCATCGACCCACCCCTAGACGGTGGAAGCAACCAGTTAAACACTCCACCAAATGAAAGACCGAAGCGAATCCAAAACTCAGATAATGTAGAAAGTTGAAACAGCATAGGGTCAAGTAGTTTAGGATACCTTCCAGTGTGGGGCTGACTAAAAGATCCATTGCACACAACTGAAATGGTCATGAGCCGACCTAAAACCACTGAATGGCCAACCTTGTTGTAGAATAACGAAAAACCAGAAGCCGCCAATAGCAAATGACTCCACAACCGGCCGGACGCGGGGAGTTGGTTAAATGGTTAAACCCTAAACCCTCCCTACCATCATATTTCCCATCAAAGATCAATGGTAGTAAATGAGGCCAGGTGTCACAGGTGAGCCCAACCCTCTGATGGATACATGCAGCGGGATCAACCATGGGTATTCCGCATGTACTAAAGTACAAGAAACATTTAACCAAGGTTTGATCATGGACGGCTACACCAGTTGGGAGCCATGCGAAAAGTAATTGCAAGACAGCATATACATCATGAACTGTGTTGTATTTAATATAAATAGTCAAGCCATAAGTGCACCACTAAGGATCATGTAACCATTGTTATGTGTTAAATATTACTAATTTTTTATTTATTTATTTAGATATTTCGTAAATTATTTGTTTATGGTGTTACAAATGGTATTACAGCTCAGGTTCATACACTAAGACTCTTTGGGGAATTATGTATATATGAATAAATGTGACATTAATCAAAATAACCAGTATGTGTGCATGTGAACACAAAGACCCGCATCAACACAAAAGGGGTCAGAATGCAGAGGAGCCCAGGACCACAAAACCCACTAGAGACAACTTATGTGAATGCCAACCCTCACATTTGGATATGACTGGGAGAGGAATCTCGTTAAGCTAATGTTGTTCTACTCTAAACCATTTAGCAACTGTGTGTTGAGATGAAAAATTTAATAACGGACAATGAATGACTACGACTAGAACATGAGAGAATTCTTAGAAGTCTATCCAATCGACAAAACCAACGAGATCCGTACCTGAGTGTTGAAGTTCAAGAGAAAAACCCAATGACTCAGCATGGAGAAGAGAATTCTGAGTCAACTGAGAAACATGGGGAAGATGAAGAAGGGCATTCAAACAATGTCTCCGACCAATGAAAGAAAAAAAGATAGAAATCTGAGTTACAAGGAAAATTCAAAAAGTTTAAACCGTCACTCTTTGAAGGGGAATCTGAAGAGGCAGTGGAAGCTTGTTTAGTTGACATGAGAAAATACTTTCGGATTTATGATTACACCAATAAATGGAAAGCACGTTTGGCAGTTTATCAGTTAAGAGCTAAGGCTACCCTTTGGAGGGAAGAAATCAAAACGGTGAGAAAAATTGATGAAGAATAGGTTACGTGGAAAGAATTTCAAAAGCATTTCAAGGATAAGTATCGAACTGAACATTATTATGACGAAAAAGGAAAGGAATTTCACGAGTTAAGATTGGGAACCTTATTTTGTAATCAACATAATTGTTAGCAATATCAAATCTCGTGACATGATTTGGATAAGAACCTCCATGTATTTTATAAGAAACTAAATATGTAGGTTTTCATCGTTACTAGTCGTAAATATGTTATTGATGCAATTCATATGAAAATTGTGTGGAGTTTTAAAAGCTTCCTGAGTGAACATTCTATCCATTAAATATAATATAATATAATTTTTCCTTCAAAATTGAAATTACATTATTTAATTTTAATGAACCAACTATTAAGATCCCAATTCCAAAGGAAGAACCAACTTTTTTGATGCTTCATTACCTTTATGGCCTAAGTGGTTTAGGGTCTTAATATTTCAAAATGTTTCATTAGAAATGTTCGAATTGGGGCAACCTCTCAATGATAAATATTCAAGTCCAATAAGATTCCCAAAAGAACTTGGAAGAATATGCAAGGTGAAACATTTTTCAAATCTATTTCCTAGAGGCTTATTTCAAATCTATTTCTTGGAAGTTTGTTAGATTTCTATTGAATTGAGAAGTGAGATCATTTCCAAATTGCTTCTTAACACTAAGTATTTCAAGGAGTGTACATCGCATAGTTCTCCAGGAAAAGTTTTGAATAACACATTGCTTATGTCAATATGTAGTAAGTGCCTCGTTTTCATTATGGACATGGGAAGCTTGAAAGGGGATCATAGGTACTCAAATCTCGCAACTTGCGAGCAAGTTACAATGAGAAAAAGTCTATGATGATTTTTGGTGAGAAAATGAAGAGTCACTAGAGAAATTTTGAGTTCTAAAATCAGTCTCCTAAAGAATATTATTCATTGAATAATAATGGAAATAATAAAATAATATTAGATTACGTCATCACATTTTAGAGGGAAAAAAGAAAAAAATATTTTTTCAACTCTTATTTACAAGTTATCTCCATACAGTTTTACTCAAATTTTGAGCTGGAGCACTCGCTATATGCATAATGTAGTTCATCATCCAAAGAGTACCCTTGTTTCATACTTTTGATGGACCTTGCTACACAAAAAATTATAAATACATGAAAAAAATGATTGCAATCAGGTTTTACATGTATTTCTCAATTTTTTTGTAGCAGGGTCCATCAAAAGTATAAAATATGGGCACTCCTTGGATGAGAAATTAAATTTTGTATCCAATGAGTGCTCCCACTTGAATCTGAGTAAAACAGTAGGGAGATAAGTTGAAAATATCAGTTGAAAAAGTAGTTTTTTTTTTTTTTTCACATTTTTACTCCAAAAATGGTGAATCATACCCCATGGTTGACATCATCATGATGAATCATATTGGTTCTTATAAATCTGATTTTGGTTTTACACTTTTGTTTTGAGACCTATTTTTGACCTCAAAATTTCTTTAATTAACAACGAACGAAAGGAAATAAGTATACTTGATATTCACATTCCCACGGTATTCTTAATTCATTTCCTTCCACCTTTGAAACTTTTAAATTCTTATTGAGAATCCAAGAGGGTGGGGACGAATGAGTTCACTTATAACAATCTAGAGATATGGTTCTTGCACCCTTAAATAATTATCTTCAACTACAAAAAGTTGAAAATTCAAAATACAACAAAAATGGAAACTATCTAATAAACATTTGAGATAGCTCCCAAATAGGAAGAAAAGAATAAGTAGATTACTAAAGAAGGCAAATATGTTAAATTGTAGGAATATATATCAAATCACGGAGCTCAAAAGGTTTGAGATTTTTTAGAACTATCAGAAGGCGTAAGTAGATGATTGAAGTGAATGCAGGTGGATTAAAACATTGATACCCTTTGTAAATTTTGTGGAATTTATACTCCATTTTAAATTGAAATATTTACCAACCCTCTATCCATAATCATGAAGTGACTAGGCCAATAGTTTTAACACTCCTCAAATTGAAGAGTGATTTTTTAATCTAATCTTTATTTGTGAAGGGTGAATTTATTATGTAAACATCATTTTGGAAGAGAAAAAATTTAAACAAAATGTTCCTTGATGGGAAGTATAAAGGCTCAAAGTGTTAAAAGAATTTGATTGACTGGTAAAGAGAAATCCAAATTCCGTCCCTAGTCGTTGGTAAATTAATCCATGCTCAATGTCACCCAACAAATACATTCTTGGTCCTTCCTGATGTCACTTTCCATAAGCGACGTATCACCATAATTACAGTCATGATTTTGCCACCCAATCTGCATCCAATTTTCACATCACCTATAATTATATATATTTTTATTAAGAGAAAAGAAGAATAAGTGTGACCATTGACCAAACCTTTGCAATGATTGATCTCCTTGTTTTGTAGTCATCCCTCAATCACAACATTTCTTCACCTTCCTGATTTTCATTTCAAACATCGTCATGATGAAGACGTCATTTCTCTTTATTTTCGTTTCCCCTTTCTTTTCACTTTAACATTGTCGAGAGAGAAAAGTATGGTGTAATATATTACATTATAATTTACTCTAATATTTACCAACTTATATTTGTTTTAAACCTAGCTCTATCAAGTGCTAAGAGGGATCAAATATTTCCAGTTACAAACCATTCCTCAATTTTTGCACTAAAAAATAGATTTGCGCTTGTACATATTTGATACTATAGAGGCTTGACAAATCCAGGTTTAAGATGGATGTAGACTAGTTTAAATTATCTAAAATATTGTAACTTTCTTTTACATTTAAATTATACTTCGTTTTGTTTCTTCTTTTCTTATAATGGGCTACAACTTGTATATTTAAATAATTTGAAGTCAAGCAAATTATACATCCATATTATGCACTCATATTTCTAATAATCATTTAGAAAGTGAAATCGTTAAGTAGGAATTAAATTTTAAAATATCATCAATGCTCATTATTTTTTACCTTGATATAATTTACCTCACACCCAAATTTTAACTATGATGTATATTTGTGTAATTTATTGAAGCATTATTTTCCATTTAAAATATTATTATCATTAAACATGTTCTTTTTATCTAGAGAAAAACATTTCAAATCTATATATGTATGCATATTTATTTATTTTCCCTTTGTTAAAATTTACCTCAAAAAAAAGCATGTCATATATATATATATATATATATATATATATATATATATATATATATATATACATAGTTTTTCTTTATATATTTGAAATACTTATTCAAATTTATTTAGACAAAGTTTACCTCACATGAAATCATTTTAGCTCATATCAATTTACTTACACACAAACACATTTTAACTATAATGTCAATTTACATAACTTTTACAGGAAACATTTTTGTTTTTTAAGTATTCTAATTTCATGAAACATTTCACATAATCAAAATTGTCGCTTTATTCAATTTCACATTTTACCCAATAATCTTATATGATTTTTTACCTTACAGATAAAATTTATTCTAATATTTTTTGTGCAATACCCTCAAAGCTAAGTGGGATGAGGAATGAGGTGTTGGTAAGTTTTGTAGTTGGGTGAGGTTGTTGTTCCAATGTGAAGCAAAACAAAAGTTACAAAAAAACAAATTTATTTCATTACTATAGGTTACAAATTATATAGCTCAAGAATTTTTTAAGAACAAGCATACCTTAATTGAAAATTTTGACTTCTTTGCTAAACGAACTTTACACTTTTTTGGACATCGTTCAAGCCATAGGGCTCGATTGAACGAGTGTTATTTCTTATTAAAAACCCCAGCCGCAACCTGCGTTAGTCATTTTTCTCAGAGCATGAGGAAAAAGGAAGTTCGACGAAATATTTCTAAGCTCAACCCAGATGGAGGAACTCAATCCAGTTGTCCATTAACCCCACCAATGACCCAGTGGCTGAATCCAAGATAGGCTTCCTGTCATTTTTTCCTCTTTCTTTTTTTTTTGCAAAATAAAATAAATTGATTTGAAAAAATCCTACTATTCAAAAATTACAAAAACAAAATCACAAAACCGAGCGAGAAAACCCTTCAAAACGACATAAAGAACCTATAAAACCACCAAGAAAACACTTGAAGACCAAAATTGATCCAAGTAGATGTTTGTGGCCACCCACCTATCCCACTTTGACCCCCACAATTGTCTCTTTCAGTTTTTCAATTTCCTTAATTGTAGCGCAATTTACTATTTTTAGTATTTTTTTGGGTCCTGAACTTCCGAAGCTGTTTTGAGGACCTAAACGATATTTTTTTGGGAAATTTGGGACCAACATGGACCATGGCCCACTGTTCCTTTCCAAAAAGTTGTGGTCCTCGGATAGATATTTCTAACAAGCTATTGTGCGTGTCAAACAGAGATCGTATGCCAAAGTTACGGCCTCGGGAAGTTGATGTACCAATTTATCCGAAACGGGGCCGACACTTTTGTGTTTCATCTCCTAGGGTTAGGTTTTTCGATGTTTAGGGTTTTCCATTGTTTCAAAACAATAAATAGGCCTTCGAGCCTCATTGTAACATAGTTCAGAGTCATGTAGCTGCCGCATCTCTTCTCAAAGATAAGCTACCATCACCCTAGCTGGTTTATTTCCATTTCTATTTGTAAGCATATTTCAGTATTTTACATTAATGAAATGAAGTATTATTTCTACTACATCTCTGTATTGATGGTTATATCTGTCATTTATTACGTTCTTGTTTAAATCCAGATCAGTGGTATCAGAGCGGTCTGATTTTTTCTTTGTTTTTCTTTGCATGTCCCCAATGCGGCTGGGATATAAGGAGTTATGCCTTGAACTGGTTGAACCTGTGCAAGGCCGGCCTTGTAAACCGCAATGGTATCCCATGGCAGATGGAAAGAAATATGAGAGGGCATGAGATCCTATCAAAATGTTGCTCGAAGAAGCCCTAATGCGACAAAGGAACATGATGATGGACAAATTTTCCCAGATCCTTCAACGGCTACCGAAGGGTGACACATCGGCTTCCAACAGCTACTTTGGAAACGCCACAGCCTTTAAGGTACAAGTTAACATTGAAATCCCCATATTCAAGGGTCAAATAGATGTAGATGCTGTAGATAAATGGTTAAATCTTCTAGAAGTTTACTTTTCAGTTCATCATTTTTCCAGTCGAGAAAAGATTATTTTCGCTCTTCTCAAAGCAGCCCCCCATGTGAAGGATTGGTGGGAAACCTACTGCGAGCAGAAGGATGAAAGTATGAACTCACTATTTTCAGTTGCACCCACTTGGAATTCATTCTAGGATGTCATCAAAGAGCAGTACTACCCTGTCAAAAGCTATGAGGACAAATACATAAAGTGGACCACACTGCGACAAGGAAGAGACCAAGATGTACCGGAGTTCACAAACATTTTTCATACCCTTTGCACACAGTTGGGTATCAAGGATTATGAGCTACATTTGACACTCAAATACTGCGAATGTGATCCAAAATGGATCTTGAGTAAAACCTCTAAGTCTAAAAAGTCATCAAATGATATCACATCAGAAGAAAGCAAGCATTGTGTTCGAACCGTAGCCTTAAGAGAAATGTGATAGTGATTCCAAGCAAAACAATGTGAACCATTGATCTAGCGCGCAAATCAACGGTCCAATATAACTGCCAAAATCATATCGCAATAAACTAATGGGAGGACTTAACATAGGCATGAAGGCTTTCAGCAAGCCCAAGGTATTTATGAATTAAAAAGCGAAGGATTTGAGTTCTGTGGTAAACGGTAATTTGGGCAAGCTACAGGTGATAAGTGGTATGGGAAGGGCTTCACCCGAATCCATACACTGGCCAACACGTAGCATGGAATAGGAGAGAGAAAACCACCTTTTTTGGGTGGGTAATCCTCATACAAATGGGCCACCCGAAATGGTCGGCAGCTGTCGGATTAACAAGCGTAGATCAACAATGGAGCTTTAGAGTTCAATATCGCATTGATGTAATACAAAGGATGGACTTACTGAGAGCTCGAGGACTTGCGATATGCGATAGCAAACTGTGATATTGCATCACTGTAATACAAAGGATATACTTACTGAGGGCTCGAGGACTTGTGATATGCGATCGTCGATCGCGATATCAAATCGCAATATCGCATCACAGTAGCGCATCGCGGCAATGCAAAGGAGCGTCACTATGCAACATGCGACATGCGATAAAGCAGACCCAAAAGGATTATAAACATAGTCCCATATTATATTTGAGTTCCAATAAAAATTTTCTATCAGGATTTCTATGATTTATGTGTATTTCTTTGTATCTGATAATATCATATGTGGACCAAATATGCGTTATATTGGGGATTTATGCCGGAGGAAGGCCGAACGGTCAGTTTCCCGTGCTCGTTGATCCTTTCGTTTCTAAAAGGAGTTCTTTGTGCCTTAAGCATTTTGTTTTAACAAAATGTGTCCAACGCTAAAAAGGGAGGTGAATGGACAAAGGCCAGAAGATAGAGAGCTCGAAGAGGGGAGGTGGATAGACAGGGCCGAGAGGCTTAAAAACCACTCAATGGCAGAACAAGGGGACACAGAGAGATGAAAAAGGAAGCAAAAGATAGAGGGAAAACAAGAGAGGCTATGTACTCAACTAGACTCAAGGATTTCAAGTGAATCCTTGTTGTTTTTGTCACAATTGTGTGGAGACTCTGTTTCAGCTTACACTAGTAATATTCTACTCTTAAAGACATAATATAGAGGTCGACACTAAAAGCTTGGACCAGGAGACATAGCCAGGGGGTCTAATGAACTCCTTCATTATTTTAATTGTGTTGATGTATGCTTATTATGTTTTATAAATATTCATTCTATATATTATTCGCAATCTTTTTGATCCATTGCACTAAGTAATATAGGCATTTTCCTACACATGAGTCTAAAATTCCTTTTCTTGATTGAAGATCTCATTACAGATCAACTGGTATCAGAGAATTTGGTTTTCGTTTTGTTAAGGTTAGACAAGCTTGTGTTGTATTTTGAATGCTAACTAGATTAAAGCTCGGACTAGGAGAAGGAGAACTTGTTGAGGCTAATCCAGAGATTTGAAGACTCTATTCTTAGAGGAGAATGGCAGAAGAATGTCCATTGGGATTAGAATCTCAATTTATAGAAATTTTTATGACAATCTAAGCTATGGTGGAAGAGATGTATCTGGAGTTTAAGAAGGGTCGAGGTGAAAGCACTGCAACACCCAAACCAGACAAAGGAGCAGAGGAACCTTTTCTAGTTTACCCTCTAGAGGCAAAGGAAAACGAGGAATGCCTCCTCCACCATCTCCTCCATCATGAACTTCATCATCCTCATCATCTTCTTCGCATAATACTAGCTCTTTTAAGAAAAATAAGAAGACTTCTTTAGTCAAATTAGATGTGAAGTTTGATTTGCCAATTTATGATGTAGAACTCAATGTATAAAAGCTAGATAAATGGATAATACAAATTTATGTATATTTCAGGGTACATAACATTGATTTGGAAAGGAAGAAGATTTAGTTGGCTAGCCTTCGACTTGGAGGAATTGCACTAGCATGGTGGGAAGGCAAGACACAAGCTGATCTGCAAAAACATGGTAAAATCATTTCTACCTGGAATGAATTTGTTTCTGCTATCAAAAAGAAATTATATCCTTTAGCTTACATGCAGTAGGTAATGATGAGTTGGCAAACTCTTCATCAGTTGAAGGGTCAAATTGTACAAAGTTATACTTAGGAATTTATAAAGAGAGCTCTAACTCTAGGTATATCATTAGACTCACCTGAGACTTTATTGAAGTATATAGGTGGTCTTCATAGCTATTTAAAGCATACTATTCTCATGTTTAATCCCACTAGCTTAGATGATGTGTCAGTTCAAGCTGCACATCTAGAAGCTACGGGTAAGAATGTAAACCCAGAGGTTGGGGGACCATCTAAATATTTTGTAAGCAAGAGCAAGGAAAAGAAGAAACTGAAATGGAAGGAGAGGAAATCAAACAGTGTAAAGAAGGATAAACCTTCATGCACTCATTGCAAGAAAGAAGGACATGATGAGGCACACTGTTGGTCTTTGCATCCAGAATGGAAACCTAAGAAGTTTGGTGGTAAGGAGAGAAAGAATGTTGCTCCTATTCAGCAAGACTTGGGATCAAATTTTGGTGATGAAACAACAATTACAGCCATAGGTATTAAAGGTAAATGTTCAGAAGCATCCATAAGTAATTCTTCACAATCTGTTGATAATGAAAATAATGAGAGGGAAAGAAATGAGATTTTTCGTATTAGAATAATTTCCAAGCATAATAAGATTGATACTTTATTTGATAGTGGATCACAAGTAAATTTGATTTCTAAAACAATTGTAAACAAGTTGGGATTACAAACAAAACCTCATGAGAAGCCATATCCATTAGGTTGGGTGTGTGATAGAAAAAAGCTACAAGTAACGAGACAATGTAAACTTAGGTTTGTTATTGGATCAACATTTGTAGATGAGGTTTAGTTAGATATAGTTCCATTGGATATATCTGATATTGTTTTGGGAAGTCCATACTTGTATGATAGGAAAATTGTTTTCTATAGAGTTGAAAATAAGTATCAACTCACTAAAGATGGAATAGAATATATTGTAAGAGCTCATAAACTCAAGGGTAACTATTCTCTCATAAACTCAAGATAGATGAAAAAAATTGTGAATTCAAGTAAGCAATTTTTACTAATGGTTGTAAAGGCAAAGGATCCTGAAAAATCCAATGCATTTGAAGGTTGTCATTCTAAACAGAAAGTTGATTTAGTTAAAGTTTTTTTAGAGTATGATGTTCTATTTCAAGAACCTAAAGGTCTGCCGCCCAAGTGAAATATAGAACATGATATTTATTTGCAGCAAGATGTTCCATTACCTAACATTGGAATGTATAGGTTGTTAGCTTTAGAGAATGCAGAGATAAAGAAGCAGGTACAGGAGTTGCTCGAAAAAAGGTTTATACGACCAAGCACATCACCATGTGGATCTCCAATCGTGTTGGTGAGAAAGAAAGATGGTTCGTGGAGATTCAATGTGCATTGATTATAGAGCACTAAATAAAATAACGATCAAAAATCGTTATCCTCTTCCTCGTATTGATGATTTGTTAGATCAATTAAAAGAAGCAGTTTACTTTTCTAAGTTAGATTTACGAAGTGGCTATCATCAGGCCAGAGTTGCAGAACAGGATGCATGGAAGGCTGCTTTCAAGATGAAGCAAGGACTTTATGAATGGTTGGTTATGCCTTTTGGCTTAACTAATGCTTCTGCTACATTTATGAGAGTCATGAATGATGTACTTAGACCTTTTATTGATGATTTTGTAATTGTTTATCTAGATGAAATTCTTGTTTTTAGTGAGACATGGGAAGACCATGTAAAGCATGTAATGCAGACTTTAGATGTTTTATAAAGAGAAAATATCTATGTAAAACTATCAAAATGTGAATTTGGCAAAACATCTTTAAATTATTTGGGTTATGTTGTAGGAGTAGTGAATTGAAATATAGATCCCTGTAAGGTTGAAGTCATTATGAACTAACCTAAACCCAAATCTGCTACATAGGTTAGGAGTTTCCTAGGAGCAACACAATACTGGAGAAAGTTTATTGCTAACTTTTCTTTGATTGCAGCTCCATTATATGCTTTAACAGCATTGTAACAGGTGTTTAAGTGGGGAGGAAAACAACAGAAAAACTTCGACACCTTAAAAGAGAAAATCAGTACAACACGAGTACTAGCACATATCTTCCATATATGCGTAACTTTCTTATATGTGTATATCTTTCGTATATGCATGTCTTTTATATACGTGAATCTACAATATATGCGCAACTTCCATATATAGAAATTGCACATATACGGAAATGTACAGATATAATAAAGTTATGTATATACGGAAGATATGCATATATCTTCCGTATATGCACAATTTTCATATACAAAAATTGCACATATATGGAAGATATGCGCATATCTTCGGTATATCCTTAACGTTCTTATACGTGCATATCTTCCGTATATGCACGTCATTTATGTATCTTCATCATATATGCGCAAATTCCATATACATAAATTGCACATATACGGAAATTGTGCATATACGGAAGATATGTGTAGATTCACATATATAAAAGACATGCATATACGGAAGATATACACATATAAGAAAATTACGCATATACGGAAGATATGTGTATATACAGAAGATATGTGTAAGTGGTTGAGTATGATAGAGAGAGATACAATGGCATCCATAGAGTAGCCTAGGGCAAACGAAACAAGGGTATCAGTTTGGGGTTTTTCCATAAACTATGCAGAGTAGCTCTGCAATTCCTCACCCTAAACGTGGTGGCAGAATGGTGGAATGTGAGGCAGGGTTACAGTAACAAAATGAATCAGGGTTGCAAGTTTAGCTACACCATTGATTACTATTGGAGCACATCACCACCATTGAACAATTACCAAGAAAACCCTGATGCATCACATGGGTGCCCTGCCTCATCACATGAAGAGGGTGTCATGGAAAACCCCTACTAGCTCGGTTTATAATCTATAGGTGGGACAAAGGGGTCCGCAAGTAAACCAAGAGTGCCAGGTATCTCGAGTAAGCCAAATGTCCATGGAGGGGGTGCGTAGACATATATTTTAAGAAACATAAACATTAGCGCTAATTAATGAGGTCCTAAGTACGACCATATATCATTTGAGGGGTTAACCAAAAATTATAACGTGTATATCATAAAAAAACATTGCAATATGTGAAACCATCGAATTATATCCACACTGAAATCTAACCTTAGCAAAGAGGTGTGTGAACCTAGGAGTAATCATGGTAGGTGTCAGATCGTGGTAGCAACATTAGGATAATTGTGAACCAATTATAAAAACACATAAAGTGGAGTCGATCTTACTTCCATAAGGCATATAGGTCAAACCTGAGATAGTTGCAGTAATTCTGGAAGAGGATGGGTGTATTTATGACAATAAAGGAGTTATTGTTATAGATAAGTTCATTTAGTCTAGAATGTTAATGCGAATAAATTAAGTTATGAATTGGAAAAAAAATTGGTTATGTTTCTTTATAGAGGGGAAATCTGATAGTACAAGAGTTGTGCCTCCCAGTCAAAGAGATACAAAATGGATCTTTGCCTCATCCTCTTCAATCTATTGTATTCTGCAATATACTTCAATCTGTCTTATCCAATTGTTTATCTTTTCTGCATTAGGTTCTTCATTAAACATGGGGAAATCAAATTTTACATCCAACTTAAAAAAAGGATTTTTAGAAGAATCGCTATGCTGATTAGTAGAATGGTGGAAATAAGATGAAGAAGTGGAACATTCACTTGAAGGTGGAGATGGAGGCTCAAGAGGTTCTCCTCCATTTCATTGATTTACTGAAGCATTGTCCTCTACTTTCTCTTTCTTCTTTTCCTTTTTTTGCCACTCTCTTCTCATATTCTACAAACAACTTATCTACCTTATTTTCCATGTTGTAGAAGGAATTTACAAAATCTTTCTCATTCCCACTAGAAGCATCATCATCTACCATTTTCCTTATTTATTTTGCATGTCCAATATCTGGGTAAAGACTTAAGTTTTCCTTCACCCTTTATGAGCTTAGCCTTATTCATACTCGTAATTCACATCAGTAAGAAAATCACTTTGATAGCAAAATTGATCTAGTATGCCTCTGATACCAGCAAGATCCAAGATCTTTTCTTTGGTTGATTTTAGCAGAATTGCATGCAAGATAATGTAAAAGACATGTACGAAAATACTTAAATAAAAAGAAATATAAAGGATACCATAAAGACAACACACACATAAATTTGACAATAGAGTTCATCCAATGTGGACTTCATCTCCGAGCCCTACTTCAATACAAGGGGAGGTCACTTCATTCATCTCAACAAAAATTAAAATGAGTACATGGAAAAATACATCATTATACCTCCAATCTTGGGATTGACTTGAAGTTTCGTTGCTCAAAACATAATAATCACAACACTAGCAGGTATGTCTCATCCTTTTAAGACTTTTGACTATAAACATAAGCCACTTTTGAAAGGTGCATTGTTGTCTCGAACATCATGTCTAGGAATTAATAAAAAATGTGAGCTTCTGCCATGAGTCTGGATATCCACTGCTCATATGCAAAAATAAACCATTCCATTGAAATCCTTGTGAAATTATAGTTAAAATGAGTATCAACTCATCTATATTCTGCCATTGTCATACCTAGACCCCACTGAGAATCTTTAAGATTCCTCAATAGCATTTAAAAATAATATTCTAAGAATATTTTTTGGAATATTCTACCATAATATGATTTTTTAACATGTGTGGCCATGGCAAAGTTCCACCCACTTGGTCATGGTTCCATTACCTTTGAATTCTACATGTTAGCCTCTGCTCACAGCTTTGCTCTGTGACCCCTCCATCAGTTCGTTGATTAATGAAATTACAAGTTTATATACCACTATGTCGGTGGATATTCTAACATCCACCCCACTTAGCACATTGGTTGACATGGTTAAATAAAGTCATTGGTTGGTTGGGAGGTCGGGGCTTCCAACCTTTTCGACCCCATATTTATAACATAAACAACATACAATTGGACTTTCTATTGTAACGACCTTTACAACATGTCATATGTCTATTGCAATGCTAGCAATCATGTGTTATATTAATAAATTTTGTTAAAACAAAATATAATCATTGACTGTTATAGTTGGGTTGGAACTACACATTTCGTTGTGTTGTCATCGAACTATTTATTTTTGGTTATATTATATCATCGTTACACCATAAACCAGTTGTCGACATTCATTGTAATCATTTCCTATAATTGTGACCGCATATAAAAACTATTGATAGACTTCCATATTAAATTAGTCAAATTGTCATGCCATTTTTGGCCGAAATTTTGTCATCTTTTGTTGATCTAATTGCCAACCATTTGTATAACCGTTATATATATATATATATATATATATATATATATATGTGTGTATGTATATGTATGTGTGTTAAGCCAATAAGCCAATTGCTAACCACTAAACAACTAACCACTGAACGAGTTTAAGTATATATGTTTTGTTATAACATTTTCCATTTAATTTAAATTGTGGGCCATTGGTTAGATTTTTTTGCCATTTAATTTAAAATTGTCCACAAAGTACATAACTGCCACAAAATTTACTTGGTTGGATTGGACCAATAGGCCACCATCGGGGTGCTAAGTGGGACCATCTGATTGGGCCACATGGCTTCTTATTATTGGCCTACTTAATGCCACTAAATTTAGCGAGGTGCCACCATATTTGCTAGTGCTCCTAATTTTAACCCTAACTAATACCTTCACCACATTTAGCGAGACTATCCCAACTTTAGATGTTAAGTTGGTTGGAGTGCAATTTTGGCTGAACATAAATTCTACATACGAACCCAAATTGATGCTTCTTTTGCAGTATTGGAAAAATTACGACGAGTTCTCCAATCTAGTCTTAATTTCATTGCAATATGAGAACTGTATTTTTGTGCCATTAGGTATCCACCTAGATCAGTACCCATTAATATTCCTAGATTTCCTATTAGCGAGCTTCTTAATCCTAAACTTGACATCTTCTAAAGAAAAAATATCTTCCTTTATAGGAGTATTTGTAATGTTTCCCATGGTGTCCAAGGAGTCATAAAGATTCTTAATATAGATATTCCAATCCTTCAAGAGGATCGAGTTATCTTATTTCATTTTACGAACAAGAATATTCCTCCAAAACTTTATGGGCTCAACTTTAGAGAGGTGAAGAAGACACTCATGCCTCTTATTCATATAACACATTTTCTTCCTTCTCATAAGAGCTTTATACACTTATTATTTCAAGTTCTATACTCTCATTAGGAGCATCTCTAATCACTTTCTTGACAAACTTACAATCCTTGTCATACCAAGGATTGGAAGTTTTATTGTTCTTTTATATGATACCTCGGTAGAGGATTTGTTAATGGTAGTGGGGAGGTTTGTAGTAAAATTGTGGTAGATGTGATCATATTATCATTATATGTTAAGAGACCTAAATTCCTTATTAAATATTTTCAGAATAGATCCATTTTACTTTTGTCAAAATGAGTGTTCGTTTGGCTCTCACCTTTATTTTGCATGTGGTTGGTATGCATATTAATATTTAGGGTCAAGAATAAAGGTTTGTGGTCAGAATCATGCTCATGGTCATCTAGGAGGTCAAAATTAACAATACAGTTGAGAACCCATGTATCAGATATTGCATAGTCCATAACATTGCTTCCAAGGCCATCAATATAATTCATTTGGCCAAATGTGGGCCACTTATTGATCTTGTTACAAATAATCAAGTATTGGGAGTTGCAAAGCTTGATTAACACGATACCAAATAAGTTATTGGTTATATCTTTTGAATTTACTAGCTAAGTCATAATCCTCAATAAATCACAAGGAATTAGGGTTAGTGTTATTACTTAGTAGAGTGTCTTGGTTGGTAGCAGTTCTAGCATTGATGTCCCCAAGCATAAGGATAGTTGTAGTCTAACTTATAGGCAAAATGAATTTTTTCATAATTTGGTAGAGATTTTTAAAAACTTGAGTTGAACTTGTCTAATCTGTAGAATTCTAGTGCCCCTGGGGTTTTTTATAGTACTTTCTCCCTTTATGTATTCAAAAATGTGTTTTAAACAAGTACTAAATCCGTCTAAGCATCCAAAAATGTTTTTTAAACAACAAAAAATCACACTCTTGTTTCAGATTGTTGTCTGGTGAAAATACCATTTTATCACTACACAACTATATATATGTATATATATTGATATCCTACAAGAAAATCAAAATTTTAGTTAATAGAATTAATTATTTTTTAATAAAAAAATTCTATTTTATTTAATTTTTAAATAGAATTAATACATTCCATTTTAAAAAATATTGATAATAATTTAAAAAAAATAATATAAATTATAAATTTATAGATAATCATATTGTAGGAAGTAAAAATATTATTATTATTTTCTTTTAAATTGAAAACATGCTATAAAATCTTTGTCAACCCAAAAAAAATTATAAAATATTTTATTGTTACCTATCAAAATCATAAATAAAAACCTTTTTATTTTAATATTTTTTATATTAATATAAAAACACTTTAATAACCATAACCATTTCTATACATAATATTTATCTTACATTTTATTCTAAAATTATAAATAAATTTGATTGTATAATTCATATATACATATTGTAATGTAATATATTATTTCAAAAAAAATAAATAAATATATATGTATATATATATATAAATTTATTGTTGTCTATCATAATTATATATATATATATATATATATATATATATATATTTTTTTCTTTGTATTAATATAAAAAAAACTTTAATAATTATAATCATTTCGATATAATAGTTATTCTATATTTTAATCTAAAATTATAAATAATTTTAATCTAAAATTATAAATAAAAATTAGATTGTATAATTTATATGAAAAATTTAATAACTATAATCATTTCCATATATATTATAATTATATAACATTTTTAATCTAAAATTATAAATAAACTGGATTGTATAATATACATGAAGGTCTGGTCATTGGTCCCATTTATTCTTATTTTCTCTAATTTGATGGGGAGCAGGTGGCATCGAAAGGATGTAAAGTAAAAAGATGGGAAGGACAGAAGACGAATTGACCCACGACTTAAAGCAACACAGTCTCTTCGCTGTGGAAAGTAAAGATGGGAAGGACGTACGACACATGGAGTGGGTGAGGAAAAGCAACGTACTCTCACATGGAGTGGGTGAGGAAAAGCAACGTACTCTCTCGCATGCAATTAATTTAAGATTAAGCATATGGAAAGGACACTGAGCATCCACTAATTGACCCACGACATAAAGTAAAGATGGGAGGGACAGAGGACAAATGGGGTAGTTGACAGTGAGCATCGAGTAATTGACCCACGACTTAAAGCAACACAGTCTCTTCGCATGTGGAAAGTAAAGAAGGTGCGGAAATGGATTAGCATGCGTACTCAACAGGGATTGTACGTATACTTTTCTTTATGTTTAATTGTGACGTGGTGCAACAACGCAATAGATGAGTCTTGGATTTATTGCCTGTCCTCTAACCATTCATATGCACTTGTTCAGTCATTTTTCTTGCAGAGTCCATGCGTGGAAATCGTGCGACTCGTTTTCAATATCGCTTTTGCAAGGAATCGACGGTTTTGTTTTTTCTACACGATCCTTGAAATCGGAGGCAATTTTTTTTTAAAGATTGACATTTCAGAGTGTTGAAAGAATCTTTTATATAATTGAATTAAAATAAATTAACATCATAGGTCTTTATTTAACCAACTGACCAACAAACTAATTCACAAAGTATGATAATATATTTCATCATAATAAGTTGTAGAACTTAATTTTAATTAAAATATGAAACAATACAAACCCTGCGACATCTTGGCAATGATAATATGGGAGTGATGGGACCGTGGTGTTATTATACGTGCCCGTAAGCAGGTTTATATTGCAATTTGTTGGTAATTTTTTTTAGATTTTGTCTTAAACTTTTTTTATAGAGAAATTATCATATTAAATGAATATTTTAGAAACGATTTTTATAGAGTTTATTTTAGGATGGTATTAATTTTTTTTATAAAATATAAATTTGAAAAAAAAATGACATGCAGTTTATAATTATGAAATAAACATTATTAAATATTATGAATTAACTATATTTTAAATAACAACTATAAAATATTTCATATAATTTTTTATTAGAATTATAATTATTCAAAGTTATACAATAACCGGAGAGGTTTCGGGTTTTAATTTTGGTACGCTCGGCCTACTTTCTACTTAGGCAACTTAGTCTATGTAACTATATCAATAGAGATATAATTGTTCTACTATTAATATAATATATATTAATATATATGGGATATGATGTAAATCTACAAGCACGTAATTCCAGAAGCTCAGATATCTGTGATCATTAATTCCACAAGCCCAGATATGTGTGATCATAGTAAATAGTGGAACCAAAGCTGTATGTAGTTAAATGTAAAATTACTACTTAGATTTGGTCGCTTTTCTATATATATATTTTTATATTTTTTAATATTTATATAATCTAATATATTATATTATTTTTCGTTTATATTTTACTGAGTAATGTATATGATAATTAAAAATTGGGATGGCTTTTAAATTTTTAAATTAATAATTGGAAAAATCAATGTAATATAAAATAAATAACCATATGTTTTTTCGTTACAGTATTCATTTAAGTTAATTTATTTAGATAAATGATTTAGATTTTTTTTTAATTTATTAATTTTTTTTTATGTTTTTTTATATATATTTAGAATTTTTAATAGAATTTTTATTTTATAATAATAATAATTTAATTGTAAAGTTACTATTAAACCAAACATTAACAAACCAAACATTAACAAGAATTTACTATGTTTATATAAAATAATTTACTATGTTAAAGAAAAATAACATGTAGATATGTTTTTGGATAGAAACTAAAAAAAATGCATTGTAACACTTCAATGCAGAAACAATTAATGTGGTTACTAAATAAAAATTGTTTGCAATAGCTAAAAGAAACAATTACAAAGAGACACTTACCCATCTATAGATGCGGAAAGAGTCCACAGTGGATATCATGGAGTTGGTTGAAATCAACCAGTGAGAGAAAACTCATAAGCAATGCATGATAGATACACGTGTATCCTTGAAACTGTAAAAATAACATCTATAAGACAGGTTCAGAATCTAGAACAGAAAATAGCAAGAAGGAGAAATAAGTTAAATATGTAAGAAATCATTTTTTGTTCATTCAAATTGTTACTCTTTTAAAAGAAGAGAAATAGAAAAGAACCTACCCATCATTATAGGCTACAAGAATCAGACAGTAATGAAAATATACCAATAGAGGGAAACATAAAATTCATTCTTTTAAATGCAAAGGACTGAACATATATAGACTGTAATTTTAAAAATTTAAATTAAGCTATAGCAGCAGAATTGGCTCTTTGGCCTGAAAATGTCACAATCATGAAATAACCCAACTCTCGAATAATTTTTAAATAGATGTCTACTCTTCAACATTTATTTTCTTTCAGAGAAAAATACCCAGGTAAACCCACAATCGAAACTCATAACAACAGTTCAAAACCCATGCTACTGCGGTGCTCAAAACATAACCAATGTACATAGACATCCAAATAAAGGTCTAGCTCAACAAGTTTCACGTAAAGCCTCTACCCAGAAAACATTTCTTCCATAGAGCAAATTACCATATAACTATTAAACATTCATGAACCATAGAGGATTTTTCTGACTTGTAAACACCCAAGGAGAATCATAAGCTCTTAAAAGCATAAATTATGTTGTCTTAACCATGCGAATAGCTTGTCGGCTACAGTGGGATACTTGCAATCATGTACAAGTGACCATAGAATCCATTAAGAAGGTAAACCTACTAGTGAAAAAATAAAAAAGATGCCGAGAAGTTGGCGACCATACTTGAGACTAGAGGATTCTATCAGATGGCTTTCCGCCTTCATTCCAGTAAAATTTATTAGTTAGCCGAATTTAGAAACATAAATCTGCATGGAAATGTTAGAAGAAATCTATGGAAGATATGAACAATAAGAAAATTGTGTGCTTACCTTCTGGTAATCGACTGCAGACCTGGCTACCTTCCGCAGAACCGAAAAACCATCGACCACCCCCAGACGGTGGAAGCAACCAGTTAAACACTCCACCAGATGAAAGACCGAAGCGAATCCAAAACTCAGATAATGTAGAAAGTTGAAACAGCATAGGGTCAAGTAGTTTAGGATACCTTCCGGTGTGGGGCTGACTAAAATATCCATTGCACACAACTGAAATGGTCATGAGCCGACCTAAAACCACTGAAAGGCCAACCTTGTTGTAGAATAACGAAAAAGAAAAAGCCGCCAATAGCAAATGACTCCACAACCGATCGGATGCGGGGAGTTGGTTAGATGGTTAAACCCTAAAACCTCCCCACCATTAGATTTCCTGTCAAAGATCAATGGTAGTAAATGAGGCCAGGTGTCATAGGTGAGCCCAACCCTCTGATGGATACATGCAGCGGGATCAACCATGGGTATTTCTCATGTACTAAAGTACAAGAAACATTTAACCAAGGTTTGATCATGGACGGCTACACCAGTTGGGAGCCATGCGAAAAGTAACTGCAAGACAGCATATACATCACGAACTGTGTTGTATTTAATATAAATAGTCAAGCCATCAGTGCGCCACTAAGGATCATGTAATCATTGTTATGTGTTAAATATTACTAATTATTTATTTATTTATTTAGATATTTCGTAAATTATTTGTTTATGGTGTTACAAATGGTATTACAGCTTAGGTTCATACACTGAGACTCTTTGGGGAATTATGTATATATGAATAAATGTGACATTAATCAAAATAACTAAGTATGTGTGCATGTGAACACAAAGACCCGCATCAACACAAAAGGGGTCAGAATGCAGAGGAGCTCAGGACCACAAAACCCGCAAGAGACAATTATGTGAATGCCAACCCTCACATTTGGATATGACTGGGAGATGAATCTCATTAAGCTAATGTTGTTCTACTCTAAACCATTTAGCAACTGTGTGTTGAGATGACAAATTTAATAACAGACAATGAACGACTACGACTAGAACATGAGAGAATTCTTAGAAGTTTATCCAGTCAACAGAACCAACGAGATCCAGATCTGAGTGCTGAAGTTCAAGAGAAAAACCCAATGACACAGAATGGAGAAGAGAATGTTGAGTCAACTGAGAAACATGGGGAAGAAGAAGAAGGGCATTCAAACAATGTCTTTGACCAATGAAAGACAAAAAGATAGAAATCTGAGTTACAAGGACAATTAAAAAAGTTTAAACCGTCACTCTTTGAAGGGGAATCTGAAGAGGCAGCGGAAGCTTGTTTAATTGACATGAGAAAAAACTTTCAGATTTATGACTACACCAATAAATGGAAAGCACATTTGGTAGTTTATCAATTAAGAGCTAAGGCTACCCTTTGGCGGGCAGAAATTAAAATGGTGAGAAAAATCGATGAAGAATAGGTTACGTGGAAAGATTTTCAAAAGCATTTCAAGGATAAGTATCAAACTGAACATTATTATGATGAAAAAGGAAAGGAATTTCACGAGTTAAGATTGGGAACCTTATTTTGTAATCAAAATAATTGTTAGCAATATTAAATCTTGTGACATGATTTGGATAAGAACCTTCATGTATTTTATAAGAAACTAAATATGTAGCTTTTCATCGTTACTAGTCGTAAATATGTTATTGATGCAATTCATATGGCGATTGTGTGGAGTTTTAAAAGCTTCTTGAGTGAACATTCTATCCATTAAATATAATATAATATAATTTTTCCTTCAAAATTTAAATTACATTATTTAATTTTAATGAACCAACTATTAAGATCCCAATTCCAAAGGAAGAACCAATTTTTTTGATGCTTCATTACCTTTATGGCCTAAGTGATTTAGGGTCTTAATATTTCCAAACGCTTCATTAGAAATGGTCGAATTGGGGCAACCTCTCAATGATAAATATTCAAGTCCAATAAGATTCCCAAAAGAACTTGGAAGAATATGCAAGGTGAAACATTTGTCAAATCTATTTCCTGGAGGCTTTTGTCAAATCTATTTCTTGGAGGTTTGTTAGATTTCTATTGAATTGAGAAGCAAGATCATTTCTGAATTGTTTCTTAACACTAAGTATTTCAAGGAGTGTACATCGCATAGTTCTCCAGGAAAAATTTTGAATAGCGCATTGCTTATGTCAATATGTAGTAAGTGCCTCATTTTCATTATGGACATGGGAAGCTTGAAAGGGGATCACAGGTACTCAAATCTCGCAACTTGCGAGCGAGTTACAATGAGAAAAGTTCTATGATGATTTTTGGTGAGAAAATGAAGAGTCACTAGAGAAATTTTGAGTTCTAAAATCAGTCTCCTAAAGAATATTATTCAGTGAATAATAATGGAAATAATAAAATAATATTAGATTACGTCATCACATTTTAGAGGGAAAAAAGAAAAAAATATGTTTTCAACTCTTATTTACAAGTTATCTCCCTATAGTTTTACTCAAATTTCGAGCTGGAGCACTCGCTATATGCATAATGTAGTTCATCATCCAAAGAGTACCCTTGTTTCATACTTTTGATGGACCTTGCTAAACAAAAAATTATAAATACATGAAAAAAATTATTGCAATCAGGTTTTACATGTATTTCTCAAATTTTTTGTAGCAGGGTCCATCAAAAGTATAAAATATGGGCACTCCTTGGATGAGAAATTAAATTTTGTATCCAATGAGTGCTCCCACTTGGATCTGAGTAAAACAGTAGGGAGATAAGTTGAAAATATCAGTTGAAAAAGTAGTTTTTTTTTTTTTTTTTTTTTTTTACATTTTTACTCCAAAAATGCTGAATCATACCCCATGGTTGACATCATCATGATGAATCATATTGGTTTTATAAAGCTTATTTTGGTTTTACACTTTTGTTTTGAGACCTATTTTTGACCTCAAAATTTCTGTAATTAACAACGAACGAAAGGAAATAAGTATACTTGATATTCACATTCCCACGGTATTCTTAATTCATTTCCTTCCACCTCTGAAACTTTTAAATTCTTATTGAGAATCCAGGAGGGCGGGGACGAATGTGTTCACTTATAACAGTCTAGAGATATGGTGCTTGCACCCTTAAATAATTATCTTCAACTACAAAAAGTTGAAAATTCAAAATACCACAAAAATGGAAACTATCTAATAAACATTTGAGATAGCTCCCAAATAGGAAGAAAATAATAAGTAGATTACTAAAGAAGGCAGATATATTAAATTGAAGTAGGAATATATATCAAATCACAGAGCTCAAAAGGTTTGAGATTTTTTAGAACTATCAGAAGGCGTAAGTAGATGATTGAAGTGAATGCAGGTGGATTAAAACGCTGAGACCCTTTGTAAATTTTGTGGAATTTATACTCCATTTTAAATTGAAATATTTACCAACCCTCTATCCATAATCATGAAGTGACTAGGCCAATAGTTTTAACGCTCCTCAAATTGAAGAGTGATTTTTTAATCTAATCTTTATTTGTGAAGGGTGAATTTATAATGTAAACATCATTTTGGAAGAGAAAAAATTTAAACAAAATGTTCCTTGATAGGAAGTATAAAGGCTCAAAGTGTTAAAAGAATTTGATTGACTCGTAAAGAGAAATCCAAATTTCGTCCCTAGTCGTTGGTAAATTAATCCATGCTCAATGTCACCCAAAAAATACATTCTTGGTCCTTCCTGATGTCACTTTCCATAAGCGACGTATCACCACAATTACAGTCATGATTTTGCCACCCAATCTACATCTAATTTTCACATCACCTATAATTATATATATTTTTATTAAGAGAAAGGAAGAATAAGTGTGACCATTGAGCCAAACCTTTGCAATGATTGATCTCCTTGTTTTGTAGTCATCCCTCAATCACAACATTTCTTCACCTTCCTGATTTTCATTTCAAACATCATCATGATGAAGATGTCATTTCTCTTTATTTTCGTTTCCCCTTTCTTTTCACTTTAACATTGTCGAGAGAGAAAAGTATGGTGTATATATATATCATAAACCAATTTACACATTAAATAATATATATGGGAAAAAGTGTGTAATATTACATTATATTTTACTCTAATATTTACCAACTTATATTTGTTTTAAACCTAGCTCTATCAAGTGCTAAGAGGGATCAAATATTTCCAGGTACAAACCATTCCTCAATTTTTGCACTAAAAAATAGATTTGCGCTTGTACATATTTGATACTATAGAGGCTTGACAAATCCAGGTTTAAGATGGATGTAGACTAGTTTAAATTATCTAAAATATTGTAACTTTCTTTTACATTTAAATTATACTTCGTTTTGTTTCTTCTTTTCTTATAATGGGCTACAACTTGTATATTTAAATAATTTGAAGTCAAGCAAATTATACATCCATATTATGCACTCATATTTCTAATAATCATTTAAATAATGAAATCATTAAGTAGGAATTAAATTTTAAAATATCATCAATGCTCATTATTTTTTACCTTGATATAATTTACCTCACACCCAAATTTTAACTATGATGTATATTTGTGTAATTTATTGAACTATTATTTTCCATTTAAAATATTATTATCATTAAACATGTTCTTTTTATCTAGAGAAAAACATTTCAAATCTATATATGTATGCATATTTATTTATTTTCCCTTTGATAAAATTTACCACAAAAAGAAGCATGTCATATATATATATATATATATATATATATATAGTTTTTCTTTATATATTTGAAATACTTATTCAAATTTATTTAGACAAAGTTTACCTCACATGAAATCATTTTAACTCATATCAATTTACTTACACACAAACACATTTTAACTATAATGTCAATTTACATAAGTTTTAAGGGAAACATTTTTGTTTTTTAGTATTCTAATTTCATGCAACATTTCACATAATAAAAATTGTCGCTTTATTCAATTTCACATTTTACCCAATAATCTTATATGATTTTTTACCTTACAAATAAAATTTATTCTAATATTTTTTGTGCAATACCCTCAAAGCTAAGTGGGATGAGGAATGAGGTGTTGGTAAGTTTTGTAGTTGGGTGAGGTTGTTGTTCCAATGTGAAGCAAAACAAAAGTTACAAAGAAACAAATTTATTTCATTACTATAGGTTACAAATTATATAGTTCAAGAATTTTTTAAGAACAAGCATACCTTAATTGAAGATTTTGACTTCTTCGCTAAACGAACTTTACACTTTTTTGGTTTTCTTGAATTTAGTCCATGCTTTATTAGTCTTTGCAAGACTCTAGCAATCGATGTTCTTTTTAACTGTTGGGTGAGCGCATGGATTTGGGTTACACCTTTTGGAAAAGCAAGGGCATTTTTTGGTGGATAAAAGATGCTTGATTGAGCAATTTTAAGTGCTCGATCAAGAAAATTTTAAGTTTTTGATAAAGCAATTTTTAAGAACTTAATCTAGTTGTTTATGTGCTTAAAAGTAACTTGATTGAGCATTTAAAAAGACCTTCGATCAAGCCATTTTTTATCCTGAGTTAGAGGCTCAATCTAGAGTTATGGCTAGATCAAACTATATGGTTCGATCGAGCCCTATGGGTTGACCGAGTGTTATTTCTTATTAAAAACCCCAACCGCAACCTGCGTAAGTCATTTTTCTCAGAGCATGAGAAAAAAAGGAGTTCGACGAAATATTTCTAAGCTCAACTGAGATGGAGGAACTCAATCCAGTTGTCCATTAACCCCACCAATGACCCAGTGGCTGAAGCCAAGATAGGCTTCCTGTCATTTTTTCCTCTTTCCTTTTTTTTTTGCAAAATAAAATAAATTTATTTGAAAAAATCCTACTATTCAAAAATTACAAAAACAAAATCACAAAATCCAGTAAGAAAACCCTTCAAAACGACATAAAGAACCTATAAAACCACCAAGAAAACACTTGAAGACCAAAATTGATCCAGGTAGATGTTTGTGGCCACCCACCTATCCTACTTGGACCCCCACAACTCTCTCTTTCAATTTTTCAGTTTCCTTAATTGTAGCACAATTTACTATTTTTAGTATTTTTTGGGGTCCTGAACTTTCCGAGCCGTTTTGAGGCCCTGAACGACGTTTTTTGGGAGATTTGGGAGCAACATGGTCCATCACCCAATGTTTCTCTCCAAAAAGTTGTGGTCCTTGGATAGATCTTTCTAATGAGCTATTATGCGTGTCAAACAAAGATCGTATGCCAAAGTTACGGCCTCGGGAAGTTGATGTACCAATTTACCCGAAACGGGGTCCACACTTTGGTGTTTCATCTCCTAGGGTTAGGTTTTTCGATGTTTAGGGTTTTTCATTGTTTCAAACAATAATAGGCCTTCGAGCCTCATTGTAACATAGTTCAGAGTCATGTAGCTGCCGCATCTCTTCTTAGAGATAAGCTACCATCACCTTAGCTCGTTTATTTCCATTTCTATTTGTAAGCATAATTCAGTATTTTACATTAATTAAATGAAGTATTATTTCTACTACATCTCTGTATTTATGGTTATATCTGTCATTTGTTGTGCTCTTGTTTAAATCCGGACAGTGGTATGAGAGCGGTCTGTTTTTTTTCTTTGTTTATTTTTGCATGTCCCCAATGAGGCCGGGATATAAGGAGTTATGGCTTGAACTGGTCGAACCTGTGCAAGACCAGCCTCATAAATCCCAATGGTATCCCATGGCAGATGAAACTAAAGATGAGGGGCATGAGATCCTATCAAAATGTTGCTCGAAGAAGCCCTCAAGCGACAAAGGAACATGATGATGGACAAATTCTCCCAGATCCTTCAACGACTACCCAGGGGTGACACATTGGCTTCCAACAGCTACTTTGGAAATGCCACACCCTTTAAGGTACAAGTTAACATTGAAATCCCCATATTCAAGGGTCAAATAGATGTAGATGTCGTAGATAAATGGTTAAATCTTCTAGAAGGTTATTTTTCTGTTCATGATTTTTCCAGTCGAGAAAAGATTATTTTCGCTCTTCTCAAAGCAGCCCCCCATGTCAAGGATTGGTGGGAAACCTACTGTGAGCAGAAGGATGAAAGTACGAACTCACTGTTTTCAGTTGCACCCACTTGGAATTCATTCTGGGATGCCATCAAGGAGCAGTACTACCCTGTCAAAAGCTATGAGGACAAATACATAAAGTGGACCATGCTACGACAGGGAAGGGACCAAGATGTACGGGAGTTCACAAACATTTTTCATACCCTTTGCACACAGTTGGGTATCAAGGATTATGAGCTACATTTGGTACTCAAATACTGCGACTGTGATCCAAAATGGATCTTGAGTAAAACCTCTAAGTCTAAAAAGTCATCAAATGATATCGCATCAGAAGAAAGCAAGCATTGTGTTCGAACCGTAGCCTTAAGAGAAATGTGATAGTGATTCCAAGTGAAACAATGTGAATCGTTGATCGAGCGTGCAAATCAATGGTCCAAATTAACTGCCAAAATCGTATCGCAATAAACTAATGGGAGGACTTAACACAGGCATGAAGGCTTTCAGCAAGCCCAAGGTATTTATGAATTAAAAAGCGAAGGATTGAGTTCTGTGGTAAACAGTAATTTGGGCAAGCTACAGGCGATAAGTGGTATGGCAAGGGCTTCACCCGAATCCATACACTAGCCAAAACGTAGTGTGGCGTAGGAGAGAGAAAACCACCTTTTTTGGGTGGGTAATCCTCATACAAATGGGCCACACGAAATGGCCGGCAGCTGTCGGATTAACAAGCGTAGATCAACAGTGGAGCCTTAGAGTTCAATATCTCATTGATGTAATACAAAGGATGGACTTACTGAGAGCTCGAGGACTTGCGATATGCGATAGAAAACTGCGATATTGCATCACTGTAATACAAAGGATGGACTTACTAAGGGCTCGAGGACTTGTGATATGCGATCGCCGATCGCGATATCGCATCGCAATATCGCATCACAACAACACATCGCGGAAATACAAAGGAGTGGCACTATGCGACATGCGATAAAACAGACCCAAAAGGATTATAAACATAGTCTCATATTATATTTGAGTTCCAATAAAAATATTCTATCAGGATTTCTATGATTTCTATGTATTTCTTTGTATTCTGATAATATCATATGTGGACCAAATATGCGTTATATTGGGGATTTATACTGGAGGAAGGCCGAATGGTTAGTTTCCTCGTGCCCGCTGATCCTTTCATTTCTAAAAGGAGTTCTTTGTGCCTTAAGCGTTTTGTTTTAACAAAATGTGTCCAACGTCGAAAAGGGAGGTGAATGGACAAAGGCCAGAAGATAGAGAGCTCGAAGAGGGGAGGTGGATAGACAGGGCCGAGAGGCTTAAAAACCACTCAATGGCAGAACAAGGGGACACAGAGAGAGAAAAAAGGAAGCAAAAGATAGAGGGAAAACAGGAGAGGCTATGTACTCAACTAGACTCGAGGATTTCAAGTGAATCCCTGTTGTTTTTTTCACTATTGTGTGGAGACTTTGTTTCAACTTACACTTGTAATATTCTACTCTTAAAGACATAATATAGAGGTCGACACTAAAATCTTGGACCAGGAGACATAGCCAGGGGGTCTGGTGAACTCCTTCATTATTTTAATTATGTTGATGTATGCTTATTATGTTTTATAACTATTCATTCTCTATATTATTCGCAATCTTTTCGATCCATTGCACTAAGTAATATAGGAATTTTCTTGCACATGAGTCTACAAGTCCTTTTTCTTGATTGAAGATCTCATTACAGATCAAGTGGTATCAGAGAATTTGGTTTTGGTTTTGTTAAGGTTAGACAAGCTTGTGTTGTATTTTGAATGCTAACTAGATTAAAGCTCGGACTAGGAGAAGGAGAACTTGTTGAGGCTAATCCAGAGATTGGAAGAGTCTATTCTTAGAGGAGAATGGCAGAAGAATGTCCATTGGGATTAGAATCTCAATTTATAGAAAGTTTTATGACAATCTGAGCTATGGTGGAAGAGATGTATCTGGAGTTTAAGAAGGGTCGAGGTGAAAGCACTGCAACACCCAAACCAGACAAAGGAGCAGAGGAACCTTTTCTAGTTTCCCCTCTAGAGGCAAAGGAAAAGGAGGAATGCCTCCTCCACCATCTCCTCCATCATCACCTTCATCATCCTCATCATCTTCTTCGCATAATACTAGCTCTTCTAAGAAGAAGAAGAAGACTTCTTTAATCAAATTAGATGTGAAGTTTGATTTGCCAATTTATGATGTAGAACTCAATGTAGAAAAGCTAGATAAATGGATAAGACAAATTGATGTATATTTCAGGGTACAGAATGTTGATTTGGAAAGGAAGAAGATTTAGTTGGCTAGCCTTCGACTTGGAGGAACTGCACTAGTATGGTGGGAAGGCAAGACACAAGCTGATCTGCAAAAACATGGTAAAATCATTTCTACCTAGAATGAATTTGTTTCTGCTATCAAAAAGAAATTATATCCTTTAGCTTACATGCAGTAGGTAATGATGAGTTGGCAAACTCTTCATCAGTTGAAGGGTCAAATTGTACAAAGTTATACTCAGGAATTTAGAAAGAGAGCTTTAACTCTAGGTATATCATTAGACTCACCTGAGACTTTATTGAAGTATATAGGTGGTCTTCGTAGCTATTTAAAGCATACTATTCTCATGTTTAATCCCACTAGCTTAGATGATGTTTCAGTTCAAGCGAGACATCTAGAAGCTACAGGTAAGAATGTAAACCCAGAGGTTGGGGGATCAGCTAAATATTTTGTAAGCAAGAGCAAGGAAAAGAAGAAACTGAAATGGAAGGAGAGGAAATCAAACACTGTAAAGAAGGATAAACCTTCATGCACTCATTGCCAGAAAGAAGGACATGATGAGGCACACTACTGGTCTTTGCATCTAGAATGGAAACTTAAGAAGTTTGGTGGTAAGGAGAGAAAGAATGTTGCTGCTATTCAGCAAGACATGGGATCAAATTCTGGTGATGAAACAACAATTACAGCCATAGGTATTAAAGGTAAATATTCAGAAGCATCCATAAGTAATTCTTCACAATCTGTTGATAATGAAAATAATGAGAGGGAAAGAAATGAGCTTTTTCATATTAGAATAATTTCCAAGCATAATAAGATTGATACTTTATTTGATAGTTGATCACAAGTAAACTTGATTTCTAAAACAATTGTAAACAAGTTGGGACTACAAACAAAGCCTCATGAGAAGCCATATCCATTAGGTTGGGTGTGTGATAGAAAAAAGCTACAAGTAACGAGACAATGTAAACTTAGGTTTGCTATTGGATCAACATTTGTAGATGAGGTTTAGTTAGATATAGTTCCATTGGATATATCTGATATTGTTTTGGGAAGACCATACTTGTATGATAGGAAATCTGTTTTCTATAGTGCTGAAAATAAGTATCAACTCACTAAAGATGGAATAGAATATATTGTAGTAGCTCATAAACTCAAGGGTAACTATTCTCTCATAAACTCAAGATAGATGAAAAAAATTGTCATTCTAAACAGAAAGCTGATTTAGTTAAAGTTTTTTTAGAGTATGATGTTCTATTTCAAGAACCTAAAGGTCTGTCGCCCAAGCGAAATATAGAACATGATATTTATTTGCAGCAAGATGTTCCATTACCTAACATTGGAATGTATAGGTTGTTAGCTTTAGAGAATGCAGAGATAAAGAAGCAGGTACATGAGTTGCTCAAAAAAAGGTTTATACGACCAAGCACATCACCATGTGGATCTTCAATTGTGTTGGTGAGAAAGAAAGATGGTTCATGGAGATTCAATGTGCATTGATTATAGAGCACTAAATAAAATAATGATCAAAAATTGCTATCCTCTTCCTCGTATTAATGATTTGTTAGATCAATTAAAAGAAGCAGTTTACTTTTCTGAGTTAGATTTACGAAGTGGCTATCATCAGGCCAGAGTTGTAGAACAGGATGCATGGAAGGCTACTTTCAAGATGAAGCAAGGACTTTATGAATGGTTGGTTATGCCTTTTGGCTTAACTAATGCTTCTGCTACATTTATGAGAGTCATGAATGATGTACTCAGACCTTTTATTGATGATTTTGTAATTGTTTATCTAGATGAAATTCTTGTTTTTAGTAAGACATGGGAAGACCATGTAAAGCATGTAAAGCAAACTTTAGATGTTTTATAAAGAGAAAATCTCTATGTAAAACTATCAAAATGTGAATTTGGCAGAACATCTTTAAATTATTTGGGTTATGTTGTAGGGGGTAGTGAATTGAAGATAGATCCCTCTAAGGTTGAAGTCATTGTGAACTGACCTAAACCCAAATCTGCTACATAGGTTAGGAGTTTCCTAGGAGCAACACAATACTGGAGAAAGTTTATTGCTAACTTTTCTTTGATTGCAACTCCATTATATGCTTTAACAGGATTGAAACAGGTGTTTAAGTGGGGAGGAAAACAACAGAAAACCTTCGACACCTTAAAAGAGAAAATCAGTACAACACCAGTACTAGCACATATCTTCCGTATATGCGTAACTTTCTTATATGTGTATATCTTTCGTATATGCATGTCTTTTATATATGTGAATCTACAGTATATGCACAACTTCCATATACAGAAATTGCACGTATACGGAAATGTACACATATAAGAAAGTTATGTATATACGGAAGATATGCATATATCTTCGGTATATGCACAATTTCCATATATGCGCAATTTTCATATACAAAAATTGCGCATATACAGAAATTGTGCATCTATGCAAGATATGCACATATCTTTGGTATATCCTTAACTTTCTTATATGTGTATATCTTCTGTATATGCATGTCATTTATGTATCTTCATCATATATGCGCAAATTCCATATACATAAATTGCACATATACGGAAATTGTGCATATACCGAAGATATGTGTAGATTCACATATATAAAAGACATGCATATACGGAAGATATGTGTATATACAGAAGATATGTGTAAGCGGTTGAGTATGATAGAAAGAGATACAATGGCATCCATAGAGTAGCCTAGGGCAAATGAAACAAGGGTATCAGTTTGGGGTTTTTCCATAAACTATGCAAAGTAGCTCTGCGATTCCTCACCCTAAACATGGCGGTAGAATGGTGGAACGTGAGGCAGGGTTATAGTAACAAAATGAATCAGGGTTGTAAGTTTAGCTACACCATTGATTACTATTGGAGCACATTGCCACCATTGAACAATTACCAGGAAAACCTTGATGCATCACCTGGGTGCCCTACCTCATCACATGAAGAGGGTGTCATGGAAAACCCCTACTAGCTCAGTTTATAATCTATAGGTGGGAGAAAGGGGTCTGCAAGTAAACCAAGAGTGCCAGGTATCTCGAATAAGTCAAATGTCCGTGGAGGGGGTGCGTAGACGTATATTTTAAGAAACATAAACATTAGCGCTAATTAATGAGGTCCTAAGTATGACCATATATCGTTTGAGGGGTTAACCAAAAATTATAACATGTATATCATAAAAAAACATTGCAATATGTGAAACCATCGAATTATATCCACACTGAAATCTAACCTTAGCAAAGAGGTGTGTGAACCTAGGAGTAATCATGGTAGGTGTCAGATCGTAGTAGCATCATTAGGATAATTGTGAACCAATTATAAAAACACATAAAGTAGAGTCGATCTTACTTCCATAAGGCATATAGGTCAAACCTGAGATGCAGTAATTCTAGAAGAGGATGGGTGTATTTATGACAATAAAGGAGTTATTGTTATAGATAAGTTCATTTAGTCTAGAATGTTAATGCGAATAAATTAAGTTATGAATTGGAAAAAAAATTGGTTATGTTTCTTTATAAAGGGGAAATCTGATAGTACAAGAGTTGTGCCTCCCAGTCAAAGAGATACAAAATGGATATTTGCCTCATCCTCTTCAATCTATTGTATTCTGTAATATACTTCAATCTGTCTTATCCAATTGTTTATCTTTTCTGCATTAGGTTCTTCATTAAACATGGGGAAATCAAATTTTACATGCAACCTACAAAAAGGATTTTTAGAAGAATCGTTATGCTGATTAGTAGAATGGTGGAAATAAGATGAAGAAGTGGAACATTCACTTGAAGGTGGAGATGGAGGCTCAAGAGGTTCTCCTCCATTTCGTTGATTCACTGAAGCATTGTGCTCTACTTTCTCTTTCTTATTTTCCTTTTTTTTCCACTCTCTTCTCATATTCTACAAACAACTTATCTACCTTATTTTCCATGTTGTAGAAGGAATTTACAAAATCTTTCTCATTCCCACTAGAAGCATCATCATCTACCATTTTCCTTATTCATTTTGCATGTCCAATATCTGGGTCAAAAGACTTAAGTTTTCCTTCACCCTTTTTGAGCTTAGCCTTATTCATACTCGTAATTCACATCAGCAAGAAAATCACTTTGATACCAAACTTGATCTAGTATGCCTCTGATACCAGCAAGATCCAAGATCTTTTCTTTGGTTGATTTTAGCAGAATTGCATGCAAGATAATGTAAAAGACATGTATGAAAATACTTAAATAAAAAGAAATATAAAGGATACCATAAAGACAACACACACATAAATTTGACAATAGAGTTCATCCAATGTGGACTTCATCTCCGAGCCCTACTTCAATACAAGGGGAGGTCACTTCATTCATCTCAACAAAAACGAAAATGAGTACATGGAAAAATACATCATTATACCTCAAATCTTGGGATTGACTTGAAGTTTCGTTGCTCAAAACATAATAATCACAACACTAGCAAGTATGTCTCATCCTTTTAAGACTTTTGACAATAAACATAAGCCACTTTTGAAAGGTGCATTGTTGTCTTGAACTTCATGTCCAAGAATTAATAAAAATGTGAGCTTCTGCCATGAGTCTGGATATCCACTGCTCATATGCAAAAATAAACCATTCCATTGAAATCCTTGTGAAATTATAGTTAAAATGAGTATCAACTCATCTATATTCTGCCATTGTCATACCTAGACCCCACTGAGAATCTTTAAGATTCCTCAATAGCATTTAAAAATAATATTCTAAGAATATTTTTGGGAATATTCCACCATAATATGATTTTTCAACATGTGTGGCCATGGCAAAGTTCCACCCACCTGGTCATGGTTCCATTACCTTTGAATTCTGCCTGTTAGCCTCTGCTCACAGCTTCGCTCTGTGACCCCTCCATCGGTCCGTTGATTAATGAAATTACAAGTTTATATACCACTATGTCGGTGGATATTCTAACATCCACCCCACTTAGCACATTGGTTGACATGGTTAAATAAAGTCATTGGTTGGTTGGGAGGTCGGGGCTTCCAACCTTTCCGACCCCATATTTATAACACAAACAACATACAATTGGACTGTCTATTGTAATGACCTTTACAACATGTCATATGTCTATTGCAATGCTAACAATCATGTGTTATATTAATAAATTTTGTTAAAACAAAATATAATCATTGACTGTTATAGTTGGGTTGGAACTGCGCATTTCGTGGTGTTGTCATCGAACTATTTATTTCTGGTTATATTATATCATTGTTACACCATAAAACAATTGTCGACATTCATTGTAATCATTTCCTATAATTGTGACCACATATAAAAACTATTGGTAGACTTCCATATTAAATTAGTCAAATTGTCATGCCATTTTTGGCCGAAATTTTGTCACTTTTTGTTGATCTAATTGCCAACCATTTGTATAACTGTTATATATATATATATATATATATATATATATATATATATATATATATATATATATATATATATATATATATATATATATATATATATATATATATTTAACGGTTATACAAATATATATATATATATATATAGATATATATAGATATATATATATATATATATATATATATGTATGTATGTATGTATATGTATTAAGCCAATAAGCCAATTGCTAACCACTAAACAACTAACCACTGAACGAGTTTAAGTATATGTGTTTTGTTATAACATTTTCCATTTAATTTAAATTGTGGGCCATTGGTTAGATTTGTTTGCCATTTAATTTAAAACTATCCACCAAGTACATAACTGCCACAAAGTTTATTTGGTTGGATTGGACCAATAGGCCACCAACGGGGTGCTAAGTGGGACCATCTGATTGGGCCACATGGCTTCTTATTATTGGGCTACTTAATGCCACTAAATTTAGCGAGGTGCCACCATATTTTCTAGTGCTCCTAACTTTAACCCTAACTAATACCTTCACCACATTTAGCGAGACTATCCCAACTTTAGCTGTTAAGTTGGTTGGAGTGCAATTTTGGCTGAACATAAATTCTACATACGAACCCAAATTGACGCTTCTTTTGCAGTATTGGAAAAATTACGACGAGTTCTCCAATCTAGTCTTAATTTCATTGCAATATGAGAACCTTTATTTTTGTGCCATTAGGGATCCACCTAGATCAGTACCCTTTAATATTCCTAGATTTCCTATTAGCGAGCTTCTTAATCCTGAACTTGACATCTTCTAAAGAAAAAATATCTTCCTTTATAGGAGTATTTGTAATGTTTCCCATGGTGTCCAAGGAGTCATAAAGATTCTTAATATAGATATTCCGATCCTTCAAGAGGATCGAGTTATCTTCTTTCATTTTACGAACAAGAATATTCCTCCAAAACTTTATGGGCTCAACTTTAGAGAGGTGAAGAAGACACTCATGCCTCTTATTCATATAACACATTTTCTTCCTTTTCATAAGAGCTTTACACACTCTTATTTTTTCAAGTTCTATACTCTCATTAGGAGCATCTCTAATCACTTTCTTGACAAACTTACAATCCTTATCATACCAAGGATTGGAAGTTTTATCGTTCTTTTATATGATACCTCGGTAGAGAATTTGTTAATGGTAGTGGGGAGGTTTGTAGTAAAATTGTGGTAGATGTGATCATATTATCAATATATGTTAAGAGACATAAATCCCTTATTAAATATTTTAAGAATAGATCCATTTTACTTTTGTCAAAATGAGTGTTCGTTTGGCTCTCACCTTTATTTTGCATGTGGTTGGTGTGCATATCAATATTATGGTCAAGAATAAAGGTTTGTGGTCAGAATCATGCTCATGGTCATCTAGGAGGTCAAAATTAACAATACAGTTGAGAACCCATATATCAGATATTGCATAGTCCATAACATTGCTTCCAAGCCCATGAATATAATTCATTTGGCCAAATGTGGGCCACTTATTAACCTTGTTACAAATAATCAAGTCTTGGGAGTTGCAAAGCTTGATTAACTCGATACCAAATAAGTTATTGGTTATATCTTTTGAATTTACTAGCTAAGTCATAATCCTCAATAAATCACAAGGAATTAGGGTTCGTGTTATTAATTAGTAGAGTGTCTTTGTTGGTAGCAGTTCTAGCATTGAAGTCCCCAAGCATAAGGATAGTTGTAGTCTAACTTATAAACAAAATGATTTTTTTCATAATTTAGTGGAGATTTTTAAAAACTTGAGTTGAACTTGTCTAATCTGTAGAATTCTAGTGCCCCTAAGATTTTTTATAATACTTTCTCCCTTTATTTAATTAAAATAAATTAACATCATAAGTCTTTATTTAACCAACTGACCAACAAACTTATTATTCACAAAGTATGATAATATATTTCATCATAATAAGTTGTAGAACCTAATTTTAATTAAAATATGGAACAATACAAACCCTGCGACATCTTGGCAATGATAATATGGGAGTGATGGGACCGTGGTGTTATTATACGTGCCCGTAAGCAGGTTTATATTGCAATTTGTTGGTAATTTTTTTAGATTTTGTATTAAACATTTTTTATAAAGAAATTATCATATTAAATGAATATTTTAGAAACGATTTTTATAGAGTTTATTTTAGGATGATATTAATTTTTTTTTTTTATAAAATATAAATTTGAAAAATAAAAATAAAAATGGCATGTAGTTTATAATTATGAAATAAACATTATTAAATATTATGAATTAACTATATTTTAAATAACAATTATAAACCATTTCATATAATTTTTTTATTAGAATTATAATTATTCAAAATTATACAATTATAAACTATTTCATATAATTTTTTTATTAGAATTATAATTATTCAAAGTTATACAATAACCGGAGAGGTTTCGGGTTTTAATTTTGATACGTTTGTTTAATCTTGGCATACTCGACCTACTTTCTACGTAGGCAACTTAGTCTATGGAACTATATTAATAGAGATATAATTGTTTTACTATTAATATAATATATATTAATATATATATCTGATATGATGTAAATCTACAAGCACGTAATTCCACAAGCTCAGATGTGTGTGATCATAGTAAATAGTGGAACCAAAGCTTTATGTAGTTAAATGTAAAATTATTACTTAGATTTGGTCGTTTTTCGCTACATATATATTTATATTTTTTAATATTTATATAATATATTATATTATATTATTTTTCGTTTATATTTCACTGAGTAATGTATATGATAATTAAAAATTGAGATGGTTTTTAAATCTTTAAATTAATAATTGGAAAAATCAACGTAATATAAAATAAATAACCATAAGTTTTTTCTGTTATAGTATTCACTTAAGTTAATTTATTTAGATAAATGATTTAGATTTTTTTTTAATTTATTAATTTTTTTTTATGTTTTCTATATATATTTAGAATTTTTGATATAGTTTTTTATTTTATAATAGTAATAATAATAATTTAATTGTAAAGTTACTATTAAACCAAACATTAACAAGAATTTACTATGTTTATATAAAATATTTTATTATGTTAAAGAAAAATAACATGTAGATATGTTTTTGATAGAAACTAAAAAAAATGCATTGTAACGCCTCAATGCAGAAACAGTTACTGTGGTTACTAAATAAAAATTGTTTGCAATAGCTAAAAGAAACAGTTACAAAGAGACACTTACCCATCTATAGATGGGGAAAGAGTCCATAGAGGATATCGTGGAGCTGGGTTAAATCAACCAGTGAGAGAAAACTCGCAGACAGTAGGACTTGAGGCTAGACAATGAGTCCTGAGGCCCAAGGTGTCGAATGTAGCTTGACTAATCTTAATTGTGAAGAGAAGAAAGTGCTCGGGGGAGAGTCTAGACATGATTGCCAAGCTCGCCGCTGGGAGGAGAGACTTTCCAGACAGGATCGGAGATGCAGGTTTGCAAGTATTAAACAGGTAAGTCACTTGGATTTATATTTAGGAATTAATGATTGAATATGAAAAATTACTCTTTTGACTAACGAAATAAATTAAGGAGAAAAGTTTCATAAAAGTGTGTTTGGAACAAAACATAGAATTGAATTACCTATATTCCAAAGAATAGAAAGTAAATTTCATAAGCAATGCATGATAGAGCTATTTCACTGTAACAAACAGATACACATGTATCCTTGAAACTGTAAAAATAACATCTATAAGAACAGGTTCGGAATCTCGAACAGATAATAGCAAGAAGGAGAAATAAGTTAAATATGTAAGAAATCATTGTTTGTTCATTCAAATTGTTACTCTTTTAAAATAAGAGAAACAGAAAAGAACCTACCCATCATTATAGGCTACAAGAATCAAACAGTAATGAATATATACCAGTAGAGGGAAACATAAAATTCATTCTTTTAAATGCAAAGGATTGAACATATATAGACTGTAATTTTAAAAACTTAAATTAAGCTGTAGCAGCAAAATTGGCTCTTTGGCCTGAAAATGTCAGAATCATGAAATAACCCAACTGTTGAATAATTTTTAAATAGGTGTCTACTCTTCAATATTTATTTTCTTTCAGAGAAAAATACCCAGGTAAAACCAGAGTCGAAACTCATAACAACAGTTCAAAACCCATGCTACTGCGGTGCACAAAACATAACCAATGTACATAGACATCCAAATAAAGGTCTAGCTCAACAAGTTTTGGCGTAAAGCCTCTGCTCGGAAAACATTTCTTCCATAGTGAAAATTACCATATAACTATTAAACATTTATGAACCAGAGGGGATTTTTCTGACCTGTAAACACCCAAGGAGAATCATAAGCTCTTAAAAGCATAAATTATGTTGTCTTAACCATGCGAATAGCTTGTCGGCTACAATGGGATACTTGCAATCATGTACCAGTGACGATAGAATCCATTAAGAAGGTAAACCTGCTAGTGAAAAAATAAAAAAGATGCCGAGAAGGTGGCGACCATACCTGAGACTAGAATATTCTCGCAGATGGCTTTCCGCCTTCATTCCAGTAAAATTTATCAGTTAGTCGAATTTAGAAACATAAATCTGCATGGAAATGTTAGAAGAAATCTATGGAAGATATGAACAATAAGAAAATTGTGTGCTTACCTTCTGATAATCGACTTCAGACCTGGCTACCTTTCGCAAAACCAAAAAACCATCGACCCACCCCTAGACGGTGGAAGCAACCAGTTAAACACTCCACCATATGAAAGACCGAAGCGAATCCAAAACTCAGATAGTGTAGAAAGTTGAAACAGCATAGGGTCAAGTAGTTTAGGATACCTTCCAGTGTGGGGCTGACTAAAATCTCCATTGCACACAACTGAAATGGTCATGAGCCGACCTAAAACCACTTAAAGGCCAACCTTGTTTTAGAACAACGAAAAACCAAAAGCCGCCAATAGAAAATGACTCCACACTGGCCGGACGCAGCGAGTTGGTTAGATGATTAAAACCTAAACCCTCCCCACCATCAGATTTCCCATCAAAGATCAATGGGAGTAAATCAGGCCAGGTGTCATAGGTGAGCCCAACTCTCTGATGGATACATGCAGCAGGATCAACCATGCGTATTCTGCATGTACTAGAGTATAAGAAACATTTAACTGAGGTTCGATCATGGATGGCTACACCAGTTGGGAGCCATGCGAAAAGTAATTGCAAGCCAGCATATACATCATGAACTGTGTTGTATTTAATATAAATAGTCAAGCCATAAGTGCACCACTAAGGATCATGTAATCATTGTTATGTGTTAAATATTACTAATTTTTTATTTATTTATTTAGATATTTCGTAAATTATTTGTTTAGGGTGTTACAAATGGTATTAGATCTCAGGTTCATACACTGAGACTCTTTGGGGAATTATGTATATATGAATAAATGTGACATTAATAAAAATAACTAAGTATGTGTGCATGTGAACACAGAGACCCGCATCAACACAAAAGGGGTCAGAATGCAGAGGAGCCCAGGACCACCAAACCCGCCAGAGACAACTTATGTGAATGCCAACCCTCACATTTGGATACAACTAGGAGAGGAATCTCGTCAAGCTAATGTTGTTCTACTCTAAACCATTTAGCAACTGCGTGTTGAGATGACAAATTTAATAACAAAAAATGAATAGCTACGACTAGAACATGAGAGAATTCTTAGAAGTCTATCCAATCGACAGAACCAATGAGATCCGGACCCGAGTGCTGAAGTTCAAGAGAAAAACCCAATGACTCAACATGGAGAAGAGAATGCTGAGTCAACCGAGAAACATGGGGAAGATGAAGAAGGGCATTCAAACAATGTCTCCGACCAATTAAAGACAAAAGCATAGAAATCTGAGTTACAAGGACAATTCAAAAAGTTTAAACCGTCACTCTTTGAAGGGGAATCTGAAGAGGCAACGAAAGCTTTTTTAATTGACATGAGAAAATACTTTTAGATTTATGATTACACCAATAAACGGAAAGCACGTTTGGTAGTTTATCAGTTAAGAGCTAAGGCTACCCTTTGGCGGGAAGAAATCAAAACAGTGAGAAAAATCGATAAAGAACAGGTTACGTGGAAAGAATTTCAAAAGCATTTCAAGGATAAGTATCTAACTGAACATTATTATGACGAAAAAGGAAAGGAATTTCACGAGTTAAAATTGGGAACCTTATTTTGTAATCAACATAATTGTTGGCAATATCAAATCTTGTGACATGATTTGGATAAGAACCTCCATGTATTTTATAAGAAACAAAATATGTAGGTTTTCATCGTTACAAGTCGTAAATATGTTATTTATGCAATTCATATGGTGGTTGTGTGGAGTTTTAAAAGCTTCCTAAGTGAACATTCTATCCATTAAATATAATATAATATAATTTTTCCTTCAAAATTGAAATTACATTATTTAATTTTAGTGAACCAACTATTAAGATTCCAATTCCAAAGGAAGAACCAATTTTTTTAATGCTTCATTACCTTTATGGCCTAAGTGATTTAGGGTCTTAATATTTCCAAACGCTTCATTAGAAATGGTTGAATTGGGGCAACCTCTCAATGCTAAATATTCAAGTCCAATAAGATTCCCAAAAGAACTTGGAAGAATATGCAAGGTGAAACATTTGTCAAATCTATTTCCTAGAGGATTTTATCAAATCTATTTCTTGGAGGTTTGTTAGATTTCTATTGAATTGAGAAGCGAGATCATTTCTGAATTGTTTCTTAACACTAAGGATTTCAAGGAGTGTACATTGCATAGTTCTCCAGGAAAGGTTTTGAATAGCGCATTGCTTTTGTCAATATATAGTAAGTGACTCATTTTCATTATGGACATGGGAAGCTTGAAAGGGGATCACGGGTACTCAAATCTCGCAACTTGCGAGCGAATTACAATGAGAAAAACTCTATGATGATTATTGGTGAGAAAATGAAGAGTCACTAGAGAAATTTTGTGTTCTAAAATCAGTCTCCTAAAGAATATTATTCATTGAATAATAATGGAAATAATAAAATAATATTAGATTACGTCATCACATTTTAGAGGGAAAAAAGAAAAAAATATGTTTTCAACTCTTATTTACAAGTTATCTCCCTACAGTTTTACTCAAATTTCGAGCTGGAGCACTCGCTATATGCATAATATAGTTCATCATCCAAAGAGTACCCTTGTTTCATACTTTTGATGGACCTTGCTAAACAAAAAATTATAAATACATGTAAAAAATGATTGCAATCAGGTTTTACATGTATTTCTCAAATTTTTTGTAGCAAGGTCCATCAAAAGTATAAAATATGGGCACTCCTTGGATGAGAAATTAAATTTTGTATCCAATGAGTGCTCCCACTTCAATCTGAGTAAAACAGTAGGGAGATAAGTTGAAAATATCAGTTGAAAAAGTAGTTGTTTCTTTTTTTTACATTTTTCCAAAAATGGTGAATCATACCCCATGGTTGACATCATCATGATGAATCATATTGGTTCTTATAAAGCTGATTTTGGTTTTACACTTTTGTTTTGAGACCTATTTTTGACCTCAAAATTTCTCTAATTAACAATGAACGAAAGGAAATAAGTATACCTGATATTCACATTCCCACAGTATTCTTAATTCATTTCCTTCCACCTCTGAAACTTTTAAATTCTTATTGAGAATCCAGGAGGGTGGGGACGAATGTATTCACTTATAACAGTCTAGAGATATGGTGCTTGCACCCTTAAATAATTATCTTCAACCACAAAAAGTTGAAAATTCAAAATACCACAAAAATGGAAACTATCTAATAAACATTTGAGATAGCTCCAAAATAGGAAGAAAATAATAAGTAGATTACTAAAGAAGGCAAATATATTAAATTGAAGTAGGAAGATATATCAAATCAAAGAGCTCAAAAGGTTTGAGGTTTTTTAGAACTATCAGAAGGCGTAAGTAGATGATTGAAGTGAATGCAGGTGGATTAAAACGCTGAGACCCTTTGTAAATTTTGTGGAATTTATACTCCATTTTAAATTGAAATATTTACCAACCCTCTATCCATAATCATGAAGTGACTAGGCCAATAATTTTAACACTTCTCAAATTGAAGAGTGATTTTTTAATCTAATCTTTATTTGTGAAGGGTGAATTTATAATGTAAACATCATTTTGGAAGAGAAAAAATTTAAACAAAATGTTCCTTGATGGGAAATATAAAGGCTAAAAGTGTTAAAAGAATTTGATTGACTAGTAAAGAGAAATCCAAATTCCGTCCCTAGTCGTTGGTAAATTAATCCATGCTCAATGTCACCCAACAAATACATTCTTGGTCCTTCCTGATGTCACTTTCCATAAGCGACGTATCACCACAATTACAGTCATGATTTTGCCACCCAATCTACATCCAATTTTCACATCACCTATAATTATATATATTTTTATTAAGAGATCTCCTTGTTTTGTAGTCATCCCTCAATCACAACATTTCTTCACGTTCCTGATTTTCATTTCAAACATCATCATGATGAAGATGCCATTTCCCTTTATTTTCGTTTCCCCATTCTTTTCACTTTAACATTGTCGAGAGATAAAAGTATGGTGTATATATATATATATATATAGACATATCATAAACCAATTTACACATTAAATAATATATATTGCAAAAAGTGCAATATATTACATTATAATTTACTCTGATATTTACCAACTTATATTTGTTTTAAACCTAGCCCTATCAAGTGCTAAGAGGGATCAAATATTTCCAGGTACAAACCATTCCTCAATTTTTGCATTAAAAAATAGATTTGCACTTGTACATATTTGATAATATAGAGGCTTAACAAATCCAGGTTTAAGATGGATGTACACTAGTTTAAACTATCTAAAATATTGTAACTTTCTTTTACATTTAAATTATACTTCGTTTTGTTTCTTCTTTTCTTATAATGGGCTACAACTTGTATATTTAAATAATTTGAATTCAAGCAAATTATACATCCATATTATGCACTCATATTTCTAATAATCATTTAAATAATGAAATCATTAAGTAGGAATTAAATTTTAAAATATCATCAATGCTCATTATTTTTTACCCTGATATAATTTACCTCACATAAAATCATTTTAACTCATATCAATTTACTTACACACAAACACATTTTAACTATAATGTCAATTTACATAACTTTTACAGGAAACATTTTTGTTTTTTAAGTATTCTAATTTCATGCAACATTTAACATAATAAAAATTGTCGCTTTCTTCAATTACACATTTTACCCAATAATCTTATATCATTTTTTACCTTACAAATAAAATTTATTCTAATATTTTTTGTGCAATACCCTCAAAGCTAAGTGGGATGAGGAATGAGGTGTTGGTAAGTTTTGTAGTTGGGTGAGGTTGTTGTTCCAATGTGAAGCAAAACAAAAGTTACAAAGAAACAAATTTATTTCATTACTATAGGTTACAAATTATATAGTTCGAGAATTTTTTAAGAACAAGCATACCTTAATCGAAGATTTTGACTTCTTCGCTAAACGAACTTTACACTTTTTTGGTTTTCTTGAACTTAGTCCATGCTTTATTAGTCTTTGCAAGACTTTAGCAACTGATCTTCTTATTAACTGTTGGGTGAGCGCATGGAGTTGGGTTACACCTTTTGGCAAAGCGAGGGCATTTTTTGGTGGAAAAAGGATGCCTGATTGAGAAATTTTAAGTGCTCGATCAAGAAAATTTTAAGTTTTTGAGAAAGAAATTTTTAAGAACTTAATCTAGTTGTTTAGGTGCTTAAAAGTAACTTGATTGAGCATTTGAAAAGACGTTTGATCAAGCCATTTTTTAGCCTGAGTTAGAGGCTCGATCTAGAGTTATGGCTAGATAAAGCTATATGATTCGATCGAAGCCTATGGCTTGATCAAGTGTTATTTCTTATTAAAATCCCCAGCCGCAACCTGCGTAAGTCATTTTTCTCAGAGCATGAGAAAAAAAGGACTTCGACGAAATATTTCTAAGCTCAACCGAGATGGAGGAACTCAATCCAGTCGTCCATTAACCCCACCAATGACCCAGTGGCTGAAGGCAAGACAGGCTTCCTGTCATTTTTTCCTCTTTCCTTTTTTTCTTGCAAAAGAAAATAAATTGATTTGAAAAAATCCTACTATTCAAAAATTACAAAAACAAAATCACAAAACCCAGCAAGAAAACCCTTCAAAACGACATAAAGAACCTATAAAACCACCAAGAAAACACTTGAAGACCAAAATTGATCCAGGTAGATGTTTGTGGCCACCCACGTATCCCACATGGACCCCCACAATTGTCTCTTTCAGTTTTTCTATTTCCTTAATTGTAGCACAATTTATTATTTTTAGTATGTTTTTGGGTCCTGAACTTCCGGAGACGTTTTGAGGCCCTAAACGACGTTTTTTGGGAAATTTGGGAGCAACATGCTTCATGGCCCAATGTTTCTCTCTAGAGAGTTGTGGTCCTCAGATAGATCTTTCTAACGAGCTATTGTGCGTGTCAAACAGAGATCGTATGCCAAAGTTACAGCCTCGGGAAATTGATGCACCAATTTACCCGAAACGGGGCCCACACTTTGGAGTTTCATCTCCTAGGGTTAGGTTTTTCGATGTTTAGGGTTTTCCATTGTTTCAAAACAATTAATAGGCCTTCGATCCTCATTGTAATACAGTTCAAAGTCATGTATCCACCGCTTCTCTTCTCAGAGATAAGCTACCATCACCCTAGCTGGTTTATTTCCATTTCCATTTATAAGCATAATTCAATATTTTACATTAATGAAATGAAGTATTATTTCTACTACATCTCTGTATTTATGGTTATATATTTCATTTGTTGTGTTCTTGTTTAAATTCGGATCAGTGGTATCAGAGCAGTCTGTTTTTTTCTTTGTTTTTCTTTGGATGTCCCCAACGAGGCCGGGATATAAGGAGTTATGGCTTGAACTGGTCGAACCTGTGCAAGACCAACCTCATAAATCCCAATGGTATCCCATGGCAGATGAAAAGAAAGATGAGGGGGCATTAGATCCTATCAAAATGTTGCTCGAAGAAGCCCTCAAGCGACAAAGGAACATGATGATGGACAAATTTTCCCAGATCCTTCAATGACTACCCAAGGGTAACACATCAGCTTCCAACAACTACTTTGGAAACGTCACACGCTTTAAGGTATAGGTTAACATTGAGATACCCATATTCAAGGGTCAAATAGATGTAGATGTCGTAGATAAATGGTTAAATCTTCTAGAAGGTTATTTTTCTGTTCATGAATTTTCCAGTCGAGAAAATATTATTTTCGCTTTTCTCAAAGCAACCCCTCATGTCAAGGATTGGTGGGAAACCTACTGCGAGCAGAAGGATGAAAGTACGAACTCACTGTTTTTAGTTGCACCCACTTGTAATTCATTCTGGGATGCCATCAAGGAGCAGTACTACCCTGTCAAAAGCTATAAGGACAATTACATAAAGTGGACCATGCTACGACAAGGAAGGGACCAAGATGTACCGAAGTTCATAAACAATTTTCATACCCTTTGCACACAGTTGCGTATCAAGGATTATAAGCTAAATTTGGTACTCAAATACTGCGACTATGATCCAAAATGGATCTTGAGTAAAACCTCTAAGTCTAAAAAGTCATCAAATGATATCGCATTAGAAGAAAGCAAGCATTGTGTTCGAACTGTAGCCTTAAGAGAAATGTGATAGTGATTCCAAGCAAAACAATGTGAATCGTTGATCGACCGTGCAAATCAACGGTCCAAATTAACTGTCAAAATTGTATCGCAATAAACTAATGGGAGGACTTAACACAGGCATGAAGGTTTTCAGGAAGCCCAAGGTATTTATGAATTAAAAACCGAATGATTTGAGTTCTGTGGTAAATGGTAATTTGGGCAAGCTACAGGCGATAAGTGGTATGGGAAGGGCTTCACCCGAATCCATACACTGGCCAACACGTAGCATGGCGTAGGAGAGAGAAAACCTCCTTTTTTGGGTGGGTAATCGTCATACAAATGGGCCACCCGAAATGGCTGGCAGTTGTCGAATTAACAAGCATAGATCAACAGTGGAGCTTTAGAGTTCAATATCGCATTGATGTAATACAAAGGATGGACTTACTGAGAGCTCGAGGACTTGCGATATGCGATAGAAAAATGCGATATTGCATCACTGTAATACAAAGGATGGACTTACTGAGGGCTCGAGGACTTGTGATATGCGATCGCCGATCGCGATATCGCATCACAATATCGCATCACAGTAGCACATCGCAGTAATACAAAGGAGTGGCACTATGTGACATGCGACATGCGATAAAGCAGACCCAAAAGGATTATAAACATAGTCTCATATTATATTTGAGTTCCAATAAAAAATTTCTATCAGGATTTCTATGATTTCTATGTATTTCTTTGTATTCCAATAATATCATATGTGGACCAAATATGCGTTATATTGGGGATTTATACCGGAGGAAGGCCGAACGGTCAATTTCCCTATGCCCGCTGATCCTTTCGTTTCTAAAAGGAGTTCTTTGTGCCTTAAGCATTTTGTTTTAACAAAATGTGTCCAACGCCGAAAAGGGAGGTGAATGGACAAAGGCCAGAAGATAGAGAGCTCGAAGAGGGGAGGTGGATAGACAGGGCTGAGAGGCTTAAAACCCACTCAATGGTAGAACAAGGGGACATAGAGAGAGCAAAAAGGAAGCAAAAGACAGAGGGAAAACAGGAGAGGCTATGTACTCAACTAGACTTGAGGATTTCAAGTGAATCCCTGTTGTTTTTGTCACGATTGTGTGGAGACTCTGTTTCAGCTTACACTTGTAATATTCTACTCTTAAAGACATAATATAGAGGTCGACACTAAAAGCCTGGACCAGGAGACATAGACAGAGGGTCTGGTGAACTCCTTCATTATTTTAATTGTGTTGATGTATGCTTATTATGTTTTATAACTGTTCATTCTCTATATTGTTCGCAATATTTTCCATCCATTGCACTAAGTAATATAGGCATTTTCCTACACATGAGTCTACAAGTCCTTTTTCTTAATTGAAGATCTCATTATAGATCAACTGGTATCAAATAATTTGGTTTTGGTTTTGTTAAGGTTAGACAAGCTTGTGTTGTATTTTGAATGCTAACTAGATTAAAGCTCGGACTAGGAGAAGGAGAACTTGTTGAGGCTAATCCAGAGATTGGAAGAGTCTATTCTTAGAGGAGAATGGCAGAAAAATGTCCATTGGGATTAGAATATCAATTTATAGAAGGTTTTATGACAATATGGTGGAAGAGAGGTATCTGGAGTTTAAGAAGGGTCGAGGTGAAAGCACTGCAACACCCAAACCAGACAAAGGAGCAGAGGAGCCTTTTCTATTTTCCCCTCCAGAGGCAAAGGAAAAGGAGGAATGCCTCCTCCACCATCTCCTCCATCATCACCTTCATCATCCTCATCATCTTCTTCGCATAATACTATCTCTTCTAAGAAAAATAAGAAGACTTCTTTAATCAAATTAGATGTGAAGTTTGATTTTCCAATTTAGGATGTAGAAGTCAATGTAGAAAAGCTAGATAAATGGATAATACAAATTGATTTATATTTCAGGGTACAGAATGTTGATTTGGAAAGGAAGAAGATTTAGTTGGCTAGGCTTCGAATTGGAGGAACTGCACTTGTATGGTGGGAAGGCAAGACATAAGCTGATCTGCAAAAACATGGTAAAATCATTTATACCTAGAATGAATTTGTTTCTGCTATCAAAAAGAAAATTATATCCATTAGCTTACATGCAGTAGGTAATGATGAGTTGGCAAACTCTTCATCAGTTGAAGGGTCAAATTGTACAAAGTTATACTTAGGAATTTAGAAAGAGAGCTTTAATTCTAGGTATATCATTAGACTCACCTGAGACTTTATTGAAGTATATAGGTGGTCTTCATAGCTATTTAAAGCATACTATTCTCATGTTTAATCCCACTAGCGTAGATGATGTGTCATTTCAAGCCACACATCTAGAAGCTACAGGTAAGAATGTAAACCCAGAGGTTTGGGGATCATCTAAATATTTTGTAAGCAAGAGCAAGGAAAAGAAGAAACTGAAATGGAAGGGGAGGAAATCAAACACTGTAAAGAAGGATAAATCTTCATGCACTCATTGCAAGAAAGAAGGACATGATGAGGCACACTGCTGGTCTTTGCATCCAGAATGGAAACCTAAGAAGTTTGGTGGTCATGAGAGAAAGAATGTTGCTGCTATTCAGCAAGACGTGGGATCAAATTCTGGTGATGAAACAACAATTACAGCCACATGTATTAAAGGTAAATATTTAGAAGCATCCATAAGTAATTCTTCACAATCTGTTAATAACGAAAATAATGAGAGGGAAAGAAATGAGCTTTTTCATATTAGAATAATTTCCAAGCATAATAATATTAATACTTTATTTGATAGTGGATCACAAGTAAATTTGATTTCTAAAACAATTGTAAACAAGTTGGGATTACAAACAAAACCTCATGAGAAGCCATATCCATTAGGTTGGGTGTGTGATAGGAAAAAGCTACAAGTAATGAGACAATGTAAACTTAGGTTTTCTATTGGATCAACATTTGTAGATGAGGTTTAGTTAGATATAGTTCCATTGGATATATCTGATATTGTTTTGGGAAGTCCATACTTGTATGATAGGAAATCTGTTTTCGATAGAGCTGAAAATAAGTATCAACTCCCTAAAGATGGAATAGAATATATTGTAAGAGCTCATAATCTCAAGGGTAACTATTCTCTCATAAACTCAAGATAGATGAAAAAAATTGTGAATTCAAGTAAGAAATTTTTACTAATGGTTGTAAAGGTAAAGGATCCTGAAAAATCCAATGCATTTGAAAGTTATCATTCTAAACAGAAAGCTGATTTAGTTAAAAAAATTTTAGATTATGATGTTCTATTTCAAGAACCTAAAGGTCTGCCACCCAAGCGAAATATAGAACATGGTATTTATTTGCAGCAAGATGTTCCATTACCTAACATTGGAATCTATAGGTTGTTAGCTTTAGAGAATGTAGAGATAAAGAAGTAGGTACAAGAGTTTCTCGAAAAAAGGTTTATACGACCATGCACATCACCATGTGGATCTCCAATTGTGTTCGTGAGAAAGAAAGATGGTTCATGGAGACTCAATGTGCATTGATTATAGAGCACTAAATAAAATAACGATAAAAAATCGTTATACTCTTCCTCGTATTGATGATTTGTTAGATCAATTAAAAGAAGCAGTTTACTTTTCTAAGTTAGATTTACGAAGTGGCTATCATCAGGCCAGAGTTGTAGAACAGGGTGCATGGAAGGTTGCTTTCAAGATGAAGCAAGGACTTTATGAATGGTTGGTTATGCCTTTTGGCTTAACTAATTCTTCTACTACATTTATGAGAATCATGAATGATGTACTAAGACCTTTTATTGATGATTTTGTAATTGTTTATCTAGATGAAATTCTTGTTTTTAGTAAGACATGGGAAGACCATGTAAAGCATGTAAAGCAGCCTTTAGATGTTTTATAAAGAGAAAATCTCTATGTAAAACTATCAAAATGTGAATCTGGCAGAATATATTTAAATTATTTCGGTTATGTTGTAGGGGGTAGTGAATTGAAAGATAGATCCCTCTAAGGTTGAAGTCATTGTGAACTGACCTAAACCAAAATCTGGTACATAGGTTAGGAGTTTCCTAGGAGCAACACAATACTGGAGAAAGTTTATTGCTAACTTTTCTTTGATTGCAGCTCCATTATATGCCTTAATAGGATTGAAATAGGTGTTTAAGTGGGGAGGAAAACAACAGAAAACCTTCGACACCTTAAAAGAGAAAATCAGTGCAACACCAGTACTAGCACATATCTTCCGTATATGCGTAACTTTCTTATATGTGTATATATTCCGTATATGCATGTCTTTTATATGTGTGAATCTACAGTATATGTGACACTTCCATATACAGAAATTCCACGTATACGGAAATGTACACATATAAGAAAGTTATGTATATACGGAAGATATGCATATATCTTCGGTATATGCACAATTTCCATATATTCGCAATTTTCATATACAAAAAATGTGCATATACGGAAATTGTGCATATATGGAAGATATGTGCATATCTTCTGTATATCCTTAACTTTCTTATATGTGCATATCTTCCATATATGCATATCTTCTGTATATCCTTAACTTTCTTATATGTGCATATCTTCCATATATGCATGTCATTTATGTATCTTCATCATATATGCGCAAATTACATATACATAAATTGCACATATACGGAAATTGTGCATGTATGGAAGATATGTGTAGATTCACATATATAAAAGACATGCATATACGGAAGATATACACATATAAGAAAATTACGCATATACGGAAGATAAGTGTATATACAGAAGATATGTGTAAGCGGTTGAGTATGATAGAGAGAGATACAATGGCATCTATACAGTAGCCTAGGGAAAACGAAACAAGGGTGTGAGTTTGGGGTTTTTCCATAAACTATGCAGAGTAGCTCTGTGATTCCTCACCCTAAACATGGTGGCAAAATGGTGGAACATAAGGCAGGGTTACAGTAACAAAATGAATCAGGGTTGCAAGTTTAGCTACAACATTGGTTACTATTGGAGCACATCGCCACCATTGAACAATTACCAAGAAAAACCTGATGCATCACATGGGTGCCCTGCCTCATCACATGGAGAGGGTGTCATGGAAAACCCCTACTAGCTCAGTTTATAATCTATAGGTGGGAGAAAGGCATCTCCAAGTAAACCAAGAGTGCCAGGTATCTCAAGTAAGCCAAATTTCCATGAAGGGGGTGCGTAGACATATATTTTAAGAAACATAAACATTAGCGCTAAGTAATGAGGTCGTAAGTACGACCATATATCGTTTGAGGGGTTAACCAAAAATTATAATGTGTATATCATAAAAAAACATTGCAATATGTGAAACCATTGAATTATATCCACACTGAAATCTAACCTTAGCAAAGAGGTGTGTGAACCTAGGAGTAATCATGGTAGGCGTTAGATCGCGGTAGCAAAATTAGGATAATTGTGAACCAATTATAAAAACACATAAAGTGGAGTCGATCTTAATTCCATAAGGCATATAGGTCAAACCTGAGATGCAGTAATTCTGGAAGAGGATGGGTGTATTTATGACAATAAAGGAGTTATTGTTATAGATAAGTTCATTTAGTCTAGAATGTTAATGTGAATACATTAAGTTATGAATTGGAAAAAAACATTGGTTATGTTTCTTTATAGAGGGGAAATTTGATAGTACAAGAGTTGTGCCTCCCAGTCAAAGAGATAAAAGAATGGACCTTTGCCTCATCCTCTTCAATCTATTGTATTCTGCAATATACTTCAATCTGTCTTATCCAATTGTTTATCTTTTCTGCATTAGGTTCTTTATTAAACATGGGGAAATCAAATTTTACATCCAACCTAAAAAAAGAATTTTTAGAAGAATCATTATGCTGATTAGTAGAATGGTGGAAATAAGATGAAGAAATGGAACATTCACTTGAAGGTGGAGATGGAGGCTCAAGAGGTTCTCCTCAATTTCGTTGATTTACTGAAGCATTGTCCTCTACTTTCTCTTTCTTCTTTTCCTTTTTTTCCACTCTCTTCTCATATTCTACAAACAACTTATCTACCTTATTTTCCATGTTGTAGAAGGAATTTACAAAATCTTTCTCATTCCCACTAGAAGCATCATCATCTACCATTTTCCTTATTTATTTTGTATGTCCAATATCTGGGTCAAAAGACTTAAGTTTTCCTTCACCCTTTTTGAGCTTAGCCTTATTCATACTCATAAGTCACATCAGTAAGAAAATCACTTGGATACCAAACTTGATCTAGTATGCTTCTGATACCAATAAGATCCAAGATCTTTTCTTTGGTTGATTTTAGCAGAATTGCATGCAAGATAATGTAAAAGACATGTACAAAAATACTTAAATAAAAAGAAATATAAAGGATACCATAAAGACAACACACACATAAATTTGAAAATAGAGTTCATCCAATGTGGACTTCATCACCGAGCCCTACTTCAATACAAGGGGAGGTCACTTCATTCATCTCAACAAAAATTAAAATGAGTACATGGAAAAATACATCATTATACCTCAAATCCTTGGATTGACTTGAAGTTTCATTGCTCAAAACATAATAATCACAACACTAGCAGGCATGTCTCATCCTTTTAAGACTTTTGACTATAAACATAAGCCACTTTTGAAAGGTGCATTGTTGTCTTGAACGCCATGTCCAAGAATTAATAAAAAATGTGAGCTTCTGCCATGAGTTTGGATATCCACTGCTCATATGCAAATATAAACCATTCCATTGAAATACTTGTGAAATTATAGTTTAAATGAGTATCAACTCATCTATATTCTACCATTGTCATACCTAGACCCCACTGAGAATCTTTAAGATTCCTCAATAGCATTTAAAAATAATATTCTAAGAATATTTTTGGGAATATTCCACCATAATATGATTTTTCAACATGTGTGGCCATGGCAAAGTTCCACCCACCTAGTCATGGTTCCATTACCTTTGAATTCTGCCTGTTAGCCTCTGCTCACAGCTTTGTCGACATTCGTTGTAATTGCCAACCATTTGTATAACCGTTATATATCTATATATATATATATACATATATATATATATATATATATATATATTACAACATGAGTTTTAAATGATATATATATATATAGATAGTTATATATATCATTTAAAACTCATGTTGTAATAGATATATATATATATATATATATATATATATATATGTATTAAGCCAATAAGCGAATTTCTAACCACTAAATAACTAACCACTAAACGAGTTTAAGTATATGTGTTATGTTATAAAATTTTCCATTTAATTTAAATTGTGGGCCATTGGTTTGATTTATTTGCCATTTAATTTAAAATTGTCCACCAAGTACATAACTCCCACAAAGTTTATTTAGTTGGATTAGACCAATAGGCCACCAACGGGGTGCTAAGTGGGACCATCTGATTGGGCCACATGGCTTCTTATTATTGGGCTACTTAATGCCACTAAATTTAGCGAGGTGCCACCATATTTGTTAGTGCTCCTAACTTTAACCCTAACTAATACCTTCACCATATTTAGCGAGACTATCCCAACTTTAGCTGTTAAGTTGGTTGGAGTGGAATTTTGGCTGAACATAAATTCTACATACAAACCCAATTTGATGCTTCTTTTGCAGTATTGGAAAAATTATGACGAGTTCTCCAATCTACTCTTAATTTCATTGCAATATGAGAACCTTTATTTTTGTGCCATTAGGGATACACCATGATCAATACCCTTTAATATTCCTAGATTTCCTATTAGCGAGCTTCTTAATCCTGAACTTGACATCTTCTAAAGAAAAAATATCTTCCTTTATAGGAGTATTTGTAATGTTTCCCATGGTGTCCGAGGAGTCATAAAGATTCTTAATATAGATATTCTGATCCTTCAAGAGGATTGAGTTATCTTCTTTCATTTTATGAACAAGAATATTCCTCCAAAACTTTATGGGCTCAACTTTAGAGAGGTGAAGAAGACACTCATGCCTCTTATTCATATAACACATTTTCTTCCTTTTCATAAGAGCTTTATACACTCTTATTTTTTCAAGTTCTATACTCTCATTAGGAGCATCTCTAATCACTTTCTTGACAAAGTTACAATCCTTATCATACCAAGGATTGGAAGTTTTATCATTCTTTTATATGATACCTCGGTAGAGAATTTGTTAATGGTAGTGGGGAGGGTTGTAGTAAAATTGTGGTAGATGTGATCATATTATCATTATATGTTAAGAGACCTAAATCCCTTATTAAATATTTTAAGAATAGATCCATTTTACTTTTGTCAAAATGAGTGTTCGTTTGGCTCTCACCTTTATTTTACATGTGGTTGGTGTGCATATCAATATTTAGGGTCAAGAATAAAGGTTTGTGGTCAGAATCATGCTGATGGTCATCTAGGAGGTCAAAACTAACAATACAGTTGAGAACCCATCAAGGATAATTTTAGGGGCGAATGTTCGCCCTTTGGCGAAATTAAGGGGTTTTAAATTTTTAGTGGGCGAATATTTTGTATCATAGTACATTTTTATAAATCACCTCAAATAGACCACCTTATTTTAAGGGAGAGGGTAAAAAAGGTAAATTTAGCCCTTGAAATTAGGACTTACAACCTTCCATTCGCCCATTTTCAAGAATAGGTTTTATTTAAGTGAATCCTATGGGAAAAATACCATATTTATAAAAGAGGTATGGTAAATTAATAAAAATATAAATAAATGAGAAGTATGGTAAATAAAAAAAACATTCTTTATATTTACTCCATAAGTCACCTTATATACATGTAACGGTGTAAACAAATAAAAATATAAGTAAAGTAGAGGTATGGTAAATAAATAAAACGTCTTTTTATACTTACTCAAATGGTATGGTAAATAAATAAAAATATAAATAAACTAGACGTATCGTAAATAAATAAAACCTCTTTTTATATTTAGTCCATAACCCTCATACTATTTATGAAGGCTCAAGAAAGAGGTTTTATTTAAGTGAATCGTATGGGCCAAATACCATATTTGTAAAAGAGGTATGGTAAATTAATAAAAATATAAATAAACGAGAGGTATGGTAAACAAATAAAACATTTTTTTATATTTACTCCATAAGTCGCCTTATATTTACGAACACTCAAAAAATGGGTTATATTTAGGTGAAACCTATGGCCAAAATACTATGGGACAAATACCATGGACTAGATTGTTATTAATACCATGCAAAATACCATTATTAACCCTAATATTAGAATTAATAAAAATAAAAATGGCACATGGTATTGACCCATGGTATTCACCAAAATGGCACATGGTATTGACCCATGGTATTCACCAAAATGGCACATGGTATTGACCCATGGTATTCACCTGGAATGTAGCCTATTTAAATGGAGGAATTAAACCAGCATGTAGCCTATGCTAAGATTCACTAGGACTTTACAAAGTTTTATTATTTAGTGAAAGACTGGCCAAGATCTTACAAGATTTTATAATTGAGTAAAATATTCGCCATGCCTGGTGAGAGATTCGCCAAAAAATTATATATACATATTATATTATTGATAAAATCGCCTTCCATTTTTCCTATATACCATGGAGATTCGCCCATTTATTATATTTATAAATTTAGGGGGGTTCTTAAAATTTTCCCTGGAACCCATGTATCAGATATTGCATAGTCCATAACATTGCTTCCAAGCCCATGAATATAATTCATTTGGCCAAATGTGGGCCACTTATTAATCTTGTTACAAATAATCAAGTCTTGTGAGTTGCAAAGCTTGATTAACTTGATACCAAATAAGTTATTAGTTATATATTTTGAATTTACTGGCTAAGTCATAATCCTCAATAAATCACAAGGAATTAGGGTTAGTGTTATTACTTAGTAGAGTGTCTTGGTTCGTAGCAATTCTAGCATTGAAGTCCCCAAGCATAAGGATAGTTGTAGTCTAACTTATAGACAAAATGATTTTTGTCATAATTTGGTAGAGATTTTTAAAAACTTGAGTTGAACTTGTCTAATCCGTAGAATTCTAGTGCCCCTAGGATTTTTGATAGTAATTTCTCCCTTTATGTATTGAAAAATGTGTTTTAAACAAGTACTAAATCCGTATAAGCATCCAAAAATGTTTTTTGAACAACAAAAAATCACGCTTTTGTTTCAGATTGTTGTCTAGTGAAAATACCATTTTATCACTACACAACTATATATGTATATATATTAATATCCTACAAGAAAATCAAAATTTTAGTTAATAGAAAAAAATTCTATTTTATTTAATTTTTAAATAGAATTAATACATTCCATTTTAAAAATATTGATAATAATTTAAAAAATATATATAAATTATAAATTTATAGATAATCATAGTGTAGGAAGTAAAAATATTATTATTATTTTCTTTTAAATTGAAAACATGTAATAAAATCTTTGTCAACCAAAAAAAATTATAAAATAATTTATCGTTACCTATGAAAATCATAAGTAAAAAACATTTTTATTTTAATATTTTTTATATTAATATAAAAACACTTTAATAACCATAACCATTTCTATACATAATAGTTATCTTACATTTTATTCTAAAATTATAAATATATTTGATTGTATAGTTCATATATACATATTGTAATGTAATATATATATATATATATATATATATATATATATATATATATATAACTACTTTATTGTTGCCTATCATATATATGTGTGTGTGTGTGTGTGTGTATGTATTTTCTCCCTACAATTTTACTCAAATTTCAAGCTGGAGCACTCGCTATATGCATAATGTAGTTCATCATCCAAAGAGTGCCCTTGTTTCTTACTTTTGATGGACCTTGCTACACAAAAAATTATAAACACATGAAAAAAAATGATTGCAATCAGGTTTTACATGTATTTCTCAAATTTTTTGTAGCACGGTCCATCAAAAGTATAAAATATGGGCACTGCTTGGATGAGAAATTAAATTTTGCATCCAATGAGTGCTCCCACTTGAATCTGAGTAAAACAGTAGGGAGATAAGTTGAAAATATGAGTTGAAAAAGTAGTTTTTTTTTTCTACATTTTTACTCCAAAAATGGTGAATCATACCCCATGGTAGACATCATCATGATGAATCATATTGGTTCTTATAAAGCTGATTTTGGTTTTACACTTTTGTTTTGAGACCTATTTTTGACCTCAAAATTTCTCTAATTAACAACAAACGAAAGGAAATAAGTATACTTGATATTCACATTCCCACAATATTCTTAATTCATTTCCTTCCACCTCCGAAACTTTTAAATTCTTATTGAGAATCTAGGAGGGCGGGGATGAATGTGCTCACTTATAACAGTCTAGAGATATGGTGCTTGCACCGTTAAATAATTATCTTCAACTACAAAAAGTTGAAAATTCAAAATACCACAAAAATGGAAACTATCTAATAAACATTTGAGATAGCTCCCAAATAGGAAGAAAATAATAAGTAGATTACTAAAGAAGGCAGATATATTAAATTGAAGTAGGAAGATATATCAAATCACGGAGCTCAAAAGGTTTGAGATTTTTCAGAACTATCAGAAGGTGTAAGTAGATGATTGAAGTGGATGCAGGTGGATTAAAACACTGAGACCCTTTGTAAATTTTGTAGAATTTACACTCCATTTTAAATTGAATATTTACCAACCCTCTATCCATAATCATGAAGTGACTATGCCAATAGTTTTAACACTCCTCAAATTGAAGAGTGATTTTTTAATCTAATCTCTATTTGTGAAGGGTGAATTTATTATGTAAACATCATTTTGGAAGAGAAAAAATTTAAACAAAATGTTCCTTGATGGGAAGTATAAAGGCTCAAAGTGTTAAAAGAATTTGATTGAATGGTAAAGAGAAATCCAAATTCCGTCCCTAGTAGTTCGTAAATTAATCCATGCTCAATGTCACCCAACAAATACATTCTTGATCCTTCGTGATGTCACTTTCCATAAGCGACGTATCACCACAATTACAGTCATGATTTTGCCACCCAATCTGCATCCAATTTTCACATCACCTACAACTATATATATTGTTGTTACGAGAAAAGAATAATAAGTGTGACCATTGACCAAACCTTTGCAATGATTGATCCCCTTGTTTTGTAGTCATCCCTCAATCACAACATTTCTTCACCTTCCTAATTTTCATTTCAAACATCATCATGATGAAGACGTCATTTCTCTTTAGTAGAGTGTCTTGGTTGATAGCAGTTCTAGCATTGAAGTCCCCAAGCATAAGGATAGTTGTACTGTAACTTATAGACAAAATGAATTTTTTCATAATTTGGTAGAGATTTTTAAAAACTTGAGTTGAACTTGTCTAATATGTAGAATTCTAGTGCCCGTGGGGTTTTTGGTAGTACTTTCTCCCTTTATGTATTCAAAAATGTGTTTTAAAAAAGTACTAAATCCGTCTAAGCATCCAAAAATGTTTTTCAAACAACAAAAAATCACACTCTTGTTCTGGTGAAATTACCATTTTATCACTACACAACTATATATATGTATATATATTGATATCCTACAAGAAAATCAAAATTTTAGTTAATAGAATTAATTATTTTTTAATAAAAGAATTCTATTTAATTTAATTTTTAAATAGAATTAATACATTCCATTTTAAAAAATATTGATAATAATTTAAAAAAAATAATATAAATTATAAATTTATAAATAATCATATTGTAGGAAGTAAAAATATTATTATTATTTTCTTTTAAATTAAAAACATGCTATAAAATCTGTCAACCAAAAAAAATTATAAAATACTTTATTGTTACCTATCAAAATCATAAGTAGAAAACCTTTTTATTTTAATATTTTTTATATTAATATAAAAAAACTTTAATAACCATAACCATTTCTATACATAATAGTTATCTTACATTTTATTCTAAAATTATAAATAAATTTGATTGTATAATTCATATATACATATTGTAATGTAATATATATATATATATATATATATATATATATATATTCTTTTTATTAACATAAAAAAACTTTATTAACCATAATCATGTTGGACACAGATTGTCATTGATGTCAATATGGCAATATTCAAGAGGAGGAGACAGAGCATATCGGAGCCAAGAAGAGCAAATGGAGCCAAGAGGAGCAGACCAAGCTAGAGGAGCCACATTGGAGCTATAGGAGGAGCCACATATATATATGCCATATATATGCCAAGAGGAGCAGAACTCATATAGATATGTTATCGGGCTAGTAAAACCCATTTATGCATGCTTTAACATTATCGGCGGTTAAAAATCTTATATATATGCATTCACAACTATTGGCGGGCACATATTACAAACACACTATTGGCGGAGAAGTTTATATATAAAGGCATATATATATATATATATAGATATATCGGCGACATCGCTAATCGGCGGTTCAGCTATGTGCCACCACTGAAACCTCCGATTGCGATAATAAAGCAGACCCGATGCATAATTATGTTATGGTTGAATGCTATATCGCATCCGCCCATCGCAACAACACACAAAGGCATGACACTCTCCCGATCGCCGATTGCGATAAGGCTGCGAACCCGATGGGAATATAGACTGTGGATTAATATCATATCGCATCTCAGTGATCGCAAGTCATAAGGGATGGCACTATAATCTGCCGATTGCGATAAAGGCGTGGACCCGATGGACTTATTAAAAACAATCTATAATATATCGCATCCAGAATGTTGGAACTATTCAAGGTGCAAGCTCTGAAATCCGGAGCCGAAACTATTATCAAGTGAAGTGTAAAACCATATCGGGTCCGCAGAACTCTTGTATCGCATCGAAGCAGCGGAGGTAGCGATCGCCGAAATCATCCGGAGCCGAAATCATATTAGAGAGCAGCCTAAAGGGAGATCGGGTCTGTTAAACCTTTGCGTTACAAATCCGTTGAAGCGAACCTACCGATATCCTGGACCCGAATTCAATATAGAGACGGGAGTATAAGAAGGTGTCGGGTCCGTGTTCCATCGGAGGATCGGGACTATTGTTTACGGCAAGTGCCGATATACATCGGACCCAAAACCGGTATAGAAGGGAGTCTAAAAGAGCATCGGGTCCGCTCCTCATCAGAGGTCAGGCCTTAAGAGTTTTGTTATGGTTGCGAAATCCGGACCCGCCGAAATTGTAAAGGCGGGTGCATAATAATTGAAGTTTGGCATTTGAATTAGAGCGGGGGTTTATAATGTTTTTCGTGTATTATATGATACATGGCCACGGGGTTAAGATATATATTAAAGCCTGTGTGATGGTTGATTAATGGCTCGGGTGGTGGCTTCCGATGGTTGATTATTGATAGAAAGCACCGAATAAAAGGTGGCTTCCGATGGTCGATTAAAGTGCTCGGTGATGGTTGATTAAAGCGCTCGGTGATGGTTGATTAAAGGCTCAGTTGGCGGCTTCCGATGGTCAATTAAAGCGCTCGGTGATGGTTGATTAAATCGCTCGGTGATGGTTGATTAAAGGCTCGGTTGGTGGCTTCTGATGGTTGATTAAAACGCTCGGGTGGTGGCTTCCGATGGTTGATTAAAACGCTCGGGTGGTGGCTTCCGATGGGTGATTAAACGCCTCCGATAAAGCCTGTAAGGTATTAACCACAGGTCAAGGGCCGAGTTTTATTTAAGAAAGGGGAGTTTGGGTTTGTTCTACTCAGATTTTGGAACACGTGTATAGATAGAAGAAGCAAAGGAATGGAAGCTGAAGTGTCAAAGTGATCAAGTGAGGAGGAAGCCAAAGAGCCAGCATGTAAGAGGAAACGAATGGACAGGGGCATGGAGCATATAAAAGCAGCAAAAACAGAGAACTATGTAGTCGTTGGTGGATGGCATAACTTGAGCATGAGATAGTGGAAGCAACAGAAGAAAAGGGGGCAGCAGAAGCAGTGGAAGCTAAAAAGAGCGTAGCAACACACCAGTGTATACCAAAGAGGTTGGAGCCTCAGAATTGAAAAGGATTGAAGTCCTTGGGAGTTGGTGCTCCTAAATCCAAGATTGGTGTCTTGGAAAAATAGAGTTGGTGCTCAGGAGGTTGGAGCTTCACCAAAGTCCAAGTTGGAGCTTGGCAACCAATTGTGACATTCTATTTATTGTATTTATTTTACTGCACAGTTATATTAATAAAAGAATTTATTCCTGCTATTCATTTTATGTTCTGAACATATATGATTTAACTAGTAAAACAATAGCGAGAAAAAGAAATACTGATTCACCCCCCTCTCAGTATTTCCAACAATTGGTATCAGAGCAGGCTTCTTCATTCTAGCCTAACAGCTTGAAAAAGGATCAGCAACCATGATGAGAAATCATCAAGCATTAGGAAAACCTCCTCTGTTCGATGGCACTAACTTTGGTTTTCTGAAGAAAAGAATGACTTACTATTTAATGTCCCTTGGACCTGAAGTCTGGCATTTTTGTCAAACTGAATACCAAGCGACTTCCACTCTTCCAACAGACCAAGACGAGAGGAAAGCCTACATTGCAAATGCAAAGGCCATGAACTCCACCACTAGTGGAATCACTGATTCCGAGTTTACAAAAATCATGCACTGTAACTCTGCCAAAGAAATGTGGGAGAAGCTAGCTAGTTTGTACGATGGAGACTCAAAAGTCAAAAAGGCAAAGCTTCAAACTCACAGAAGACAATTTGAAAGTTTGAAGATGGAAGAGGAAGAAGATATTGTAGCATACCTCCTCCGAGTAGCTGAAGTGGTAAATTCTCTGAAAGGATGGACGAAAAGGTTGAAGAAAGTACTATTGTACAAAAGGTATTAAGGTCCCTTCCAGACAGATTTGACTCCAAAATAAGTGCTATAGAAGAATCAAAGGATCTTGACACCCTCAAAATGGATGAACTCCATGGAATTCTCACTGCCTATGAAATGAGGAAAGGTGGACCTAGCTCCAAAGATGCAACATTCAAGGCCTCAAAGTCAAAGAAAGGGAAATAAAGGAATGACTGTAGTGATGAGTCAGATGTGGAATCCGAATTGGCTCAATATGTATGAAAGCTGAAGAGAGGATCTAAGATTAAAGGCAAGTATCCTCTTATCTATTTTAAATGTGGTAAAATAGGTCATTATGCAGCAAAATGTCCTCATAAACATGACAGTGATGATGAAAGAAATTCTAAAAGAATGACATACAAAAAGAAAGGGTTCAATAAGAAAAACCTTCTCTCCAAGCAAGATGAGTCTGATGAGGATGAGTTTATGGTCATCAAAAAGAAATCAGATGAGGAAAGCGATCATGATGAAAGCCAAGAAGCATTATTCATGGCACTCACAGATGATGATGACTCGGAGCAAGAAGGAAATGTGGATGAATCGTTATTAAGTGCCATTGAAGAGAACGAGAAACTACAGAACAAAATTATCTCTCTCAAAGTGGAAAACGAGGAAATAAGAAGGAGAGAAGATCTCTTGGAAACAAAGCTTAAGGAAAAAGAAGAGACTTGTGAAGAACGTGAGGCCGAAGTAGTATCTCTGAGAAAGGAGTTGGAGCAAATTAAAAAGGGTTGTAAAAGCTCTCAAATACTTGATACTATTCTGAAAAATCAAAAACCTCAACATGATAAGTCTCGAATAGGTTTCAAGGGAGAATCCTCAAGCACTAAGAATAATGCGAAAAGCTATGCTGATGCACTTTCCTGCAACCCAAAAGATGAAAAAGTATCTTATCAAAAGTGCATCCCAAATTCCAAGAATCAAGAAAGAGTTATTCCAAAGAAGAATGTGGAGTCGAATCATGGACACTACAGCAAATACAAACCTGTACTTCACCAAGGGCCCATCAAAAATCCAAAGGACGAGGGAGGAGTAATTCTCAGAAAGGAAGGCGAATTAAACTGTGGTTGCTTCAAAACCATATTTCTTGGACACTGTTTTCACTGTAAAATCTTCGGTCACCAAGCTAGACACTGCATGGCTCGCAGAAGTGAAAAGACAACGCAAAAGGACCGAGTAATCAACTCATATGCTCACAAAAGATAGGGACAAATCAAAACCTTCAATTCATTCGATCCCTTGACTAAATTTGATCTGACTTGCTCTTTTTGCTACAATAATGGACACTATGAAAAAAATTGCCCACTCAAAGGAAGAAAGACGAGTAGCAAGATCTCTACAATGGACAAATGCGGCTTGGCTCTATTTGCGCAAAATAATGGAAACCAGTGGTTTGTGGATAGTGGATGCTCTAGACACATGACAGGAGACAGAAGGAAATTTATCTCACTGAGCAAAAAGGAAGGGAATGTGTCCTTTGGAAGCGGAACTGGCAAAATTGTAGGAAGAGGAATAGTTACTCTAATCAATGGAAAAGGAAAAGCTCAAGATGCTCTGTTGGTTAACGGACTCAAACACAACCTTCTGAGTGTCAGCCAAATTTGTGATCAAGGACACAAGGTTGTCTTCAACACCAAAGACTGTGAAATAAGGAACTCTGTCTCTGGGAAACTTGTGGCAAAAGGAGTAAGAACACCAGACAATATTTACGTTCTGAACAAGATTCAGGAGAACAAATGTTACTTGAGTCAGGGAGATGAGAGTTGGTTGTGGCACAAGAGACTTGGGCATACCAGCTTCGAAAATCTGGTCAATATCAGCAAAATCAGAGCTGTACAAGACATCCCAAGGTTGTCCAAACCAAAGAAAGCAGTGTGTGGTCCATGTCAACATGGAAAATAGACCAGAACCAACCACAAGACAAAGGAACACTGTACATCAAAGCCCTTGGAGATCATCCATGCTGATGTGTGTGGGCCAACTAGAAATCAAGCACTCCAAGGAGAAAGGTACTTTATGTTATTTGTTGATGATTATACTAGAATGATGTGGATATATTTCATAAAGTATAAATCTGAAACTTTTGAGTGTTTTAAGAATCTAAAAGCCCTTATAGAAAACGAAAAAGATTTAAAAATTAAGTGTCTCAGAACATACAGAGGAGGAGAATTCACATCAAACGAGTTCAATGAGTTCTGCAATATTCATGGAATTAAAAGGGAATTCTCGGCTACAAGAACACCTCGGAAAAATGGGGTAGTTGAAAGACGAAACCGAACTGTCCAAGAAATGGCAAGAGCCATGCTATTAGAAGCAGACCTACAACCAAAATTCTGGAGGGAAGCAGTAGGGACAACTGTCTATACATTGAATCAGACTCAATTAAGACCAAATTGTGACAAAACTCCTTATGAGCTATGGAAAGGAAGACCTGCTTTGGTGAAGTACTTCAAAATATTTGGAAGCAAGTGCTTCATAAAAATAAATGATGGTTCACCTGGAAAATTTGATTCTCGGGTTGATGAGGGGATATTTCTTGGATACTCTCCATGGAGCAAGGCTTACAAGTGCTACAATTTTCGACTGAAGAAAATAGTGGAAAGCATCGATGTTAAGGTTGACGAAGATCTTCCAAAAAAGGAAATTGAAGAACAAGAAGATGACTTTCTCATTGAAGAAGAAGAATCTAAAGAAGAAGAGATAGATGATGAAGAAGAAGAAGAGGAAAGAGAACCGTCTCATACTCCTTCAAAGATGAAGTATGTAGAAAGATACCATCCAGAAGAACAGATCATTAGCGATAAAGATGAAGGTGTGCAGACCAGAAGAAGGATAACAACCTCATCCAAGAGAAAAGCCATTGCCCTCCTATCTATGATAGAACCAGAAACATCCACAGAAGCAAGTAAGGATCCTCATTGGGTAAAAGAAATGGAAGAAGAAATGTCCCAAATTGAGAAGAACAAGACATGGGAGCTGGTACCTCGTCCGAAGGACAAAAACATAATAGGAACCAAATGGGTGTTCAAAAATAAAATGAATGAGGAAGGACAGGTTATCAGAAACAAGGCAAGACTTGTCTGCAAAGGCTATTCACAAATTGAAGGAGTTGACTTTGAAGAGACATTTGCACCAGTGGCCCGTATGGAAGCTATTAGGATGTTCTTAGCATTTGCTTGCTCGAAAGGATTCAAAATCTATCAAATGGACGTGAAATTAGCATTTCTAAATGGCGAACTCAAGGAGGAAGTCTACATGGAGCAGCCAGAAGGTTTTGATCTGACAGTAGGAAAGGACCTAGTCTGTAAGTTGAAAAAGGCTTTGTATGGGCTGAAACAAGCCCCTAGAGCTTGGTATGCAAGACTGGATAACTATATCCAGCAACAAGGCTTCAGAAAGGGAGTGGCTGGAAGCAATCTATACATAAAGACAGATCAAGGTAAGTTACTAGTTGCTCTTGTTTATGTCGATGATCTGGTTTTTGCTAGTAATAATGATGAAATGAGCCATGAATTTTCTCAAAGCATGGAAAAAGAATTTGAGATGTCGATGATAGGAGAACTGTCCCACTTCCTTGGACTTCAAGTATCTCAAACCAGAGCAGGATTGTATATATCTCAAGCCAAATATCTAAAAGACATGCTCAAAAAATATGGAATGGAAGACTGTGCACCCATGAGCATCCCCATGACCACAAACTACAAACTGAGCAAAGATGATGACTCCCCTCTAGTAGATGCAACTCATTACAGGTCAATGATTGGAGCCCTCCTATACTTAACAGCTACACGACCTGACATAATGCAAGCAGTAGGAATGGTGGGAAGATTTCAATCGGCTCCCAAACAATCCCATTTATTAGCCGTAAAAAGAATCCTCAGATATCTAAAGGGAACTTCAGATTTCGGTCTTTGGTACCCAAGGAGCTCAACACTAATTGTAAATGCATACACTGATGTTGATTGGGCTGAAAATATAGATGATCGGAAAAGTACTAGTGGAAATGCATTCTTCCTAGGAGACTGTTTGGTATCCTAGCTCAGCAGAAAATAGTCATCCATATCATTATCCACAACCGAAGCCGAGCATATTGCTGCAGCAGACTGTTGTACTTAGATACTATGGATGAAGGAAGCGTTAAAGGATGTAAACATATGTACAGATCAACCAATTACTGTTTATTGTGACAACACTAGTGCTATGAGTCTCAGTAAAAATCCAGTGATGCACTCATGAACCAAACATATACCAATCAAGTATCATTTCCTCCGTGAGCAAGTAGCTGAACAAAACATCGCTCTGGAATATATAAGTACTAAGGAGCAGATAGCTGATATTTTCACTAAACCTCTTCCTCGGGAAGCATTCGAACACCTGCGACAAAAGATGGGGGTTATTCCTTTATCATCACTCAAGTCTATTCATAAAGATGCAGCAGGACAGGGGGAGCAACTTGACAGGGGGAGTTCGTATGCATTCCTTTGCCATTGATGTCAAAGGGGGAGAGAGCAGAAGAATATTGCCATGAATAACAAAGGGGGAGATTGTTGAACACATATTGTCATTGATGTCAATATGGCAATATTCAAGAGGAGGAGACAAAGCATATCGGAGCCAAGAAGAGCAAATGGAGCAAAGAGGAGCAGACCAAGCCAGAGGAGCCACATTGGAGCAAAGAGGAGCTATAGGAGGAGCCACATATATATATGCCAAGAGGAGCCACATTGGAGCAAAGAGGAGCTATAGGAGAAGCCACATATATATATGCCATATATATGCCAAGAGGAGCAGAACTCATATAGATATGTTATCGGGCTTGTAAAACCCATGTATGCATGCTTTAACATTATTGGCAGTTAAAAATCTTATATATATGCATTCACAACTATCGGCGGGCACATATTACAAACACACTATTGGCAGAGAAGTTTATATATAAAGGCATATATATATATATATATATCGGCGACATCCCTAATCGGCGGTTCAGCTATGTGCCACCACTGAAACCTCCGATTGCAATAATAATGCGGACCCGATGCAGAATTATGTTATGGTTGAATGTTATATCGCATCCGCCCATCGAAACAACACACAAAGGCATGACACTCTCTCGATCGCCGATTGCGATAAGGCTGCGGACCCGACGGGAATATAGGCTGTGGCTTAATATCATATCGCATCCACAGTGATCGCAAGTCATAAGGGATGGCACTATAATCTGCCGATTGCGATAGAGGCATGGACCCGATGGACTTATTAAAAACAGTCTATAACATATCGCATCCAGAATGTCGGAACTGTTCAAGGTGCAAGCTCCGAAATCTGGAGCCGAAATTATTATCAAGTGAAGTGTAAAACCATATCGGGTCCGCAGAACTCTTGTATCGCATCGGAGCAGCGGAGGTAGCGATCGCCGAAATCATCCAGAGCCGAAATCATATTAGAGAGCAGCCTAAAGGGAGATTGGGTCCGCTAAACCTTCGCGTTACAAATCTGCCGAAGTGACCTGCCGATATCCCGGACCCAAATTCAATATAGAGACGGGAGTATAAGAAGGTGTCGGGTCCGTGTTCCGTCGAGGGATCAGGACTATTGTTTACAGCGAGTGCCGATATACATCGGACCCGAAACCAGTATAGAAGGGAGTCTAAAAGAGCATCGGGTCTGCTCCTCATCGAAAGTCAGGCCTTAAGAGTTTTGTTATGGTTGCGAAATCCGGACCCGCCGAAATTGTAAAGGCGGGTGCATAATAATTGAAGTCCGGCATTTGAATTAGAGCGGGGGTTTATAATGTTTTCCGTGTATTATATGATACATGGCCGCGGGGTTAAGATATATATTAAAGCCTGTGTGATGGTTGATTAATGGCTCGGGTGGTGGCTTCCGATGGTTGATTATTGATAGAAAGCGCCGAATAAAAGGTGGCTTCCGATGGTTGATTAAAGCGCTCGGTGATGGTTGATTAAAGGCTCGGTTGGTGGCTTCCGATGGTCGATTAAAGCGCTCAGTGATGGTTGATTAAAGCGCTCGGTGATGGTTGATTAAAGGCTCGGTTGGTGGCTTCCGATGGTTGATTAAAACGCTCGGGTGGTGGCTTCCGATGGTTGATTAAAACGCTCGGGTGGTGGCTTCCGATGGGTGATTAAACGCCTCCGATAAAGCCTGTAAGGTATTAACCACAGGTCAAGGGCCGAGTTTTATTTAAGAAAGGGGAGTTTGGGTTTGTTCTACTCAGATTTTGGAACACGTGTATAGACAGAAGAAGCAAAGGAATGGAAGCCGAAGTGTCAAAGCGATCAAGTGAGGAGGAAGCCAAAGAGCCAGCATGTAAGAGGAAACGAATGGACAGGGGCATGGAGCATATAAAAGCAGCAAAAACAGAGAACTGCAGAGTCGTTGGTGGATGGCATAACTTGAGCATGAGATAGTGGAAGCAGCAAAAGAAAAGGGGGCAGCAGAAGCAGTGGAAGCTGAAAAGAGCGCAACAGCACACCAGTGTATACCAAAGAGGTTGGAGCCTCAGAATTGAAAAGGATTGAAGTCCTTGGGAGTTGGTGCTCCTAAATCCAAGATTGGTGTCTTGGCAAAATAGAGTTGGTGCTCAGGAGGTTGGAGCCTCACCAGAGTCCAAGTTGGAGCTTGGCAACCAATTGTGACATTCTATTTATTGTATTTATGTTACTGCACAGTTATATTAATAAAAGCATTTATTCTTGTTGTTCATTTTGTGTTCTGAACATATATGATTTAACTAGTAAAACAATAGTGAGAAAAAGAAATACTGATTCACCCCCTCTCAGTATTTCCAACAAATCTTTTCTTTTTTTTTTTCACCTAAGTGGAAAAACCTATCAACTCAGGTGTCAAAACCAACAGTGAGGACAGCCATCTCTGGCTGCTATCCGCGAATGTCGGTTTGACTCATCATAGTTAGATAGGAAAACCACGCCACCTGAAATAACCCGCTGGTGGTCCGTAAGGGAGCAGGCTCATCACTCCTGCCAGATGCCTCTGGGTCTTGGGCCGTTAACCTGTTTCCTTACGTCCGAGGAAGACGAGCTCTTAGCCAAGCAGAAGCAGTTTTACGGCATACTCCAGGCCGATTCCAACAAATCTTTTCTATATATAATAGTTATCTTATATTTTAATTTAAAATTATAAATAATTTTAATCTAAAATTATAAATAAATTAGATTGTATAATTCATATAAAAAAATTAATAACCATAATCATTTCCATATATATTATAATTATCTTACATTTTAATCTAAAATTATAAATAAACTGGATTGTATAATATACATGAAGGTCTGGTCATTGGTCCCATTTATTCTTATTTTCTCTAATTTGACAGAGAGCAGGTGACATGGAAAGGATGCAAAGTAAAAATGGGAAAGAGACAAGACGAATGGGGGCGGTTGACACTGAGCAACACACTCACTTCGATGTGGAAAGTAAATATGGAAAGGACGTACGACACATGGAGTGGGTGAGGAAAAGCAACGTAGTCTCTCGCATGTAACTTTAAGATTAAACATATGGAAAGGAGACTGAATTGACCCACCACTTAAAGTAAAGATGGCAGGGACAGAGGACAAATGGGGTAGTTGACAGTGAGCATCGAGTAATTGACCCACGACTAAAACCAACACAGTCTCTTCGCATGTGGAAAGTAAAGAAGGTGCGGAAATGGATTAGCATGCGTACTCAACAGGATTGTACGTATACTTTTCTTTATGTCTAATTGTGACGAGGTGCAATAACGCAATCGATAATGTCGTTACCAACTTTTATGACTCTTCGATTTATTGCCTGTCCTCTAACCATTCATTCTTGCAGAGTCGATCAATCATGTGGAAATCGTGCGACTCGTTTTCAATATCGCTTTTTCAATGAATCGACGGTTTTGTTTTTCTACACGATCCTTGAAATCTGAGGCATTTTTTTTTTAAAGTAACATTTCAGAGTGTTTAAAGAATCTTTTATATAATTTAATTAAAATAAATTAACATCAGAAGTCTTTATTTCACCAACTGACCAACAAACTTATTATTCACAAAGTATGATAATATATTTCATCATAATAAGTTGTAGAAGTTAATTTTAATTAAAATATGAAACAATACAAACCCTGCGACATCTTGGCAATGATAATATGGGAGTGATGGGACCGTGGTGTGATTATACGTGCCCGTAAGCAGGTTTATATTGCAATTTGTTGGTAATTTTTTTTAGATTTCGTCTTAAACCTTTTTTTATAAAGAAACTATCATATTAAATGAATATTTCAGAAACGATTTTTATAGAGTTTATTTTAGGATGGTATTAATTTTTTTTTTATAAAATATACATTTGAAAAAAATAAAGTAAAAATGACATGTAGTTTATAATTATGAAATAAACATTATTAAATATTATGAATTAACTATATTTTAAATAACAATTATAAAATATTTCATATAATTTTTTATTAGAATTAGAATTATTCAAAGTTATACAATAACAGGAGAGGTTTCGGGTTTTAATTTTGGTACGTTTATTTAATCTTGCATACTCGACCTACTTTCTACGTACGCAACTTAGTCTATGTAACTATATTAATAGAGATATAATTGTTTTACTATTAATATATATGTGATATGATGTAAATCTACAACCACGTAATTCCACAAGCTCAGATATGTGTGATCATAGTAAATAGTGGAACCAAAGCTTTATGTAGTTAAATGTAAAATTACTACTTAGATTTGGTCGTTTTTCGCTATATATAGATATATATTTATATTTTTAATATTTATATAATATAATATATTATATTATTTTTCGTTTATATTTTACTCAGTAATGTATATGATAATTAAAAATTGAGATGGTTTTTAAATTTTTAATTGGAAAAATCAATGTAATATAAAATAAATAACCATATGTTTTTTCGTTATAGTATTCACCTAAGTTAATTTATTTAGATAAATGATAATTTTTTTTTTTTATGTTTTCTTTTTTATATATATTTAGAATTTTTAATAAAATTTTTTATTTTATAATAATAATAATAATTTAATTGTAAAATTACTATTAAACCAAACATTAACAAGAATTTACTATGTTTATATAAAATAATTTACTATGCTAAAGAAAATAACATGTAGATATGTTTTTGGATAAAAACTAAAAAAAATGCATTATAACACCTCAATGCAGAAACTAAATAAAAATTGTTTGCAATAGCTAAAAGAAATAGTTACAAAGAGACACTTACCCATCTATAGATGGGGAAAGAATCCACAAAGGATATCGTGGAGCTGGGTGAAATCAACCAGTGAGAGAAAACTCGCAGACAGTAGGACTTGGCTAGACAATGAGTTCTGAGGCCCAAGGTACATGCTGTAGCTTGACTGATCTCAATTGTGAAGAGAAGAAAGTGCTCGGGGGAGAGTCTGGACGTGATTGCCAGGCTCGCCGCTGGGAGGAGAGACTTTCCAGGAGTTGCATGTTTGCAAGTATTAAATAGATAAGTCACTCGGATTTATATTTAGGAATTAATGATTAAAAATGAAAAATTAGTCGTTTGACTAATAGAATAAATTAAGGAGAAAAGTTTCATAAAAGTGTGTTTGGAACAAAACATAGAATTGAATTACCTATATTCCAAAGAACAAAAAGTAAATTTCATAAGCAATGCATGATAGAGCTATTTCACTATAACAAACAGATACACATGTATCCTTGAAACTACAAAAATAACATCTATAAGAACATGTTCAGAATCTCGAACAGATAATAGCAAGAAGGAGAAATAAGTTAAATATGTAAGAAATCATTGTTTGTTCATTCAAATTTTTACTGTTTTAAAAGAAGAGAAACGGAAAACGGAAAAGAGCCTACCCATCATTATAGGCTATAGACAGTAATGAATATATACCAGTAGAGGGAAACATAAAATTCATTCTTTCAAATGAAAAGGACTGAACATATATAGACTGTAATTTTAAAAACTTAAATTAAGCTGTAGCAGCAGAATTGGCTGTTTGGCCTGAAAATGTCACAATCATGAAATAACCCAACTCTCGAATAATTTTTAAATAGATGTCCACTCTTCAACATTTATTTTCTTTCAAAGAAAAATACCCAGGTAAACCCACAGTCAAAACTCATAACAACAATTCAAAACCCATGCTAATGCGGGAAGAAAAACATAACCAATGTACATAGACATCCAAATAAAGGTCTAACTCAACAAGTTTCGGTGTAAAGCCCCTGCCTGGAAAACATTTCTTCCATAGTGCAAATTACCATATAACTATTAAACATTTATGAACCATAGAGGATTTTTCGGACCTATAAACAACCAAGGAGAGTCATAAGCTCTTAAAAGCATAAATTATGTTGTCTTAACCACGCGAATAGCTTGTCGGCTACAGTGGGATACTTGAAATCATGTACCAGTGACCATAGAAGCCATTAGGAAGGTAAACCTGCTAGTGAAAAAATAAAAAAGATTCCGAGAAGGTGGCGACCGTACCTGAGACTAGAGGATTCCAGCAGATGGCTTTCCGCCTTCATTCGAGTAAAATTTATCAGTTAGCTGAATTTGGAAACATAAATATGCATGGAAATGTTAGAAGAAGTCTATGGAAGATATGAACAATAAGAAAATTGTGTTCTTACCTTCCGGTAATCGACCTCAGACCTGACTACCTTTCGTAGAATGGGAAGACCATCGAGCCACCCCTAGACGGTGGAAGCAACCAGTTAAACACTCCACTAGATGAAAGACCGAAGTGGATCCCAAATTCAGATAGTGTAGAAAGTTGAAACAACATTGGGTCAAGTAGTTTAGGATACCTTCCGGTGCGGGGCTGACTAAAATCTCCATTGCACACAACTGAAATGGTCATGAGCCAACCTAAAACCATTTAAAGTCCAACCTTGTTGTAGAACAACGAAAAACCAAAAGCCGCCAATAGCAAATGACTCCACAACCGGCCGGACACGGGGAGTTGGTTAGATGGTTAAACCCTAAACCCTCCCCACCATCAGATTTCCCATCAAAGATCAATGGGAGTAAATCAGGCCAGGTGTCACAGGTGAGCCCAACCCTTTGATGGACACATGCAGTGGGATCAACCATGGGTATTCTGCACATACTAGAGTACAAGAAACATTTAGCTGAGGTTCGATCATGGACAGCTACACCCATTGGGATCCATGCGAAAAGTAATTGCAGGCTAGCATATACATCATGAACTATGTTGTATTTAATATAAATAGTCAGGCCATAAGTGTGTCACTAAGAATCATGTAATCATTGTTATGTGTTAAATATTACTAATTATTTATTTATTTATTTAGATATTTCATAAATTATTTGTTTATGTTGTTACAAATGGTATTAGAGCTCAGGTTCATACACTGAGACTCTTTGGGGAATTATGTATATATGAATAAATGTGACATTAATCAAAATAACTAAGTTTGTGTGCATGTGAACATAGAGACCTGCATCAACACAAGAGGGGTCAGAATGCAGAGGAGCCCAGAACCACAAAACCCGCGAGAGACAACTTATGTGAATGCCAACCCTCACATTTGGATACAGCTAGGAGAGGAAACTCGTCAAGCTAATGTTGTTCTACTCTAAACCATTTAGCAACTGCATGTTGAGATGACAAATTTAATAACAGATAATGAATGACTACGACTAGGACATGAGAGAATTCTTAGAAGTCTATCCAATCAACAGAACCAACGAGATCTGGACCCGGTGCTGAAGATCAAGAGAAAAACCCAATGACTCAGCATGGAGAAGAGAATGCTGAGTCAACTGAGAAACATGGGGAAGATGAAGAAGGGCATTCAAACAATGTCTTCGACCAATGAAAGACAAAAAGACAAAACTTTGAGTTACAAGGAGAATTCAAAAAGTTTAAACTGTCACTCTTTGAAGGGGAATCTGAAGAGGAAGTGGAAGCTTGGTTAATTGACATGAGAAGATACTTTCAGATTTATGATTACATCAATAAATGGAAATCATGTTTGGAAGCTTATCGGTTAGGAGCTAAGGCTACCCTTTGGCAAGAAGAAATCAAAACGGTGAGAAAAATCGATGAAGAACAGGTTACGTGGAAAGAATTTCAAGGATAAGTATCTAACTAAACATTATTATGATGAAAAAGGAAAGGAATTCCACGAGTTAAGATTGGGAACCTTAACCATGGATGAATCCGTGAAGCAATTCACCTCCTTACTTTGCTATGTGCCTCATATGCAAGAAGAAAAGGCCAAAACTCTGTGTTTCATTAGTAGCCTACCCAATTTTATGAAGGAGAAGCTTGATTTTGATCACCCAAGAAACATGGATGATGTAGTGCGAAAAGCCCGCATCTACTACTAGCAAATGAAACAGAAAAATGAGGGACCTAAAGGAGGATTGAACAAGAAGGGAAGGAACTTGATCTGAAACAAACAAACACAATTTACTAATGGCAAAAATATATAGAAAAAACCTCTCGTTAAGTTTCCAGCAAGGAATCAGCCCAAGGCTACATATTCTGAAAGTAAATAGTCAGAAGGTGTTAATAAATCGGTTAATGACGAGTAGTCAAAACCACCTCTGCAATGTTGGGAATGTGGAGAACCCCACTATTACAAAAATTTTCTGCATAAAACAAGCACAAAACAACTATCAAATATGCGAGAAGCTTCCATGGTTGGAGAAGTGGCGAGGAGCATGCCCAAAATTATTACTTCTCTGGATGACCATCAAGTAGAATACCAGCCCACCATGATTGAATATGAAGGTATGATTGCTAAGCAACCTGTCTCTGTTCTGTTTGATCCTAGTGCTAGCCTAAGCTATGTTAGTCCTAAGGTTCTATAAAGTTGTCAACTACAAAGCAGTAAGTTTCCAAAACCATGGTTAGTGAAATTAGCCATCGGGGCAAAAAGAAAGGTAATTGAAAAAACATAACATTATCCTATAACAATTTCAGGACAACCCATTTACATTGACCTTAACATACTCCCTTTCGGTTCGTACGACATTTTAATAGGGATGGATAGGTTGGAAAAATCTTGGTACCTAGTTGATTGCAAGCAAAAAACTATTAATTTTATCACTGGGTCAGGCCAAAGGAAGCAACTTCAAGGAATCAAGACATATACCAAGTTGCATACTATTACTGCTAGTAAGCTAGGAAAACGCATTTGGAAAGGCTGTCAGATATATGTTGTCTAGGTGGGATTTACGAAGTCTAAAGATAAAATGACCTCCTTAGACAATATTCATGTTATTCATGAATTTTCTATTGTATTTTGTGAATCCATTCCTGGATTACCACCCAAGCATGATATTGATTTCATTATTGAACTAATTTTGGGTGCGGCCCCTGTATCCAAGGCCCCTTATCGCATTAGCATACTTGAGTTAATAGATTTCAAAATGCAGCTCCGTGAACTTCTGGATAAAAAGTATATCCGCCCTAGTGTGTCCCCTTGGGAAGCCCCCGTACTATTTGTATGAAAGAAAGACAAAACCTTGAGATTATGCATCAATTATCGTTAGTTAAATAAACTGACCATTAAACATAAGTATCCCTTGCCACATATTGATGATCTATTTGATCAGGTGCAAGGAGCCAAAGTATTCTCAAAAGTCGATTTAAGGTTTGGCTACCACTAGATAAGGATAAAGGAGGAAGACATTTGCAAAACTGCATTCCGAACTCGTTATGGTCATTACGAGTTTGTGCAGTTGCTATTTGGCCTCACAAACACCCAACTACTTTTATGAGTTTGATGCACGGTATTTTCTAGCCTTATCTTGATAAATTTGTACTGATTCCTATTGATGACATTTTAATATACTCCAAGAATCAGGAGGAGCATGAAAATCATATGAGGATAGTGTTGCAAACTCTGTGAGAAAATCAATTATATGCTAAATATAGCAAGTGTGACTTTTTCAAAAGTTAGATTCAGTACTTGGGTCACATTATATCAGTAGAGGGAATAGTGGTGGACCCAGAAAAGATCAAAACCATTATGGAATGGACCATCCCAAAGACGGTTGCTGATATCAGGTCATTCCTAGGTTTGGTCGGGTACTACCATTGGTTCATCAAAGGATTTTCAAAAATCTCTTTCCCAATGACCTCATTATAGAAAAAGGGACGCACTTTATGATGGACAACTGAATGTTAACAAAGCTTTGAAAGACTAAAGCACCTACCTATCACTGCACCTGTGTTAAAGGTAGCAGATCTAGAAAAGTATTTTGTGGTTTGTACGGATGCTAGTAAAGAAGGTGTTGGTGGAGTGCTGACATAAGAGGGAAAAGTTATTACTTACGAATCAAGGAAATTGAAGTAGTATGAGTAGCGATACTCTGCTTACGACCTTGAATCAACAGTAGTGTTGCATGCACTTAAAATGTGGTGACACTACTTGTTGGGGAAGAAATTTTTGCTATTAACAGATCATAGCAGCCTTACAAATTTCTTTAACCAGTCTAGCTTAAATGCTCGGCAGGCCAGATGGACAACATTTTTAAGTGAGTTCGATTTCGAAATGAAACATCTTAAAGGGAAGGAAAATCGAGTGGCCAATGCATTGAGCAAGAAATTACATTGTATTTATGAGGTCCAAATCAGTCAGGTACACTCAAACATCCTTGAAATCATAAAGGAAGCCTCCCTCAAGGATCTAGAGTACACTTTTCTTTGGCAATAGACAAAGGAAGCTCAGTTGAAAGGGGAAATATTAGATTTTGAAATAAATTCAGATAAGATCCTCACCTTCAAAAACAAAATATATGTTCCTAACCAAAATTATGTTAAACAATTGATATTGGATGAGTTCGATAGGAAACCATGTGTTGGTCACCCAGGGTACCAAAAGTTGCTTTTAGCCATCAAAAGGTTATTTTTCGCCTAGGTTAAGGAAATATGTCATTGAGTACTTCTCTAAATGTTTTGAATGTCAATTGGTGAAGGTGGAACATAAGCATCCCGCTGGTTTGTTACAACCATTTCCCATCCCAGAGTGGAAATGAGAGACCATATCTCTAGAATTCATCTCTGGCTTACCTTGCACCAAGAAGCATCACGACTCAATTATGGTGGTGGTGGACAAATTGAAAAAAACCACTCACTTTATACCTGTGAAATCCACTTACAAAACTGTGGAAATTGCAGACATATCTATGAGGGAAATCTTTCGTCTGCACGAAATACCTAGGGTGGTAATTTATGATAGGGATGTAAAATTTACATTCACATTCTGGAAAACCCTGTTTTTAGGATTGGGTACCCAGGTCTAATTTAGTATAGCTTACCATATTGAAACGGACGAACAAATCGAACGAGTAAATCAAGTGTTGGAGGAGATGTTATGTATGTTTTTGATGCAAGAGACACATAAGTGGGAAGACTCTCTCCACCTAGTGGAATTTTCTTATAATAATGGGCATCATGAATCATTGGGCATGAGCCCCTTTGTGGTTTTGTATGCGACAAGGTGTATGGTACCCATAGATTGGAATAATCCAATTAATAAGCTAGCCTTGGGTCCTGACATGCTAGCAAAAATGGAGGAGATGGTTAAGAATGTTTGACAAAATCTAAGGGCTGCCCAAGATAGATAGAAGATGTATGCAGATAAAAAGAGAATATACACATAATTTCAGCTAGGGGATCATGTATATCTAATAGTAAACCCCAAAAAAGTTCCTTACAATGGAGGGGTTGTGCCAAGTTAGCACCTCGGTACTGTGGACCCTTTCAAGTCTTGGAACAGATTGGACCGGTAGCCTATAAGCTTGCGTTACCAACCCATATTCGGGTCCACAATATTTTCCATGTTTCCCTGCTAAAACAATATGTGTACAACCCTCAGCATATAATTAGCTAGGAAAATATTCAGGTAATTAGTTAAGTAGAATACATAACTTTTGGATAAACTGTTTTGAGGAAGTTGTGATTGTGAATTGTATATGTGCAGGTCGAACCAGAAGGAGAGTTTCTGGCAGAACCTCTTCGTATTCTCAATCAGAGAGAAATCACCTTGTGGAAGCGAGCCATCACCTAGGTTAAAGTGTAGTGGAAGCACTTTGGCCCAGGTGAGGCCACCTGGGAAGAGAAGGAATTTACGAAGAAAGCCTATCGGGTGTTATTTTCTTAAATTAGAACGAACACCAGGGATGGTGTTCCTCATATGGGGGGGGAGATGTAAGACCCCAAGCTGCATAAACGATTACTGTAGTTAGTAAGTTTTATTTTTATATTTTACTGCATTAATTTTCTTAGTTTATGTTGTTAAAATGATAAATGGCTGAGGATGGAAGGCCAAGATATATTTGGTTACCTAATTAATGGATAATTAGGAGTTCAGGTATTTTAACAAAAATAAAAATTGTTTCCAATAGTTAAAAGAAATAGTTACAAAGGGACAGTTACCCATGTGACCCTGGGAGGGGAGATATATATGGGGGAAGAGTCTAGAGAGGATATCTTGGAGCTGGGTGAAATAAACCAGTTGGAGAATACTCGAAGATAGTTTGCAAGGTACAATACTTGAGGCTGGATAGTGAGTCTTGAGGCCCAAGGTACTTGACTGTAGCTAGACTTATCTTAACTGTGAAGAGAAGAAGGTGCTCGGGGGAGAGTCTGGACGTGATTTCCAAGCTTGCGACTTGGAGGAGAGACATTCTAGATAGGATTGGAGTTGCATGTTTGCAAGTATTAAACAGATAAGTAACTCAGATTTATATTTAAGAATTAATGATTGAATATGAAAAATTACTTGTTTCACTGACAGAATAAATTAAGGAGAAAAGTTCCATAAAAGTGAATTTCGAACAGAAAATAGAATTGAATTACTTAGATTCCAAAGAGAAGACAATAAATTTCATAAGAAACGCATGATAGAGCTTTTTCATTATAACAAACAGATACACATGTATCCTTGAAACTGTGAAGATAACATGTATAAAAACAGGTTCAGAATCTTGAACACATAATAGAAAGAAGGAGAAATAAGTTAAATATTTAAGAAGTCATTGACTGTTCATTCAAGCTGTAACTTTTTAAAAAAAAGAGAAACAGAAAAGAACCTACCCATCATTATAGACTACAAGAATCAGATAGTAATTAAAGTATACCAGTAAAGGGAAACAAAAAATTCATTCTCTTAAATGCAAAGGACTGAACATAGATAGACTGTAAGTTGAAGAAACTTAAATTAAGACATAGCAGCATAATTTTCTCTTTGGCCTGAAAATGTCACAATCATGAACTAACCCAACTCTCGAATCATTTTTAAATAGATGTCCAATGTTCAACATTTTATTCCCTTTAAGAGAAAAAAACCCAGGTAAAACCACAGTTGAAACTCATAACAACAGTTCAAAACCCATGCTAATGTCATGCGCAAAACATAACCAATGTACATAGACATCCAAATAAAGGTCTAGCTCACCAAGTTTCAGCATAAAGCCTCCACCCAAAAAACATTTCTTCCACGGTGCAAATTACCATATAACTATTAAACATTTATGAACCAGAGAGGATTTTTCTAACCTGTAAACACCCATGAAGAATCATAAGCTCTTAAAAGAACAAAAGGCGTTGTCTTAACCACATGAATAGCTTGTCATCTACATTGGGATACATGCAATCATGTACCAGTGATCACAAAATACATTAGGAAGGTAAACCTGCTAGCAAACGAATCGAAAGATGCTGAGAGGGCGGCAACCATACCCGAGATTGGAGGATTCCATCAGGTTTAGGTAACCGAATCTAGAAACAGATACCTACAGGGAACTGTTAGAAGAAATCTATGGAAGATATGAACAATAAGAAAACTATGTGCTTACCTTCCGGTAATCGACTTCGGACCTAGCTACCTTCCACAGAACCGAAAAACCATCGAGCCGCCCCTAGATGGTGGAGGCAACAAGTTGAACACTACACCAGATGAGAGACTAAATTGAATCCAAAACTCAAATAGCGTAAAAAACTGAAACAACATAGGGTCGAGTAGTTTAGGATACCTTTCGATGCGGGGCTAACCAAAGTATCCATTACACACAGTTGAAATGGTCATGAGGGAACCTAAAACCACCGAAGGCCAACCTCGTTGCAGAACAACGAAAAACCAAAAGCTGCCAATAGTAAATTACTCCATAGTCGGTCTGACGTGGGGAGTTGGTTACATGGTTAAACACTAAGCCTCACCACTATCAGATTTCCCATCAAAGATCAACGAGAGTAAATCAAGCCAGCTGTCGTAGGTGAGCCCAACCCTCTAACGGATACATGCAGTGGGATCAACCATGGGTATGCCGCATGTACTAGTGTACAGAAACATTTAACTGAGGTCCGATCATGGACGGCTACAACCATTGGGATCCATGCGAAAAATAATTGCAAGCAAGCGTATACATCGTGAACTGTTGTATTTAATATAAACAGACAAGCCATAAGTGCACCACTAGGGATCATGTAATCACTGTTTTGTGTTAAATATTACTAATTTTATTTATTTATTTATTTACATATTCCATAAATTGTTTGATTGTGGTGTTATATGCATAAAATTAATTATATGAACATACAAATCTATATCTCTCTACTCAATTAAATGATTTGTGGTTTGAAGAGGTTAAGAAAGTATTATGATGCTTTAAGGTCATCAATCTCACCCTTATAGTAATTTAGCTAGTCAAAACTTGAGATTATTCAACTTAAACTCTTTATAACATTCACTTTTACATGGTTTTGAATATATTTACTCTATAACAATTTAAATTCATCCAAGTCTTGGTCAACAACTCAAAAACCTCATACTCTTATTTTATTTAACATGAATTAGTAACGTCAAAAATTCCAAGTCTACCTTATATGAGGGTTTATGATTACCATGTAATAGATGATGTACAATTAATATATAATAATTTAACCATAAGAAAAGTTATAAATATCAAGTCTGCCTTAAATTGCGGTTTATGATTACTATGTCTTATACTTTATATGTAGATACCTTAAACTATGGTTTATTATTACTTTGTAATATATTTTGTACAATTAATGTATAAAATTTTAATTATAAAGAAAGTTATAAATCCAAGACTATATTAATTTGAGGTTAATAATTGCTATGTAGCATACTTTATATCTAGATTGTTTAGGAGATTTTTAGTTCTATAAACATTTAAATTAATCTAATGTAACTATCAATTAATTTTTACATAAAAGGATCGTACAAGGAGCAACTACTTGTTATAATAATATATTATTCTATATAAGACTAGTTGTAATTATTACACCAAATATAATTGTTTGGCAGACTTTAATTCACATAATTGTTAAAATAAATTATTTAAAAAATCTAATGATTTTTTTTGACAAATGTTTAATAATATTTATTTTATATTAAATTATAAAAACAAAAATAATGTAAGTACGAAAATACCATAACATAAAATAATAATATATAATTTGTATTTGTATTTTCATTTTTTTTAATAATATAATAAAATCATAATAAAATGTTTAACAAAGGAAAAAATTATCTACAAAATAATAATAATAGAACATGTTTCTAAAGAAGAAAAACTTGGGTGGAGGAGGAATTAAACCCGCCTTCCACTTGAGCTATTATTTTTTAATGAGATTAATCTAATTTGGATGAATTGATGAAATACAAATAATATAGAAAAGGTTTATCATTTAATGAAAAAAATATTTTATTTTAAAAGATTCTAAATTGTTAGATATAAAATATGCAAATTCCACTAATGTATATACCATGTAAGAGGGAGTAGATCAAAATAGAACCAAGTGCAATACATATCATCAAGAAGGAGTATATTTAATGAAGATCTAAAGAATCTTTAAAATCTAGGAAACATGTTACAAACTACTATTCTACTACATATTACATAGTACAGATAATTGATCAACATGATCTATCATCAAGATTATCATCACTAGCATATACATGGGATCCCTAATATGAACTACAAAATCATCCTTTTCCATAGAGTTTTTAAACTCCTTAGAATCCATAGGAACATCTACAACTACAATAGTATAACTTGCAAAAACATGGGCTAGCCAAGTGGCACATGCAGTCTTGGTATGTGCCATGCCTAGTGCTAGGTTGTAACTTACACTGAATCCTACTAGTGGATCTAGATCCTAACTAATTCCCCCGATTTGAAGTCATCAATATCAAAATTAGGATCAAACTCTATTGGGTGAGAGTCCTCCTCCAAATTCAAGGTTGGATCAACATCATCTAATACAATGATATTTGTATTAGGCCATCTATGTAAAACTAAACACACCCTAGTTTAAGGTTCCATTGCATGGAGGTGAGGTCATTTCAATAATTTTTCTCGACTTGGTTTTTCTCATTTGTGTCAATTCCATCAAAGATATAACAATTTCAATCACACCTAGAAGCACTAGAATTCTAGCCCATGACTCAAATTGTAGAGTTTTGTAATTAAGAACATTGGCTATCTAACAAATCCCACCAATGTGCTATGAAGATAAAGTTATTTTAAAAAAATAGATTTTCACATTGGATAAAAAATAAGTATTCAAGGGTTGAAAAATTTATCATTAAAAAAACGTAATTTTTTTTTATGATTGATTACTTTATTGGTCAACGTATCTTGCAATCATTGCTAGGCTTTTTCCAAAGTTACACATGGTTCTAGTGATCTATTAATGCATTGCTAGTTACTCCATATCATTAAGGACCATGCACTCCAAGAACTCATATAATCCACCTTTCACCTCCTTAGTTTGATCTTCTCCTAATTGAGTTATGTAATGATACCATTGGTTTAGGAAAAGCCGAAATTCATATATATGGTGATGGAGTTGATTGTTCCATATATTATCAGTGTTCTGCTAGATATGCATATAATTGGCTACTTTATCCTTGTAGGTTGTCCTTCTCTACTCCTTTTCTTGATAAATAGCCTTATAGATGTAGTTGATAGCCAGTTTTACCCCATCCCATAACTACAACACCTTAATAATGAGGTTGCTAATTTTCACAAGCGTTGTTACTTTTCTCCAAAAAATGTGATCCAAATATTTGATTTTTGTGTATATTCCACATTATTTTCAAAATTCATGATATCTAATTTAGTTCATCACTTGAGAATGTTTTTCTCAAATCTTTTGCTTGGGAAAGGAGAATTTGCATTATAAGGAAGTGAGCTGTAGATCTGATGTTTGAATCCATAACATGGTACTTTCCCTTAGTATTTCTTATCATATGGTTCAACACTCATGAGGGTTGTAGATTTATTACATGATTCACTTGGCATACTCTAGAGTGTTTTTCATCCAATCCTCTTTTTTTATGCCTTCAAGCATGAGGTCTAGGTAGTGTGTAGCCTATAGGGTCCAATATATGGTTTTCTATTTAGATTCTAACAATTTACTAGTAAAAATCTTTGATGGGGGTGTTAATGGTATTTATGAGATTTCCTTGGGGGCTTTGCTTCCTACCCTTAGACATGATGGTCATTTATGTTGAGTTGGCATGGACATCCCCTAACATGCATGTGCATGCAGGTCTCTAAAGCATCCCAAGTGTTTTAAAGTCACTCATGCAATGGACTTTAAGGCAATTGGTAGAGGTTTTAATAAAGGAGGCGAGGTTCAGTCCTCGACTTCCCTATTGTTGTTGTCTCTCTTGATTTGTGGTGAATGGTTCCTCCTTTACGAGTTTGTGTATGTTGTTGATATGGTGAATCCTGGGCTCATGGATTTCCCGTGGAGTAGGTCTCTATAGAGGGTAAAGTCTAGGCTTAGGGTCTTTGACCTCACATTGGTGCTCTTGGTGCACACTCTAGAGTGAGATAATCCTTCGACCCCCTCCATTATATTACAGGTCACCTAGCCCCTTTTCTTGTTTAACTATATTTTCTTTAATGTAGAGATTGAGTTTGTGTATTTCAAATTTTTACATTTGATATGGGCCCGGTCTCGGTATTATCATTTTGCCTAGTTTTGTAAGGTTTTATAGCTAGTTAGAATCTTATGGCTGGTGTTTTCCATAGAATTGGAATGTCTACTTTTGTCTTAAATTTCTTTGTGTGTTATCCTATTAATTTGAAGGTGAAGGCCTATGTGTTGGACCGATATTGGCTCTTCTAGTATCTGAAGCATCATTGTAACTCAAGTTTTTTGGGTTTCATGTGTTCTTACTCTTGCTTAATTGCACTAGGGTGGGGGAATTATTTCAGTTTCAACATCTGTGGTGCAGTCTCGAGGGGAATTCTCTCGATGTGAGGTATGTTTCATGAGCATTGGTGATGATATCACGGGTTGGTGCTCTAGCCATATTGAGGTTTCTTATGGTTTCATCTTTTGTTTCATTGCAGGTAGAGGTAAATTCAACAACTACTTCAGGTGCGCTTTGTTGTTGTTTCCATGTTTCCTAGGCAGTGTATACATTGTAGAAGTGGGGGTGGGGGTAATATTCCATATGTAGAATGAAGAGCGATATTGCTTGCTCGAGATTTGGCTACCTCAAATTTCAATATAGTGCTGCCAGAAACAAGAAGGGAAATAAAAAAAATGGAAACTAAAGTTGAGGTGGAGGGACTCCCACTCTAATTCATAAATCTTGGAGGATATGTCTACATGGATTCTAGTCCGCTGCCACACTAGGGGAATGAAGAAGAAATACCTGAATTTTGTTGCATTGCATTGGAGAATGAAAAACCTATTGGGGTGGTTTCTAAAGGATAAATAGGTAGAGTGGTACAATGTCATTTCCACCTGGGAGGACATTAAGAGAATGCTAAAAAAATGCTTTTGTTTGGAAAAAATTGATGCGTGATGTTTCCATGAAGAGGGGAACATTCACTGTGAATTTGATAATTCTGAACCTGCAGATCCTCTATGATCAAGTGCGAGAGCTCCTGGTACTATCTCTTTCATAATAATTTGAATGATCTATTATGTTTGTTAGTTTCTTAGTCTTTCTATTCATTTAGCTTTAGGTTGAACTATTCATGATGGCTTTGTTTTCTATCATGTACCTGGTCTTAGTGGTATTTTGAGTTTTGAGAGTTTTGTGAACATGGATGTCTATAAATGTTTTGTGAACATGGATATCTATAAAAATTTTGGTTTGTTAAATTCATGGTAGTTGAAATGAATACTTGTAAAGCTGTCAGTTGGATAGCTGCCAAAATAATGCAATCATGATTTTTTTTTAAAAGAGAAAGAATTAATTTAAAAAAATAGCAGTAAAAACATAGTTAGATTCATTGTTGTGATGAACTAAACAAAAATTTCATCTCCTTATTAACATGAAAATATAATATAAAAATATAAATAATGGGTTTTCATATTTCACATTATTAGGTGCATCAATAGATGTAAAAAAAACATGGTTCCTAGTTATCAAGTGGAAGGAAATTTATGATTTTATGGTTCTCTCAATTAGTACATCCATTTTACATGATGGTACAACCTATTTTGGTCCATGGAACTTTAAAATTCTTGAAGAATCTTTTTTTAAAATATATGCCCTCAAGTTATGCATATTATGGCCTTGTAAGTTCTTTTTGTAGCAATACCATTATCCCACATAAGTTGGTAATAAGGAGATCAGGATATAGTGGAGGCCATATCTACATCACACCACCATATAGTGATGTATTCAAATTTAATATATTGGTATTGTTTTTTCTAGTGTTTATATGAGGTAGGCTGAGTTTGACTTCATTGAGAGGAACTAACAAATATGGGGGAAGGTGTAAAATATCTTTGGATGTCATTTTTATTTTTAAGTTTCATATTAGGAGGGAGGGAAAATAATGATAGGGGTTCATAAAATTGGGATAAGGGATCAATGAAGATCCTTCAAGTAAATCAATACTATATTTTATTGTGATTGTAACAAATTGCCTCTTCCCCCCTATTTCATAATTTATTTATTTCCCTAGACTTCTCTTCTTCGAATTTCTCAAACTAATTCTGAAATTGTAATCTAATATATCCAATATCTTGTAATGGTTACTTATATGGGGAAATTTGGCTTCTCAAACTAGCCAAGTTTTGTTTCAACATATTAATTCCCCCTACCCATCTTTCCCCTTGATGTGTTTCTTACAAAATTTGCAACAAATCTCATTATACACAAGCTTAGCATTGATCCATGTAGGGTATTTGACTCTTAGGGAAATAATAAAATTTAAATGGAAATAAATATGAAAATATGAAACAGTACAAAGATTGTCTTAAAATGTAAAGTCATAGTACATACTCAAAAATTAAAGCTAGTCGAATTTAAGAAGATTGAAAGCATAAAATTTTAAAGACATATTTAAAATGTGAAATTTAATGGGGGGAAAAAATAGAGATACATTATCATTTAATTCTCAACATAGTTTGTAATGGGAAGAATAGAAAGTGTCCATGCGAACATGGCCCAGAAGTCCTCCATGCTGGAACATGGGTTGTATCCCCCTCACGTAGATGCCGAATTGACCACAAATGACCTAAGATAGCCTCCAAATATGCTTCAATCTCACTATAAGTCATTGCTATTAAATGTTTCTCTAGCACTTCAAACTCTCAAGGACAATGGTGTGAGACAAATGGAGGGTGTGGGAAGGGGTGGTGTGGGTTCACTTTGTAGTTTATTTTAGGGTTTAAATTTTTTTAAATTATGTAATAGGCGATTTAAAAAAGGTTGACTTAGTCATAGGCTCGCTTTTTAGTTTATTATAGTGTTTAAAATTCATGAAATTATGTTTTAGGTAATTTAAAAAAGGTTGAATTAATCATGTATAGGTCATGGTAGTGGGGGCCAAGGAAAGACTCACCCAAGTAGGTGCATACTCACTTGAGTTGTACTAGTTTGATACTGAATTAGATAATTCAAGATTCAAGTTCATTGGTTTGGTACAAAAATAGCCATCCAAAATAATCAATTAATCGGGTTAACATAAACTTGGATTGACATAACTAAGTTGAACAAGATTGACTTAGATTACGTGAAGTTGGGAACACTAATTTACAATACATTAAACATAACTTTATTATGTAAAATTATGAAATGATAACTCTTAAACACCATAACTAAAAAAATAATAAATTTTTTTTTTCCAAATATTACATCCATTTACATATACTAATTACAACTTCATATTTAAATATTTAATTGTTAAAATTGGAATCCCTTTACATCTACAAACCACATTCTTATATATATATATAATATAATATAATATAATATAAATGCAATTTGAGTGCACCTAGAAAGAAACTCAAAACAAGATGAGTACAAAGATTGAAATTATGGGAACTCAATTAAAAAAATGAAAGTATATATATATATATATATATATATATATATATATATATACATATACTTTCATTTTTGTAATTGAGTTCTCATAATTTCAATCTTGTCCTCTTCTTGTTTTGACTTTCTTTCTAGGTGTACTCAAATTGCGTTCATAATTAAGGTACCAAGTTGAAGGGAAACTAATCCTTTTCAGATATGTTATCATTTTTTTGTCTTTTTTGTATTTTTGCATTAGGTCTCAACTAGTTTACTTAACTTCTCCTACTATGCTATCTTTATATTTTCTTTAATAGAGTTATTATTAAAAAAAATCTACCTTATAGATAACAATGAAAAAAGTAAAGATACATAATAAACTTCTAACTACGTTACTATTATATGTTCAAGTAGATATTTTTACAACACAGTTGCAACTAATCATCCAATTAATGAAATACCCCCAACAACAAATGTCCATCATGAAAAAAATATATGATCAATACATTTAACCATCGATGAAGTTTCATATATTTCAAATAAATTGATCCCCACCACCATCACATTCACCTCCTCTAGCTAGAACGGCCACATGTGTGCATAATAGGATCATCATTTTCATTGGTGGAAGCATATATTTCTAGTGTGACTACAATTGCAAAATTTACCTACACAAAATATTGAAGCACCCAAAATGTTTCTTACTACTTTGGAGGAAGAGAATAATAAACTTTTAGACACGCATCACTAATTTCTTTTACATATTCAACCTTTCTTCTTTATTAAATAAAATCTAAACAATAAAGACATAATTTAAACAACAAGTCATTTCTCTTAAACTCTTATTTCTTCAACAAAACTATAAATTTTTTCTCTATAAATAGCTAATTAAATTTCCTATTTTAATAACGTAGCATGTTTTTCTTAACAAAGTTTTACTTCTTCTTTATGAAATTTTATAAAATTTTCCATATTCATAACATCTTTACACTGTCTTAACTCGTTGCAAAAATATATTCTCCATCTTCATTGGAATGAGTTTGATACCTTCTTAAACATGGTAATAGTTGTAACACAACATAGTCCCTAGTTCTATCGCTATCTAATAGATTAAGGCTATGTCTCTCTGTGTAGGTCCCACATTTTGTCGTTATTCAATAATTCCCACATTTTCACAATCTACCATTATTTCGACATCAACACCTCTATATCCCACACAATGGAAGCCACTTTTGCATAGATTTCCTTTGCACCTTCATATCTTGCATAATGAAAGCCATATTCGAAAAGATTCATCCATACTTCCACACTCTATAAAATTTGTGCAGTGCATAGAATGGAATATTTATCAACATCTTTGCGTTCTGAATGCTCGCATTTCGACAATCTACCATTTTCTTTTTATCTGAGAATTCTTGCATTTCCGTAATCTATCATTGTTTGTGCATCCGCACCTTTATATCCTACACATTAAAAGTCACATTTGCATATATTTCATCCGTACTTTCGCATAGTGTTGTCTACACTTCCACACTCCAGAAATTTGTCGTAGTGCACATAATGAAAGCTTTATCCCCATCTCCACATTCTAAACGTCTAAATTTCCACAATCTACCATTATTTCTGCATTCACAAATCCATGTCAAAAACATGAAAGCCACCTTCTCATAACTTTCCTTTGCACCTCCATATCTCACATAATGAAATCCATCTTCACATAACTTCGTCCACACTTTTGCTCTCCACAGAATTTCCATAGTGTGCATAATGAAATCTTTATCTACATCTGCACATTCTACACAATGTGTTATTAAGGTTATGTCTCTTTATTAATCAAAGAATTAGTTCAGGTGTTTATTCAATAAAAACACATCCTTGTGTTAATAGGTTCAATCCCTTAGAGACTCTTATGGCTAACCTCTCTCATGGAGGATTGGTTATGGGTGAAAGAGGCCCTGATACAAAACTTACTGAACTCATTCAAGAGCACATGATTTTGGTTTTAATGAGACTATTAAAGCACATTCCCTATTCTACACATGTCCCTTTATGGATTTTTCATACACTGGTATTCGCATCTATAAGCTAAATCCTTTCATGGCTTCACCCCATTATAAATGCATGGGGAATGTCTTAGGGTGGCATATTCACTATGATTTTGGTTCTGATGTGGAAGGGTTCCAACAATAGTGCTGCTCCTAGATGGCAAGGTTGGTTTCTTTAGATTCTAAGGAAGGTGTGTCTTCGTCCCTATTGTCATCACATTACTCTTATCACATACCTCCCTGATACAATACTAATAACCACATACTATGCTCCAATTTCTAATATTACTTCATCCAAATTTATTTTTATCAGTTGTCACATATAGAATTATTTAATCATCTTATAAACAAGGAGATCACATGCAATTATATTCATATTCTAAACTAATCAACAACATAAAGAATAAGGAGGAAAAAACATCGAGAACATCTTATGCAATTGAATCAAACTAGATTAGCTAAAAGATTGTCACTTGGAAAATCGAGCACCACCACCCAACCTGGAATTGACTTCCTCTAGTTGACCCCCAAGCCGAGAGTTCTTTCACATTGATCAACAACCTCTTGTTGATCTCTTCAATCGGTATTTAATTCCCTACTTCATGATATGGTTTCCTTTAGTGGTGTCCTGCTTTTGAGGATATTTTTATTAACCTCGCTAGGCTTTTCCCATAAAAGATCGCCTTTCTCTCCCATGAGGCTTTTATGTTTTTCCTAAACTTAACTTTTCTGTAGCTAAGAAACTTAATGGGTACTTATCTTCCATCCATTAATCTTATCTAGAATTTGAGCTAGAATTCTTATCATGAAAGAATTATCTATTCCCATTCACCAACAAGATTTCATTTTGCAAGAATATCATCTCTAGGTGTCTCGTTTTCCAAGCATTTAAATTCCCTTTATTTATTTGGTAATAAATTATTTACTCCCATTTTTACCCCCATGAGACCTAGCTTTTGTACTATAACTTAGTCTAGCTTTGGTCCAGCATGATAGCAATGGAGGGGTATTACAACTCTTATTATTTACCATATTGTCATTTATTTCTCTTGTATCATATCTGTAGTTTCTCCAGCTTACGCAGGGGTCCATGTTTTTTTTTCTTATTTCTCTATAACACAGATTCAATTCCTTCTTTCAAGTTGGTCATTGTAATGTCCACTTCATCACCCCAAATCTCTGAATCGAGGGGTATTTTGTTTAATTCTCTCATATTGGTTTGTGGAGTATGGTACCTTCGTAACTTCTCCATTTGGTTTTGATATTGTCAGTAATTAAGTTAGTAATTTTGTAGTTACCCTAACTTTTCTAGCTTCATTTTATCTTTGTCCTTTTCCATAATTGGTCATTTGGGATGTAGGGTTATCAATTCTGTTCGAGCTCAGTTGCACCATGTTATATCCTCCACCAAAACATAGTTAACTATTTTTTCTCACGGTCGATGATTTTTTCATTGTCCTTGGGTTCTCTACATCCTTAACATTGTCTATACATAAATGTCTGTTTCTAGTACCTTTAAAAATCTCACATTATTCTACTCCCTAAATAACCATGCCTATGAGGAAGCATCTACCCAGTCGCCATGGCAGGGCACTGGGTTCATCTTTGCCTCATCGTTGGAATTTGTTTTCCTAGGACTAAGTGGAAAACCACTTTGATTCAGCTCTTTCTAACAGGAGGAACAAAATTCTTCACTTAGAGGCAAAGGAGTTTAGGGACCGTTTATATTTTTTTGAATCAAAGATTAGTGACAACTGCCTTTGATGGATTCCTAATCTAGGAAAAATCAGGAAGAAGAAGCTACACTTCCTCCACTCACTATCTATACATTTTCAGTTATAAACATTGTTCCATCTGGTCATTTGCGATAAGGAGGTCATAATTTACAAGATATTTGTAGGGAAGGAGGAAATCAACAGAATTCTTCTGGATATCCACTATAATATGGACGATATCATGGCCAGGTTAACAAGGATAGAGTGGTTCATGCTGTCTCAATCAAATATTGAGTTTGATGCACAACTGGAAGCACTGAAAATCATCAATGCTCCTGCTAGGATTTCTCCTCAAAGCAACTCCTCTCCACTCTCTCTGGTCATCATTTTAGACTAAGACTTTCATCAGGGATATTGCACTTCTTTTTTGCATTTGGTTATTTTAGGTTTTTTGTTATAACTTTAACATAATGGGTTGATGAAATGCCACTTTGAAATATTGGTTTTTTTTTTGTATAGGTTTACTCATAGTAAAATCAATGCAATGGCATTGTAATTAGGTAGTTGGTATAGTATTATTCATAATATTTTTACCTAGTCCTATCCTTCTAATACTGACTTCTATAAGTTTTGTAAAGTCTTTGCGTAGTTAAGTTGTGGCATCTTAGGACTTCAATGATAGTAATGATGCATCTTGGGTAATCATCTGTTGAATTATGAGCTCCTAGAGTGTTGCCTTGATGTAAAAGGAGATATCAATGTAATATATTTCATCAACAACGAAAATATATTAGCTAACTTACAAAAAAAATATGAAATGTTTAGTTTTCCAATAAGAAAATTTAATATTTAAAAAAAATAGGCGTGAGGTTGGGAATTTCTACCCTTTTGGTTTGATCTTATCAAAAAAAAAGTTTGAAAATTTTGTGTATATGTTAATTGTCATTGTGTTAAATTTATGAAATATCTAGTTTCCTTCTATGTAAATTCAAGATTTATAAAGAATAGGTCTCTCACTAAGATTTTCTAACTTTTTGGTTTTATCTTTGGGAAAATATGCAAAATAATTAGAAAATTCATCTAAACAGTATTTGAAAAATATTTTGCAAAATAAATAATTTAAATATCTAATTAAAATTAATACTAAATAATTGTAAAACCATAACTAAAAAAAACATATTATATAAAGACGAATTAAAAAAAAAATTAAACCATTATAAAACACAAATTAAATATTGTATGAATAGGAGCAAATGAAATTATTTATTTATAACATTTGATCTTAAAAAATTGTACAAAGAAATTTTTATTCATGAATTTCATGAAAGTAATAATATAATTTCTCTACTCGATTGAAATTTTTATGCTGAGACATTTTATGAATTTTCTATATTCAATAATGTTTTAAATAACAAACACTTAGTATAAAGTGAGCTTGTTTCTACTTTAAAGGAAATAGAGTTTGGGGCGTTTGGGTGCAATGTTTTGTAAAAGGCCATCAAAGGTTATTGAACAAAAATCCTAAATTTTACAAGGCTTGTCTTTTCTGTTGCACATTTATTACATATTTAATTTCACATTGCATTTTCTCAAGAGTTGTATTTTGTCCCACACATTAACTACCTCTTTAATTTCACATCGCAAGATTGTTTCCTAAAATATGCACTCAAAGCTCATGGAAGGAAAGAAAACTTTTTGTTTATAGGGTGATTATTGTTAGCTTTCTCTTATATGGAATTATATTAGAGAAAAAAAGAAATTAGCACATGGCTAGAAAATTGGGAATAAAGGATAAAGGCAAAGATGGATTTAGAAAATATCATCTATGGATCAGGTAGCTTCAAGTCGGATCATAGTAGGAAATAAAATTTATCTTATATGTTGTTTTATTGATTTTAAGCAAGTGTTTGATGGAGTGCTTATAATTAAGTTTAGTAATAGGTTAGGAGAGTTGAAGTTTTTGTTTAAATTTTACATTTATATCATAAATGTTGTACAAGAATCTTCTTTCTATGTTTAACAATACAAATTGTTGGTTGAGAGAAATCAATGGTAATAAAAATGTTAAATAGAGTTGCCACATATGTTTTAACCTTTTTGGCATTTATTTTCACATGTTAAAGGCATATTTAAATCATGTAGGTTGAACTAACACTTCTTTAGTTATAGTACTCATCATCTTTATTTTGTACAGTAACCATATTTTTCATATGGTAAGGCATCTCTTTGATCTCAACAAACAAGTAAGAAAGCTCAAGGATTTTTGTTCTAGCGTAATTGTGTGATTGAATATTGATAACACAAAGGTTATGGTACTAAAAATAAAAAAAGGATATCCTATGCTAATATTTTTTTAAGGGTGGTTAACAGACACTGAGTGGTCACTACATCCATCGGAAAATATAGGTAGATCAACCCGAAAAGATCTACCCATCGTCCAAACTAGAAAGGCCTAATTTGAAGGGCGTCAAGGAGATTTGACCCCATGACCTCCCAATAGGCATGATACTTAGAAACAAGAACTTGACCTATTGATCTTTCCCTTGGGGTTATCCTATGTTAATCTTATATATGAAAATAACTACTTAAATAAAAATTTCCCAAAGAAATATCTTGGAGTCAACATTAATAATAAGCTTGGTTCAAACTATAAGATTGTGAAATTTATTAATGCATTTCTAGCTGTGGGAAAAAAAAAAATCCTCTTTGATGCTATTGTCACTCCTATTATCTTATATGAATGTGATTTTTTAGGCCGTAAAATATCTAAAGAATCACAAAGAAATATTGAGAAAATCCCAAAATGTATAGTTTGTAAAGGCAATGCACCCAATCTTATCCTCCTCATATAAGTTGGTCTTTCTTTCATGAAGATTATGGCTATGACTAGGTAACTAGTGTTTAAGTATAACACAACTAACCTGAAAGAAATAAATTCTTCCTAAGATTACTTCAAACTAAAGTAAATGACACTCATGACTTAAGAGGGGTTTGCATATGCCAAGAATTGGCTAAATCATTAAGGAATAGAGGAGAAGTTCATTATGTAAAATGTTGAGATCATCAAAGATACTATTTCATTTAAGTTTAAGAGTGCGGTTTTTGTCACTAACTGCCAAATGTGTTTTCAGTTGTCCAATGTGGAAAAAAGAAATAAAGATTGAATCCTTCTTCTAAGACACAAAAGCTTTCAAATTAAATAATTCTCTCTCCATTGGATAGTGCCTAGAACAAGCTTTCTGATGTTATATGGAACTCCTAAAATGGACCCCAGAATCAAAAGATATGGCCTATTGAAGTTCGAAGGTTTCATTGCCTTTGAAATAAAGGAGAAGAGCTTATTGGAGGTCTGGGAACATATTGAAAACCACATATTGGAGGTCCCTGGCAGCAATGAGGTAAGTGGATAAAATAGAAAACTAGCGATCAACGATCACCGATATCAGAGATCAGAAGTTCCAGCAATCCCGCATATCGGTGATCGCCGATGTCAGAGGTTCGGGCTAAAGTGTATATCAGCGATCACTGATCATCGATATCGGCAAGGTCAAAGCAAGCCTGCGATGGATTGATTGCCGATATCACAAATCTCATATCAAAAGGGTCTAGGGCTTCGCACATCAGCAATAGGAGAGTTGACATGTTGGCAGGGTAACAACTCTAAAAATGTTACGAAATGGAAAAGTTATGATATAGTGTAAAATCACCAAGAGGGCTGAAAACATTTTAAGAAAGGAGTTTAGCAAAAAACGAAGTATCGGTGGGCATTTTCTCTCTCCTCTGGGGGGCATGTGATAGAAAACTATTAGATTTGATAAGGTCATGGGGCAATTGATGTCATTATGACATGGCAGTATGGAGGAAACATGGCATGCTGATCTGGCATTTTCAGGGGTCATATGTTGGCATATCCAGGTGACACGTGTCACCACTCAGGAAGCGACATGATCTAGGAGGATACTGGAGAATTGATCCAGGTGGACCTTCAAAAGGTACCAGTGGCATGGTAAAAGGATCAAAACTCAAAGTTGTAGAATCTGGATAAACTTAGCATCAGATCGAAGTGCTTGTCATCCTGATTCTAATGGTGCTAATGACACTGGAATCTGAGTTCATATGAAGAAGTTAGAGCAAGTCAAAATTCAAGTTTTACTTATCCAGGTGGTAGAAGGAGATGACGTGAAAAAAGTCTCAGCGAATGGGGAAGCGCCAAGTGGCAGGCTTCCGTTGCATCCCACATATCACATATCGCAGAAAAACAGAGGTCACCGGTTAAGGAATCGACCCCTAGCATTGCTGATTTATGATGTGATAATGTATATCACGGATCAACAGTGGAAAAGTGTTTTAAGAATTGGCCCCTGGTAGATCCAGTTGCGATGCGATAAAATCACAATCACAAATCGCAACGTGAGCATGGACTATCACCCCGGTCACCGCTGATTACGATTTGCGATGGGGGACTTTCGGACCTGATACTTTTATGCACTATATTTTATAACCCCAACAAGTCCATTGTTATCACAGTTGTATGTAATTTGATATTTGTGATGGGAACTGTTGGATGTGATGTTTAATATGTTGTGTCCTATAGCTTGGTAGGTCCATTGTATTGCAAAGTGCCTGATTTTCTGGGCTTGGGACTATCCGCTGATGGTTGGAAACACCGATACTAAAAGCCTCCGATTTCCATGCATAGTTAAAGAAGTTTCGTGCCATGTTTGTAAGGGGTTTCGCCATAATTCTAAGGTTGTTTCCATGTATCATTCTTGCCTGAGATCCCTAATCTTAAGACAATCCCACTTGCTTAACTTGGTCTATTGTTCAGAACTCCCCGGGGTTTGAGGGATTTACTACCATGCTTATTTAAAGGGCCCTTTTGTGTGGGAAGACGGTAGAGAGGCCTGGCTGAATAGTTTAGAGAAGAAGATTGCAGCAGACCCTAACCCTGGCAGTAGGACAAGACCTCACCTTGAGCAACCTGGAGGTTTCGAGAAGTTGCAGAAGACTCGATTATCCAAATTGGGTGTTTCGATAGGTGTTTTTGCACGATTTTTCACCAGGAATTTAGTGGCAATGTCTGTTTCTAAAGTTGGGCTCTCCATTATTTGTCCATCTTCCATCTTGGAGGTATAAGGATTGTAAAGAACATTGCTTGTACTTTTATCTTGTTTTATGCCACTTAATGAATGAAGGCCTCCCCATTATTGAGCAGGGCCCAGAGACGTAGTCCAAATTGGAAGAACTCCATAATCGAATCATTATGTCATGATTTCATGTTCTTATGGTTATTTTTGCATTGTTTATATGCTTTCAAGTTCCACGGTTAATTAGATATGTGATATGTAATTCTGATGCACATGTAAGTAAGAAATCTTAGATCGAGTTTTGTATTAGAGGAGGTCTTTGTAGATGAGAATTACAAGAGATTATGCTAACCCGGAACAAGCTACGAAAAGGAGAAGGAACACTTAATTCCTTTGATCCTGAAGTAGGATGTGCATAACAAAGAAGAAACATGGCCAATGAAGAAGCTTGTTGGGAAGAGGAGTAGAATTTCAGCAAGGTATTCTACAATATGGGAGGAAAAGTGGAAAAGTTGTTCGTAGAGTATTAGAAGGCACTTGGGCATGAGAATAAGGATGCCGATGGCCATGGATTAGCAAATCCAAAAGGTGGTGGAGGAGATATTCCTCCCTCTCCCTCTTCAAGTCATAATTCTCATCACTCTCTTTGAGATTCCAATAATTCATCTAAGAAACTGTTCTTCAAGTTAGATGTAAAGATTGGCCCGCCCATGTATAATGGAGAGTATAATGCAGACAAAATTAATAACTCGATAAGATAAAAAGAGGTTTACTGGAAGATCCAGGAGATCAAAGAAGATGAGGCGAAAGCCCAATTACCATCTGTTCGGCTCAGTGGTACTGATCTCATTTGGTGAGAGAGTAAGTTGTAGAAGGGCAACACAAAGTCAAGTAACCTTCTGTCCTCTTGTTCGAGTTTTATTTCTACATTGAAAAACCAATTTTATCCTTTGGTTTATAAACAAAAGGCACTTATGGAATGGAAATGTCGGATGCAAGGTAAAGGCAAAAATGTGAAAATATTCACTTCAAAAGTTTGGAAACAAGCATTGAATTTGGGCATCTCATTATATTCGCCCAAGGCTATAAATAGCTATGTAGGTGTGCTACACAGTTACATAAGACACTCACTACTACTGTTCGAGCCTACTACAATTGATGCGGCCAACGTAAAGGCTATTCATCTTGAAATCTGAGGCAACAATGATAGAGATGAGAAATCCAAGAAGACATCGTTCAAACCTCAACATGGAAAATTCCAGAAGAAAGGCAAAGGGAATGATAAGAAGATTGTCGCAGCCAAGAAAGGGGACAGAGCAAGACCATCTTTCACTCATTGCAAGAAAGATGATCATGACAAGGACCACTACTGGAAGCCGCAATTTGAGATGAGACCGAAGAGATTTAGTGGAAAGGGGAATTAAAAGATAGTGGAAACATCGCCGGACATTGGATCGGATTTCAACAATCAGACATTGATCACAACTGTCAGTACAAGAGGTACTCTTTCTGTTAATGATACTTCTGATTTGATTCCAAGTACTAGTTATTTGAATGAGTGTAAGTAATGAGCAAAAGAGAATTGATTTATTCCATGTTAGAGTTGTTATAAAAGATATGAAGTTGGAAACTCTATTCGATTCAGTTTCCCAAGTAAACTTAATCTTAGAGTCCTTAGTGAAAAAGTTAGGCCTTGAAGCTAAGCCTCATCCGAGTCCATACCCGCTTGGTTCAGTAAGTGATAAAGACAAACTATAGTTAACCAAGTAGTGTAGCACTCGATTTGTTATTGCTTCCAAATTATTTGATGAGGTAGAGTTAGATGTTGTGACTTTGGACATCTATGGAATCATCTTGGGAAGCCCATATCTATATGACAGAAAGGAAGATTTCTTTCGGCATGAAAACAAATACCACCTTACAAAGGATGGGGTAGAACATGTAGTCAGAGATCATCATACTAAATTTAATGCTAGCCTTGTAAGAATAGGACAACTTAAATGACTGGTTAATTGCAGCAAAGGGTGCATGCTCATGATAGCAAGAGTGAAAGAGGTAGAGATGGTTGATGCTTTCAAAGGTTGTAATCGTGATCAAAAAAGAATTATTTGAAATTATTTTTGATTATGATGGATTGTTCCAGGAATTGAGAGGATTGGCCCCAAAATGAGAAATCCAACATGACACCAATTTGCAACAGGATGCTCCTTTTACCGAATGTTGGAATATATAGGATGGCTTCTATCAAGATGGAGGAGATCAAGAAATAGGTGCAGGAACCATTAAATCAAGAAGTCATCAGACAAAGTTCTTCTCCATGTGGCTCACCAATCGTGTTGGTGCCAAAGAAATATGGCACATGGAGAATGTGTATAGACTATAGGGCGCTAAACAAGATTACGGTGAAGAATCGTTACCCTCTCCCTCACATTGATGAATTGTTAGATCAGTCGAAAAATGTTGTTTATTTTACAAAGCTGGATTTGAAAAGTGGATATCACAAGGTTAGCATTGCAGAGCAATATGTTTGGAAGACTGCGTTCAAAACCGAATAGGTATTGTTCAAATGGATGGTGATGCTATTCGAACTGTGCAATGCTTCGGCCACGTTTATGAGGGTATTGAATGATCTTCTTAGGCCTTTTCTTGATCATTTTGTGATTGTATATATGGAAGATATTCTTGTTTATAGTAGGACATGGGATAAACATGTATGTCATGTGAACAAAGTGCTTGATGTTTTGAAAAATGAAGAAGTATAATGAAACTCTCAAAGTATGAGTTTTGGTAGATGTCTCTGGTTATTTAGGGCACATAGTTGGTAATGGGAAATTGAGGATAGATCGCTCTAAAGTAGATGTGATTATGAAATGGCTTGAGCCCACAAATGTTACAGAGGTCCAAATTTTTTTGGTCATGGTACAGTATTGGAGAAGATTCATTGTGAACTTCTATGTTATCACAACCCCCTTGCACACATTGACCAGTGTGAAGTAGACCTTTTAGTGGGGAGGAAAGCAACATAAATCCTTCGACAAGCTGAAAGAGAAGATCAACACAGAAACAATTCTAGCCTCACCAAACCTTCAGAATCCTTTTGAGATTGAAATGGATTCCAATGGATATGCCATCCACACTATATTGATGCAACAAAGAAAGCATGTATGTTACCATTCAGAGACTTTCTCCCAAGCTGTTGTGAATTATACCACGTACGACAGGGAGTTGTATGCCTTGTTTCAATGTTTAAAGAAGTGGAAACACTACTTGATCAACAAGGAGACTATCATCCATACAAATCATCAACCCTTGTAGTACCTTCAGTCACAAACCAAGCTTCAGCAAGCTCGTCACTTCAGATGGATGGGATTCCTCTAACAGTTTCATTTGGTAATATGATATAAGAAGGGCACCAACAAAAAAATACCATATATTCTTTCTCGCCCTCTTATTTGTACATCTCTAGTTTTGTAAAATGTTTCTTTATCCTTAGAAATTTATGCTAAACAATATGCTAACAATGATGATTTTAAAGAGATTTATGAAAAAGTGGCTCGTGGATCGTAAGTGGACAATTATCGTTTGCAGGAAAATATATTATACCACCTTGGAAAACTATGCATACCAATTGATGAAAGGGTTCATGTAATCTGAGATGCCCATATCTCTCTGGTGTCTAGTTATTTTGGGATTGAAAAGACTTTATGACATTTACAAAGGTTTTTCTTTTGGCCTCATATGAAAAACATTGTGAATCCCTTTGTAAAGGGTTGTGTGTTCTATTTCAAATCCCTCTAATAGAAAATCTGGGCTTTACACACCACTCCCTATTCCGACTCGACCATGGGAATGTATTTCCATGGACTTTGTAGGAGGTTTTCCTATGTCTACAAAAGGTCATGAATATTTGTATATCATTGTGGATCATTTTAGTAAAATGTGTATTTTAATGCCTTGTAAAAAGCAGGTCACTGTTGATCAGACTGCTTATCTTTTCTTTTAGCATGTTTGGGTCCATTTTGGGTTACCCACATCTATTGTGTCAGATCGAGACTTTCACTTTCTTGGAGAGTTTTGGACCACCTTTTGGAGAAGGATGGACACTAAGATGAAAATAAGTATGACATTTCACCCAGAGGCTGATGGGTAGACATAGGTTGTCAACCGCACCGTGGTACACTTGTTACAAGGCTATTGTGGAAAGCATCCCAAGTTGTGGCATGAAAATCTTCCTTATCTACAACATGCATACAATCAAGCAACACATTCATCTACATAGAGCTCATCGCTTGAGACATGTTTTGGCTATTTACCAAGAGATCCCTTAGACATGGTATTTGGGAAATATGAAGATGGAAATGAACAAGATGATAAGGAATCATTAGGAAATACAGGAGCAGTTGGAGAAGAGTTAAGCTCAGTATAAATCTCGACATGATAAGCACCGAGTTGACCATCAGTTTCATGTTGGGGATAGTTATGCCTCCACATCAGCAAGGAAATAATGAAGGGAGAAAGGAAGAAATTGAGACTCATTCGATATGGTCCCTTCACCATATTGGCAAAGATTGGAGACAATGTTTCTTGTCTTGAATTTCTTGCTTATATGAAAATGTATTTAGTAGTAAACGTTGAAAACTTAAAGCTTTATGAAGCTCCATTGATTATGGATACTGAAGAGGTTCCACAGATTCCCACAATGGATGATTTTGCACCATAGTATCTAAATAAGTTACATGAAGATATCATACTCGACCAAAAAATTAGAACTTCATGACGGGGAGATGTTGAGTACATTCATGTTGGCTTCAAAGGAATGCATCCAGGTAAAGCTTAATGAATGTAGATGGAAAACGTGGGGGAGCAATATCCTCACTTTCCAATTGACTGAAAAGGATTTTGGTTGTCCAAAAGCTCTTAGCGGGGAGGATTGATCCAGGAGGATGTTGGAGTATTGATCTAGGTGGATCTTCAAAAAGTACCAGTGGCATGGTAAAAGGCTCAAAACCCAAAGTGACAGAGTCTAGACAAACTTACCATCGGATCAAAGTGCTCATCATCCTCATTCCAATGGTGTGAACGGTACTTGAATCCGAGTTCATATGAAGAAGTTAGAGAAAGTCAAAGTTCAAGTTTGACATGTCTAGGTGGCACGATGAGATGACGTGGAAAAAGTCTCAGTGAATGGGGAAGCGCCAAGTGGTAGGCTACCATTGGGTCTTTCATATCATATATTGGAGAAAAATAGAGGTCACGGGTTAAGGAATCTACCCCTAGCATTGCTGATTTGTGATTGTGAAATCGCATATCACGGATTGACAATGGCCAAGTGTTTTAAGAATCGGCCCCTGGCAGAGCCAGTTATGATGCGATAAAATAGAAATCACACATTGCAGTGGGAGCATGGAGTTTAACCCTGGCCACCACCAATTCCGATTTGCGATCGGGGACTTTCGCACCCAATATTTCTATACACTGTATTTTATAACCCCAGCGAATCCGCTGTTATCACAGTTGTATGGATTTTGATATCCGCTGAGGGAAAGTGCTGATTGCGATTTGCGATGGGAACTCCTAGATGCAATGTTTTAATGTTGTGTCCTATAACCCATCGATTTCGTTGTATCAAAAAGTGCCTGTCTGTTTGGTCTTGGGACTGTTTGCTAATAGTAAAAGTCGTCGGTTTCCATGCAGAGTTAAAGAAGTTTCATGCAATGTTTGTAAGGAGTTTCACCATAACTGTAAGGTTGTTTCCATGTATCATTCTAACCTGAGATCCTTGATCTTAAGACAATCTCGACTTCTTTACTTGGTCTATTGTTTAGAACTCCTTGGGGTTTGAGGGATTTGCAGCCATGCTTATTTAAAGGACCTTGTTGTGTGGGAAGAGGGTAGAGACAATTGGATGAATAATTTAGAGAAGTAGATTGCAGCAGACCTTGACCTTGGCAGTAGGCCAGGACCTCAACTTGAACAGCAAGGAGGTTTTGACAAGTTGCAGAAGGTCCAATTATCCAAATTGGGTGTTTGGATAAGCAGTTTTGCACGATTTTTCACTAGGAGTTCAGTGGTATTGTCTATTTCTGAAGCTAGGCTCTCCATTCTTCGTCCATCTTCCATCATGGAGATATAAGGATTGTAAAGAATATTCCCTATATGTTTATCTCTTTTTATGCCACTTAATGAATGAAGGCCTCCCCACTATCAAGTGGGGCCCAAAGACGTAGTCCAAATTCGACGAACTCTATAATCAAATTTTCATGGTTTCATGTTCTTGTAGTTATCTCCGCATTGTTTATGTGGTTTGAATTTCATGGTTAATTAGCTCTATTATATGTAATTCTAATGCATCTGTAAATAAAAGATATTGGATCACAACATGTGGCAGTGATGATGTCACTAATTGGAGATCGACGTTCACAGGATGAGGCATGTTAATACATCAAAGTTAAATCCCTGATTGCAATCCATCGATAAAGGGTCGTCGAAAAGGGAAGTAACTCACAGTTATAAGGATTCAAAGAACCAAGAGCTAGGAAACAAGGGGTGATCACATATGAGCGGTCGGAAACATGGAGTAGCATGTAATAAACGTTCTATAAAGGTTCATATTGGGGAAACACCTGATATTGTTGGCCCAAACCAAAGTGGACATGTGTTATAAGGTGGGTCACATGATTATGTGTGCTTTATTCATCAAACCAATGGTTGGGCGGTGAAGTTGTTAAAGGTATTTTATGTGTTAAAGCCTTTGCATTGGCTATCCCTTATCCTCTTTCCATGTAGGCCAAACCAAATCTCATATCGCAATCGCAAGAGTTGGGAGGGTGCAACCAGAGGAAAGGATTAGAGATTCCCAATCTATGAGCTCTGATATTGTAAAAGGGTCCCAAGCGCATATGTAGTATGGACCTACATATTATGTGTTGGGACTGATTACAATGCAATATATCAAAGAATTAGTCATCGTTCCATTTAAAGAGGTTTTAGCTCCATAAGGCTTAGGCGTTGAGTCCCCAAGTTTCTACCATGCACTTTTCACCTAAGCCCGTGAGGCTAAGGCATAAGGGGCCAAAGGAGATTGACGATCGTAGCTTTATGAAACCTGCTCAGTTTAAAGTTCTCGAACTGCTTCATCCTTGATACACTTGTATGATTGTTTCACGGGGCACGATTGGTTCCGCTGGCTTAATAAAGAATGTAAGAAGGGACAAATGAGTTGGTAGTTATGTTTAGAATTTATTATGGCCATTATGGGTGATCGTACTAGTTCCTATAAGTGAAGAATTAAATTTGTTAAGATCGAAAGTGACAGGGAACCGACCAAGAGAGTATGAGGCGTAATTTAGCAGAAACATGTTGGACTAGAGGCCAGCAAAGAGACTGGCATGGAGATATTTTTACAGGACCATCATTTCAGTTTCACTGGTTAATTTTGTTTTACTAATTTTGATTTCTATTGTATTATTTTTTATTTCCAAGAAAAATATCTTTCTGTCATAACTAGTCATGCAGACAGTTGGAAGGTCTGGCTTGAGATATTTTATAATTTGCATGTTCTCCCTCTCCTTATAAAAGGGAGGAAGAAACACTTAGAAAATGTTATGAATCCTAAGATTAACTACATGTTATTTATGAGATTGTACGACTTCAAGACTTGCATATTTCAAAATATTAATGAAATGGTGGTGATTCCTACATTCAAGTACTACGATATGTTCCCTCTCTATTTAAATTGCACTATGTTCACATTTCCTCTCTGATTTCATGTAATTATAGCTTCAAGAAATAGTTCATATGTTCTTACAGATTCATTTGTATTGACTTGTTAATGCACATCCCTATATGTATCTTTGGGATTATATTTTTAAATAACACTCCATGAATCATAGAACCCAATCCTCTTTTATCTATTATGTCTGCATTTAACTCAGATAAGTGTAGAATTATTGAATTTTCAAGCTCTATATGATGCGTTATGCTATCTCCTTGTCTTATTTTATTACTCTGCAATAGCTGATTAAACTATAGGTCCTCGAACTACTCGGCCTCCACTAGTTCATACATATATTTATGTGAATTCTATATGTGAAAGAGTACTAGAAGTACATGGCTTATATTCTTGGATGAATGAACCAACCCATGTTGTTTATTGTATGTATTTACATGTGTAAAAATTTATATGATGTCTATGTTTTCCTGAAAATCATATGAGACACATAAAATCTAGGTGTTACTAGGCATTGGTCTTGTAAGCAATATGAGGTTATCTCTGGAAGCGACAACAATGGTTATGACTAGGTAACTAATGTATAAGTATAAAAAAACTAACATGTAAGAAATAAATTCTTCCTAAGATTACCTCAAACTAAAGTAAAATACCCTCATGACTTAAGAGGGTTTGGCATATGCCGAGAATTGACTAAATCATTAAGGAATAGAGGAGAAGTTCATTATTTGAAATTTTGATATCATCAAAGATACTATTGCAGTTAAGTTTAAGCAGAGACTGTGGTACCATAAATAATTAAAGGATAAGATAAAGTTAACATATTAAGAAGATGTAATTGACCCTAATCTAAATGATAAAAATTAGTTTTTCATTATTACATCAATAAGTTTATATATTTTGGAATTGAAAGGGAGATTCTGTATTGAAAAATGGGGATGTGTTCAATCATAATCCTCCCTTTTAATCTCACTATCCAATGTTAACCATGCATGAGGGTTAAAACCACTCCAAATACATGACCATCACTTCTCAAGAAAATGATCTATAATTAGAACGAAATGATTATTTTTTCATACAATTATTTGAATGATATATTTAGTTGTTGCAATTAAATATTTTTCCCAATGTTATAGTGAATGCAGATACCAAACAACAATGAAGCAACATGTGACAATAGTGTTGCAGTTGTTTTAGGTGGGAAAATACTACAGTGGGTTATACTAGTGAGAGATTGAATATTAGAGGTTTTAAAATTGTAAGATATGGAAAATTAGGGCATTTTTTTATTAGAAGTGTATATATAAATTATTTTAATTTTGATTAATTATGGAGAGATTTATGGTCATTTTTACTATTTAAAATCAAATTTAAAAATTAAATAATTAAATTTAGATCATTATTTTGGTTTATTATTAATTTTTTATTAAATTTATTGTCAAAAAGATGATATACATTTGTATAATTAAATAAATATGTACATTTATAGAAGGTGAGTAATTAGTTTATTGTATTTTTTCTTTTCATTTTCTTGTGTAAGAAATGTTTGATGATGAATTTTCCCATGTGAGGAGTTATGTTTCTATGTGTTTTCTTAGAGGTGGTGGTTTTGTGAGTAAATGTTGGTAATTTTTTGTCAGTGTTCATCAACAATTTAATTTATATTTTTCGATTGATAAATTAGATTAAGAAGAGAATTTAAATTTCTAAGATAAGAATAGACTTTCACCCAAAAAAATGAACAACAATCGTTTAGAGAAAGTCTTAAAATATTTTAAAAATATAAACAATTCATAATGTGTAAAAGTAATTAAAAAGTAAATATTATTATTATATTTTTTATAATTAAATATATTTTTTGCATTGTCAAATTTACAAAATAATTTATTTATATTAATTAAACCATAAGGAATCCCCATGTGGACCTTAAGTCACCCATATTCATTGGATTATGTTATACAATCGCTTAATCAATTATGATAATTTTCCCTTTGATATACTTTGGGAAGTTAATCAATTGTATAAAAGAGAGATATTTTTCATACCATGTACATAGGTTTATCACTAAAATATGCATGCGTCGAATATTAGTAAAATTTACAGAAGGGAATTCCAAACTCAACTAAAATAATTGCTTGCAACATTCTCCATTTGATGCATATGGTTTCTCTGTTTCGTACATTTCATTGTTAACATAGGATGACCACTTTGTCAAAATCTATGATTCCACAGTTAACAAAAAAGAGATATGCGTGGCACTAATATGCAGGAGAGGAGTAGCTTCACCTTAACATCTTGTAGTTATTAGTATAAACATTTTGTAAGTATATTAAATGGTATATATCCTTTACAAATTCTCTCTTATAACCAATTTCTCTATTTAAGAGTGTCTTTCCAAGAGATACCATATCCCTTGGAATTCTCAAAGTGTTTGAAGCCCTACAATTAGACACCCTTAATGTCTTCAAGAAGTTAAGAAAACCATGAATTTGTTTAGCACTTGTTGATAAGAAAATTAAAAAATGTGTGTATAATGTGAGATGTGTTTATGTCAATCTAAAGAAAATATTTGACATGCGCAAACACATTTAACATAGTCAACATTTTCAACCTTAATTGGTTATAATCAATCACAATGAAACAAAGATAATTATTCTCAATCTACAATCAACCATAGTGACTATAAATAATAATGAACCAAAGTCAATTATTGTCAACATTAGTCAACTATCATCAAATGTATAAACATGGTAATGTTATAGTCAACCATTGCAAACTTGTTTTTCAACTTCAACCTATAATCAACTATAGTTAACCATTTTGATCTCTTCTTAACCATATTCAAGCATCAAACTCAGCGATAGTTAGTTTTAGTTAGCACAGTTAATCTTTGACACATGCAAACATATTTAACCAACCGTGACATTTTTATGATAACATCTACTATAAGGGAGATGAAAATTACAGATATGAAAAGTGTCATTATATGGTTGTAAACCTGACACATACGAGACAAATGAGCCTAATCATTCTTCCCTTTTCTCTTTTAAAGTCCTTTGAATCTGCACATGTAAGCGCAATGAAATTATTAATTTTATTTTATATTTACAACAATAACTTGTAAATGTTTGGGCCTTATTCTCACGCTTCAAAATTTGTTTATGTTCCTATTATAAAATTTGGAAGGATGCACACTTCATTTGGCTAATTACATCAAAACATTTTCATGGAATTTTCAACTCTAACCGTAGAATACCAATATATTGCCCATCACCTCAATAGATATGATACAAGACATAGAATCCAAAAACATAGAGAGGAACCTCTTTTCCAATGATATTTCCACTTCAATACATTGAAATCAAGAGGTAATTTCCATTACAATATTTCAAGTATATACTGAATAATATAGTTTCTCAACTTATTGGATCATGAATATTTATAATGTACATTATTCCTCTTGAACTCTTTTCAATTTTGACAAAGTGAGGGTTATGATCATCCAAGAAATTCCATGGATATTAGTGATTATTGGATGAAAAAGTGGACATGCTTTTGGTTTGATATATTTTGGTCCCCTCACATTATTAAAACCATTTTACCAATAATCATGATGAAGGAAAGTTTGTAAAAGCAGAATGGTCAAATAGAAACAAATATTTGCTCAAAGAAATATGTCATGAGAAAGAAATTTTTGAAGAAATGTTGTACGTCATCGCCAAAAGGATCGTCATTATGATACACACTACATCGCTATCAAAGATATCTTGATAAAATGAAATGTGTTGCACAAGAAACCTAAATATGGTGCAACTTTTCATAACAAGGGAAAGCTTGGAGCAATGTGATATGCCAGAAGGAATGTTTTAGAGAGTTCAATGTGCCACACATAAACAAATGTTTCCACAATGCAATATGTCATGATAAAGGAAAATTTGGATTGATGGGATATTTCATACCTAAATGCATTTTATGTATGATATATATTGTGTTGTGATGAAGGAAAGTTTGAGAAATTTTGATTTATAGCATGCAAAGTATATTTGACACAATCTAATATATTATAACAAAGGTGTTTTAGGTATGATAATTTTCATCGTGATGATAGACATTTTGAGAAAGTGTTATGTGTGACATGCATGGAGACTTTGAAATGGTGTGAAAATTCACCAAAACTAAAAATTTGGAGCCAAGTGATATGCTTCAACCAAAAAATGTTTATGTTGATATGGTGAAAGCAAACAAATTTTCAAAAAATGGAAAAAACAATTTCCAAGTAATGTAATATGGTACCGTTCTTTGTGATGTAGAGACTGAAAATTTTAGAAGTTGTGATATATTACAAGGGAAGAAAATTTTATACTCAACGATATGTGATGATAGAGAAAACATTGGATTGATGCAATACGTCATGGCCAAAATCATTTCAGGTCCACTACACACACTTTCTTTTTATGCCCCCTCACAAAAACTTATTTTCCATTATGTATCATGTGGAACAAAACTTTGGTGTGGTGTGTTGTGTACCAAATACAGAAATTTGGAGGGAATACAATATCTCAGGAGGGATGTCTTTCCAAAAATTTTCTTGTCGTGATGAAGGATGGACTATGTGATGTGTTGCATTAAAAACAAATGACACAATATAACATGCCAAAAGAAAGGAAAGTTTTGAGTGATGAAATATTTCATGATGTTACATAGAAGAAACCTTTTATGCAAAATAATATGCCAAATAAAATGAAACTTTTATGCAATAAAAAATGTCATGCCTAGACAATGTTTATAGCCATGCAAAACAACATGGCCAAAGAATGTTTATTTCTATGCAAAAAATTGAATGATTTTTTTTCCATAATCATGGAATGTTGCACCAAGACATTTCATACATTAACATGCAAGATAAAAAGTTACATTGTGCACATAAGAGAAAAAAATTGAATCAACGCCTTACACCCAAGTCTAGGTATGACTGATACACATGAAATGAAATCTCCTAATATTATGTTGTGCATGGTTCAAAGTTTTCCATAGAAATACAACATGGAAGAGAATTTATTTCTGTGGTGATCAATAAAAACATAAACTTTACCACAAATTTTCTTTTACATGCACTCATAGTTATTTTTTCCATGACATGATGTTCTGCACTAAAATTTAGTTTAATCCCGAAAAATCACATAATGTCTTATCTACATCACACAACACACTTTCTCAAACATTGCTTCATAAATAAAAAGGGAAAATTCCTAATTTTTCCTTCACACTATCACAACAATCTCAACGTACTCAACCAATTTCAAAAATCAAACATTTCAAACATTTCACCTTATAATAATGTACTTTTTGCACCATCAAGAAAAAAAACAATTTGTAATATAATCGGTCAAAGATATCACAAGGATGATTTATTGTGATTGAAGTTGACAAAATTGAGTCTAGGTGAGTAATTGGACTCTGAAAGGTGTGTTAGCATCAACAACCATATTAAGGAAGAAACGAGAAGTCCCAACTAATAACATTGGTGCACTTTTTGTCAAGTTGGAAATGGTGATCCTAACCAATGTTCTTTGACAAGGTGGTAACGAGAGTGATCCTAACCAATGTGCTTTGACAATGTCATAAGAGCATGTTCACTAGTTTGTCTTATCTAGGAAGGTCATCCACTACATTAAGGACCTGTTGGAAACAATGATAACACTGGGGGGGGGTTGAATAAATATTAAGCCTAATTTAAACTTTTTACTCCAATTTAATTTTCTAATTCATAATTGGAAACCATCCATATAATGAGCAACAATATAAAATCAACATAGAAGCACACACAAGGTTTTACTTGGAAGCCCTTTCGAGAAAAAAACCACCAAATCTTGTTGTTGTTATTGATGTAAATAAGAGCACCTACTCTATTAAATCAATCCTTTTTGTGAGTAACCATTCAAAATAAGCACCAACCCCCTTTGATTGTTTGGTAGCACCAACTAACAGGAATCACCAAATCCCTCTTTTTGTAGACACCTGTCGAGCTTACCAGAAGCCCCATGTAAGGAACCAACCTCACATATTTTTTGCAAGGACCAACTTGCAACTTCTTGGAATTATTCAAGAGAAATTATAGGAGGCACCAACACCCCAGCCTTCTGAACCACCCACTAGAGATGGAAGCACCAACTTCCTGTATGTCGGCACCAACCCACACTCCAACAGGAATTGTATGCTCTCTGTAATTTGGCAGCCACTTTGCTTGATATCAGCTCTGTTCTCTCTACCCACACCGGTCACTTTGCAACAACCCACTATTATGCTCAACAATAGTCACTCATCACATTCCTCATAGCTATGTTCTCTTCTCTTCATCAACAGTCACTCAACTCTCAACCATTTTCTCTCCAAGGCACCCATATAGCTCTTGGCCTCTTTCACTTCACATACACCTTCTTCCTATCTCACACAAGTAACTTCCCCCTTACACACAACACACAAGAAACTTCCTCTATTCACACAACAATGCAGCTCTCAGGGTCTCCTACCTCTGTATAGGAATTCTCGACCTTTCTCTACAGAACTAACTCTCTCTCAGTCTTACACAGTATTTCACTCACTCAGACATTTTCCACTTATCTCACTTGCAAATATGCTACTCTCCCACCACATAACTCATTTGAGATTCATGGTTTTGTTCCTTTTCCACCCCCCCAATAGATGCTTCTACTTTGTCCTGCATTCACACTACAAGAGTGAACCTTGGTAGGGCTCTTCCATTCTACTACTACATATACCTTGGTCTTTGCCACTACATTAACCATGAGAATGGGAACTTTGTCAGTTTATCCATACTAGGAATGAATTCTCATTCCACCAGCACACTCCAACTAGGCACAATCCTCTCCGTGAACAAAAATCCTGTCACTGAGGCTCTCCATGCTTATTCATGGCTTCGCACAACTTGGTTGTACTTCGACACGACTTCTCTATGGACCATTATCTTCATTTCTTTATCTCATAGTTTTCTCCTGATCTTACTGACTCCATGAACCAACCTCATTGATCTACACTTTTTCTATGGTAGCCAACCCATTCATCCACTTAACTCACTAAGATGTGCATCAGAGAACATGAATAGCTTGCCTCCCCTAAAGGAAGATCCACCACTCTTTCCCAAATATTGTAGTCCTTGCTGCCTTGACCAGGGGATCTTTGTCAGTGACCATTAATCATGAGAACAACTCCTTTGTTTCTACATTCAACTTTGCATTTTATGACCCATATGCTCTTTAAATCCCTATACTTCCTTATCAGAGCGATTCCATATCGCAATCTTCACAATGGTAAAATATTCTAATCTTCTGATTTCCAATATTTGATAGGACTTATTGCAATAGTGTTATATCATAGCTTTTACTCATCGGGGCTTTTATTCTTAAATAGATTACGAAAACAGATTTTTGATGTCCTTGGCACCTTTTCTTTAGCCCCTTTCTATTTTTCCTCCATGGGACTGGGTGAACTGAATGGAGGCTTAACCTTAAGGTGCTAGGGAATTTTGTTCTTGCTTGGGGGCTATTAGTCCTTTTTTAAGAGCTTAGAGCCCTTGGTTCTATAAGTTCTTCTCAAACATGTACCATTCCAACATCGAAGGCCCCTTATCGACACTTTTTCAATTACCAACTATTATAAAGTGCTAACATCCTCAACCTTTGATATGCCAACCTTTGATAAGATGTGATCACTCCACGTGAAACTTCCTGAGTGGTGACACGTGTCACCCATATTTTCCCCCTTACGCCCTTCAAAATGCCAAAACTTCCTGCCCCGTGTCCTTCCGTAGCGCCACATCATGTTGACATTAGCTCCCACTCTACCTTATCGAGCCAATTAGATGCTGCCATGTGTGTTTATCAGAGCTAATCACATGTTTCCATGTGTCCTTATTGGAGCCAATCATATCTTTCCACGTGTCCTACTAGATGAGATACAAAAGGGCTCACCCACCTTTGTTTTTGCGATGAAATCCTTTGCTAATCCTTTATTGGAATTCCCAACAGATTTTAATGTTATCAACACTTCACCCATATCACAAATTTTACAAGGTTCTCACTTAGAAAGTTCTAATTTTATGATCATGGATCTCAAATGTCTCTAGACCTATGATATCCAATGTGTTGATATGCTTGATGCTCTTATGTTGTGATGCGATGGTATGCCCTACCTCTGATATGCAATCGTCGATATGGATGATGCTCTCGTGTTGCGATAGCCAATATGGTTGATGCTATGATGTTGCTATCGACAATATCTATTGACCTCCAAGATGTGATCGTTTATATGTTGATACGCCGATGTGTTGATCTCCGATATCCTAAACCTCTGATATTTTAGTATTATTTAGGACTTCAATTCCCTCATCATTGGCAAGCCATAACTTTTAATCTAGGAGTCCATTTTTGGACTTCCACATATAGTTGGAAATCTCTTCTAGAGAACTTTCGAATGGAGAGGGTCCGATGTAGGCTTTGAGTCCATCTGCTAGCTCTAATATAGCTCCAAACTCTCTGACATTATTTTCTCCTTAACTCTCTGGATAAAGGAACTCACAGCCAACATAATGATCCTCTTCATGAAGCCTGCAACTATCATGGACTTCCATTTGGTCCATTACTGTAATCATCCTTTTATGGCTTCTCCAGTAAGCTTGCTAGTATGATTATTTTCTACAAGAAGCCTGTAGCTACCATTAGATTCCTCCTGGGCCATTACTGCCAACATCTATTGCGCCAAGAATCCGAGCTTCTCTGGTTGAAATCAATGCCAAAACTCCTGTCAACAGCTAGGAAATTCTCTTGCCAATAGTTAGGCAATGCCAACTTGCCAACACATCTTCCTATCATGACTATTGACATCAATTCCAACACACTTCCAGATGCCTTCACTAGGCCACTGGCCATCTAGACAATTCCAATTGTCAAACAATCTCCCCTTTTGTAATTGATGGCAACAATCCATCCTTCTCTTCATGTGATGTCGGAACCTCATGTTGCTTCAACACATCTCATTGTGTGAGACACCAATGTCCTTCTTTCTTCTGGACATGCCATCACAACTTCTCAATAATTATCTCCCCCTTTTGAAATCAATGGCAAGGGGTTACAAATTTCATTTCTCTCCCCATGCAATCACTTGGCTGTGAAGACTAGAGTCTAGTTGTTGAGATGTGCATTCTGCCTCATGGACATATCTTCCAGGACTATCACTACTACTGCTCCATAAACTGGGCATATGAGATATGCTCCCCCTTAGCATATACTACCTCTAAATTTAATCCCCCTAGTTTTGGACACCTTATGGCTATTGGTTGAGCACTCTCTCCACTAATGCATCTTTTGTATCAAAAGTATTCATACCCATTAAACTGCTCATGGTATTGCTGCTCTTGAAATTACGAATTAATGATTATGGATGTCAGCTCGAACTTCTTCACTGCTACTACTACTTCTGAGACCGTGCTCACATTATTTGAGGATCTCCAATTCTCCCCTTGATATCATAATCATACAATAGGTATTGCTTCACATCTAATACCAATTGCACCAAAATAAATGATACAAATCAAACAATGTACCAGGAAAACTCTAATATTTCTTTTCTAAAAAAGAAATGTCCATTTACACACAAGGTTACTCAACATGACCCCAACACAACACATTGACATTGTGATACCAATTGAGGGTTAAGGGACATGAAAATCTTAGACCAATTATTTTTCATGAACAAAAGACTACAATGCATAATCAAACTCACAATTTAAATTAAATAAGGGTATTTCACCAAAGATGCAAGCCTTTCATTTTCTCAGCAATTTCCCTTTTTGAGGATTCCCATTATTGCTTGCTACTACTTATCAAAGTAGCTCCCCGTGAGCCAATGATATTTGATCCCCTGCAACATCTTTCTCACTTCTGTGTGAGGAGTGATTCTATGGACCTGACTTGACTATGAGCTTCCTTTCGTTCTACACTTCCACTGCAGCCCGTCTTCTTCCCACAACATAATATATTGTTATGTAATCCTCTTACTGGGTGCACTCCTCCTTTTCAATGCTGATACATTCAAAATAATTTTTTTATTGTAGTAATGAACAAGAAAACACAGCCATACCTTCGTCAATTAAACGCACCTTTCTGTTCACTCTCCTTAACTTCCTGCATCTAACTTATTTCGCCCCCTTGAGGCCCTTATCTTCCTTCACTGAAGAGAACTAGAGGATTTACTCCCCCTAAGTAGATCATCCCCCTTCTTTGTCCATACCTTCAAAGGTCGAGTTCTCACAAGAGAATTACCATCTTTCTTCTTATTTACCCCAGTTCAGGTCTTCTCTTGATTGCGCATGAATAAATGAAATTTATCTTTCACCTCTTTTTTCTTCACCCAAATCCACTTGGAGGCTTTTTGCCTTACAGAGGGTCTGCTACAAGAGTAGGAGGATCATAATCTCTATTTCTGCCTCCTCTATTCACCTCTCTCTATTGACACAGAGTGTTGAAGAAAAAATTGTATTTCTCAACTCCGTTGTTTGTCCTTGTCTTCAAATCTCGAACTGCTATATTCACATACATACACTAAGGAGTATGCCATTTCTTCTCATTTCTGTAGGGAGCTCTCTTGTGCCCAAGATTACCATGGTTTTAACATTCAACATGGCTTAAGAATGGGCCAAAGGAGTTACTCCTTTTGCCAATATTTTGTCAAAACTCCTATCGCCATCAACATTCCTTCTACTAGCCTTTTTGTGCATTCTTGGGTTGCTGCTACCCAACGCATCTTGTTTCCTTGCATGCCATCTACATTTTGTGGCTTTATGTCCAAAATTATTGCAAGAAAAACAATACCCATAGAAAGGATTATGTTGATAGATGTTACCCTTCCTTTGAAGGCGATGTTGTTGAGAAGGAAGGGTCCTCTACTGGCTCTTCATGTGCCTTCTGCGACATCTTGCATTGCTTCCATGCACTCTTTCTTGCAGCTTCCTAGACCTCTTCTGTTGCACTACCAGCTATTGCTTCTTGGCCATCTCTGACTGCCTTTTCTTCTCTTGTTGTTGTTTCTTTCCATGTTTCTACTATTGTCCAACAACCTTTCTTTCTTTGTTGTTGTTGAAACCTTGGACTTCCTTTACCTTGGAAGTTAAACTTTCAGCCTTTGCATTATTGGAGCTAGGCTCTTCCTTGAAACCCAAACAAGTCTTAATGAGAGAGGATATTTTCTTGCCAGTCATCTCATCCAAGACATTCTTTCTCCCCTAAAGGTTTTGATAATGAGACAACTCTTTATTTGAATTTTCTAAGTCATGTCTCAATGATACTACCTCATTTTGTAGTCTCCCATAGTAAGCTTCCTTCTCACACAAGGATAATTTTAAGGATGAAAGTTTGTCTTAAAGTTTAGAAACCTTGGTGAATCCTAATAGTCTCCAAATTGGAAATTATAATTTTTTTTTTGATATATTTATAAAAACAAGAAAATTTCTAATAGTTTTATATGTAGTATTTATACAGTTTTGGAAAATTTTAAGCTAAAATAATTTTATACTATAAAATTTGGGCGAATCATCTTTAAAAATAATGGAAATTAGTGATTTGTTTTTTTGAAAAACCATGGAAAATTAGCAAAATTGAAAATATTAGCCCCTAAAATTTTCCACGTTCTCACCCAACTGATTGGTTAACTTTCCATTCAATCTACTAGCCTCTTTTTGTTGAGCATTTAGTTCGACCATTTTTTTGCTCAACTTGTCATTCTTAAGCTCATATATTTTCAATTTCTTCTCTTGCTTGAGATTTTCCTCTAATAGGTCCTTGATCTCCTTTACAGCATATATCAAACTTTTTCTAAAAATATCCTTCATTTAGGTCCTTATCTTCACTATCATAGGTTCTAGCTGCATTACCGCAACGATCTAAGCCCATGTTTATGTCCATGGAGTCTTCCACAGGTCTATGGTTTGTGGCTTCTTGATCACTTTCAGTGATACCCCTTTTATCTCCACACGATGTATTCTATTCTCCTTCAGAGGATCCCTTCTTTGCTATTGCCAGTAAAATGGGTCTATCTTCATTAAAGCTACTATATGCATGGTTCTCTCTATCTTCAAGTGAATCACATGAACATCTAGATAATGAATTATGTATTTATTTACATTTATCACAAAGAAATAACATACCTTCCAAGAAACATGGTCTCTCCTCTGAGACATCTTCATGATCAACACCAGCGTGATGAGCAACAACTTCTCCATGTTTGGTTCATTGTTGGAGCAACAAGGATCCTTAGCCTCTTCTTGGGCCACATGCCTATCTTCATCATGTAGACATTGCAGTATGTCCATCACCTCTATTGTTGACTTACAATTCCTTAGTTTATCAGCATCTATCTTTCACAGCCCTTTCATAATGACCTCCTTGGATTTTTCATTATCTTCATTCTTTTCTCTAATCATAATGGAGATATGCATATCATCATCCCAAAGTACCAAATAGGCCACTATTCTAACCTTACAGACTTCATAGTGAAACCATGGTCTGATTCATTTAATAATGGGACTCATCCTCTATTACCCAAACTTTATTAGTCATTGTTTCCCTTTGATCTAACTTCTAGAAAATAAGTTATTCCTGAAGGAACTTCGCTCTGATACTTATTGTTGTAAACAATGATAATACTGAGAGAGGGGGTGAATTAGTATTAAGCCTAATTTTAAATTTTTAAATTTACTTTTCTAATTCATACTTGGAAACCATCCAAATAATGAGGAGCGATATAAAATCAACATAAAAGCACACACCATGAGCATCATAGACATGAGACATAAGGTTTTATGTGGAAATCCTTTCAAGGAAAAACTTGTTAGCTTAAGGGGGGCTGACTTAGGTGTAGAGTTGTTTGCTCCAAACAACAAAACCCTAACTGCTATCCCTTCTGGAAACAACCTGTGTAGCAGAGGCTGTAGTCTCACCTGAAGCACTATTGGGGGATGCTAGAACAAGGTTCCTACATCCAGGGACATGTGATAAGTGGTTCTCAATCTCTGACGGCCTAGATTTGTCTTCATGCACATCAGTATTCTTCCAGGGCTTGTTACTATAACTAGGGAAAAATGGCTTCTTGACCTTCACGAAGGTCTATGATCAGTATTTGTGGACCTTAAACAAACAATTTATCCACTTTCGTGAATTAATCAACAACACTAGATCTGATTTTGTGCAGATCTACTAAATTCATTGGAAAACGTAGCAGAAATAATTGTTATCTTCGCTAAACTAGATAACTACTTAAATCATGCATAAATGAGACAGATTCAATGGTTTCATGCAACATTCATTCATTATTCCATAGAGAACACATAATAAGAGACAAAATATAACATAAACAAAATCAACAGAAATGCTCAAATTGCACAATAATTCTTCAAATTCAGCCTTTATTGATCTTCATTGTCAGATTAGAAACTCTTCTACCCTACACACTCAGCTGCAGGGGTCCATGCACTCATCTACGGACTTACCAAGGCATCCTATGCACTCAGCTACAAGAGCCTTCCCTTTTCTCGCCTAAGCACAGGAAGCAAAGCCTTCCTGCCTTAACACTCACCCAAACAGTTTCTATCTTGATTCTTCGTTATCCTTCCTCTTCTAGACTTGCTATGACTCAAATATATAGCCTTCTCAATACAATACCATGGTCTGTGGACCATGGGTGAATCTTCAAACTGACTTAAACAAGGGGCTAATACCCTGTTGACTCATATCTACCTGCGTGTTGCACATCCACATTTCGAGGAGACTTTACATTTTTTACAAAAAATTATACAAAACTTGGGTTAACTAAGCCCAAAACTGACCCTAGGGACCCTATCCCAATAGGCCCCTAAAACAAATATTGTGACTCACCCTCAAGACACTTAGATGGTGCCTCGATCTTGCTGCGTAGACCTTCAAGCTCAACCTGTAACACTCCAACATCAGCAGTGCCCTGGGTCATAGCTTGTTGCACTTCTTCAACAAATTTTTTAGTTGTTGGGCACTCCATTGCTAGGTGCATCATCCTCTATGTCTGCTGTAGCACCTTAAGATTTTCCTTAGGTGAGAAAGTAAGATGACAAGCTTCCTCTAGCCACGGTTGTAATTTGGCCTTTAGCAGGGCCTCTTTCCTCTGTAATTCTTCCACTTGTGCTTGCAGTTTCTTCCCCTCTTGTAACATCGTGAGGTATTTTGCTGGCACCAAACTGCATGCATTCACTCGGGCCTCATCATACTGCATTGTGCCTCGAGGACATCATGTTCAGTTTATGTAGAGTCGGGTCCTCCTACAGATTTGTCCATAATTCCATTGCTACATCGAAAATCATTGTGTAGTCATTGACTGTGGCATCCAATGTGCCAATATTCTCCTTGATGGCTACTTTATGTTTCTCCCATATATTTGGCAAATTCGTTGCCTACAACTTCAACTGTAGCTATGTTATGTTCATTTGGAAATCGAAAGTCCCCCTGCCGACTTCCTCCTTTGATGCACGTACTGCAGGAGCCAATTTCCTTACTTTTGTTGTGGGTTTGGCATCCACAGGGATGTTTAGTTATGGCATTATTTTGTAGTCCTGTTCTATCGCTATCTCCAGGCTTTGATGTCGTGTCTGCATCTCCTCCTTTTCCTTCAACAGCCGAGTTTTCTCCATGAACAATTGATAATTGTTTACTTTAAACTCACTTATAACAGTGAGGGCGCGCTGCTCTCTAATCCTCAATTCCTTTGAAACCCCCTCATGTAGAACATGGAGGGTATAGAAAGAATTTTATTAAGAGCCCAATCATGGAGCTAAGCGGGCATATCTTGCTACCATAACTACTACCTGAGTAGTTGGGTGACTAGAAGACGATGTGACAAAAACAATAGATGATGGAAAAAATTGATGGGGAGAAGTTGAAATAGATAGTGGAGGACCCCAAATGATGTAAAAACAGTACCAGAACTTGAATTGACTTGTGAAGGGACTATTTTTTGAGACAAGACTATATTTTCAACAGTTTCCTAAACTTTATTAACCAAACTTTTTAGTTTACTAAACTGCTGAAGAATATTTCGAGTGAATTACTTTTCTGGAAGTGGGGTATAAGGACTAACAATAGATGAATCCACTAGAACTTTGGGAATATAGAATCAGGATCTAGTTTTGGAGAAAGGAACTTCAGAAGAAATTTTTGGTAAAGAGACAGATCTTCTAAGAGGGATATTACTTGCTTGACTTTCCACAACAATCCTCCCCTTCCTAAGTACTCTTTCAAGATCACAAACTACCACAAGGTGATTTGGATTAGGGTTCTTCCTATTATACCTCCTAGAAGCCAGTTTTTCTCATATAAAGTTGCATGAAGCTAATTTCACTAACAGCCAAAGAAACTATGAAAATTTCAGCCTATGATGTAACTCTAAAAATAAAACAAATCCCCAGGAAAATAATGGCAGAAGTGTCCTCAGACACATAATTTTTTTAATCAGAAAAAATAATTACATAATTGATTTGCAAGAGCTTACACCCGAACAACCAAACACTCTTGCAATGAGCTATTTATAAGCTCCATGTCCTAACTACCTCTAATTATGGATCACTTATTAAATAACAAATGTCCATTTACATTAAATGCTATTCAAACCAACTAGATAACTAATCTCCTAAAATAGAGCCTAAGATACGACACATTTGGATAGTCATATCTTGTTACAACAATATACTAATTTCTAATTGTCTCCATTAATTAATCATTCTAGAATAATAATTATTAATTTAATTCCCTAAATTAATAATTATTTTATTTCAATTTTATAACCTATGATAATAAATTATTTTTGGATCATCTAACATTCCCCCCTATGATCCAAAGATACATTACAACAGATACCAAGTTCATCCCTGAACTTAGTAAATTTTATTCTGCCAAGCGGTTTCGTGAAAATGTCGGAGATCTGATCTTCGGAAGGACAATAAACTGGTTTGAGGACATATTTGGCAATGCGAGACCTGATATGATGATACTTGGTGTCCACATGCTTTGTCTTTGAATGAAAAACTGGGTTCTTGGCAAGTTTGATGGCTGACTGGCTGTTAATGAACAATGATGTAGCTTCTGCCTAAGAAATGCCCAAGTCCTGCAAAATTCGACGCAACCAAACAATTTCACATGCTGCTTCCCATGCTGAAATGTACTCTGCTTCTACTGAAGAAGTGGCCACTGTAGCTTGTTTCTTACAACTCCAAGGTACTGTTGATGATCCCATGTTCATTAAATAACTGGATGTTGATGCTCGATCATCAATACTCCTAGCAAAGTCGGCATCAGAATATCCACCAAGTATAAAATTTTTAGTCTTTGTGTAAAGAAGACCAAAATCTTTTGTTCCTTGGATATATCGAAGAACTCTTTTGGCTGCATTCCAGTGGCTGTCTCTTGGTTCCTGCATAAAATGGGAAAGAATACTGACTGCATAAGATAGATCAGGACGAGTATTTGTCAAATAAATCAAGCTGCCAATCAACTGTCTGTAAGTTGTACTGTCCACCTTTTCCCCCCATTCAAATTTTGAAAGTTTCAAGTTTTGTTCCATGGGGGTGAGAACGGGCTTGCAATCTTGCATGCCAAATCGCTGAAGAACCTCTGCTGCATACTTACTCTGAGAAATGAAAATATGATGTGGACGTTGGAAGACTTCAACTCCAAGATAGTAGTGAAGTAATCCCAAATCTGTCATCTTAAAACCTGCATGTAACTCCCTTTTTACCTGTGCAATATGATCATCATGGTTGCCAGTAATGATCAAATCATCTACATACATAACAAGAATTACCAGATATTTTCCCTGTTGTCGCACATACAAAGTATCATGAGATTCACTTCGTTGAAAACCAACTTTCTTAAGGTATTCGTCCATCTTTGCATACCAAGCTCGAGGAGCTTGTTTTAATCCATATAAAGCCTTGATGAATTTGCAGACTTTATGTTCTTGTCCTTCAACTTCAAAACCTGGTGTTTGGGTCATATACACTTCCTCCTGTAAATCCCTATTGAGAAAAGCAATTTTCACATCCATTTGATGAACTTTCCATCCTTTTTGAGCGGCCAATGCAAGTGTTAATTGGATGGTGTTCCATTTAGCTGTTGGAGCAAAAGTTTCTTCATAATCAATGCCTTCCTGCTGTGCAAAACCTTTTGTGACAAGTTGTGCTTTATACTTGTCAAGTTCACCCTTCTGATTATACTTAATTTTGTAAACCCATTTACATCCTATGGGTTTAACATTTGTTGGACAATCAACAAGTTTCCAAGTGTTGTTATCAATTACTGCTTGATATTCTTCAACCATAGCCTGTTGCCATTATTTATGTTTTACTGCTTCTTTGTATGTGGAAGGTTCAGTAAAATCATTTGCTATCAAGGAAAAATTTCCTTCACTTCTATGTGCCCTTCTAGTGCCAGTTTTATTCTGTTCATCAGGCTTTACATCTTTCAAAAGTTGAACTGCCCATTTCGGAAGTTGGTGCTCACTTGTTTGCGCTTCTGTAAAGTCCCCATCATTGTAAAGAGGATTAATATAAACTGATGTTCGTCGTTCAGGTGAATAATGTGGAGAATCACCGTCAGAAGAACTGCTGCTGCTTGGAGATGCGGATGAACTGCTAGAAGACCCAGATGATGTTGTTGATGTAGATGGACTGGATGACTCATCTTCAGAGGAAGGAAAATCAAGTTCATACCAATTTGGTGAAGTTGGTTGACTTTGCATTTTTCCATTTCTTTTACTTTCCTTTGTTTCTAACTTGTGAAGAATATTTTCAATTTCTTCAGCACTCTTACTCTCTGTTTCATCAAAAATGACATACCTGCTCACAATGAATTTTCCATTGGTCAAAAGATGATACCCTTTCTTCTCATCAGAATAGCCAATCATTGTGCATTTTAAACTTCTTGATTCAAGCTTAGTTCGTTTTTCTTTCGGAACTAAGGCATAACACACTGACCCAAAAACTATAAGATGTTTAACTCGAGGTTTGAAACCAAACCAAGCTTCATAAGGTGTGATTCCATCTAAAGAAGCAGTTGGAGATCTGTTTCTTAAGTAGAGAGCTGTATGTATTGCTTCCGCCCAATATCTTGGACTTAACGTCTTGAATGTTAACATGGATCTCTCCATTCCTAACAAAGTGCGATTCATTCTTTCGACTACTCCATTTTGTTGTGGAGTGTAAACATTAGTGAGATGTTGTCTTATGCCATTTTCACTGCAATAAGTTTTGAATTCATTTGAAGTGAATTCTCCCCCATTATCCGTCCTGAGAGTACCTATCTTTTCTTTGACTTCATTTTCAACAAGTTGGCGAAAAATTTTAAACTTATCAAATGCTTCTGACTTGTTCTTCAAGAATTAAACCCAAGTCATTCTGCTGAAATCATCAATGAATAGTAAGAAATATTTGCAACTACCAAATGAAGTTTGTAGTGGACCACAAACATCACTGTGAACTAGTTGTAGCCGCCTGTTTGCACACCATGAACTTGTTGGAAAACTTTCACGATTTTGTTTGCCATAAATGCAAGCTTCACATTTTGCATTTTCCCTTTTGAATGTGGGAATTCCTTTAACCATTCCTTGTTTCTGCAATTGAGAAAGACTCTCAAAATTCAAATGTCCATATCTTACATGCCATAGTCTGGTAGGTGAAATACCTGTAGTCACTGCCCCTACAAAATCAGAATGCCTTGGAATAACTGTCCCTTTCATTCGTAACAATTTTCCATCTTCATAACTTGTCATAACTATTTTCAAGTTCTGTTTCACTGAATTAATCTTCACTAAACCATCTTCCATAATCACCTGATGTCCTGATTTTTGAATCGTGACTAAAGAGAGCAAATTTTTCTTGAAACTGGGTACATACCATACATTGGAAATCATTTTTTCTCCAATGTCAGGGAGAAAAACTTTTACTACTCCGTTTCCATAAGGAGTATGTTTTGTATCATCAGCAAGAAAAATGGAATTAAGTTGGCATTCTTGAAAATTCCAGAAAAAATCACGTCGACAAGTCATGTGCTGAGTTGCCCCGGAATCCAAGATCCAGGCATCTTCATAGTCACTTCTAGGATGGGATGAAATTTGTGATGCTGGTGAGGAAGTAAAAACATATTCTGAGTTATCTTCATCTTGATCATTTGCAAATTGTGCTGAATGCTGCTGAAACTTAGGAATTTTATTAAGTGAAGTTTGACAATCTTCAGCATAATAGCCAACTTTGTTACATCGTCGAAACACAATTTGACTTAAGTCTCTTCCTCTTCCTGAAAATTGTCCTCTGCCTCTGCTTTGACCTCTATTTTGAGATTGTCCTCTACCTTGATTATTATATCCTTGTCCTTGAAAATTGCCTCTTCCTTGGTTGTTTCCTCTACCTTGAAAATTATTTCTTCCTCCTCTGTTAAAATTGTTGCCTCTGCTTTGGCTTCGACCTCGATTATGTGCTGCTTGATTCAGATTCCATCTGCCTCTTCCTCGAGAACTATCTGTTGATGACTTACTAGTGCTGGCCTCTGTGAGAAAAACATCACCAACTTTCTTCTTCTTCCCAAAAGTTTTATCATGTTGACTCAACATTTCACAAAGTTCATCAAACTTTAGTTTTTCTAATTTCCCAGTTACTTTTAAAGTCTCTAAAAAATGCGTGTAGGAAGAAGGAAGTCCAGCAATTACAATTGTGACCATAAAGCTATCATCAATTGCGGGAAAACCAGCATTAATAATTTCCTGCCTAATATTCTTAAGTCTGGAGAGATATTCAAGAATATCACCATCTTCAGTTAATTTTTGTTGCAACAATTTTAACTGTAGATCAACCTTCTTTGATTCAGGCTGAGTATCAAAGAGGTCTTTAAAAGTTTTCAAGGCAATCCATGCATCTAAAGCATTTTCTATATGGACATACATTTCATCATTCACAGACGATTTAATAAGAGCTAGGGATTTAGCATTCTTGATTTCCCATTTTGCCAGTGCATCTGCATCTATGGGTTTATTCGGCTTAACATCTCCATCACATATTCCTTGTCATAATTAATTGTAAATGAGTGTGCTTTCGATGAGACGATGCCATGTTTTATAAGATTTGGTGCCTTCTAGTTTGTCGGAATCAGAAAACAAATTAATCAACTTAGACATTTTAGCATAGAAGCGTCGCACCAAGAATCAGAACAGAAAGGACAAGATAGTCAACACAACACACCATGTAAAAAACACGATCTATCGGGGCTTGGCCTTGACCCTCGAATAGTCGTCAAAACAGGAGAAAATTGACTGAGCTTTGCACTTGGCTCTAGTCAATTTCTCAAATTTTTACAAGGCAACTCTCAAAATTTGACTTTTTACAATGGTGCTTTTGCACAATATGGTAAAAAAGAAATTACCCCCCCTCAAAGTAAAAAATACTTTGAGTTACAATGTGATGATCCCAAAAAACTTCTTAAAAACAAATTACCCAACACACCTTATCGCTCCAAAAAATTACAATCACCTTATTGCTCCATCAACCATAAATTTAAAAAATCACCATATTTCTGCACAATACAATATTACAAATTTAATTCAGCTTCCATACATTCATCCTTGCCACCTTCAAGATTGTTGAAAAAATCAAGATTCAATTCTTGCGCGGTGCCATTTTTTTCAACTTTCGACACTGTAGTGTCATGGAACAAATCCAACAAAAACCACAGCTCCCGTATGTTTCATATCCTTATTGGGAAGTCCAGCAAAGTCAATGGGCATCTTGCTTTGAATACAACTACTGCAGATTACTGTTTTTCAGATGTTCAACGTATCTTGACTAGTGAGGGTGCAAATGGAAGTCTTCCTTTGATTTGTTCTGCTCAACCATCGAAACTCACTGAAGGCTCTTGTCCTGTTAAGAATGTAAAAGAGGTTGAACAAGCAATTAATGGGAGTAAACTTTTGACTGATTGCAAAACAGTGGATCCAGTGAAAAAATGTTGCAACCCTGTTTGTCAGCCTACCATTTCAGAAGTTGCAAGAAGACTTGCTTTGAAGGTGCCTGGGTTATTTAGTCCAGATGATGTGCGAGTGTCACCCGTTCAACAATCTGTAGTGGATGATTGTGAGAATGTTGTCCTTCGATGGCTGGCAAGCCAGCTTACCTCAGACAAAGTCAAATCAGTTCTCAGAGTGCTTTTCAAAATGCGACACCACTTGTCACATTTTGAATCGCTTCGCATCCGGTTCCTTTTTCCGTATACAGCGTTATGAGAACGCTTCTCTCTGTCATTCAGCAATCTCTGTCATACATTTAATCATTCTCCATGTTTTGAACATTGTCCAGCACAGAGAACTAGAATTATCACTCTTCTTGACGATGATGAAGACTTCAAGGATCATGTAGAGGAAGACCATGCACCAGGCGCAGCTACTGGAATCGTTTTGATTCTAAGAGATAGTCGGCAGCTTATTATAAAAATTGGATAATTAAAAGAAGAACACAAATACGATAATAGAATGGGGTTAGTTGGCATGAGGTTGCACTGAAGCGCCTTGGATCTGCTCTCACGCGCATTGACCTGCTCTTCGCACGCAGGCTCTCAGCATTTGAACACCCCACGTTTATAGTCGTTCTCTCTTGACGCGCAGAAGCAACATCTGTGACTTCCTACTCCCCTGATGTCTATGTTTTGTGGACTGGCAATATGAGGTTTGTGAAAACACAAATACATGTGGTGCGAAAATTCAAATATACAGCGCTATCATACAGATTTGCATTTGCAGATTTTTTTTTTTTTTTAAAATGATTTTAGAATTGGCAGATCTAAAATCAAGAAAAAAAATTGTTGCAAATTTCATACCAATTTTTGCTGATCACTTCAACAGAGTTGAGTTTTTCCACGATCTGATAGAGCTGGAATCTCCTCCTCAAATCAACTGCTGGAATCTCTTCCTCAAATCAACTGCAGCATTACTGGAGCTCTGATACCACAATAATGGCAGAAGTGTCTTCAGACACATAATTTTATTAATAAGAAAAAATACAATTACATAATTGATTTGCAAGAGCTTACACCCGAATAACCAAACACTCTTGCAATGAGCTATTTATAAGCTCCATATCCTAACTACCTCTAATTATGGATCACTTATTAAATAACAAGTGTCCATTTACATTAAATGCTATTCAAACCAACTAGCTAACTAATCTCCTAAAATAGAGCCTAAGATACGACACATTTGGAGAGTCATATCTTGTTACAACAATATACTAATTTCTAATTGTCTCCATTAATTAATCATTCTAGAATAATAATTATTAATTTAATTCCTTAAATTAATAATTATTTTATTTCAATTTTATAACATATGATAATAAATTATTTTTGGATCATCTAACAGAAAATTAGACCTTTCGATCCCCAACAACGGTGCCACTATGTTAGCACCACATGATTTCATTTTAGGATGAGGGAAAATGATCACAAAGGTAACCAAAAACCACTTTTTGTTGATACACTGGTCTTCTTCAACCAAAAAGGGCTCCCTCACTTGTAAAACTCAGAGATACAAGACTTTGGAACACTAATTCTAAGAGAGACCATATCTGAAAAGGGAATTTGAAATATTCAGTTGAAGTATGAATTGCCAAATAGGATGGAAATATGTGATCAATTTGACTTGCTACCTATTTTACTTCTGCAAATAAAAGCAAATATCACCCACAAAAGCTTGTTAAGCATAAACTTTGGACATGAGAAATGAGTTGTAGTATACAGGAGAAAACAAAAAACAAAAATTATTTCCTTGAACATAACAATATTGCTTATACATAAGAAATAAATTGAACAAAAGTAACAACATGCACTGGTATGCAATATTCCATTTCCAACTGAAATACAGACACAGTTGTTTTAGAGCAGTTTAAGCAAAATTCTAGCCCAACAGAAATCACTACATGGATAAAACAAGAAATTATACAGAAGAACTAATTGAATCACAGATAAATAGACAAAAAATACTCCAAAGTTTCTTAGCATAAGTATCCTTGCAGAAGATAATTGGTGAACCCTAAAGTCATAAGCATTCCATTCATAAAAATTGATCACAATCACATAATTTCTGATAACCAGTTCAAAATAACGTTGAACCAACAAAAACCTGTTTCATATGTGTTTATGATGGGTATGAGATTTTTGGGGTTAATCAAAATCTCTTTCCCTAAACAGATAGATTCTGAGGCCTGTGGGTTATGGCCCACTAAGCCTATCGAAAGCGCCTTAGGCTTTAAGCCTTTAACCTTTAACCATGGACTTACTTTAGAATCAAAGCCACCATACTGCACTATCAGTAGCTTTAACTATCGAGAGATTACACATGCCTTTATGCCTTAAACCTCGTTGCCATGCATTAATCGCATTACACAGGAATAATGGTGAAACCTCGCTCCGGCCCACATAATCCGAATTCAAACTATATAAGCCACAACTAGAATTGTCAGTGAGTCTGCTCTCGTCGTTCTCCTATGTACCGCGCCAACCTTCAATCTCTGATAGCGATCGCTCTGATCACTTATCGGCGATATTAGAATATCATCCCTTCGCATTATCTTGTCCCATTTCCATCCGCCTTCGATCTCTCTAACATGTGATCATTGATCGCATATAAACCACCGATCGTTGATTGGTCTATTGACGATATTGCTTATCGGCCTTCGGTGTATCCACCATCCAGATTCCTCTGGTCCTTTTACTCACTGATCTGTAATCAGCCTTCTGGAGCTGATTGGGTTATATACCACTCTGTATAAAGGTTCAAGTCTGAATTCTCGGATCCAACTGTGTTTACACTGTTTCTTAGTGTAAATAGGAATTCGCTCGCATTTGATGGGTTTATGCCTTTCCCAGGCTTCCTTCTTCCATACACCGCCAACACACAACATAACATATACAATATTTCATTGGATCTCCATCAATCCTATAGTGGTCGATGGTCGATCAGCATGCATTCATAATTGGCTTTAAACGATCAGTGCATATATACATAAGATAATTTGAAAGAGAAAATATTACACAGGCATGTAGGAAATCCACAGGACACATATGTATTATATTATAAATAACAAGGTTATAGCTAAGGCATTTCAGACTTAAAACTGGTTCTTCCCTGACTACATCAGTGTAAGCACTGATTACACAATCTATTCATGTCACTCTGTGTTCCCTCTCTTCTCTCTTGAACACGCAAAACACATATTTATGAATGGAAGATTTGTTGGATTATTGTATCGGATCACTGAAAGGATCCGATCATATCCTCTAACAAAAGCCCTTAAAGCATGCTACATGCATAAAAATGGCAGATCACAATAATAACAAATCTTCAAGACTTATCCTATTCCACCCTTTAAATATGTTATAAAACAAATTCTTCTCCTTGTTTTTCTCCCTTGGTCAATGCTCTCCTCTTCTCTCTGATTTGGGTTCCTCCGTTTGTCTAAGGGTGATTGATGCTCCTGCATCAGACTCCTGAGGCACAAAAATTTTCTGACCTCCTGGTCATATGCTTCTCCTTGTGCTTAGCAATTCTACCTACTACATTTCTTCAATGGAACTGCCTTCATGGTCTTCTGTGAGCTGCAACCCAACCTCTGCAGTAACAGTCTCCTTCTACTACATGATACCTCCCCAAGCCCTCCTCACTCGGTCTTTTGGCATCCTTCAAGTTCTCTCCTCTGGAACCATATGAGCACTAGGTTGGTGCGGGCCTTTTAACACAAAAGCATGTGTTATCTCTCTGATAAGAGGAGATCAGAGTCAGAAAAGGGTGATGGAATATAAGTGTATGACCCGTGAGGGGAAGCCGATTAGCGATTGCGATAAAGGTAAGGCGTTGGAATCTATGCTAAAGCCGTATTAAGGAAAAAAAGGGTTGTTGCGGAGTAATTCCTTTGTAAATGGATTTATGTGGGAATAGAGCCAATATGAGGGTTATACACTAAATACGTATACCTAATGGAATTGGAAGAATATATATGCAGCCGAGGGTTATGAGGGTTGTTTAGAAACTCCTGATAGAAAGATTTAAGAGGGAGCCTTTAATAAAGCAAGGATATGAAGGTTAAGGGGTGATTTAAATCCCGATAGAGGTTTTAGGTGGGTGATTGAAGTTCCTATACCTCTGAAGAAAGCCAAAGACTAGGTTGGGTCTTGAGGAAGAAGCCAGTAGAATGGCATGAGATGTAGAGAAGGCTGCAACAAAAGAAAGTGAAGCAGTTGAAGGGAAAACTAAAGGAAGTTGAGTTAGAAATGTAAGAATCCATTGTGAACCAGAACAAGGAGAATTTCTGGGAGATAGTGAAGATGAAGACTTGAAGACTGAAACTTCAAGTAAGGCTGAAGGGTCACATGGTTATAAATCTGACAATTTGTGTATGTTTGCAGGTGAAGGAAAATTGGCTGATATTGTCATGAAGAAGGAAAAAGACTAGCAGAATCAAGATTCTATTATGGGAGAAGATGAGGTAGATAGATCTCATATACAGCAGGTAGAAGATGTCAAGCAACTAAGTGAAGGGCTTGAGGAGATTGAAGAAGAGACCATCGAAGAATTTTTGAATCATATGAATGATTTAGAACAACAAGGAGATATGGTGGCTTAACCATCAAGTGAGACCATAGGGTCTTATATTTTTAAGACTGATAGTTTGTGTATGATGGCAGATATTGCAGGAGAAAAACAACCTTTTGAAGATATCTTCATAGGAGATAAACAGCAAGGGACTGAAGGTAAACTTGAGGAAGAGACTATGTTAGCTAAAAACATAGTAAAGGATTATGAATTCAATATGATGATAGGCACAGTAATGATAGCCATGGAAACTATTGAGACAGACAGTAGGGAAGAAGGACATCTACTAAAGGATGTTAAGAAGGAGGAACCCTATGCAAAGGATTTAACTTTGGGAAAAGGAACACTAACAAAGGAGTGTTTTGAAGAGGACGGACAGTCTTTTGAAGATGTCGAAAGTATGGAGGAGTACTCTAGGAGAATAGAGTATAATGAAGAAGACATCTTGAGTGAGGGAAGTAGTGATTTGCTACAACAAAAAGACCTTGAGATGACAAGGGTCAAAGGAAGATAGTTTTTTAATACTGTAACATAGCATGTGAAGGGTGAAGTTGGAACAGAGCATTGGGACAAAGTGCTTGCTAGGTCGGAAGAAGAGCTTAAACTGCTAGAGAAATTGATGAGATCTAGGTTTGGTGCAAGTCATCTCACCTTCTGTTGCCGCTATCTGCATGATAGTAAGACCACAAACTCTCCAGCTTAAACAACTGTACCTCTTTCTTCTTCTTCCTTCTCTCTGGAATCCACCTTCGACCTCTCCGATATGTGATCACTTATCGTCCCTTCGCATTATCGGCATCCCATTGCCATCCGCGTTCGACCTCTCCGACATGCAATCACAGATCACATATAAACCCCTGATCGCCAAATAGCTTATCGGCGATATCGCTTATCGGCCTTTGGCATATCCACCATCCCATTTCCTTTGGTCCTTTGGCTTGCCGATCTACAATCAACCTTCCAGAACTTATTAGGTTATAGACCATGCTTTATAAAGGTTCAAGTCTGGATTTTCAGATCCACTGTCTTTATGCTATTTCTTAGTGTAAACAGGAATTCCCTAGCATTTTATGGGTTTACACCTTTCTCAGGCTTCCTTCTTCCATACACTGCCAACACACAACATAACATATACAATTTTCCATTGGATCACCATCTATCCTATAGTGGTTGATTGTCGATAAACATGCATTCATAATTGGCTTTAAACCACCAACGCATATATACATAAGAGAATTTGAAAGAGGACATATTACACAGGCACGCAGGAAATCCACAAAACACATATGTATTATATTATAAATAACACAGTTACAACTAAAGCATTTCAGCCTTAACACGGGTTCTTCCCCAACTACATCAGTCTAAGCATTGATTACATAATCTATTCATGTCACTCTTTGTTCCCTCTCTTCTCTCTTGAACACGCAAAACACATATTTATAAATGGAAGCATTGTTGGATTATTGGATTGGATCACTAAAAGGATCCGATCATATCCTCTAAGAAAATCCCTTAAAGCACACTACATGCATACACATGGCAGATTACAATATTAACAAGTCTTCGAGACTTATCCTATTACATCCTTTAAATTTGTTTTAAAACAAATTTTTCTCCTTGTTTTGCTCCCCTGGTCCACATTCTCCTCTTCTCTCTACTTTGGATTCCTCTCTTTGTCTAAGGGTGCTGGATGCTCCTGCATCAATTTACCATTTTAAATAGAACATAGACAAAACATACTAAGTTTCTAGATTCGTTGCATCATTGATCCAAATAATGGATCGATCCAAAACCAAAAAGAAGAAATTTTTTTTTTAGGTCCTTTTCCTAAAAAAAAAAACTAAATACGAAAAACTAAACTTTATAAAAGAAATGATAACTTCTAAAAACATCATCGTGAAATGAAATGACAAAAAGAAGAAAAGTGCTATGTTGATTGTGCAAAGGTTGTGTGTAGTTGCACAATAATTATGATGGTATTTTTTCCTTCCAAAGTCAGCACGTGGTTGACAACTGATGATTTCAGTTATCTGCCACATCTCCTCCATGTTCACACCGTTAAACCTTGATAGTTTCCTTCTTCCCAATACCCATGCAAGTGTGTAGGTAGGGCCCGCATAGCAGCTGTGCATCAACTAGATAGTGCATTTTCCAAAACTACCTCTTATATGCCCTCCAGTCTTAACGAAACACCACCATGCTACTATAAGAGGCAGTTTTGGGAAATGCACTATGTCTTTATTGCACAATTGTTGTGCAAGCCCTGCCTACACACTTAACTGCCTCTTATATGCCCTCTAGTCTTAATGAAACACCACCATGTTATTATAAGTTTCTCCAAACATCAAAAAAATACCATTAAATTGATCAAAACAACATATGCAACTTGGATTTAAGCTAAAAACAAAATTTCAAACTTTAGGCAAGGACATGTTACATCCTCTTCCTTTTTGCTAGAGATTTTGCTCGTGGAAGCTTGGGTCTTTGAAGCTTGAGGTGTGGGATCATTTTTCCCAGTGGGTAGTGGCAGGGTAGGTTTTCCTTCATCCATAGCCTTAGATATTAGCCATTGCACTCTTCTAGGTAAATGTTCTTTGGCTTCCTCCTTGTACTTCTTAACTAGTCCCCATGCCTCATCTAAACTATTTTTCATACTCCTCAACTTTGCATTCAATACCAGGTTCCTGACATAGAGGTTTTTACACTGTCTTCTTACAGGAAGGGACCATTTCAAAAAACGTTTACCTTGGTGGCCTGATATGATGCCACCTAAACCTTGGTTTCTTCACTTTTCTCTTTTCGTTTCGAAAATTGCTTCTTACCTTGCTTACCAAGTTTACCTATAGACTCCTTGTTGTGTTTTTTATACATTTCTTAAACGAACAATGTCTCTTTCACTATGTGGGTGGCTTTCTTCTCATGTGTTTCATGCACTTCTTGTTCCTCCTCACAAATTTTGATTGATGAAGATTTTGTCTGTGGTAGTAAACCAATGCTAGGTAGAAAGTCTAACCAATAAATCTTCTTCTTATCAACTGCAAACTTGACCAAAATTTTAATGAGGAAAAAATGGAGAAGACTGGAAATATGTTTATCCTTTTGAAGCTGGAATTTTGTTTCCACCCTTTCTAAGCTTTTGAATAAGAAGAAAGGTAGGTCCATGGGTTTTTTCTATGTGAAGTGCCATAAAAGCCTCAAATGACATTGATACACCCTGTTGAATCTACCCTCACATGTGAAATACCTTTGGATCACTTTCAAAATCTCACTGTAATTGTCCTAGAGGTAGATTATGGGGAGATTTGTAGCTAACTTATCACTTAACTCAAGCTTGACAAACTGTTTAAAACCTAAAATATCAAGCTCATCACCTTTGAACCATTTTCACCTACTCTGGGGAGACTTGTGGCATTTGCAATGAGTTTTTATGTGACAATGATTTCCACATTCCCTAACTTAACTCTGTTATCGTGGAAGTTTAGGGAAAAGAGACTAGCTAATATTGCATTATGACCCATTTTCTGGACTTTCTGATAGAATGGAATGCAACCAACATTCTCGAAAGTGACTCTAATGGTTGGGGAGGATTTTATTAGGTTTAGGGTGTTAGGATCAATCCATACAATATCCCATCCTTTTCTACTACTAGTGGGAGCCATTAAACCTACACTTGGCAAGTTCAACTTAACCTTAATGTGAAACTGCATGTATACGTCAGACAGTTAGATACTTGACAACCATGAAAGCACAAACTTCACCAATCAACAATATTAGACAGTGATGACAGAGCAAGTTTCTAACATTCAAGACAAGCGGGAAAAAATTCTATTTCACTTTACAAATTTCCCTCACCACTTAGCATTGCATGATGGCTCGTTTTCTAATTAACAAGACATGACTTCAAGCTATAAATTTGACTGTACAAGTAGTGTGTGCGTAGCGAAGTTTTTTAAAAGGAATGCAACAATATATTTACTTTCTGTAATTTGAGTGTTGAAAAATAAATTCACAAAATAGGAAACTGACTCCTCCCTCCCACACTAGTGGAATTTCTCTTTGTTAATGCCGATGACATCAGGACACACTGTGCAGTGGTTGCATAGCACTCTGTGTATCAACAACGCACCACAATTTTTGAAATTCATATGCAGTTTGCCTTTCAATGCATAATTGGTCTTCAACTCTCTTGCGCGATGAACCAATACATTTTCTTGTGATAAAAAACAACGAAAATGGCAGCCTCCTCGAGTGATTTGAAAATGATTCCTAATCTATGATGACGTAATTAAACATGGTGTTTAATTAGCACTCCACCTGAAAGTAATCATATTTGAATTTGGGAGCATGATCGGATCTGAGAAAATGATATGGGTATGATGACCAAAGTTCGTGTATGGTATATGTGGACCAAAGTTGTGTATTGTGTATGTGGGTGAGGTTCTCTCATCATACGCAATAATGTAATAGAAGGGGATTTAGGCTTAGAATAGAATAAGAGATAAGATGAATATTTTGGAATAGGGAATAGTTTGAGAGAATAAGGGGATAGGGCGAATAGGATAAGTAGGGCTAAGGAAACAAATTGGGAATAAGGAATGGGAAAATTTTTGAGGAAAATAAATGATATTAGAAGAGGGAGGGAAATTGTGATATTTGTAACCATGCTTCTTTAGACATCATCCTTTTCACTATAAACACATTTCCATGTGAACCCTCTAACAAACCCTTAGTTTGAAATGAACCTGACTCAAAAATTATAATGACAACTATCAAAAACTTTGAACACCCCTTCCCATTATCGATCAGAACTTTGATGACCAAGTGATGAAAAAGTTCATGTTGACTTTCCACGTAGTGGTTGGTCGATCTCATAACAACAAAAATGTTTGTGAGTTTGACCTTTTCCATGACAACAAAATTATTTGCGAGGACATTCGACTACTAATAAACTAACTGACTCTAACAATATCTATTGAATATAAGTTTAATCTTTTAATTTTGAAAAGGTTTAGATACTATGCATTCAGTCTTTTTAATATTAGTGTATATGCTATGATCCAAAGCAATGGTAAGATATATACAATGAAATGTATATTTTACTTTTAAATCCAATAATATTTATTAGATTATGTAAATCATAACATAAGCGATATTAATGACTCTATCTTTTAGTTTTTGTTGATAACATTCAATATTTTTACTATGTTGGTTACCTTATATGTCCAATAAGATCTCCTTAGTCATATCTAATATATAGAAATGCTATGGTATGTCCATGTGAAGCACATTTGATTTCAGGTTCCTGATGTTTTATTGTTAGTGTTCCATGAAGTTTAAGAACAAGACTCAAGATTTAATAAGTCATTTTCTTGTGATGGTCATTTTGTTTTTCTATTTATGATAAACATGTGAAAATTTTTAACATAATTATGTTATTGAAGGGTAAATTTTTTAATCAAACCTTTATTGGTGAAGGGTTAATTTATTATGAAAACATCAAGCTTGAAAGGCAAATTTTTAAACATAAGGTTTCTTAATGGGAAGCATAAGAACCCAAAACATCAATTTTTTTGTATGATGGTGTTGAAGCCCCGAAAATCGGGTCGACAACAAGGGGGATACCCACCCGGTCTGGACCTTGGTTGGCAGCTCCTTATCCGTTTGGTATAGAGGGTCCGACTGGGGATAATGGGACTAGTTTCCCAATCTAAGGGTGTGTGTGTGTGCAGAGTTGGATGTTGTTGATCTAAGAATACTTGAAGCTAATCTAATTCAAACTTTTAAACTAAATCTATGCTATTGTAATCTAATGAAAAATAGCACATCTAATCTATGCTAACCCGGGGTGTATTTCTTCTATTATGCGATCTAAAAAGATTTCAAACAATAACTGGTAATAAAGATCATTCAGCTATAATAAGAATAGAAATCAATTAAGATGAACTACTTTGCATAAAAAGTTAGGCAAAACAGTTGTGAATAGCATATCGCATAATAAGTTATTCATATATCAAACATAAATAAATGGCTCCACCGTACAAAAGTGCCAAATGGTAACTCACAAATTCATGCAATAACATATAAACAGCTGAAACTATATATCACTTTCAGAATATAAGCAGAAATGGCCAAGAGATAAAAGTACCATTTATGACTGATCCTACTTATAAGCTTCAAGCAAAAATGATTTATCTCTACTTGTTCTAACATCTACTAAGAGTACAAAAGTGCAACATCAGTAGCAGACATCAAATGCAAACATTAATAAACCTCGATCCATCCATTCATCAAAACCTCCTCTGAGGGTGCAGAAGTGCATGTTCTGAGGACAAGTTTTTTGACAAATTTCTGGACCCCCTTCCAAATGCAATGAGAAGGGTTAAAATACTACTTCCTAATTCTAATAATAGTTTATTTACAAAATTTAGGATGCGGTTTTCAAATGACCGTCCTTTTTCTAATCTAATTCTAAAAGAAAAAACAACATTCTAAACAAGGCTATTTCTGAATCTGATCTTTAAAGTTGCAAGTGTTCATCATGGGCTTGAGGAGAGTCGGATGGCTGATTTCTGCTCTGAGCGGGGTTGCGAAAACGGAATCTATGAGAGCTGGCACTACTTTTTCGGCCGCGTTTATGATGCATTTCACAGTCATCCATTGACTATGCGGCTTGACCAAGTATGCCCAGTAACACTCCCAATTTAATCTGTTTAATGCTTGGATCACTTTTCCCTTCTCCTGCGCCTTCTGCTTCCATTCTGCTTTCAGCCGTAGTTTATTTGGTAGATACCCCGGGGTGGTCTCCTTGATTAAATTTGCTCTATGCAAATTTTCATTTACACAGTCGATAAGAATGCTTGCCTGCGCGGCCGCTGTCTCCGGTGCTTCTTCTGCCTACCTGATTTGATCGTCCCATTTATCAAAGAGCAATTCTTTATGATTCTCGTTTATTCTGGGTGCACTTGCTCTTTTCCTTTCATCTTCATCCTACCAAGCCAAGTACTCCGTCACTCGTTTGTCACTCTGATCATAGTCACTTCGCAAGTCTACCACTTGATTGGTGATTTTATCACTCAGTTCGCAATAATGACTCCACTGTGATATCTTACGTCCCAACTCTTCCTGTTGCTGCAGTAGTTGTTCATTTAAGCCAATAGACTCTGAAATAAATTCTGTAAGCTTAGGCTCATCTTTATGCATTTCTTGGAAAATTTGTAATTGTTTTCCTTTCTTGTCTAGACTTCTTTGATAGCCTATCTGCATCTGCTGAAAGTCTTTCTGCAACTTCTCGAGCTATTTGTTAGCTTCAGTATTACCATTGGCTTGTTGGAATTGTTGTTGTAGTAGATGTATTTGATCTTCTTGTTCTTTCAATAGTTGCTTAACTTCCGATGCCTTGTCAATAGTTGCAGAAGAATATGCTCCTGCGATCTGAGACAACTTAGTGAGATTTTTAGATGGGTTATTGTTGGGGTCTTTCCATAAGACGTCCAATTGTTCAGCATCTCGTGACAGTGTATTTTCTAGTTTTCTTTTCTTTCTCTGTCTTCTTACTACTGCTTTATGTTCGGGACTATAGAATACATCCAGTGGAGAAATTTCTTCTACATTAAGTAGAATCTCAGAAGGTGGAGCGATAGGAATGTGCTTTATTTCTGTGACACTGCTGACTATGGTCGAAACCACTTCTTGTGCTACCTGTGTATTGCTCACATGCATTCTTGGGGCTTGCCCTTCAAGATTGATCAGCTCATTGAAGGTTTCCCATTCTTTGTCTAACTCTGTTGTGACAGGTGGCGTTTTAATGAGGAGAGGAGGGACATCTCTTGGCGGAGAGGCGATAACATGCTGTTGCGACATTGCACTTGACTGAGCCGTGTCCTTAGCTGTTTCTTCGTTCTTGCCTTGGTCGCTTCTAGACCCTTTAGAATGTTTAGGTACTCCTTGCGCAGTGTTAGATTTAGATCTGGAAGTGCTTGAGTTCCCACTGAGGCTAACGCTTGGAGTCGGTTCTCTGGCAGGCAATCGCAGCTTTTCTAAAGGAACACTGGCCAGTCTTCTTTCCCTGTATACCATGAATTTTTGGAGGTCATCTGGAGACAATTTTGATTGAGCTTCCCGCAAAATTTCCTGGAGTGAGCGTTTATTCTGAAATAAATCATCAAATAAATCCTTCTTTCCAACAAATACCTTTATTTTCACATTCGTTGTGAAATCTTGAGAAACTTCATTAGGGTCAAATGGCCTTGCTGGGAATTTAAATAATTGTAGACACGTCACATTCTCCACTTCGGTGAACGCGTGACCTACATCGAACAATGAAAAGGCCCCACAAGCTACAGGAAACTGAGGCCATATGGCCTTCTTTTTGTCTTTTAGGTCCTTAGTTAGGCCGCCTTCTAAACAGGTTTGATAAGCAATTTCTCGAGCCAACAGTTTGTCAGGAATATACAAGGGCAGGACATGAGGAGGGACGGTGCTTCCAAATACTCTAATATAGGTGAACCATTCTTCCCCAAACCATCTTGCGATGGGGATGATATCTATCTGTGCCTCGGGTGAGCACCTCGGGGGGTCTTCATCATACATCATTCTATACAAGGGTAAGATAAGCCCGTGACAAATCTGGTAGAAATGTGGGATGAAACGAGAATCCCACAGTATCTTATGATAAACATGGATAGGTAATGGGTCCTGGGTAGTCCATTTCCAACCCATAATGGGAAATTTAGACATATAACAAATAGAATCCATAATATATGCGGATAGATAAAAAGGAGGATAGATCCTTTGAGACAAGGATCTCTTAGACCGGTAATTGATAATAGCCATGTATAGATTATCAGAAAAGATCTTGGCCCAATCCATAATATCGGCATTTGTGGCAGCATCTATTAATGGTAACCATTCAGATGAAAACTTATTGATATCTGGCATCCCAAATAATCTACAAAGCATGGCCGCAGCAAAACAATACGGAGAGGTGAGGGAACCAGTGCTGTACATACCGTTTTTGTCTTTCTTGAGCAGTTCCTCTTTTCTGGACCAATCTTTGGTGGTCTCTGATAGGTCTGGGTTCTCCGCCACAAATTTCTTAACGAATTGTGCATTGTAAGTCGCCTGCGGTTCAGGAAGATGATACATAAGCTTTAAATCTTGTGCAGCGAATGATCCGATGAGCCCTTGCCCTTGAATCTTGAATTGTCTGTCGTTCATGTCTGCATTGTCAAGTATCCACTTGATCATATCCGTATATGGTAGAATTTTGGGTCTTGCTGCTATCCGATGAAGAAATGAGCATGCTAGCTCTTCTAAGGACGCTTTAGAAGAGCGTTGTGAGCCCGTGACAGCAGTAACCTTCATTATTCTGGGATTATCCTCTTCAAGCAGTCTGTACATGCTTTCCCACGTTGATATCGTTGCGTCTTTGTTACAGGCTGTGTCTGTATACAAAGGCGCCATTTCCTTTGTCTTTTCCTTCACCTCAAAGCCCTGAGCTCTATTTTTCTTTCCCATTTCTTCCTGCGTATGGCTGTTTATCGTCTTTCGCTCTCCGTTTCTGCAGCTCACAAGTGAAATGGAAATGACTGATCAAGAAAGCTGATGGGAGAGTTTTAAATGCAGCAGATATATCAAATATGCCACCTTACGTGAAGTAATTCTTTACAAAAGCACGCGTCTACATTTCATTTAATAGCTGACAACTAATCCCTTTACTATCATTAAAAGTGCATGATCTTGAGTCAGATTATGGTAAGTGGCTTTCCTTGAATAGCGTGCCCGAAGGATTCGTAATGAAGTGATTTTACGATTTGCCTACGTAACATCGCAGATCGCGCCATTGCAGATCGCACCATCGCAGATCGTGCAAACACACGAATATAACATCGCAGCGATCGCAACATTGCAGATCGCAGAAGTTTTATGCTTGCCAAATCTTGTCAGCTCATTTTCTGCGATATGCGATCTTGCGATCGGTGTTATCGCAGATCGGTAAATCTTGAAGTTTTTCTGTTATGAGTGTTACTTTATTGCGATGCGATATATTGCTTAGCATGAGGGTCTTGTACATACCAATATTATAGTGAAATGGAGGCACTTCCGATCCTTTTTTGCAATGCGGCTTTAAAGATTTTTCCCTTATCATAGACTTAGGCTTTAAAATATTCAAAAGATCTTCGTAAGTTTACGATGGTAACCTTACTTTGAAGAAAGGAAACTCTTGCTTTTCCTAAATTTTAACTAAGGGTCCCCATTCATTTAGTATTTTGGACAACACTTAAATGAAAAAAGGGGGTGTTGTTGCTAGCCACAACAATTGGCGATTCACTTGGGAGAACCAGTTATTTTTGCATTTTCTATTGAATTTTTCAAACTTCCGAAACAACAATTTTTTTTTTCTTCAGAAAATTAAACTTTATTATAAAAAGATAAAGCATATTATACTCCAAACTGTCAATGATATCTTGTTTCAACTTCTTTATTTTTTAATTGTTTGTTTCCTGAGCTTATCCTTGCATTTACACCAACCATTACTTGGTCTTGTAAAGATAAACATAAAGTCTTCCCTACATAGCAGCTTTTTTAAATATGCTCCTTTGTTGCAGGTAGAGCCTCTGCTGCCAGCAAGTGTCCATAGCCTCGACAGGGTTACCTATTACCCAGTAATGATCCTTTATCCTGTTTAAGGTGATCTACAACCTTCAAAGAAAAATCTAGATTGACACTTTTTCCTTTTTTATTCTTAAAGAACAATGTCTTGGTTTGGTAGCCAAATTATGACATAGTCATTCACTTGATTTACACTTTCGTTGAACAAGCTGGCTCGTGATGAGACCCCTTGTCTTGTGATTTTAATAATCTTAAGTCGTTGCCCTGTTTTGGTGGACAGTAATGGCAAAGTCAGCAAAGTTTATAGTATCTGTGATTATGATAAGCCGGCTCGTGATGAGACCTCTTATTCTTTGAGATATAGTGTTTCTTGGATTGTCTCTCTGAATGCTGCGATTTTCTCTAACAGGGAGGATATCATCGCTTTCCTTAAGAAAGTTCTGGACGACAATAATAGAGTTTTTTTTTTTTTTGGAAATGGTTGTTTCTACAGGGGATCCTTATTTTGTTATTGATACCTTTCATTGTACTGATATAAAACAATTTCTTCACTAAGATTGCTTTCGTCAAGTTTTTTGGAAGTTGAAACTAGTATCATATCTGGTTTAAAGTTTTTAACTATATCTATTAATAATAAAGATCAAGTTTCTAAATTTTTTTTTTTGCTATTTATACAAGCAAAAGTTCAAAATCTGATAGAGAAATGGTGTCTTTAGTAAATGACAAATGCTGTTAACCACAACAAATTTTATTAGGAAACAAAAACATTCAAAGAAATGAGAGGTTGAAATTCCCTAAGATTATGTACATAATAGGGATAATCTCTTCTCTTATTTTTCCTACCAATACTTAAAAACCAAATTATCCACCTAATAACCTAGCTAAATTACTCCTACTCATATTGTAATTATACACAGAAAAATTAACTAGGTAAAATGATATTTCCAGTGGAACCATCTTTTCATTTTTATTCCTACACGTATGTACCTTTTAAACATCAGTGTTGAGAACAAAGCTTTTCTTGAATTGTGAACATTGGATGTGAAATTAGAAAGTGTAACTTCAGTCGAAATCCTGTCTGAAATTTCTTTCTTATGAAATCTTCTGTCCAATTGGATACCTATTGGATCATAAAAATCGGGATGAATTTCTGTTATGGATTGGTGATCATGTAATAGGAAAGATGACAAGCCAGGTTGCGAATATGATTTTTCAGTTTTAATGGCCTGTAATCCATTAGGCGTAAGAGTCAAGCTTTTAGCAATTTCTTGTAAAAGGAAAGTTTCCATATATAAATCACTAAATAAATTAATGAGGAATAGATAGAAATTTGTGACAAGAGATTTATCTATTAACGCGAACTGCTGGCAAGTTTCCAAAAATACTTTCTTTCGTCGATGATGTCTTGGAGGACATAGAAGTTTTTTAAGAAAGTCTGATATTGATTGATCTTGGAATTGAAAAAGTTCTGTACTTCCTTGACACAATCTAGTTTTCCAAAATGGTAGTACATCTTTCGAATGTTCTTTGATAAGGTGCTCAGTATACCATAGTAATCTATCAAAAGTCTGAAAATTTAAAGCACAATCTGATTTTGTACAAAATAAGTGCAAGTGAGAAAGAATGAAATGATTATCTGTACAAATAATGTTACAGCACAACTAGGATTGACTTGAAATATCTTCTTTTCCACAAGAACTGGCCAGAATTATGGGATCCGAGCAATTTCGAATTTTGTCTTGTGAATCAGAAGACAAGTTATGATTTTGAACAGGCATGGGGGTTTTTTCATGATATGAATCATAGATCGGGGTATTGTCTTGGATAGTAAAATCATGCAAATGATCCTTTACTTTGGAATGAGGATTGACTGATATGATTCTTAAATTAGAATATCTCTCATTATCTGAGCTTTGTTGAGTTACTTGAGATAAATCAACAACATCATTGTCAGCAAAGTAGCTATCATAAATGATTTTACAGGTTTCCCTAGATTTCTCTTTTTGATTGAATATTTTCAGACAAGGAAGGTCAAGTGGTTCTTGTTTGAAAATGATCAAAGGATGTTCTATAGCTGTCTTTTTATCTTGAAAACCTAATGATGACTTATTTGAGTAATCCTCTGTACCTTTTGAGATATCTTTAATATTGAGAGGGGAAAAATTATCATCACTAAAAACATCAGGATAAAGAGAAAAATGCGATTCTGGAATAATGCATTTGAAAATATCATCATGGAAAAATCTTTGTTCATCAGATTCATCATAGACATCGAGCTTTAGATCATACCTTTGTGTACTGATACTTTTCGAAAGAGAATTAGTTTGTTGTTCTAACCTTGGCATCTGCATTTGTTGACTTCCAATGATATTATCTGACCTTGTATCAAAGTCATCTCCTGGTTCCAAGGCAAGCTTTCCTCCATCATTCTCGCTTTCGTCTTCTTGCATTAGAGCATGCATGTCTCCTAGGCTTTGGGAACCTTCTCCATCATGAGTGATTTGTATATTCAAATTGGTATTCTCATTCATATTAGAAGAAAATGAGACACAGCTTGGACTAATTTCTGCTGGATCGGACATAGGAGGCAGGGAATGCTCAACATAATCTGAAGATTCTTCATCCGTGAGTTCACTTTCAAGATCATACTCTAGAAAATTAAGATGAAATCGCATATTAAAATACCTAAAAGATTCATCTTGTTTCCGTAGATAATCAATTTCATCATATACCTGTCATAACAATCAAATTTACAAATGAAAGTCTTGACGAATTGGTCCCAGCTGTGAATTGAGGGAACTGGGAGGGTTCTACACCATTTTCTAGCTTCCGCCGTGAATGTAAGAGTAAAAATTCTGCATAAAACGCCTTCATCAATTCTTTGAACGTTCGAACTTGTAACTCTTTGAATAAATTGAAGAGCATGATTAAAAGCAGAAGAATTATTCTTACCATTGAATTTTACCTGAGACGAGAGTCTTACCACTTCAGGTGGAGTGTTGGAAGAGGCACGAACATGGATGCAACTCCAAATGGGAAGTTTGTGAGCAACCATCCTAATTCAAATGTTACAATTGAAAACCATTCCAACAGACACTATGTTCAGGCCCTCCTTCTAGCGCCAAATATGTTGAAGCCCCGAAAATCGGGTGGACAACAAGGGGGATACCCACCCGGTCCGGACCTTGGTTGGAAGCTCCTTATCCATTTGGTATAGCGGGTCCGACTGGGGATAATGGGACCAGTTTCCCAACCTAAGGGTGTGTGTGTGTGCAGAGTTGTATGTTGCTGATCTAAAAATACTTAAAGCTAATCTAATTCAAACTTTTAAACTAAATCTATGCTATTGTAATCTAATGAAAAACATCACTTCTATTATGCGATCTAAAAAGATTTCAAACAATAACTGATAATAAATATCATTGAGCTATCATACGAATAGAAATCAATTAAGATGAACTACTTTGCATAAAAAGTTAGGCAAAATAGTTGTGAACAACATATCGCATAATAAGTTATTCATATATCAGACATAAATAAATGGCTCCACCGTAAAAAAGTGCCAAATGGTAACTCACACATTCATGCAATAACATATAAACAACTAAAACTGTATATCACTTTTAGAATATAAGCAGAAATGGCCAAGAGATAAAAGTACCATTTATGACTGATCCTACTTATAAGCTTCAAGCAAAAATGATTTATCTTTACTTGTTCTAACATCTACTAAGAGTACAAAAGTGCAACATCAGTAGCAGACATCAAATGCAAACATTAATAAACCTCGATCCATCCATTCATCAAAACCTCCTCTGAAGGTGCAGAAGTGCATGTTCTAAGGACAAGTTTTTTTGACAAATTTCTGGACCCCCTTCCAAATGCAATGAGAAGGGTTAAAATACTACTTCCTAATTATAATAATAGTTTATTTACAAAATTTAGGATGCGGTTTTCAAATGACCGTCCTTTTTCTAATCTAATTCTAAAAGAAAAAACAACATTCTAAACAAGGCTATTTCTGAATCTGATCTTTAAAGTTGCAAGTGTTCATCATGGGCTTGAGGAGAGTCGGCTGGGTTATTTCTGCTCTGAGCTGGGCTGCGAAAACATAATCTATGAGAGCTGTCACTACTTTTTTGGCCGCGTTTATGATGCATTTCACAGTCATCCATTGACTATGCGGCTTAACCAAGTATGCCCAGTAACACTCCCAATTTAATCTGTTTAATGCTTAGATCGCTTTTCCCTTCTCCTGCGCCTTCTGCTTCCATTCTACTTCCAGTCGTAGTTTATTTGGTAGATACCCCGGGGTGGTCTCTTCGATTAAATTTGCTCTGTGGAAATTTTCATTTACACAGTCGATAAGAATGCTTGCCTGCGTGGCCGCTGTCTCCGCTGCTTGTTCCGCCTGCCTGATTTGATTGTCCCATTTATCAAAGAGCAATTATTTATGATTCTCGTTTATTCTGGGTGCAATTGCTCTTTTCCCTTCATCTTCATCCTACCAAGCCAAGTACTCCGTCACTCGTTTGTCACTCTGATCATAGTCACTCCACAAGTCTACCACTTGATTGGTGATTTTATCGCTCAGTTTGCAATAATGACTCCACTGTGATATGTTACGTCCCAACTCTTCCTATTGCTGCAGTAGTTGTTCATTTAAGCCAATAGACTCTGAAATAAATTCTGTAAGCTTAGGCTCATCTTTATGCATTTCTTGGAAAATTTGTAATTGTTTTCCTTTCTCGTCTAGACTTCTTTGATAGCCTATCTGCATCTGCTGAAAGTCTTTCTGCAACTTCTCAAGCTATTTTTTAGCTTCAATATTAGCATTGGCTTGATGCAATTGTTGTTGTAGTAGCTGTATTTGATCTTCTTATTCTTTCAATAGTTGCTGAACTTCCGATGCCTTGTCAATAGTTGTAGAAGCATATGCTCCTGCAATCTGAGACAACTTGGTGAGATTTTTAGATGGGTTATTGTTGGGGTCTTTCCATAGGACGTCCAATTGTTCAGCGTCTTGTGACAGTGTATTTTCTAGTTTTATTTTCTTTCTCTGTCTTCTTACTACTGCTTTATGTTGGGGACTATAGAATACGTCCAATGGAGGAATTTATTCTACATTAAGTAGAAGCTCAGAAGGTGGAGCGATAGGAATGTGCTATGTTTCTGTGACACTGCTGACTATGGTAAAAACCACTTCTTGTGCTACCTGTGTATTGCTCACAAGTGTTCTTGGGGCTTGCCCTTCAAGATTGATCAGCTCGTTGAAGGTTTCCCATTCTTTGTCTAACTCTGTCGTGACGGGTGGCGTTTTAATGAGGAGAGGAGGGACATCTCTTGGCGGAGAGGCGATAACATGCTGTTGCGACATTGCACTTGACTGAGCCGTGTCCTTAGCTGTTTCTTCGTTCTTGCCTTGGTCACTTCTAGACCCTTTAGAATGTTCAGGTACTCCTTGCGCAGTGTTAGATTTAGATCTGGAAGTGCTTGAGTTCCCACTGAGGCTAACGCTTGGAGTCGGTTCTCTGGCAGGCAGTCGCAGCTTTTCTAAAGGAACACTGGCCAGTCTTCTTTCCCTATATACCATGAATTTTTGGAGGTCATCTGGAGACAATTTTGACTGAGCTTCCCGCAAAATTTCCTGGAGTGAGCGTTTATTCTGAAATAAATCATCAAATAAATCCTTCTTTCCAACGAATACCTTTATTTTGACATTCGTTGTGAAATTTTGAGAAACTTCATTAGGGTCAAATGGCCTTGCTGGGAAATTAAATAATTGTAGACACATCACATTCTCCACTTCAGTGAATGCGCGACCTACATCGAACAATGAAAAGGCCCCACAAGCTACAGGAAACTGAGGCCATATGGCCTTCTTTTTATCTTTTAGGTCCTTAGTTAGGGCGCCTTCTAAACAGGTTTGATAAGCAATTTCCCGAGCCAGCAGTTTGTGAGGAATATACAAGGGAAGGACATGAGGAGGGACGGTGCTTCCAAATACTCTAATATAGGTGAACCATTCTTCCCTGAACCATCTTGCGATGGGGATGATATCTATCTGTGCCTCGGGTGAGCACCTCAGGGGGTCTTCATCATACATCATTCTATACAAGGGTAAGATAAGCCCGTGACAAATCTGGTAGAAATGTGGGATGAACCGAGAATCCCACAGTATCTTATGATAAACATGGATAAGTAATGGGTCCTAGGTAGTCCATTTCCAACCCATAATGGGAAATTTAGACATATAACAAATAGAATCCATAATATATGCGGATAGATAAAAAGGAGGATAGATCCTTTGAGACAAGGATCTCTTAGACCGGTAATTGATAATAGCTGTGTATGGATTATCAGAAAAGATCTTGGCCCAATCCATAATATCGGCATTTGGGGCAGCATCTATTAATGGTAACCATTCAGACGAAAACTTATTGATATCTGGCATCCAAAATAATCTACAAAGCATGGCCGCAGCAAAACAATACGGAGAGGTGAGGGAACCAGTGTTGTACATACCGTTTTTGTCTTTCTTGAGCAGTTCCTCTTTTCTGGACCAATCTTTGGTGGTCTCTAATAGTTCTGGGTTCTCCGCCACAAATTTCTTAATGAATTGTGCATTGTAAGTCGCCTGCGGTTCAGGAAGATGATACATAAGCTTCAAATCTTGTGCAGTGAATGATCCCATGAGCCCTTGCCCTTGAATCTTGAATTGTCTGTCATTCATGTCTGCATTGTCAAGTATCCACTTGATCATTTCCGTATATGGTATAATTTTGGGTCTTGCTGCTATCCGATGAAGAAATGAGCATGATAGCTCTTCTAAGGATGCTTCGGAAGAGCGTTGTGAGCCCGTGACAGCAGTAACCTTCATTATTCTGGGATTCTCCTCTTCAAGCAGTCTGTACATGCTTTCCCACATTGATATCCCTGCGTCTTTGTTACAGGCTGTGTCTGTATACAAAGGCGCCATTTCCTTCGTCTTTTCCTTCGCCTCAGAGCCCTGAGCTCTATTTTTCTTTCCCATTTCTTCCTGCGTATGGCTGTTTATCGTCTTTCGCTCTCCGTTCCTGCAGCTCACAAGTGAAATGGAAATGACTGATCAAGAAAGGTGATGGGAGAGTTTTAAATGCAGCATATATATCAAATATGCCACCTTACCTGAAGTAATTCTTTACAAATGCACACGTCTACATTTCAATTAATAGCTGACAACTAATCCCTTTACTATCATTAAAAGTGCATGATATTGAGTCAGATTATGGTAAGTGGCTTTCCTTGAATAGCGTGCCCGAAGGATTCGTAATGAAGTGATTTTACGATTTGCCTATGTAACATCGCAGATTGCGCCGTCGTAGATCGCACCATCGCAGATCGCGTAAACACATGAATATAACATTGCAGCGATCGCAACATCGCAGATCGCAGAAGTTTTATGCTTGCCAAATCTTGTTAGCACATTTACTGCGATATGCGATCTTGCGATCGGTGTTATCGCAGATCGGTAAATCTTGAAGTTTTTCCGTTATGAGTGTTACTTTATTGCGATGTGATATATTGCTTAGCATGAGGGTCTTGTACATACCAATATTATAGCGAAATGGAGGCACTTCCTATCCTTTTTTGCAACATGACTTTAAAGATTTTTCCCTTATCATAGACTTAGGTTTTAAAATATTCAAAAGATCTTCCTAAGTTTACGATGGTAACCTTATTTTGAAGAAATGAAACTCTTGCTTTTCCTAAATTTTAACTAAGGGTCCCCATTCGTTTAGTATTTTGGACAACACTTAAATGAAAAAAGGGGGGTTTGTTGCTAGCCACAACAGATGGATAAAAAGAAATCCAAATTCCAAGCTTAGTGGGTACTAAGCAACAACACTACATAATACACTTGCTAATTATTTATAAAATATTTAGATAAATTTAATATTTTTATATATAATAATAATAATTATTATTTTTAATATATTGAGATTGTTTTTAATATATTTAGACTTAATTTTAAACGAAATTGATTTTAAAATATATTAAAATACATTAAAAAAAAGAAAGAAAGAAAAAGAAAAGAGGAGGAGAGCTTAGAATCTTTGACGAGCCTCGAGTATCTTCATACAAACAACAACGGGCTCATCAGACGTTGAACTTGTGAACTGCCCAGTGCCAGGCCATTCTTGTATAAGGAACATATTGTACTGGAAATTCTGATATTATTGTTTAAGGCCATGGGTTGTCCGATGGTTCCATCTAGATGAAAAGGGGAGTAGGTTATTATCCATAGTCTTGCACACTGCTTTATCATTAATTGTGAGGTGATGTAATGGATATTGTCTTTACTAACTTTTTCTGACTGTTAAAGTTATTGCTCTGCCTGCTACATTAGTGCTGTCATACGGAAATCCCTATTTCCACCTCTATAGGCGCATTAATACACCCTCTGAGGACATTGGCACATGGGGAGACTCTGACATCTATTTACCAGTCAATCTATATACGTAATTTTCAGGCGAACACTTTCTGGTTAATAGTTATGGAGCTGTTCATGATATGATCATCCATCTCGCTGTTTGTATTGATGGTCATTGAAACGCGGAGGCATGCGTAACATAGGCCCATCCATTCTTCTGATATTGATGGCCATGAAATGTCTTCATACAAAACAGAAGACGCGAGCTCGATTGATGATAAATACTGTATACGAAATGATGTATCAGGTGGAATTAGTATTGTATGCATTAATACCATTTATTTATATTCAAATTCAAATTCGAAATTTGAACTTTGAACTTGTAAACCTGCCCTGCCCAAATTCGAAATTTGAACTTGTAAACCAGTAGCGACGAGAAACATGGGTCAGAGGCATTCAGGCCTTTCTGGAACCTTCAACGAATCTTGAAGGCACCCCCCAATTTCCTTCTCTATAAGGGGGAGGAGGAGGGGGGAAAGGCTCTGTAGCTTTATCTTTTACAGAAATGGGCATTGCACAGGTTGTGATTCCCCTTCTGGTTGTGTTTTTGGGATGTTCCTTTTGCCACTGCATTCAGTCTCACTGTCCTCAATATCCTCTCGATGTCGAAGCCTCTCAATATGACTTCAATTGAGTTTATTTACAGCAGGTTTGCAATTTTTGTATTATTTTTCTGTTTCAGTATTGGTTCTCTGTTATTGGGCAGGATCAAGAACAATGAATAAGGTTTGAGTAGTGAGAATTTATGCAGAGGAATTGGCTGGGGCTGGTTTTATATTTTTCAATCTCTACCATTGTATTTATTTAGGTGGTTATTGTATTTTTAATCGGCACATGTATATGGGATTTGAGATTTGAATTTCTTTGCACATAACAAATTATTTTTATAGCCATGAGATTTGAACTCTTCTCGCACATAATGTGTTATTTTTATAGCTATAGAGATTTGATCAGATTTGAACTTTGAACTTTAAACTTTTAGCCATAGAAATTTGAATCTTGAATCTCCTCTTACATATCATATCATTTTTATAGCCACATTCAATTAAACTACCCAAACACTACCGTGAAACTGCTATTAATTCAAGTACTGTAAATAGTTTTAATGGTGGATTTGTGGGTTTAAAGTGAACAAGAAGATTACATGGAATCTTGCTCTAGCACGAGTGAGGTAGGGATTTGATTCCCTAGAATCTTGCTATGGCATGACTGAGGTAGGGATTTGATTGTATTGTTTGAGAATATTGGAATGCTCGGCAGAGCTACAGAATGGGTTTTACAGACCGGCCTCGTTTTAGTATCTGCCCTACGATTTTTCCATGTGTTTTACTATATGGATTGCAGAGCCGGTTCTACTCAGTTGAAGGCTCGGTGCATTTAAGAAAGTACGATTTTCGATGTATTTTTTGGGGTTAATTTAATTGAGAGTTACCAATGCCCCGCTTCTATTTTTGGTAAAGGGTTCGGATTGGGAAATTTAGAAATGGATGGATCTCAGTTACTTTTTCTGCAAAGATAAATTGATTATGCCTTATTAGCTCTTGGTACCAAATTGAGTGAACGTTTGGTAATTTTCGTTTCAAAAAATTGTGTAGATTTAAATAATTTGTTTTTTTTTTTGGATTTTTGAATAATTATTACTGAAATTTGGTATAATTATCGATCAAAGTGTAATTTTTTATACGAATAGCTGATCTTCTAACTATTTTTCACATTTTGGAAAATTTTGGCATATTTTCTAAGCCATTGTATTTGAAATCTAGAAAATATTTTTTTAATTACAAGTTTGAGTCATAATTTTTATGATACAGGTGTTCTAAAAAAAATATTAAATCTATTTATGTAATGAAAAATATATTTTAAATGATAAAAAATCACAATCCACTCATAATTATAAATAAAATTTAAATTTAAATCAGGCAAAAAATAATTTAATTATATAATTTTAATAATTACTATTTACCATTTTTTAAAATAAAAATAAAATATATATATTTTTAATAAATATTTGCTATTAAAAAATATTTTAATTTACATTATATTTTTGTATTGAAGTCTCTGTGATTCATAATGAATTAAGTAAAGTGTTTTGGTAGAAATTACATAAGAGAAATTTTTGGCGCGCTTCGAACTAATAAGTGTGGTTTATCAATGATGAACCACACTTGTTAAATGATGAACCACCACACTTGTTAGTTGGAAACGCGTTAGCCAAAAATTTATCCTATGTGATTTGTACCAAAAAACATTACTTAATTTATTACATTACATTTTTAAACAAAACAATTAAATCTTTATGAACTAGATTGCAAATTCCTATCTATATTGTCTTTAATTCCATTAACTTTCTTTTAAAATATAAATATGCAACTATGTCTCACCTGAAACAATCTTGTAAAATAGCACTCCTTAATAATTATGTGCTAAAAAATGGAACTGTTTTGTTATTTCATTGTTACTAACACAATATACTTTACCTTGATTATGTATTTTTACTTTGATTATGTATTTTGTTCTTGAAATCAAGATAAGTATTGTCTTTGAAATCAAGATAACAATATACTTTACCTTGATTATGTATTTTGTTCACGATAAGTATGGTTCTTGAAATCAAAATAAGTAGGACAAAATGAAGGGTATTCCAAAAAAAAATTTCTCGATGTGAAACTCTCATAAATTTTTAAGCTGTTATTATTATATTTGAAATCCAATAATTGTTATTATTATATTTGAAATTCAATGATCAATTCGTATCTAGTATTTATAATGAGAATTTACATGGAATTTCTTAAAAGATTCAATATTCTCCTACTTTAGGGGTTAATAAAAAGAACACAATTATTTATTTCTTTATTTTCAAACCCACTTTTTGTGAGAAATTAGGGTATTCAATATGAGGCATTTTGCAAGTTGCTCACCACAAATACCCTTTTGGCAAATTTCATACACTAGATTTACAAATAGAAATTTTCAAAGGCTAGATTTACAACTAATCCCTTCTTTATGTGGATAAAGAAATGCAAATAAGTATCTTTAACAAAGTTTATATGTAATTTCAAGAGATGAGTAATGGATAAGAACTCATAATTTTCAACTTCAATATTAACTAAACTTGAAATATTTGTTTTCAAGCATGTTTTATATTTTATGAAGGATAAGTGTTTATGAGTATATGATGATCATAGGAATGTTTTAAATTTTATGAAAGTTTAATGATTGTAAGTATGAAACTTAGGTTTAATAAAAAAATTTATTAAAAATATGTATTATGATTTGTTTTTAAAATAATAGTGTAAAATTATTTTACCTCTATTTTTCTCTTAACAAGGTAAAGAAAAGCAAAAGAAATACAAATCTCTCTTTATGTGAAAGATCAATTTTAAGATTTTATGCGAAGGAAATTATCAAAGAATTAAAGATGTGTAAGTGGATATATATTTAAAATCTCAAGGAGATTATATATATATGGGGTTTTATAAAATATGATAGTTGTCAACATCAAAACAAATTTTCAAAAATCATTATTATTTTTTGTCAAACATAAGAGGTTTTATAAAATATGATACATGTCAACATCACAACAAATTTTAGAAAATCATTATCATTTTTTGTCAAACATTAGATATTGGAATACATTAAGTTTAAATTAAAATGAATCTTGAAGAAGTGATTCTTTCACACTTTGTATATTCACTCATTATGAAAGAATACATAAAAATCATATCTAGAGCATCTTTTGATCTAAATTATTAACAAAAACAAAATGGGGTCTATAATTGGGGAGAAAGGAAGAATTTCAAAAAATTCATATTGTTATGCCTTTGTGCTATTTAGAATTAAGGTGATTCTCGTAGAAAAGTGATGATTATTTCTCTGGTTCCAGGTTAAAATACTAATTATATAATCCTTGAATTCACTAAATAATTGGTGATTCCCAAGTCAAATATAATTGAAAAAATAGATCACCAGGACACAAAACAATATGAGATAATTGATTTGCAATTAAACATTAGGAATTATACATCTATTAGATCCCTATAAACAATTAGGGAGACATTATTTTGGGTTCACCCTCAATGGAATCACTAGAGTCCATCTTAAATATGAAGAAGTTTTTTATATTTTTCTACGAAAAGAAAAATAAAATAAAACTACAACAAATTACCATGGGGGCTTCACTGAATGAGCCTCTGACATATCACGTGTGTTCGTGGCATACTAAGAAATACCCTTAATTTGACTACACATTGGAAAACACCTCTAAAAATCACATTATTCAACCCCCTACCAATACAAAACCAATACACCTTCCCAAACTAGAAAACCCATATTTTCACTAGATGTTGTAGGTATCCATTTTTTCATTAACCTTTTTTATACCCCTTTATAATTTTTCATTAACTTTGAGCTCCATTTTTTATACCTGCTAATATAAAAATCCTTTACCCTTATATATCCCCCAATATATTATGTCATTTTTTCCTCAATATATATCCCCCAATATGAATGCATGTGGTATGGTATTTCTCCCATAGTGAAGGCCCCATGGAAATTACATTAGAGCTAGTTTTAATAACACTAGAGGACATAAAAAATATCTCAAAAGTAACTCTTCAAGAAAACAAAAAATTAATGCAAAATATGCAAAAAGAAGTTGGAAAAACTATCGCAGACAAAAATAAAGATATTTCTTACTTCAGGGACCATAGTGAAAAATTACTCAAGCAAATTAATAATGAAAATAAGTTGTTGGAAACAAAGGAAAAAAATTCATCAAGAAGGTGTTGTAGTAGCTATAACAACCAGACTATATCTTTTCTTACAAGAGCCAAATTTAGGGTTACCTCATCCAAAAATATAAGAGATTTATGTAACGTAGACCTTAATACCATTCTTCATACCCTTGAGCTATAATAAATGGGAAGGTGTTAACATAGGAAATTTGAAAAAAAGAATGGCACATCGCAATCGTGCATTCCATCACATCACATTCATGCACCACAATTTTTTGTTGCAATTAATTTTGTATACCACCCCCTTTCATGCACTTTCCATAGTGGAATAACAACGTATATCACCCCCTTCCATTTCATTTTCACCATGTTATGTCATTTTAATCCTTCCTTTCTCTCTTGCACCATGTTGATTGGTAGCATATCCTTGCCATTCCATCTTGTGTTGCATCACTTGGAGTTTTAACAATCGTACCCACCCACGCCATGTTGCAAGTAGGTATTGCACATGCTTCTCTTGCATCTGTTTTGTTAGAAAACCATAAGTGTTACCCTATTTTCATGTGATCATTCGTATGTCCAACTTTCACCTTCCACATATATAAAAATATAAATCAATATTATTACAATCTCCAACACATAGCCACTTTTTATTTCCCCTTGTTGGCGCATTGTGATTTCACATCACATCGTTGCATTACCATTTTGTGCAACACACATCACGTTTCATATTGAAGTGTCACACCTATTTGCATGTCGCATCACAATTTTGTTTATCAATCTAATTTTTAATATTTCACTGCAGTGAAAACCCTTTACTCATCATGCCATGAAATTTTGCAATGTGATACACAATCACACCATAATCCATCCCTGCATCACATAACATATTAGTTTGTTAGTCTAGGCATAAGTGTTTCTCTATGACACAATTGTTTTGCTTTGCATGTGATATTATTTTGTCATGTATTTCATAGTTGAGTTGCCATACATCGACACTATGGCGCATTACTAAGTCATATCACATCGCAATCTTGATTAGCGCAAAAACACATCTCTTAGCCTCAAACTATACTTGTTTTTACATTGTAAACCAAGTCTGAAATTGGGTGAAGTGCAGGGGGAGTATAGGGCCATAGCACAGAGCTGCAACAAACATAAGAAACAGAGCTTTATAGTTCATTTGTTCTAATTAATATCTTTGATATTCTAGGTTCAATTGATTTGTAGTTCTTCATTATATCATCATCTGAAGATATTATGGCTGTCATACTCATCTTGATTCAAAATGTGTGCAGCTCAAGGAAATTTTATTAGCCATTTATATAATGCATGCATGGATTAAACGAAACCCTAATTCACCAAAGGCTTTGTCAAGAAAAGATGAACTAAGTCGGGAAAGATATTAAGCTAAACTCAGACTTGCCATCCTGGCTCAAGAAAAGCTTGAAAAGGATGTGATGAAAACTATGAATACTACCAACAATATCACATCATGATGAGAAAGCTAATAAAATATCACAAGTTAGTATCCATCAGATCCTAAGGAGAGGTGAGGTTTGAGCAAGATATAGAACAAGAAATATGCGAAATGATTCTCACACAATGATCAACACTCATAAAAAATTATACAAAGCTGACCAAAGAGGCATTTGAACAACACTTGGTGGAGCCCATTAAGCTGCACACAATTCTCACTTCATTCTTTCATAGAATCTAAGCTGACCTAAAGACAATGGTGCCTAATACGTGTGACTACAAATTCATCAATCAAGGTTTAATTTCAAGATTTTTTTTTTATCTATTGTAGTAGATTATAAGGCTTGGCACACTCATATGACCCAAGGATTATAAGCCTTGTTAATTTCGAGGTTGATCTCATGTTAGGTTTCTATTTCATTCAAAAGATTATTTTGGAATTTTAATGAAACAAAATTAGAACATAAAGTAAATTAGAAATTAGACAGGAGGAAAGTTGAGAAGTCATGGAACGTGAACAATCACCTCATTTTATATAAATATAAACCTCTAGTAAGGAGATGGGGATCTTATTTTTTGAGACTCTTTGCATAATTTTTTTTAAAGGGAGAAGCTTCTAATAACCTTGAGGACTAGTTTTAACTTTCTGCACTCCCACTATTCAGATTCTTGAAGATAGTTTGTGACATGGCATTGAAATTTCATCTCTAATAATTAGAAGCTTGAAGGGGCACGACAATGATTTTCTATCATGTGTTATGTATTGCTATAAGACTTTTCTTCATTTATGTTTTATAAGATATGATTGTTGTATATTTGTGGTTGGTTCATGAACTATTACGTCAGTTGTAAGCTCTTAATATTCCAAGAAATTCTTGTTGATTTTTGTATTTGTTTATGATGGTTGTTGATTCTAAATTGTTTCAAAATTCATATTAAATATATTTTAGCTGTCATGTGTCTTAATAAGAGGTTTCCATCACTCTTTCTTCAAAATTCACACTTATTATAAATTTGTTGTAGAATTATTTGTACAAATTCATTTAAAGTATAATCATTAAAGTTTATTTTTATTACATTACATCAAGGAAATTATTTTGTGTTTCCCTTTCATATCTCTGTTGGCATTATGACACAGGTTTGGCTATATGGAACAGGTGTTGTCCTTGATGGCAACTCACTCAAAATGGCAGATCATAGTTCAGCCTCTCAGATTGAAAGAAAATGGGGTATACGAAGGTTCCTCTTAATAAAGTTGTGTATACACGTGGTAGTGCTGATCAAAAGTAGTGTATGTGTATGCACACACTTTCATGCATGAAAAAGCGCGTAAATGTGGGAAAACCTATGATTGGTTCATGGTATTGACTCTGACATATTTGAACCTATGGTTTTGGTCTTTGGTACTGCATCCAAAGTGTTGAACCCAGGTATTGGATCCCTGGTATTATTTCTAAATGGTTTTGGACCATGGTTTGAGTAAGGCCTAAGTCTATAAAACGAGAAGGAGATCATTTGGCAAGGCATCAATTCAAGAATTGAATATCTTAAGAAGAGTAAGATCTGGAACACTGGTGATTGGTTTATGGTGCATTGATGGATCAGAACCAAGGAGGAACCCGAGCGCTAAAAGATGGATAAGCTCTATTGATGAGTCTCATCTCAAGGGTTTAAGAGAAGTATTGTTGTGTGTTTCTGATCTGTTATATTTGGCACCTGTGTTAATCTATAAATCTAATGTCTGAATACTTGAAAAGGGAAAATTTTCTTTTATAGATCTGTACGCAAGTTTGGCGCATCAGAGGTGCGTATGCACGCAGGTTCATCAAGAAAGCATATACGCTAGTTGGATTTGATACAGCTACGTATGTACGTAGGTTTATGCATAATGAAGTAGCGTACATCTTTTGAAATATGTTTTAGTTTCTTCTGTTTATTGTTGCAGTGTTCTGGGTTCAGCATTGCTGTCTCGTTACTGGTATTGTTTTCTGGTTACAACATTCTGAGAAGTGTTTTGTTGATTCGACATTGGGTTGTACAAAGGAGATTTATTATTGCAGATATACTTGATGTATGATTGATGTTATTCATGGATCCAGTCTGAAAATTTATGAAACGTGGTCCCTATGAGAAAATAGATTTTTGTAGCCTTCTGTAGGTAGTAGCGTGCGTACTAGTACCTTAGCTATTACAAGAGCTAAAGGGGGTTGTAGCTCCCTTCCAGGAGAAGCTGGAGAACGAGAGAGGGTTGTAGCCCTCTACAGGTTGTAGCCTGCGTACTTGTAAAGGACTGCACCAATACAGAATCATTGTAAAAAGAATTTTCTAATTGAAAGAAGATAGAGACAAATTATAGCAAGTCGTTTGCACCCACATTGGGTTTCCACCTTACATCTTGTGTTCTTTTATGTGACTGTCTGCTTTATTTTTCTGTTCCTGGTTACTGTTTATATGATTCTGACACAGAGACTAATGAACAACATCTGAAGAATAAACTGAATTATAAGTCTGCAAGTTATACCCGAGTTTCATTAACCAGAGTTGCGTATACACGCTATTTTCACTAACTGAAGTTGCGTATACAAATATTTGTATGAATTGAAAAGAATTTAATAATACTGATTCACCCCCCAGTATTATTTCCAACAATTGGTATTAGAGAAGGTCATTCAGAAGAAGCTTGATCGCTTGAAGGAAGATCTATCATCATGAGCAACTACGAAAGGGAAGCATCGATCAAGCCACCAATTTTTGATGGAAGCAACATCGTTTATTGGAAGGTAAGAATCACAACCTATCTGCAATCTCGTGGTACAGAAGTCCGGGATATCATAGAAATAGGATATACATTTCAATTAGCAACTTCTACAGATACGAGTGGTAAGAAGTAATATGAAACAAATGCAAAGGCTATCAATACTCTATTAAGGAGTCTATCTCAATAAGAATTCGTTAAGGTTATGCAGCTCAAAACCACAAAAGAAATATGGGACAAGATCGTTCTGAGCTATGAAGGAGATGAACAGGTAAAACGAGCAAAACTACAAACTCTCAAAATTCAATATGAAAATCTCAAAATGTATAATGATGAAAGTGTGGCTAACTATTTCCTTCGTATAGATGAGATTGTTAATTGTATGAAAAGCTTGGGTGAAGAAATAAAAGAAGTTGTTTTGGTTGAAAGGTACTAAGATCTTTGATTCAAAAGTTTCTACTATAGAAGAAAAACAGAATCTACAGAGCCTTACCATGTCACAGCTGCACAGAATCCTAACTGCTTATGAAATGAGAAAAGGAGGACCATCAGATAGGAGAGAAGCTGCATTCAAAGCCTCAGGAAAAGGAGATTAATATCAGTCAGGATATATGTCTGAAGAAGAGGAAGAATGAAACTTTGTCAAAATTCTTCAACGAGGAACTCGAAGATTCAGAGGTAAGCTGTCTTTCAAATGCTTTGCTTGTGGAAGAGTCAGTCACTATGCTACAAAATGTCCTCATAAAGATAAACTAGACAAAGGCAAGGAACCTGTTAGATGGAACAGAAAAAAGAATGTAAATAAGAAGAGCTATTACACACATGAAGACAATGATGGTTTGTCAAATAGTGATGAAGATGAACAACGTAATGATGATAGACTTTTATGGCTTTTGAAGATGATGACTTCTTGGATGCTATAAATGAGGAAGATATTTATGAAGAAATTTCTAAACTTAAAATTTGTTTAGAGGAAAAGAATATGATTATAGATACTTTCACATTCCAACTTGCTAAAAGAGATAAACACAATGAAGTGTTAGAATGTGAAATTGTGGGACTTAGAAATGAAATTGAGAAAACAAAAGCCCTTAATCTTAGATTTTCTAAAGGATCTAAAACTTTAGATGAGATTATCAAAGTGCAATGTTCTCCTCTAACCAAGACAGGTCTCGGATATTCCGAAGAAGGGTCTCAAGCACAGAAGCAAGCTCAGAAGCCATCCACTTCCAAAAGTTATCTTGATGCAGCAAGGAGAAGTGAACATGTTGACAATCGACAACAAAAGCATAATGCAGATCACCAGGTAAATTAGGGACCATTTGTTTCACGAATGATCAAAGATTATCAAGTAAAATAGGGGTAATCTACTTCAAGGATGAATAGAAGCTTCAACCGACCACAAGTAAATCATTCTCAATTTGTCTCAAGAATGGATGTCAATGGAAACTACAATCATTTGGTCGGTAGATTTGATAATCATAGGAACTTCTTCTATGGCCAATGTTTCTCTTGCCATAATTTTGGTCATAAAGCAGCTCAATGTGTTGCCTACAAGATCATGACTAGGGAATCTCAAAAACAAAGGAGTATGACTGGGATCATGAAAAGGACCTATAATAACTTTTATGCTCTTGAAGATGAAATAGAATTTTCTATTTGTAACAACTTCGGTCACGAAGAGTCTGAATGCAGGAGTAAGTTTTGGAAAACAACACAGAAGGAGCAAGCTTCATTGAATCCCAAAGCATGGAAAAAGAAAGAACCGCAACCAGAAAGATGTGGGATAGCCTTATATGCAGAAGGACAGGAAAATCAATGGTACATTGACAATGGATGCTCAAAACATATGATAGGTGATAAAGAAAAACTTCAGTCATATACTGCCTTAGAAAAGGAAAAGAAGGTCTCATTTGGAAATGACACGCCTACACTCATAAAAGGTAAAGGTTCTATTCATTTGAAAGAAAAAGTTAAAGCTGGAAATGTTATGTATGTTGATGGCTTAAAGCATAATATATTAAGTGTCAGTCAGATGTGTGATAAAGGAAATGAGGTAATTTTTCGATCAAATGGATGTGTTGTTCGTGAGCTTGATACAGGAGAAACAATGATCAAAGGCATAAGAACTCCAAATAACTTATACATACTAAAGGGAGGACAACAACAATGCTATTTAAGCAAGAATGATGAACACTAGCTATGGCACAGAAGACTGGGCCATCTAAGCTTCCCTCAGATAAGGAAAGAATGCAAATACCAGGCGGTTCGTGATCTTCCTGACATCAGAATTCTAGACAATACAATATGCAAATCATGTCAATTTGGTAAGCAAACCAGAACTAATTTCCCTGAGAAGGAAGGATCAGCTAGCAGGCCACTTGAACTTGTCCATACTAATATATGTGGTCCAACTAGGAAGAGGCCACCTCGAGGAGAAGAGTACTTCATATTGTTCATTAACGACTTTTCAAGGATGTGTTGGATAGGACTTATGAAGTATAATGATGAATCTTTCGAAAAGTTCAAATCATTCAAAGCATTGGTTGAAAATGAATCAAATCGCAGAATCAAGTGCCTCAGATCTGATCGAAGAGGTGAATTTACTTCAGATGAATTTTTCAATTTTTGTGAAGAACATGGAATAAGAAGGGAATTCTCTGCTGCAAGGACTCCGCAGCAAAATGGAGTAGTGGAAGGGATGAACATAACGGTTCAACAAATGGCTTGTGCTATGCTTGATGAATTTGGAACTCCCACAACCTTCTGGGGTGAAGCCACATTTTCTACTGTTACTATTCTCAACAAGACAAACGTCCGGGTAAACAGCACTCAAACTCCTCATGAACTTTGGTATGGTAAGACTCCCATGGTAAAATACTTCAAAATTTTTGGAAGCAAATGCTACACTAAAAGGGCTGATGAAAATCTTGGCAAGTTTGAACCTAGAGCAGATGAAGGCATTCTAGTTGGCTACTCTCCTCACAACAAAGCATATAAGTGTTACAATAAAAGACTTGGTAAAATTGTTGAAAGTATTGATGTAGTGATTGATGAAGAAGGAAACACTCATAGGCAAGTAAAATCTGAAGATTTCAAAGATGATGAGGACTATCCTTCAACATCAAATCAGATTCATGATGAAGAAGAAACCCATGAGACACCAGAAGAATAGGTAAGGATAGAAGAAAAGACTCCATCCAGATATGTTCAGAAGAATCATCCAGAATCTCTAATTTTGGGGTAGAAAGAGGTAGGTGTACAAACAAGGAGAACCATTTTAGAAGCTTCAAGCTATCTAGCATTGCTCTCCTCCACTAAACCACAAAATGTAAGAGAGGCATGCAAAGATGAATGATGGGTCAAGGCCATGGAGGAAGAACTTGAGAAGATTGAAAATAATAACACTTGGGAGTTGGTTCCTAGGCCAAAAGATAAGAATGTCATAGGGAAAAAATGGATTTTCAAAGATAAGCTAAATGAAAATGGAGATGTGGTTAGAAACAAGGCAAGAATTATGTGTAAAGGGTATGCACAACAAGAAGGTATAGACTTTGAAGAAACTTTTGCACCAATTGCTAGACTTGAGGCTATAAGAATGTTCCTTGCTCTCTCTAGCTTTTAGAAGTTCAAAGTATTTTAGATGGATGTAAAATCTACCTTTCTAAATGGAGACTTGAATGAAGAAGTATAAATTGAGCAACTAGATGGGTTTATCCTTGGAAATGATCCAAAAATTGCATGGAAGCTCAAAAAGGCTCTCTATGGCCTTAAATAGGCTCCAAGGGCTTGGTATTATCAGTTGGATAAGTACCTTCATCAACAAGGGTTTACAAAAGGATCAACAGACAACAATCTATATATAAAAATTGACAATGATAAGTTGCTAATACTTGTTGTGTATGTCGATGATATCATTTTTTGTAGCAGTGAAGAAGACATGAGTCAAAACTTTGCCTTAGTGATGCAAAAATAATTCTAAATGTCTCTTCTTGGTGAGTTCACATATTTTCTTGGCTCACAAGTCCAACAAAACAAAGACGGCATTTTTCTATCACAAACCAAGTATCTCAAGCAGATTTTGAAGAAATATGGGATGGAAGATTCGAAACCAGTATGTACCCCTATGGTAATAGGATGCAACCTCAGCGCAAATGATGAATCAGTAGCAGTACATCAACCAACCTATAGATCCATGATTGATAGTCTGCTTTATCTAATATGACCTGACCAGACATTATGCATGTAGTGGGAATAGTTGGAAGGTTTCAGGAAAACCCAAAGGAAACCCATCTTCAAGCAGTTAAGAGAATTTTCAAGTATCTTCAAGGAACTCAAAAATATGGCCTATGGTATCCTAGAGGTACAGATCTCACACTTCATGCTTATACAGATACATATTGGGCAGGAAGCGTGGATGATAGAAAAAGCATTAGTGGTGGTACATTCTTTATGGGGTCTAGATTAGTATCTTGGTTCAGCAAGAAACAAAGCTCAATTGCATTATCTACGGCTGAAGAAAAATATGTGGTTGCTGCATCTTGCTGCACACAACTCCTCTGGATGATGCATACATTGCAAGATCTTCAAATCACTTGTACTCCACCTATCTCCATTTATTGTGATAATACAAGTGCAATCAGTATTTCAAAGAATCCTATCATGCATTCAAATACCAAGCACATACCTATTAAATATCATTTTCGCCTGGAACAAGTGCTTGAACAAAAGGTCAAATTGGAGTATATTCCCTCCAAGGAATAGGTTGCTGATATACTCACCAAACCACTGCCCAGGGAGACATTTGAATATCTCAGACAAAAGCTGGGAGTAGTTGATGCATCATCTTGCTGTTGAAACTTGTCTGTTTCATAGATTAATGGTTGTACGTGTGTTTCGCATGGCTTATTCGCGTACATATGCTGGTTTATGAAGATACAGTCATCTATATGTTGGTTTGAAGACATTCTGTGGGCCAGGCTCTGGATGAAAAGAGACTGATTTGGGTCTGACAGAGACCATCTGGCACAGGTTCAGGGGGAGCATATATTCTTCTAATAATGCATTGTTGGCATTATCATGGTTTAATTCCACAATCATTTTTGGTTTCAGGTGGAACAGGTGCAAAGGGAGATCATGGTTGCTAGTCTAAATGATGACTGACAGATGCTATTGATGTTAGTTATTCACATCTATCATAATCTTGTTGTAGAAATTTCGTCTCTATGTCTTGTATTTCCTTTCTTATCAAGGTCATGTAACGGCTTGTCTTGGTTTCCCCACTATGTCTGGGATGGATTATGTAATGTTCTTGTTTTATCATGTACCCCCAATTGTTTGGGTGGATGAGTCAATATTGATATCTTCCCACTTAGTTGGGAGTTGGATGTATGTATGAGAATTTGGTGATAGGAAGGTCAGTTGTGATGTAAAAGTCATGTTTCTTTTTGTAGATCATCTTCTTGCAAATCTTGCCTTCAATCAGGGGGAGTTTGGTCAGCACAGCAGAGTAGAGATATACTCAGGGGGAGCATAACCCTTTTCCCTTGATGTTAAAGGGGCAGGATGATTTTGAGTGACTTGGGGTTGCCATCAAGTCTAAAGGGGGAGATTGTTGGCATTATGACACAGTTTTGGCTCTATGGCACAGGTGTTGTCCTTGATGGCAACTCACACAAAATGGCAGATCATAGTTCAGGCTCTCAGAATGAAGGAAAATGGGGTATATGCAGGTTCCTCTTAATAAATTCGCGTATACACACGGTAGTGCTGATCAAAAGTCGCATATGCGTATGCACACACTTTCATGCACGAAAAAAGCGTACATGTGGGACAACTTATGATTGGTTCATTGTATTGAGTCCGACATATTTGAACCTATGGTTTTGGTCCTTGGTATTGCATCCAAAGTGTTGAAACCAGGTATTAGGTCCCCGGTATTGTTTCTTAATGGCTATGGACCATGGTTTGAGTAAGGCATAAGTCTATAAAAAGGCAAGGAGATCATTTGGCAAGGCATCAATTAAAGAATTGAATATCTTAAGAAGAGTAAGATCTGGAACACTGGTGATTGGTTTATGGTGCATTGCTAGATCAGAACCAAGGAGGAACCTGAGCACTGAAATATGGATAAGTTATATTGATGAGTCACATCTCAAGGGTTTTAGAGAAGTGTCGTTGTGTGTTTCTGATCTGTTATATTTGGCACTTGTGCTAATCTATAAATCTAATGTCTGAACACTTGAAAAGGGAAAATTGTATTTTATAGATCTGTATGTAGGTTTGACACATCAGAGGTGCGTATGCACGTAGTTTCATCAAGAGAAGAAAGTGTATACGCTGGTTGGATTTGATACAGATGTGTATGTACGTAGGTTTATACATAGTGAAGTAGCGTACGTCTTTTGAAATATGTTTTAGCTGCTTCTGTTTATTGTTGTAGTGTTCTGGGTTCAGCATTAGTGTCTGGTTACTGGTATTGTTTTCTGGTTACAGCATTCTGAGAAGTGTTTTGTTGATTCTATATTGGGTTGTACAAAGGAGATTGATTGTTGCATATATACTTGATGTATGATTGATGTTATTCATGGATCCAGTCTGAAAATTTATGAAACATGGTCCCTGGAAGAAAACAGAAGGTTGTAGCCTTCTGCAGGTAGTAGCATGCGTACTAGTACCTCAACTAGTACAAGAGCTAAAGGGGGTTGTAGCTCCCTTCCAGGAGAAGCTGGAGAATGAGAGAGGGTTGTAGCCCTCTGCAGGTTGTAGCCTGCATACTGGTAAAGGACTGCACCTATACAGAATCGTTGTAAAAGGAAGTTTATAATTGAAAGAAGATAGAGACAAATTGCAGCAGGTGGTTTTCACCCACATTGGGTTTCCACCTTACATATTGTGTTCTTCTGTGTCGCTGTCTACTTTATTTTTTTGTTCCTGGTTACTGTTTATATGATTCTGACACACAGACTAATGAACAACATCTGAAGAATAAATTGAATTATAAGTCTACAAGTTATACCTGAGTTTCATTAACCAGAGTTTCATATACACGCTGTTTTCACTAACTAAAGTTGCCTATACAAATATTTGTATGAATTGAAAAGAATTTAATAATACTGATTCACCCCCCTTCTCAGTATTATTTCCAACAATCTCATCTATCCAAAATTAAACATTCACAAAATCATAAGATGGCAGGCAGGCCAGGAAACCTTAGGAGACTCATCCCAAATGATGTAAAGAATAATTGGGACCTCATATTGGAGATATCACCTTAAGACTATAAGAAATGCATTTAGCCCTGCCAACATCACAATAAATATGATCATTGTTTCAGAAAATCACTATAATTTTTTGTGAAATATCAGATGCCAATTGAATAAGACCCTTCTGTGAAATTATTAGACCATTGTATTGTGATATTGGAATAAATTAAGTTTAAATTAAAAGGAATATTGGAGAAGAAAGTCTTTCACACTTTTTACATTCATTCATTACGAAAGAATACATAAACTTCATATCTAGAGCACCATTTGATGTAAATTATTGACATAAAATGAATTGGAGTCTATAAGGAAGATTTTCGAAAACTTCATATTGCTATGCTTCAATGCTATTTAGAATTAAGGTGACTCTTGCAAGAAAATATATTATTATTTCTATGGATCTAGCTAGAAATAATAATTATAGAATCCCCATATTCACTAAACAATTGGTGATTCCAGAATCAAATATAATTGAAAAATTAGATCACTAGAAAAAAAACAATATAACATAATTTATTTATAATTAAACATTGGGGATATAAATTTATATTGCAAATCACTGTTAGATCCCTATGAAGTGATAAAGGTGACATTATTCTTTGTTCACCTTGGATGGAATTACTAAAGTCCTTCATCTTAAATATGAAGAAGAATTTTTTGACATTTTTCTACAAAAAGAAAGAAATAACACTACACGACAATTTTTTTTGTAAGTTTGGCATTCGTGAGCCTACATCATAGACATGTGCAAGAATAACACCCAAATAGGGCGGGGAATTGAACAACTGATTTAACATCTAGGGGTGCCTTAACAGTGCACTCTATCATCATCTATCTAAGCCCCCATGGACAATACTACATGACATTATATCAGAGCTAGATTTAGTAACAATAGAAGACACAAAAAAATATCTTGAAAGTAATTCTTTAAGAAATGAAAGATCAATGCAAAATGTGCAAAAATAGGTTGAAAAAATTATCACGGAGAAAAATAAAAAAATTTCTTGCTTCAAGGATCACAATGAAAAATTACTTATGAAAATTAAGTTTTTGGAAAACAAAGGACAACAATTTATCAAGAAGGAAGTATCAAAATATTCAGATGTGGAAATTCAAGTTGAAGAAAAGGGAACAAATATAGATGTTATTAATTTCATATCTCAATTAAATTTGAATCCAATTGTTTTCAATTCAAACTACATAAATTCTAAGAGAACATCTAGTAATCAAACTAGCAACATAAATATACAAAGAAGATCATACGCCAAAAAAGTAAGGAAAATTCCACAAGTACAATAAAATAAAATCAGGACACAAGAAATCCTTAGTGACACCCAAAAAAAAGAGAAAATATCTCAACCATTCAACAAATCCATAACACTTAAGACAAAAACAATTGAGTTACATTTCTAAGAATAGCAATGTCAACACAATTAAGTGTTATGATGACAATCCATCTTTGGAAGCCTATAAGTGCAATGTTGCACAAAAGATTGATTTTGGATGGTTATACCATTTCATAGTATGAAAATTATGTACCATTATTAGAATTTCATATTATCTTGTATCATCAAAGATTAAATCTTTAAGAATTGAGAAATATGAAAATATGTTACAAGACAAGGAAAAAGATAACACACCTTTCCATCTGCAAGGTTTGAAGACAAAGCATTTCTCAAGGGGAAGGAAATGTTATGAACATGAATATGGAATAATTAAGATAATAAATAATAAAAATAATAATAATTCATAACTATGAAAGGGCATGTCTCAAAAGATAAAACCCTTTATGAAAGGACACTTACATCTAATATTTATATGAGGTCCATCATTTTATTCACTAGTATCACTTTTGTACTCGAAGCATTGATTTATAAATATTACTTATCCTATGATGGATATTCTCATATTTTAGATATTTTGAATATGTGTGATAATGAACTTTGTTCGTATCAAACATATATGACGGAGAGATATGTTAAACATCTTCCCCCATAGAAATAAAATTATTGAATATGGAGGTGTTCTACTTGATGAGTTCATTAGAGAATTTTGAGCTTTAAAATGGACCTCCTAAGAAATGTTATAAAATAATAATGGAAATAATAAAATAAGATTAGATTACATCATCAAAATTTTAGAGGGAAAAATAAAAAAGCTACTTTTTCAACATGTATTTTAAACTTATCTCCCTATGATTTAACTCAAATTTTGAGCAAGATCACTCATTGGATGCATAATTTAATTCTTCATCCAAGGAGTACCCATCTTGTATACTTTTGATGGACCCTGCTACACGAAAAATGAGAAATACATGAAAAATGTGATTGCAATCACATTTTTCATTTTTATTATAGCAGGGTCCATCAAAAGTATGCAATATGGGTACTCCATGGATGAGGAATTATTTTTTTCATCCAATGAGTGATCCCACTCGAAATTTGAGTAAAATCATAGGGAGATAAGTTTAATATATATATCTATATATATATATATATATATATATATATACCTTTTTACTCCAAAAATGGTGAATCATCCTCCATGGTTGACATTATCATCATGAATCCTATTGGTTCTTTTAAAGTTGATTTTTTTTGTACCTTTTTTTTTGGAGGCCCATTTTTTGACTTCAAAATTTCTCTAATGATGGTTGTTTGAGTTGTTGATTGTTTTTCACTATTATTTATGAATTACCACTAAATTCTTATTTCTTTTAAATGAAATTATGTATATTTTTTAATATGGTTTAATCCATTTCCTAAAATTTATTTGACCTTCGTTTTATGAAACCAAATATCTTCTCAATTAGTAATAAACACATAGGTGTTATCAATAAATTATTTTAATCTTCAAAATAATTAAGAGATTTTATTTTTGTTGTCCATCATATATTAAACAAAATTAATTTGTAGCATTGAGATTTATTAAATATAAATGAAAAATTGGGTATATATTATTTGTTTTTATTTAGCAATGGACATAATAAAATTTGATTTTACTTATAGTAATAGTCACATAGTTCAAAAAATGGCCTTTGGACTACTTCTCTCCTCTATGCCCTTTTACAACCCTAGCCCACACTCCCTTGTCCCTATAGATCACTCCTCAAGAGGAAGTCTACCTCCACCCGCGACACTGCCTCCCCCACCTCCTCTCAACATTCCATCATTTGCAGCCTTGGTTGCACGTTAGATAAAAATGGAAAAAAAATGTCAAATCCATATTTGTCAAATACTTGGAGTAGATAACCAAAGTTGCTTTCCATGTAGCTTAGTCTCAATTGATGGCTTTAAGCCTTGTAGAGCAAGGCTTCATAGGATAATTTACTAGTATATAGTCTTCTCCCTATCCATTAGGAAATTAGGGTTAATAAAAATTGGATACCTATAATTAAAGGTAAACTCTCTCTATCATTATGGAAGAGATTATTTTTCATTTCTCTTTGAAGAGAAGGAAGATATATAGGCTTAATCTTCAGGAGTGATACTTCATAGGGGCCCAAGGGATCTATTTGAATAAATGAATCCCTAATTTTAGCCTCGAAAATGATATTTCTTTTGTTGTTCATGTATGGATTAATCTCCTACATCTCCTTCTTCATTGTTTGAATGATGAAACTTTAAAATACATTGTAAATAACTTAACGAAATGAATTAATAAGGAGGAATTGAAAGAAGGGATGCTTTTTTGTGTAAGACTATGTGAAGAAGTGCACCTTGAATTTTTTTATCAAAGACAATCCAACCCAGTCTTAACAATTGGAGCTGTATTTAAGAGGTAGACTATGACTAATTCCCATTCAAGTGTTAGATATGCCATGAATATCGAAACTTTAAGAAATTTCTTGAAGGCCTCTTAGAAATAACCTGTCACATGCTCATGACAAACCCTCCTCCCACATCCACCCAAGTTATCGTGCCATCCGGGGTAAACATGAGATGATAGGCTACTATTATTAGATTCAATCTCCTAAGTGACCTTAAGGAAGTGGAATCGACAGAATATTACACATAGCCATCCAACACCACCAACAGAACCCTTGCGAGACAAGTCAACCACTCAGAGAATCTGTTCCAGGGTCCCGCTATTGTTCTTGACAATTTAAGGTTCAGTCGCTCTCATGCTATGGTCAAGGGAGCAACCAGAGACCTAAAGTCACTCTCATAGGCCTACATGCCAGTGACTGTGGATGAAACTTACCAATTATGTGCTAGCGAATCCGAGATTTGAGCCACTTTTTAAGGGCCAAAGCCTAGAATAGAATGAAAGCTCTTAATTAAGTAAGGTACAAGGAAACAATGATGAAAAAGTAAATATTTGATCGAGGCCTTAACCATACCCCTACTAGCCATGGCAGGAATTTCATCAAACATATCATTGACATGTAATCTACAGGTGTAAACAACAGAGTTAAGTATAGGGATATCTTACTTTGGAGAATGGCCATGAACCATTTTCTCCTCATGTCACTTCCTTTGCCAATTTCCCTAGCCATCAACAACAAAATGAACACCCATAGGATGTCTTTCCCAACATTCAGCTTGGAATAAGTGTCCCATTCATCCGTGGCTATTGTTTTTAACATTTATTACATGGAATTTTCACTAGGGTTATTACATTCACGTTGTAGATCCATCTGGAACCAACCACTTTGTAGATCCATCCATCATAATTAGGTCGAAACAAACAAATTTTATAGTGGGGCAGCAAATACTTGATGGAATAATCTCGGCTCATGAAATACCTCAGTCTTTGAAATCTCGACGAAGGCCAGGGATGTTGATGAAATTGGACTTATCCAAAGCATATGATCACTTAAATTAGCAATTCCTGTTTTAGATGTTGGCAACCATTGTATTTTCTTAAGACTAGATATGATGGACTAGATCCATGGTAATAACCCCTTTCTTTTGTATTATTCTCAACAGATCTCCCTCAATGAAATTCAACTCCATCCAAGGCTTGAGCTAAGGCGCTTCCTTATCCCCATTCTTATTTATTATCACAAGAGAAGACTTGGTCCATTTTTTTCAAGAGGCAAAGTGAGAGGGTCACATAAAACGAAAAAGATCCCTGAAACTGAACTCTCAGTGACACACCAGCAATTTGTGAGCAATAATATGCTCTTTGGTAGATAACGCTTTTGGGTATTGAAGTTGCGTAATTATAGAAGATGTGTATATACAGAGGTTGCGCCTATATAGAGACTGCATTTTTGTGCATATATGGAAGATATGCGCATATCTTCTATATATCTGTCACTTTCTTATATGTGCATATCTTCCATATACACACATCTTTTATGTATTTGCATCGTATATGTGCAAATTCCATATACAAAAATTGAACATATATGGAAATTGTGCATATATGGAAGGTATGCGCATGTCTTCGGTATATCCGTAACTTTCTTATATGTGGATATCTTCCATATATGCACGTCGTTTATGTATTTGCATCATATATGCGCAAATTCTATATACAAAAATTATGCATATATGGAAATTCTGCATATACAGAAGATATGCGCATCTCTTCCATATATACATAAATTTCGTATATGCACAAATCCCATATACAGAAATTGCGGATATACGGAAATTGTGCATATATGCAATATATGCACATATCTTTTGTATATGTGCATCTACCATATATGCACAACTTCCGGATATGCGCATATCTTCCATATATGCTTAAATTTCTTATATGTACATATCTTCCATGTATGCACGTCTTTTATATATGTGCATCTACCGTATATGTGCATTTTCCGTATACAAGAATTGCTCATATATGGAAATTGTGCTTATACGGAAAATATGTGCATATCTTCCGTACATGCGTAACTTTCTTATATATGCATATCTTCCATATATGTACATTTTTTTATGTATGTGCATCTACCGTACATGTGCAACTTCCATCTATGGAAATTTTTCATATACGGAAATTTCGCATATACGGAAGATATGTGCATATCTTTTGTATATGTGAATTTTTTCTATATGCACATATCTTCCAGGTATATGCGCAAATTCCATATACAAAAATTGCATATATACGGAAATTGTGCATATATGGAAGATATGTGCATATCTTCCGTATATACATAAGTTTCTTATATGCACAAATTCCATATACATAAATTGTGCATATATGGAAATTGTGCATATACGGAAGATATGTGCATATCTTCCGTATATACATAACTTTTTTATATGTGCATATCTTTCTTATATGTACGTATTTTATGTATGTGCATCTACCGTATATACGAAAATTACATATACGGAAATTATGTATATATGCAATATATGCGCATATTTTTCATATATGTCCATCTTTTGTATATGTGCATCTACCGTATATGCACAACTTCCATTTATGCACATATATTTCATATATGCGTAAATTTCTTATATGTCCATATCTTCCGTATATGCACGTCTTTTATCTGTGCATCTATCGTATATGTGCAACTTCCATATACAAAAATTATGCATATACGGAAGATATTCGCATATATTTCGTATATGCGTAACTTTCTTATATGTGAATATCTTCCATATATGTATGTCTTTTATGTATGTGCATCTACTGTACATGTGCAACTTCCATATATGGAAATTTTCCATATACAGAAATTGTGCATATACGGAAGATATACGCATATCTTCTATATATGTGAAACTTTTCTATATGCACATATCTTCCAGGTATATGTGCAACTTCCGTATATACACATAAGCTCCATGTATGTGAAAATTTAGTATATATAACTTCCATATATGTGCATCAACCGTATATGCGCAACTTCCATATATGTACATATTTTCCGTATATGCATAACTTACTTATATGTGTATATCTTTCGTATATGCATGTCTTTTATATATGTGAATCTACAGTATATGTGCGACTTCCATATATAGAAATTGCGCGTATACGGAAATGTGCACATATAAGAAAATTATGTATGTACGGAAGATATTCACATATCTTCTGTATATGCACAATTTCTGTATATGCGCAATTTCTATATATGGAAATTGTGCATATACGAAAGATATGCGCATATCTTCGGTATATCCCTAACTTTCTTATATGTGCATATCTTCTGTATATGCACGTCGTTTATGTATCTTCATCGTATATGCGCAAATTCCATATACAAAAATTGCACATATATGGAAATTGTGCGTATATGGAAGATATGTGCATATCTTCCGTCTATACATAAATTTTGTATATGTGTAAATTCCATATACAGAAATTGCGCATATATGGAAATTGTGCATATACGGAAGATATGTGCATATCTTCCGTATATACATAACTTTCTTATATGTTCATATCTTCTGTATATGCACGTCTTTTATGTATGTGCATCTACTGTATATACGCAAATTCCATATACAGAAATTGCGCATATACGGAAACTATGCATATATGTAATATATGTGCATATTTTTTGTATATGTCCATCTTTTTTATATGTGCATCTACTGTATATATGCAGCTTTCGTATATATGCATATATTTCATATATGGGTAAGTTTCTTATATGTGCATATCTTCTGTATATGCACGTCTTTTATATATGTGCATCTACCGTATATGCACAACTTTGATATACAATAATTTTCGATATACGGAAGATATACGCATATCTTCCATATATGGGTAACTTTTTTATATGTGAAAATCTTCCATATATATATATACGTCTTTTATGTATGTGAATCTACCATACATGTACAACTTCCTTATATGGAAATTTTGGATGTATGGAAATTGTGCATATACGGAAATTGTGCATATATGGAAGATATGCGCATATCTTCTATATATGCGAAACTTTTCTATATGCACATATCTTCTAGCTATATGTCCAACTTTCGTATATACACATAACCTCCATGTACGTGAAACTTTAATGCAAGGCCATATCAACAATATGCTATGACCTCATGCATGACCACAACCATTACTCCATTGTACACATTACTACATGCAACTGACAATATGCATAAGCAATGCCTAACCAAATACAAATAAGCATAAACGCATGTAGTTGAACATAATTGATCAGTTCTTGCAATCAACCTACATGACTGATACATGTAATCAAAATATTTAAAAGTAAACTAACATGCAAGGATATAAGTATTCGACATAAAAGCAACATGTAAGTGACATGTAACCATATGTAACTTGTCACATGCTCATGATGAATACTCTTCATGAAATCAACATCAAATTCTCCATGATAACCATACTACAACCCTAATACATCATCAATCCAATGCAACAAGTATATAAGTGTAAGAGACACACATGCAACTAACATGTATGCATGACTAACACATTCAACCCATTTAGTCTAAGAGTTGATGATATGCACAACTTTCTTATATGTACATATCTTCCGTATATGCACATCTTGCATCTACTGTATATGCACAACTTCCATATATGGAAATTGTGCATATACGAAAATTGTACATATACAAAAGATAAACTTCTCTATTTGCACATATCTTCCAGGTATATGAGCAACTTCTGTATATACGTATAACCTCCATGTATGTGCAATAAACATTTTTTCAATGTCTATAATAACATGTGGGCCATCAATATTTGTACATATACGTTAAATTATATATATCTCCATTTTATTGTATAAATAATATATACATTGTCATGAATAATTTGTAATTGGATATTTGTTACTTGTCCTTGAGTAAAATAATAAACTATTTAAAAAAAATTCAAACTTAATTAAATAATGATATTTGTTTGTCCAATAACAAGTCCTTTGAGACCATGAAAAATAGAATGCCATACAAAGCTGGTTTGAATAATCTTTTCTTTTCTTTCCTTATTTGTCAGAGAATTTAAATTAATTATTTAATATATTTATAATTTAAATATATAAAATAAGAATAATAGTTATAAAATAGTTAGTTTTTATTTTAAAATTATATATCACAAATTTAAAAACTAATTTAATTATATTAATTAAAAAATATTTAAAAATCTATATATTCATTAACACTAATAAAAATGTTCATTAAAAGAAAAAATAATGTGATAAATTAACAAATATGTATTATAAATAAAAATAACACTAAATGTTGAATATATTATAAAAAATGTATATTTTTTATGAAATTTTTTAAAAATATTTTAAACCAAATTTTGAATTTGGAAAACATTTTTAACCACGCTTTGAATTTTTGAAATATTTTCTTTTCAAACAGAAAATTTTAATAATTTTTTAGAAGTATTCATTAATGATTAAGTTATTAACATGAAAAAAACCACAATTAAACTATTAAATTAAAACATGTAAGCTATTTATAAAAATGCAATTAAATTTCTAATGTTTATTAGAAATGTTTGGTTTTTCAAAGTTTTGAAAACATTTTGACACAAACTTTAAATTTTTGAAATATTTTATATGCAATATTTGTTTCAAAATATATAATTTTGATATTAAAAAAAAAGTAATTTTCTTCTAAAAAATTTAGCACTATGTAAGTTAAAAAGCTAATTAGAAGATTTTCAAGATATAAATAAAAATAAATTGGAAAAGACTCATCGAATAGATATATAACGTAGACCATTGAAATTTCAGTGGAAATTTCATTATGATAAAGTTTGATAGATATATAATGTAGACCATTGAATTTATTGTTAAATTATAGAAAATGTTTTATTGAACTAAAGATGGTTAATTGTCACATTTAAAAAATTACCACATACTGTTTTTGTGGAGGACAACCAAGGCCTTAACTTAGGGAAGAAAAGAAAAAAATTCCATATTTATAATCATTAACAGAGACAAAATTTGAGAGGAAAAGAAAGATAGAGTCGTTGTTAGTGAATCACCATTTGGGGCTCTCTTTAGATAAAAAGCTATTGTTGAATGGCGTCATTACATATTTTCAATAAAATCCCCAATCTTTGATCAATGGAGAGACAATGCCAGCGCCATATAATAGACTTGTTGACGATGTCGTTAAACTCATTCGATGGTATTCCCATTCACCTTTGTTGGCTTTCATCGCCAGATTGCATTAGTAGGGCTTTAGAATGGGATGTATGGATGTAGCCCAGAGGATACGACTCATTTTCCATTTCATAAATCAATATATTAAGCTCATGCTCATCTATTACAAGGCACAAAATGTCACATGGGAAAGGAGAAACCTCCTGGCACATATCTAACAATAGATGATTGAATGGAAAGCTTTGAGCATCTCTTGTCTCTGTCATGTAGTCGAAAACTCCCTTCAGCACACATAGCGGGATCTGATTCTCCAATTTAATAATATAGTGCATGATATAGATGTAATAAGCCACACAAAAACCTTTTTTTTAGAGTCTAAGCTGTGTATTGATATAGAATAGGAGGATGCAAGGATTAATGATTGTAAAGGGAAGGATAAATATACAAACCATCATTAGAGTGAAGTTTTGAGAATACTCACTGAAATTATGAGAGCGAAACGAACTTAGCACATGTTATGCGAGAATGTGATCACGGAATTTATCTTGTACCTATTCACCTTTGAAAGCTTCGCACAAGGAGGGTCAGTATCTTTCTCCATATTCTAATGGCGGTAAGGCCCAAGGGAGATTAGCTATGGAATATAGGCTTCTGGTTTCATTGTTAGTAAATGAGTCACTACACGCTGGTTCACAACCATGTTTAGTTGAGGATCATCGATTCAATTTCAAATTGCAAACCAGCAATGGCATGGATTCAAGCTCTGTGGGTGAGCCTTATGCAGTCTCCAAAGTATGCTAGCTGGCTATCATCCTCGGCTTGCCTTCCATACCAGAACAACAGGCTTGAAGGAGTAACGAAGAGGCAACACATGGTGAGGTTTGTCAATGGAACCTGGTGAATCGTTGAAATCCATTTAACTACATTGAAATAAATAAAATAGCACGCTTCAAAATTCAAATTTGAATTCAAATCAAATGGGTATATGGGTATTAATATCGACGAACTGGATTACATACTATCATGTATGCAATGTCCATGAAGCACATTCTCATCGGTATTGTATGGTCATGGAGCAGTCGCCAGAAATAATCGTGTTATTTGTTGCTGAGAAACTGGGGAGATGAGAGTCCCCATATTGAGGAGGCCAAAACCCACTGTCAGGGTACTGTCTCTCGTACTCTTAAGCTATAATAAATATCCTATAGGGGTGGAAATAAGGCTTGTTGTCATTGTGTCACATTGGCCTTACTTTAGGCGTCCCCATCGGCAAGCCTTATTTCCACCCCTATAGGTCCATCACACAAAATACTCTCTCTTCTGATTGTTGTTGATAACCATGACTCTTTAAGCCACAATATCCTCTAGCTTCAACTTTGGGTGATCAACAATAAAGGATGCTATGTGTGACGACATTCTTATAGTATTCAAAAAAGTATTTTGTATTATATATATATATATATATATATATATATATATATATATATATATATATATATATATTGTTTTGGTTCACAGACACCCTGGTCAACGGGTGGCGCTACGTCCATGGAAATATATGGGTTGATCGACCCCTAAGGGAATCTAGCCCTGCGGCCCACTAGCAAGGCCTAACCCCAAGGGCTTTGGTGAGATTGGACCTTGTGACCTCCCAATGGCGAGGCACTAATTTTGACTAACTAAGCTAACCCTTAGGGCTTGTGTATTATATATATATATATATATATATATATATATATATATATATATATATATATATATATATATATATATATATATATATATATATATATAGATATATATGCATATCTCCATCATCAGTGAACAAACTTATATAATATATATTTTTAAATGGTCACTTAGTCATATTCTCCTCACATTCACATCAAGTACAGTTGAGGCACCAACTTGCATCATCCAATTTGGCAAATATGGTCCAATATTACTCAATAGTAGTTCTTGTATAGGTATTAATGTGCATTTGGAAATTGTAAAAGGTATTGTTCCAAAAAGGGCACATTAGGATTACAAATTGGCCATCCTTAGTCTTGTTCAGGTTGCATATATTTTACATGTTATATTTATTCACTATTCCTTGGGGGTTTTTCATCTTCCACTTTTTAATCTCACAATTTAATTTGTGAGAGTTTGTCGTGTCCATTTTTCTTTTCTAAGCATTGAATCAGTATGTTTGCCTTCACAAATTATTTTAGTTTTCATATTCTTTTTAGTTTTAGGCTTTAGCTTGACATAATATTTGTGGTAGTTCATTTTTTGTTGATATCATAGTAGAATAAAGGGCTTTGTTGGAAAGGGATCTTCATAAAAACTAAAAATAAGAATGAATAACAAAATATTTCTAGTAAAACCAAGTGCATTGTGAAATATGATATGTGATAAAAAATAAATCTAGAGTACGTAAATGAGTACCTCCATTGATGAAAGTCACGAAGGCACTACCTATGTTTATTAGCTTGCTAATTTTGTTTCATTGTGTTAAAAGAGTAATGTTTATTTGTGGCTATTTCTATTGGCAAAGCTAGTTGCCCACAACAAGAGCCACTTGTCTGGAATCCATCTGGGGTCAGTCTGACCAACTCATGGTCTCTGTGGACACCACTAGTATACACATGATATTCCACCTTTGAAGTCCAACCATTTCTTGAATCTTAATACTTTGTTAGGAGAAATAATAACAAAACTGTGATCTTTTATGGTTTTTAATTTATGGTTGCAATGTTTCATAGTACACTTTTGGTACATGAACAACATATTTGATGAAACCACTTGAATATTAATACTTTGTTAGGACAAATATTAACTAAATTGTGATCTTTTATAGATTTTAATTTATGGTTGTAATGCTTCATAGTACACTTTTGGTACATGAACAACATTTATGATGAAACCAACCTAGATTGTGATTATGTTTTCTCTTGGATGTTGGCTTATCATCAATACTTAATTATTTGTAATGTGATCTAGCAATGCTTGTAATACCTGTCTATATATATTTCATTTATTATGAAGTTGAAATGCTTGATTTTTGTTATTATACTGAAAGACACTTCCATATCGAGTATGTCACCATATCAACGTCATTACCTTTAAAAAGATGTAGGAAATTAGTGTTTAATGGAAGTACCACTGAGAAAGCCTCGAGTATACTACAAGAATCGAATGTATAAGAAAAGACAGTCTATAATTTGCAAGAATAGAATGTATTGAATGTAAAAGGGAGCAAGGCCACCGAGAAAACTCATAGTCTATGAGTAATATTTTAAATGCATATAATCATCGAATATTCAATGGAATATACAAACTGTTAAATATTCAACCATTGGAAATATTCTCACTCGTCACATATTTAACGATAGAAATTACATATGGAAGCGTCGGTTCCTTAACACTCACATTGGACAAAACTCTACTTTGTCGCATATAAAACGCTTAATCGTCAGATTCCATGCGTCAAAGCGACAACATCTTTGTCACACAATATAATTATTTTGTCAATTACCCGATGTATCAAGGTCACTTTGTTCTATTGATGTGACAACACTTTTTTCACAATATTTACTTATTCCTTCGATGACATGACACTTAAACATCATCTTTTTTTTTCCGTCAGGCACAACAACATACATGTCAAATATCCAATGAGAGAATCATACATGACCAACCTGACATGCGATGTTCTATTGGTCAGATAGATGACGGTTTGTAGCATCAAATAACCGACTTATAAATGTTGGTATTTTAAGGACCATTTTAGGATTTATGTGTCAGATAATCGACACCTGTATAGTCACATATCCGATGGTAGCTAAACTATCAACTATTCAGCTGAATTCCAATGACGTTTTGATAAACACCACTGTGTTGGATAGCCAATGCCAATAATCCACATATCTAACTAATCGTCATTGGATTTTGGCCCCATTTGTACTAGTGCGTCATGAGCCAGAAACCCCAAGTGAAAGTACCATAGATATACAAAATGTTGAAAATGCATATCTAACAAGATAAAATGAAAACATGACACACATGAGGATGAACATGAAATTTGTGTGAACCCCAAAGGTGGAAATTTAGCATGTTGAATTGAGGCTATGAATGAGAAGTGTGTAATTTGTGATCCTAAAGGTCCAAGTGGTATCAAAAATGAATCTTGAGGGCTCCTGCATGGTATGCCTGAAGTTCCAAACAATGCCACCTCATTTGAGCATATAAAAGTGTGGTGGGGCCAGAATGCTATCTCATTTGATCTTTGATGAGTTGGAAATCCATGAGTCATCAAGTGTTCCTAATGTTGTTTGGAGGTCACCAGATACCCCGATCAACTTAACATTGGAGCCTAGTGAGTCTTATGTCCTTACATTTTTTGATTTTTATTATTTAGCTTAGGCTGGTGTTATGGTATGGGTCTATACAACCTTTTTTATGTTTTGGGGCCCATACCGATGTGGGAAATTCAAGGGAAGTTGTGGTGACTGTGTGAGTGGGGAACAAGCAGTCATGATAATGACCACAATTATGAATTGTGTAGTTCCACGAATGGTCGTGCAACTTGGGTGGCCACAGTTGCATCGATTTTTGTGATTATGGGTTGGTAAAACATGTTGTACATCGTTCCTAGGTGGAAAATAATTGTGGTAATAACCATGAATATTCATATCATAGTTGTGTGATGACCTACATACAAAGGGTAGTTACAACGGCATTGATCACACAACTTGTGTTGAACATAATTGCAAGACACCCTGTGCAATTGTATGAGGTATAAATACATGGACTAGTGCAATTGTTGGAGGTATAATCACAATGATCCATCGAAAATGACTGAGGCAATTTTGTGTGGATTGCATTTTTAAAAGGAAACCTTAGGAAACTTTGGTTTTTCTAATTTTTTGTATTTTCCAACATTCACTAGTACACTTACACTTGTCATTCTCTAATGTTGAGCATCACAACTAGTCAAATTGAGTCTAAATTTTTTCAAAGATAACAATGATGGAATGTAATTGATTGTCTATTCAAATAGAATAAAATGTTAAGTTTTTAAATGATTATGGTAAAAATGAACTAAATGATACTTTGTAGAGATGATTGGTGGCAATTCTAATCTATTTTAACCACAACAAGGTCTCATATTACATATTTAGTTATACTAGGTTAATTCTTAGTTAAACCACTTAATAATCGTTGGAAAACAACTAAGAGAGTCATTCGATACTTGGAAGGCACTATAAATTTTGATATTGAATATTCCAATCATTTGAATCTTAAGTTGATAGGCTATTCAAATTTTCATTGGATAGAAGATCTAAATGATGAGAATCTACAAATAGATATGTATTTGTTATAAGAGCTAGAATTATGTCTTGGAGTAACATGAAGCAATCAATTATCTCCTTGTCCTTAATTGAATCCAAGTATAAAGCATTTTTCAATGTTGCCTATGAAACAACTTATTCTTGAAGAAATGTGAGAAAGGAAATGGATACCTACATCTATTGCATATGAGAATCAAAGTTCAATAAATATGTCAAACAATCCAATATATCATGCAAAATCAAACCACATTGAAACTCAATATGACTTTGTAAAGGAAATTGCTCAATACAAAAATTCATTTTGATAATATGGTGAATATATTCACCAAGCATCTAAATGTTATTTTAGTGATTAAAAATATTTTATTTACTTGATATATGAAGCTTATTTTGTTAGTTGTGATTTGTTCTTTGTTCTTTGTTAATTTTTAAATATTTTAATTAATAATGAGGTTTTCTTACTATTTAGTTTATTGATTTCTTTATGTTTTTTTGTGACTGGAAGAATCGGTAATGCATCGACTCTCGTACTCACGTGACATGGGGTCGATTCCTAACGGTTGGCACTATAACTTCTAGGTACCCAAACAACAATGCATGGGTAAGTCGAGTTGTGAACCTGTGACCTAAATAATGACATGGGGTCGATCCCTAATGGTGGGCACTATAACTTCGAGGCCCCGGAACAACAATGCATGGGTAAGTCGAGGTTTGAACCTCTGACCTAAACAATGGCATGAATGTCGTAGCGTGCGTTCGTTGTCCAACAAGCCACACCCGTCGGCGCTATTGCTTTATTTATGTTATTTTCAAATACAAAATCTAATTAATGATAAATAAATTAAAATTTAACTAAAACCAATCATATTATTTTGTGAGGAAAGGGACAACCTACTAGTTTGATTCACCATTTAGTCTTCTATTATGTATCAATGAATAAACCTCCTTTTAAATGTCTTGTATATGTCATGTTAGTAAGAAATAACTGCTAAAGAAATTAAAAACATCTCTTATTTAAGAGAAAATCCTTGCTATTTCCTACAACATCACTATGAAACAATTTATAAATTGAAAATAGTTAATGTAAGACAACCAACAAAAAAATACAAATAAATCTGGTAAAATTAGAAAATTGTAATTAAAAAAATAATATGCATCCATTCAAATAGGCCACATTAGAAAATAACACCATGGGAAAAACCATAGGCTAAAAATATCGTGGGAAAACCACATATTTTCAAAATTATTATTATTATTATTATTACATGTGAAAGTGTCAATGATGATAATGGTTAACGTCCATTGACGCCAAACTTTTGTCTATCGGACCTAAAGAAACTAATTATTATTTTTTTTCTTTTAAGATTTTATTCCCATGCTCAAAAATCTTGGAGAGAATCTTGCATCGTAAAAGGCTAGGAAGGTTAGTATTGCAAAAAAGATTATGAAACTAAGATCTAATGTGTTTGTACCCTAGGACAAAACATGATGGGACAAAACATTACAAATAATTATAACAATCATGATTATTTTAAGCATGATTTAAAATAATCATGTTTCAAATTCTTAGTAAAAGTCGAGTTTAAAGAATATTATGGGAAAAACTATGGACTAAGAATACCATAGGAAAACCATGGATAGGCAAAATTGTTAGTATTTCATTTTAAATTTAACTTAATTTTAGTTTTTATGTAATTTGACCAATTCAAAATCGTAAACAATAGGGGTATTTTATTTTAAATTTAACTTAATTTTAATTTTTATGTAATTTGACCAATTCAAAATTGTAAACAATAGAGGACCTAATTTTATAATATGTTTAAGATAACCATGTTTTAAATTCTTAATAAAAACATAGTTTAGAAGATAACGTGGAAAAAATCATAGGTTTAAAATGCTATGGGAAAAATATGGTATTATTAATTTCATTTTTATATTTTATTTATATATTTAATTATATTTTATGTTTATTGTTATCTAATTTAGCCTAGTCAAAATGTTTACACAACATAACGTAGCATCACATCTTATCACATAACCTAAAATCACATATTTAATACGAAATTATAAATGTTTATAATTTTTTTATAAATGAAATTTAATTACTATCGAATTTAATAAATGTTTATAATTTTTTATTAAATTAAATTTAATTACTATCGTAATTATTTTTTATCGTAATAACTTTTATTTTTCACTAAACTTCTCATGCCGTTTTCAAATGAAGATTTTCAGGGTTTAGAGTACTCACAACGTTTTCAAACCATGATTATCATACAAGCAGTGCTTATTGCTTGAATCCTTTTACCAATTATTCTACATATATTGGAGGATGATTTTAAAAATATTAAAAAAACTAAAAGTATATAATAAAAATATTATTTAAAAAATATCAAAGATAAATTTATAAAAAGTAAATGAAAATAAATGTGAAATATACTTAATAATAGAAATTAGCATATATTTATTTTTATTTATAAGCATGTAGATAAATAAGATCTTTAGATTTTGAAAGTACAAATGTTTTTGTCAAATTTAATTAAAACAAGTCTATATCCATCTTAAAGATTTATCAACTGTGGAGATAAGTCTATATCCATCTTAAAGATTTATCAACTGTGGAGATGGATAAGAGCTTTAGTTTTCTAAAACAAAAAGCCTTTTTATCAAAGTTTTCACATTTGATATTTAAAAAGATATTATTTTAAAATAATTGATTTATCTTAATATTAGATAATAGATATAAATTACTTTATTAAATATATATTTATGGAGTAGTTTCTAGTGAGAATTTTTGGAAGACTTGCTTTTCAATAGAAAATATCTTTTAACGACCGGACTTGATCAAGTAAGCTAACCCTTGGGCTATTTTTCCCTTATTTATAATATTTATGTATTTCTTTTTAAATCCCCTTTAAAATGGATTTATATTTATTTAATTTTTTACTATATATTTTTATAATATTTCAATTTTTTTATTATGTTAATACTCAAATTTATATTTATTTAATTTGAAACTATATATTTTTATAATATTTCAATTTTTTTATTGTATTAATACTTTTTTAAATGTTAATATGTTTTAAATTTCAAATTTATTTTTACTAATGTTAATTTATTTTTTTATATTATAAATAGATATTTAAGGTTGATGGGGTATCTAAATTGGCAATCTCTTGGATATGAAATATTATGTAAACAATGAGAATCAAGGTTCAAATCCTAGTGGTTCAACCCAATAAAAAATTGTTTAATAAATTAGTCTACATGTATAAATATAGGAGTTGTCCTTAGTGGGACATTTTGGACTTTCCAATGCCGGAATCTCACGAAAAAATTTGAGGTGAAATCTTGATTTGTGTTATTTAAAGTGGCTTTTTGAGTGTATATATGAATCCAACACCCTCAAAAACCCCTAGGGCACTTCCATTGTGCAGGGGTTACCCATCAAGCTTATAATTTCAATAAATTCTTGTGAGATTTTAGAGAAATTAGACCAGAAAAACTCTGAAAATATTGATTTGTGTGATTTAAATTGGTTATTTTTAGTGTATATATGAATTCAACACCGTGAAAAACCCCTAGGGCACTTCCATTGTGGAGGGGTTACCCATCCAACTTGTAATTTGAATAAATATTTGTAGGATTTTAGAGAAATTAGATCAGAAAAACCCATTGGAAAAACTTCCGCGATTGAGTTATGAGAAGTAAGTAATTTAACTCACAGAAAAAATGAAATAAAGAAATAAATTAGAAATAGGGGGAAAAATAATTTTAAAAGTTAATTAATTATAGTTAATTATAAATATTAAAAAAATAAATGAATTAGAAATCGGGGAAAAAATAATTTGAAAAGTTAATTATAAATACTAAAATAAATAAATGAATTAGAAATAAGGGAAAAAAAATAATTTGAAAATTTAATGTATGATTAGACTATAATTAATTGATAAAAAAAAATAGTTTTTGAAGTGTTGGGGAAAATTTGATGCAGGAGCATTCTTCAAAGCTTATAAGACCCATGAGTCATTTCACATTTACTAAAGGGAGTGGGTTCCCTTAATCATTTTATTTATTTTCCTAAGTTTAGTTGAGTTGAGGGGATTTTAATTGTAAATTTATTTATGGAGAATATGTTCTGAATGTAGAGATCTTAGAGACAGTTGAGTAATTCTAGGAAGAGTGAGGATTTGAGGGATTTAAATGACTAATTTGGGATTATGTTTGAGAAAAGAGTGGAGCTGGAGGGATACATTGGGAGAGAGTGAGAGATTGTTGGATCTGAACTAAATTGGTTCATGAATCCATTTTTGTATAAATTGTGATCTTTTGAATAATTCGAGAGGTTAGCTCGAGGTTAGCTAGAGGCTAGCTAAGGGTTAGAGAGCTAGAGGGTAGTAAGATCAAGAGTGAGGAGTTAGGAGAACAGTAGATGGATTTTAAGGAAAAGAACTGAAATAGTGGAATGTGACTGTTTTCCTTGTAAATATCTTATAAAAATACCAAAACAGTGTGGATTTGTATATATATATATATCATGTGTGCGAATTTGTGTCTGTATGTGTCTTAATAGCCTTGCGGTACATTGACTATGAATCTGAGAAATATTGTGGACTTTTGTATTGAATAGCATGAATGGCTAACGTAATTTCCTTTAAGAGATTAGAATTTAATTGTCTAATAAAACCTGTGTATAGGCATGTAGAGATCAGCATTTTCCTTTTAAATGGACAGAGAGATCAGTGAAAGTGAGCGCAATTGGTTTTCACAGCAGACAAAGGAAGATTGAGGATTATCTTCTATAGTGGAGAACGCAGGGTTTTCCCAGCTTCCTAAAGGATTATAAAGAGATAGCGAAGGAAAATGGACAGTGGAGTTCATGGCACGTAATCAACTTCGCAATAAGAAAGGTTTATGGAAAAGTGTTAAGTCATTGGCTCAGTGCTTCAGTTATGGTATAAAGTTATATTATGGGTATTCACGCTGGGAGGTCCCACAAGCCATGTAGAAAGGGTTGTGGAATATTTCATTTAATAAGAATAATTAGTTGAAAAGCCTCTTCTTATAGAATTGATTGATGAGAATCAAGAGTAAGGTTGGATAGGGTTTTTTTTAACCCATAGTAATATATAAATGATTAATCACCTAGAAGCAAAGCATTAACCTGGGTTGTAAAACAAGGTTTAGTGTTAAACTTACATGATAGTTGGGTTAAAGTGTTACCTCTGCAACATTTGGTATCAGAGCTAGACTAATGCTCTATGGAGATTGGTTGAAAGATTGAATTTTATTCTCAAAATGTGTAGAATTGCATTGGTAATAGATTCAGATATAGAGGGGTATGATCTGAAAGGAATTGGTGTTGGGAGATCAGAACACAAGCTTTTATGCAGAGAAGAATTTTGAAATGTTACAAGCAATGAATACTTCAGTCGGTTCATTCAAGATAGACTGTGGAAAAAGGATTTGAGGAAGACAGGATCAAAAAAGTTCTTGTAGGTTTTAAACTTCAATGATATATGTAGGTGAATGCATGTAGCAGGTAATGAAGTTTCAGCCAAGTAGTTGTGACAAAGAAGCAAATGAAGAAATTGCAGCAGAGATACTATAAGAAATTAAAGTGAATATGGATATACTCATTAAGAAAAGAAATTTAGTTGAAAGAAGAACTGAAGTGTAGACGATGAGAAGTAAAGTAGTATGTGTATTGCCAAGCCAGTGAAAGGTTAAAGAGATATATCATCAGGTATGAGTTGTATTTTGATGTTGGTTCATTTGAATTTCTTTTATAGAGAAAGAGAATGATAGTAGCAACACACAGTAGCAAACTGCGTAAAGAAAGAGAGGAGTTGTGTTAGTGATAGTGAACCTAAATATTTCAGCTGAAAGTTGGACAGGGAAGATAGTTAAAGTGTTCTCAAGAGAATGTGAGTTGAGGACCTAAAGAGAGCATAAGAGAGTGCTCAAGAGGTTCTAGAGATAGAGAACCGATGTTTACCCAAAGACCAAGTCTAGAGAGGGGATTGGTGAGGTAAATCACAACAGGGAGGACTTGTTGTTGCAAAGGCTTAGTGCAACACATAGTGAGTGAGGAACTCATAGAGATAATGAGGAAATGACTATTTATATTAATAACAGGGGTTCAGAGAGAAGCCACAATAGAATAAATAAATATGCAAAGGAAAATGGCAAAGGAGAGGAGATGAGTCAAGAGATATTTGATAGATACATTGCAGAATTGAAAGCAAGTGTGGATGCCATAATAATGCTACTAGAAAAATGTGAAAAGGACGAAAGGTATGGTTGGACTATGAAAAGAAAGAAGATAAAGTGGAAGTTGTTGGAGAAAAAGATAAAGAGGAGAATGTATATCAAATTAAGAGAAGAACTCAGAGAAGCTCAGTTGGAGATGGAAGATGACTATTGTAGACCTGAGTAAGAGGTTTACCTTGTTGAGGAAGGAATCATTGATGATTTCCTGAACTGTTGGACAAGTTTGGATCAACAGAGAGATGTGATGATTGAAACATCAAAGAAAGAGGAGCCTAGTATTTTTGAAACTGATCATTTGTGTATGTATTCGAGCGATGAACAACCTTTAGAAGATATGTTTATGCAGGTTGCTGGAGAAATGAAGCTGTTAGAAGAGATGGATGTAATAGAATAGTTCTTGATTGAAAATGTATATAAAGACACTAAAGATGGACAAATGTTGAAGACTACTAAGGGGGTTGAGGATGATGAATATAGTCAGACTTGGCAAAATGATGGCAAATAGTCTGAAGATAGAAGGAAAGTGTAGATTACAAAAGGATAAGTAGAAGAGAGGTATGAAGATAACATTATGACAGGAGCAGGAAAGAGTGAATGTGTAGTACAAACACTTGAGGTAATGAAATTATCTCTTCAATTTTTATTCAGAAATTATGAACCTGTATTGATAGTTAATGGACAAGAAATTGTCTTGGAAGGACATATTGGAACATTAATGGAAAGGACTCTTACTAAACAGTGTACTATGGAAGATGGTAGAATAGAGATTTATAAAGAGAATTTAGCCCAAGGAGGTACAGTTAGTCCAGATAAGGCTATGAAGAGGAGAGGAAAAGAGAACAGCCAAGAACTTAAAGAGAGGTTTGTAGAGATTGATGCAAAGTACAAAATTGAAGACAATGTTATTTGTAAAAATTGCAAAAAGAGTAAGGGTGAATGTAATCAACAACTTGGAAAGAGATAAGCAATCTCAGAGGATGAAGGCAAGGATTCTTTCGTGAACTATGCATATGCAGTGAGAAACAAAGGGGTTCAGTGGAATGTGATATTCATGTTGTTGACAGTAATTTTTACTGTTGTAAAAGGGACTTTATAGTCGAATGAAAAATCTATTGTATGTGGTGATTTTGTTTCTTGTAAAGAAACCAAGAGAATTAGAGATTGGCAGATTTTTATTGAAAAGAAGGAGGAATGGAAAAGGAAACTTAGTCGCTTATATATTTGTACGGAAGAAACAGGAAGAATGAAAATAAGTGTGAAAGGAAGGAAGGCCAAAGAGAAGTGCAAAGCACAGAATTCAGAAATTAGACAACACCCAGAGCAAAGTGAAGACCAAGAAGTCTTTTTCAAGACAAGACAACATGATAAGTTTGACATATCATATGCATATCAAGAGGATGAAAAATCAGAGAAAACCTTGAGTAGAGTTAATGAGGAAAGAGATGGAAAACGTGTTGTATTCTATGATTTTGAATTATTAATTGTTGAATGTGGTTTTCAGGATGAAGGACACATTGCTCTTGGAAATATGTTTGCACAAGTAAACATGAAGGAGTATGTAAGTTCTGTAAATGCAAAAATACTATTTTCCTTATGGAAACAAGAAGATGGGAGAAAGAAACTAGTTGACTCAGAAGTTCTAGATGAAGGAAGGAGAGTTGGAATAGCTCTTAAACAAGTCATTGCAGAAGAGAAAGAAAATTACAGAGGATGTGAAAGTACAGTTCAGAAATAGGTTTTGTTCTTGATTCAAAGAAGATTGGAACATCGAGAGTTTATTTTGAATTTGCAATTGAAAATTGGGATGAAAAGTTCAGTTAAATTTAATATGGATATGGAGACAATTGAAAAAAGTTAAATAACTAAATTATTTGCATTTGATGGAAAATATATAGCTTAAAGGTTATATGTTCTTGTATCAAACAAGAAACAATTTTCTTTTCAGATTGGGAGGATTCTACTCAAGATATTGGATCAGTGGATGGTGAAAAATAGAAGGTGATGAGCATGAGGAATTGTCAAAGTCAGCAAGTCAAGGAAAGATGGAAGGATATACAACACAACATAAAGGAAATGGTTTATATACAGAAGAAGATGTTGGTGATTGAGTCAGAAATCAGAATGAACAGTCAGGAACAAGAAAGTGGAAAATACATAAAGTTGGAGCTCAATTCTATTGAGATGATGACAAGACAACAATAGACAAAGGAGCAAAAATTTATGTTCTTTGAGGAGTTTTTTATGCAAGATATCAGTATCAAAACATTATGCAAAGGAGATGCTTATGAAAGAAGAGAAAAAGGACATCCACAACACATAGTTTAGCATCCAGGAGAAAGAGAGAAGGTAGTAAATGCACCTACAATTGAAAAAGGTCAGCCAACCAGTTGGAAGATAAAATCTGATGAAGCTCACAACAGAGGAAGTGGGAAGACTCGTGAACAGAAGTCCATGAGTTATTTCAACATGGGGAGTCTGATGCAGAAGAATTCTTCAAATCTTATAAGACCCATGAGTCTTATTTCACATTTACTAAAGGGAGTTGGTTCCCTTAATCATTTTATTCATTTTCCTAAGTTTAGTTGAGTTGAGGGGATTTTAATTGTAAATTTATTTATGGAGAATATGTCATGAATGTAGAGGTCTTAGAGACACTTGAGTAATTCAAGGAAGAGTGAGGATTTGAGGGATTTAAATGATTAATTTGGGATTCAGTTTGAGAAAACAGTGGAGCTGGAGAGATACTATGGGAGAGAGTGGGAGATTGTTGGATCTGTACTAAATTGGTTCATGAATTCGTTTTTGTATAAATAGTGATCTTTTGAATAATTGGAGAGGTTAGCTCGAGGTTTTCTAGACGCTAGCTAAGGGTTAGAGAGCTAGAGGGTAGTAAGATCAAGAATGAGGAGTTAGGAGAACAGTAGATGGATTTTATTGAAAAGAACTGAAAGAGTCGAATGTGACTGTTTTCCTTGTAAATATCTTATAAAAATGTCAAAACAATGTGGATTTGTATATATATCATGTGTGGGAATTTGTGTCTGTATGTGTCTTAATAGCCTTATGGTGGATTGAACATGAATCTGAGAAATACTGTGGAATTTTGTGTTGAATAGCATGAATGACTGGCGGAATTTCCTTTACAGGATTAGCATTTAATTGTCTAATAAAACTTGTGTATAGGCATGTAGAGATCGGGATTTTCCTTTTGAATGGACGCAGAGATCAGCAAAAGTGAGCGTAATTGGTTTTCACAGTGGACAATGGAAGATTGAGAATTATCTTTTATAGTGGAGGACGCAGGTTTTTCCCAACTTCCTAAAGGATTATAAAGAGATAGCGAAGGTAAATGGACATGGGAGATCGTGGCATGGAATCAACTTCGCAATAAGAAAGGTTTATGTAAAAGTGTTAAGTCATTGGCTCAGTGCTTAACTTATAGTATAGAGTTCTATTATGGATATTCACGCTGGGAGGTCCCATAAGCCACGTAGAAAGGGTTACAGAATATTTCCTTTAATAAGATTAATTATTGAAAAGCCTTCGCTTATAGAATTGATTGACGAGAATCGAGAGTAAGGTTGGAGAGGGTTTCTTTTAACCCATAGTAATGTATAAATGATTAATCACCTAGAAGAAGAGCATTAACATGGGTTATACAATGGGGTTTAGTGTTAACTTTACGTGATTGTTGGGTTAAAGTGTTACCTCTACAACAAAATTCTTTGTCTCTTATGACTCAATTGAATTAACTTTCTTGTCGAAGCTAAGAAGAAGATCCAAAACTTCGACTCTTCTACAAGAGTTAGGTCGGGCCTAAGAAGATCCAATACTTCTATTCTTCTACAAGAGTTAAGGCTAGCCCCAATGTGGAGGACATCAAGTATTTTAGTTCTCAGCAATTCTAGAATTACTATTCAAAGCCTCATTAAGAAGGCACTACCAAAAAAAATTTGGGGCTCCTAAAGAAATTTGAGTCATGTGAATTGCACCATGTTTGAAAACACAATCAAAAGGAATATTCGTTTGCTATTATTGGTGTTTCATTAGCCTCAGGAGAAATTAAAATGATGAATAATTCTTAATCTCTTCTGAAAGGGAATCTTGCTCCTGCTCATTTATTAGTCTCTACTGAAAGGGACTCTTTCCCTTACTCGTTTATCAGTCTCTGCTGAAAGGGACTGTTTTCCCTAAACATTTACTATCACCCACTAGAAGGAGGTACTACCCCTTATTTGTAAGCTACGACTTACCAACCCTGTTGATCCATCTTTCATCTATTTTCAAACTAGAACCAATAGGCCTGTAACAATCGATTAAATCTTCTTCATTGCTACTGGTCACCAAAGACACCTTACAAACACATTCAACAGTATTGTATTATTCATGCAAACACCTTCAAAAATATCTTATTACTAATAAAAACACCAATAAGATCACCTTCAACAATTTCTTATTACTGAAAAAATCATGCACTACCGACACCAATAGCAATCACCAATGCACTTCTTTGCATCTTTAAAAACACCTTCTAGATGCCAAGATTGGTCTCTGATATAGCTCTAATGCATACCTCCATTATGCATCATGCTACACCAACAACCTCTAATCCACACACTCTAATATCTTGCAATTCTCTTAGCTTTGCTACTTAAATTCTACTTATAAAGATTTATAGAATAATATTTTTCAAATTGGACTTTAGTTATCTCCTTCTTCAAATATTTACATGAGTCTCTAATTATTTCCTTTTTCCTTCTCATTTCAATATGCTGACTATGTTCATCAATTTATTAACCTTCAACAAATATTCTCTGCAATTTAAACTAATTTCCTTCACTAATTTATGCAATTTTGGATTTTTATAGGTTTTACGAGTGCTTCCTCCACCTTTATTTGTAATTAAATTCCACTTAGCTGCTTAATTAACTGGCAAACTGATAGTTCTGCTAAATTTATGCTTAAGCCCTTGCTAAATTTATGCTTAAGCTCCCTATCTTGATGCTTTACCTCTGTGCTTCTTGTTATAAATTTTTGGGGTCTATCTTACGAGATGAGTTGTCTAGTGGGATCCTCCAAACCTCAATCTCATTTACTACCACTTTGTTAACCCATCTATCCTCCACGTCCCGACAGTCACTTCTTGGTACTTCTAGTGTGCTTTGTTAACAAACCTGTTGGGGTCTATCCTAAGGGGTGAGTTTTCCTAGTGGGGTCCTCCTGCTGTAGCAAGAGGCAATAGAAAATCTCTCTGGGGTGAGTCAACTCCCTCATCATCTTGATGCCCAATCATTTTGATGATTTCCTCTATCTGCTACTTCAAGTCCTCCAGGGTCTTGTTAGCAAGATGATGTTGTGATGACATCACATGTGCTATGTATCAACCTGTGATAGGTGACACGTGTCACTCAAATATGGGTCTTTTAGGTGCCCAAACATGAAAAATATTCCTGTGACATGTTATGATCTGATTGGCTGGTGCTGACATCATCATCCTCCATGATCTGGGCCAATCAAAATTTTCCTCCTATCCTATGTCAGAAAGGGGAGAGGAAGGGTCCTCAAGGCCTTTATTTTTCCAACAATTTCCTTTTTTAATAAAAAAACGTCAGGTTCAAGAAACCAACCTCAACACCACTCCATTATGGTTTATGGTATTAGGGGGAGTGGTCCCAAAGTGGTTCTCTATCGTTGATCTATGTGATCGATAGTATGGGAAACCACCTCCTAATGTCTGAAGGCCTAACGAGAATAACGTTTATAGTGTTTTTGAAAACCTATCATGTGTACTGGCACCTATCTCCCTTTTTGAGTTCGCCCTCAGTAGGCTGAGTTTTGGAGTGGGGACCTCCTGCCTTTATTCTTCCCCTATCCACTTTGTTGAGCCACTACTAGGGTCCACATATGCTTGCTCAAATGCTCTGTGGTGCACTCACTATGATAACTCTATCGGGATGGTGTCATCACTTGGCGTCATCCCACTCCATTAATCCTAGCACTAAGACTTTTGCGCCATAACCATTCCATTGGGGTACTACATCTAGGTGGGATCCAATAATGCCCAATAGAAATGCTTCCCGCTGCCACGTCTACCCTGTCCTCCTTTTGGTGACTATGTCAGGGTTTTGCATTTGGTTTGGCACTTGTGCCAACTTTGGTTATCTGCCAAAAGCGTTTCCAACCACCTCAGCTCTACTAGTTTGACTTCAGGGCCTTGCAAATTTGACTAGCTCTAACTTTCGATCCAAAAGGCCATTTTCAGACTTTCACATGACACTGGAAATCTATTTCTGAGATATTTCCATATAATTGGGTTTTACATGTATGTGAGGTGACCTACTGCTACAGAACATGCTCCAAATATCTACACCATTCTAATCAATGATGATATTATTATGATTGGTCCTTTTCTATGCTTTCCATTTTCCACCTTTTCCGTTGCCTTTTCCTTTTTCAATAATGAAAATACCATTTACAATGCTTTGACAATTTTTATGATTTCCTTTGCCACCTTTGTTACTTTTTCCTTTGCCGCAAATGGTAACCATGCATTTGTAGTTGTTGCTGCTTGCCTTTGCCAATCTTTGTCATTGCCTTTACCTTTTCCTTTGCCATCAATTGAAATAAATTTCCAAATATGTATATAAAGAACACTTAGGAGTTGTTCTCGTTTCAATTCTATGTATAAATATTGTCATTATTATGCATGATACATTTATTATTTGGGTAAACATTGTATTGCTATGCCAAGTTGAATGGTTCAAACTAAGGAAATAATCTAAATACATTTTATTTTAATTAACTAAAATATCTAGTATCCAACTGAAACATGAATTCTTATAGAGATACCAAGATACACTAGTGGATAAATGTTATGGGGCCCAAAAAGGGAAATATTGTGTCTAGATACTTATACCTCTTACTCACTTTTCCATTCTATTTAATTTATACTCATTTCATTGATAACTATGGTTAATCTAACCTATATTTTCAAAATAATAATGAAGCCTTTCCTAAACTATTGTCTCCCAACATCTTTAAATCAACATGTTAGAATTAGTATGGTTAACTAAACTTCCAACTCATGAGTGAAAAGGCAGTTTGAAATGGAAAACATAGACCATAAATTCCTTCTAAATTCTTTGTGATATGTTTCCCAACATATTTAAGCTAATTTGTTAGAATTACTATGGTTAACTAATCTTCCAAGTCATGAGAAAAAAGGCAATTCGAAATGGAAAATAGAGGCCATAACTTCTTGCTATATTCTTTGTGCCTCCAACTTCTTTCTATATTCTTTGTGACATGTTTCCCAACATCTTAAAATAATGTGCTTGGCTTAGTATGGTTAACTAATATTTTAACTCGTGAGGAAAAATTTACTTTCAAATGGAAAAGGGAGACCATTAATGTTAGTTGGAATATTTGAAATGGGAAAGGGAGACCATTAATGTTAGTTGGAAAAAAGAAGAGAAAAGATGAGAGCATGGGATAAAAACCATATATTTTTGTGTGTATCCATGAAGATACAACATTATAAAATTATAAGCCTATTTTGAGGCCCAAAATCATTGTGGGAATAATTATAGGTTTGGAAAATGTGTGGATTTCAATCATTGCATTATTCTAGGTTTGCAAAATTCGTTCATTGCATTAGCTAGGAAAGAAAAATAGGCATAAGGGATTACGTGGTAAAGAATGTTCTCACTTCAGTGTTAAGTAATATAACAAAGGAATAACTTCACATAGTGGAAATATTGTATCCAGTAGGAGGAATCCATGTCGAAACTTTTACCAATAAGATATTGAGCATTCTAATTTTTTTAAAACTAAGTTCTCATAGTCTTTCATCTTAGGGGCATCATTCCTAGGCTTTCGGGTAGTTAATTGTGAAAAACGTGGTGAAAATTTGCCTACGTTGGGTGGAGAAGACTTCATCATCAGCTGGGACAATTTTACAATTCCAAAGCAGTATTATTTCTATGATTATTGATTCCGTTACGAACAATTTTTTCATTGGTTATGACGTACACCACTTATTGATATAAGTGAAAAATGAATGCAATGCCTTGTAAATAAGGGAAATTTGAAAAGTATCATGGCTTTGGAATCTCCAGATATTATCTACAAATATTATCGACGAATCTTCATGACTTTTACCTATTGACGTTTCTAAGATAATTAAGTTTTATCAAGATGATTTGCTTGATGCTAGCAATTTTCCATGGTGTTAATTGTGTACAAAACTAGATGTTTTGTTAAAAAACAATTCATAATTTAATAAGTTACGATCTTGATCTACTCTTGTGTTTTCTCGTAGGTGTTTCCAACATGAAGATTTGAATAAAATAATGTCTACAAAAAGATGTCAATAGATGAAATACTTTTATTTCTTGCAACGTGTTTGTAAAAATAGGTTAATTGATGAAATAAAAGGAATGATTTCAAAGTGTTTGCAAAAATGTGTTAATCACTTAAATAATGTGTATGCCTACAAGGTGTTTGTAAAAATGTGAAAGAAAAAGAATGACTGCAACGTGTTTGAAAAAAAGGTGTTAACCACTTTAATAATATGTTTTTATACAAAGTCTTTGTAAAAATGTAATCAATATAACAAAAAATATGCTTGCAAAGTAATTATAGAAATGTGTGAATGGTTGAAATGAAATGAATCCTTGCATATTACGTTAAAAAAATTTGTGGATAAAATCAATGTGTAATCATATTTTTTAGCTTTTGTGGGAGTGATATCTAGGAATAGATTGTTCAAAGTAATGGATGGGGTGATTTGTAATATCCATAGGTATTTTTGGATAGGTGTTTCTAGTTTTGAAATTCAAGTGTGATTTTTTATTTAAAATTTTGTTTTTTAGTCATAAGTGTTTCAGGGTATGTATTTTTGCATCTTGAATCCAAGTCTAGTTTTTTGTTAAAAAAAACATTCCTAGTTGTAAGTAAATATGGGTGATTTTTGAATTGAGAATATCATGTTTTAATTATATTCCCATGTTTTACAGTAAAGATATTTGATTCTATGTGTTATTTTATTTAAATCCATATTAATATTTACATTACTCATGAGTTTAAATTCAAGATTTATTCTAGTTTAGAACTTATGTTTAAAAGTGTGTGCTTACGAGTGATTTTCAATAATGCGGGTATTGTAATGGGGTATTGTTTAATTTGGTGTTGATGAGTTAAATAATTTTCATGGAGCACAAAAAAAGAGTTAATTTCTTATAAACTAACTATATATTCAGTAATTATATTGATTTACCTTTACAGTTTAATCTATAATTGCTTTGAGGGTATTTTGTAATACAAGTAGTGAAGTTTGGTTATGAAAAATAAATGGAAAACTTGTGATTTTGAGATAATGTTCCATGGTATATAAATAAATAAATAAAAGAAATTTCAATTCCATTATTGTTATAAATTGGGATCATGGCAAAGTGATACAAAAACTAATCATTTAGTGAGAGAAGGAAAAAATTTAGTACCATGTGTCCTCAATTTGGCATCATTCCCATTCACCATGAATACATGGTCCACAAAACCATAAAATTTTTTGCATCCATATTTCAATTATAGGTTTTGTTTAGCTTTGAACTTAATGAAATCCACATTTTTTTTTACTATATTGAAATTATATGCATGTGTAAAATTTACATTAACTATCTCTTAGATATGTCTTTACACATGACCTCTATTTATTGAATCCTTTCGCCTTCTAGTTTCCTTTACCATTACCATAGAGCACCATAACAATATATATTTTGTATCTTGAATAGGGGAATTTATTACAAGCTCTATCTCCTCCCTACATAGTGTAGTTTTGACAAATGCACTAGACAGAGTTTGTCCTAGTTAACTTTTCCATGCCTAGTCTTGAAGTAGTTCCAAATATGTGGCACATTGTATTTAATGTGAAATAAACTAAATCATTTAAATATATGAGATTCTTTTAACTATCCTGATCTAATATTGATCCATATGTATAGATTTATCCTTCAAGCAATTATAGGTCATTTAAAATCAACATTGTATATAATGTAGGTCATATCACCTATCTTGTTTATGTAGAATTTATATTCCAATATTATTCTTTTGTCTTTACTACTATATGGCCTATGGTTATATGTGATATTGTACCATTTTTTGAGTTAATCTAAATGATAATACTGGCTCTAGTTGTTATTTTATTATTGGATGATGTTCTTCTAAACAAAATCTAAGAAAAAAGGTATAATATTAAGGGGAAATATTTCCTTCCATATTTCAAACTACTCATCCTACCATCCTATAACATGGATATGTTGAATATAATTTTTTTCTTTTGGAAAAAAAAATAGATGAAATCATCCACTCACACTTAATGGAAATTATGACATAGTTAGAATACAACCTCTTAAATCTACTTGTAATATTTCTAAGTGTAATTTGAAAGAATATATTCAAATTAAGTATATAACACTGACCATGGATATCACCATTATTATATTTTTCTTTCTTTCCAACTATCTAGTTCCTAAGTAACATCATTTGTAACTTTCGATATTTACCACCATGTTGCACCATTCATGGTCCTCACTTTCATGAATGCATAACCTTATTAATGGAAATCAATTGCACTTGGGACATGTCCCATATAAATAGGATTTTGAAAAATATTTTTGTCTATTAGGGCTTTGACACGTGATATCATGAACAAAGTCTCTTGATGAAATTGGTGTTAGTATGGTTGACCATTCCTACACAATCTTAGTACAAAAACTAAAAAAATGGATATGTGTGTGTGTATGTGAGAGAGAGGGAGTGATAATACTAAAGAAATTCTATTTTGTACCTACAATAACATGTGTCACAATCTATGCATATTATAACATATGAAGTTTTGAATTTTTTGAAAGGTCTTTGGTGCAAGTTCAACACCTTGGGCTCATTCCTAAGTATCTCATAGATTTTTATCAATGAAATTTCATCAAAATATTTAATGTTGGATTCATGGTTAATACGTCTACTTCTCAACTTAGTAGAGACTTATGTTTGCATGAATTCCTACCAAAAATTATAGGTTAGTTTCTTAATAACTTTAATTAATTTTATGATGAAAGAATAAAAACTACCAATGAAGGCCCAATAATCTATTTGACCTAGGTTGTCAAGGATTTCTCTTCTAATAGAATACCTTTGAGTTTTTTCACTTACTTTAAAACCATTAAATGTGTGTTTGAGTAGGTGATGTTGCTTTGTGGTCTAATTTACAATTGATTTTTACTATATATTATATGTTGCATTATAATATTTTGAGCAAGTATTCTTTCCAATTGTATTAAAATCAACCTAAAGATTTATAAAAACATGCTTAGTAGTTTTTTAACTTTTAACCATCCTTATTCCTATAATTTTCCTAACAATAGCTAAACCATGTAATTTTTAACAAGGACAAAAATAATTGACATTTAGATGTGTCATTTTTTAATTCAATATAGTATTTAATATTTTTGTTGCACTACCAATTTATAGATATTTTTGGTAGCTTATCTTTAAGGAGTAATACAACACTTTTATCCACACAAATGCATCTAAAATATATTTTTCATGCACTAAATGGATTATGTAAGGAAGGTGGACCTTAATTCTAGAAGCCCTCATCAAGACATTATTGAAAATCGCAAAAATATCACAATAGTTTATTCTCTTGATGGTTAAGATTAGGGGTGCACTAGACATGTTGGTGGTCACCATGATAAATACAATTGTTCATCATGGGTTTGCGCCATAAGATCTTCTTCATGGGAGGGTTGCACAAAATTGGACTCCCTAATTTCTCCCTCCATATACTTAATTTCTTGTAAAATTTCCATGATTTCTTCAAGTAAAGTGTCATGTGTTAATGGAACAATTCTTGGAGGTTGACTTGATTTTGAAATTAGAATGAGCCTCATTGGATTCATATGCTTCACTTATGGTGATGAAATAGAGGTCACTATGGCATTTTTGTGTAAGCGATTAAGGTTTCCACTAATGGATTCTTATGATTTTTCGTACCCGAATTTACTATTTCTATTAATTCATTAACTTTTATAAGGGGATAATCCTTTCTATTAAAAATGTTCTTGCTTGATTTAATCTACTTCCATCCCTAAAAAGGATTAAATACAATAAGAAATTGACAAAATCTATCTTCCTAATCACAAAGAACATTGAAAAGGTATTGCAACAATAATATTTCATGAGAAGTGATCCATAAACTACCATGGATATTCCATTGGATAATTCGTCACAATAGATCTACTAAAATATATCCAAAAATCTAAAATCTTCACTGTGGGGGTCTAATCTTCTTATATTTTTAGATCAATAAATTATTGTTTATTGTCTATGCATGAAAATTATAATTATGTGTAAAATAGAGAAACTTTAGATAAAACTTACAAACCACAAATTAACACAAGATATAACTTAGGAAACCCTTTTGGTAAAAAACTTAGTTCGAAGGTGAGGTCACACTGCTCTATTTCTCTAAACATAAATGGATGCAAGTACAAAGAAGTGAGGCATGTGGGCTCTTACAATGCAAAAATCCTCTATTTTTTCTCTCTCCCTATCCACTCTTAGGTACTCTACTCATAAATGGAACAAAATTGTAGGAATTTACAGGGTAAGTTCCTTAAACAGAACACCAAAGGACACTGTTGACAAACAGATCACAGATCAATACACCAGTATTTTTGACATGGTTAAATCCCTCAAAGAGGGAAACAGTCCATGGCCTAAGCTAACATGACCACTTCAGGCAATTTATTAATAAAATAATGAAAATTTACATAAGCTTCTCTCATGAACGATTAACCTACAAATGACCTTCCATGCTCTTTAAATAGAGATCATGGACCAATCAGGTGTTAAGCCATGGATCAAGTGTTGGTAATACTGAGGAGAGAATGAACTGTGAGATCAATTCATGTCTAGAACATATCGTGACTGTCAGATTGTAAGTTACAAAAGTACATAGTAAAGAAACACACTTTACCTAACTCTACGCTAGACCAAGTTATACTTAACTATTTCCTATGTGTCAAAATATCCTAGCATCCCCCCTTAAGAACAACTTGGGATACGATTGAGGGATGTACAAATATGACATAATAGGAGAAGGAAGGAGGCAGTAGAGCCTATCCCCCCTTAGTGACAACTTCCTAAACTCCAACCATAAATCAAAGTTTAGTAAACTTCGCCTCTGTGAGAGCCTTTGTAAAGATGTCTGCAACTTGATCATCTGTTGAACGATATTGCACTTCAAGAACATGGTCATGAATGAGGTTTCTAGTGAAGTGCATGTGTAGTTCAATGTGTTTTTTGTGTTGATGTTGGACTGGATCTTTGCATAGTTGAATGGAACTTTGATTATCACACCAAATTGTAGTCGGATGTTGCTACTGAAAGCCAAACTCTGACAGGATCTGATGAAGCCATAGGGCCTCCTTACTACCTTCTAAGACACCACGATATTTTGCTTCTGTTGAAGAAATAGAAATGGCACTTTGTTTCTTGCAAGCCCATGTAATAGGTTCTGAGCCAAGAGTGAAACATAACCTGCAGTAGACTTCTGATCGTCAAGGTCACCAGCCCAATCAGAATCAGTGAAACCAACTAATAGAGGAGATGCTTCTACACTATAATGAATCCCAAACTGAAATGTACCTAGAACATAATGAAGTGTTATTTTAGCTGCTTTCCAATTACTTTCATGTGGGTTTTGCATAAACTGAGCAATAAGGCCAAAAGCAAAGGAAAGGTCAGGACGAGTATGGGTCAGATACAAAATTTTTCCTACAAGTTGATGGTATAAGGTAGCATCAACTTCAAGGGAAATACAAGTGACTAAAATTTTGGCTCCATACTGAAAGGGAGAAGGGGCTGGCTTACAGTCTTCCATGTGAAAATGGTTTAGAAGATCATAGGCATACTTGGATAGGGAAAGGTAAATACCTTCCTTGGATTGCAAGACTTGAAGACCAAGAAAATAATGCAAGTGTCCTAAGTCTATCATTTCAAACTTCTTTTTAAGGCTAGACTTCACATGCTTTATAAGGTTGGGATCACTACTAGTAAGGATAATATCATAAACATAAAGAACAAGAATGATAAGAGACTTGCCCACTTTCTTGGTGTAGATAGTATTGTCAGAATGACACCTAGAAAATCCATTTTCTAAAAGAAAGCTATCCATTTTAGCATACCAAGCCTGAGGGGCTTGCTTGAGACCATAAAGGAATTTCTTAAGCTGACATACAAGGCTGGAGTCTTTTTTTATAAAGCCAGTAGGTTGTTCCATATAGATTTCTTCATGCAAGTCCCCATGCAAGAAGGCAGATTTAACATCCATCTGATGGACTTCCCATTTGAAAGAGGTAGCAAGGGAAAGAACAAGGTGGATAGAGTTCATTTTGGCAACAGGGGAGAAGGTTTCAATATAGTGAATGCCTTCAACTTGTGAAAAGCACTTAGCAACAAGACGAGCTTTATGTTTATCAACTTTTCCATGTGGTCCATACTTAGTTCTGTAAACCCATTTGCATCTAACAAGTTTTTGTCCCTTTGGAAGGGGAACAAGATCCCATGTATCATTTGCTAATAATGAACAATATTCTTCATTCATAGCTGCATCCCAATCTGGATGGCCTGAAGCTTCTGCAAAGGTGTCAAGATCATAATTAGCTGAAGCTTGAGCCAGTAAAGAAGAGGCTCTATTGAACTGAGAACGTGTACGTTGATGATATGTAGGATCATCGGCAAGAGCATCTGCTGCATCCCGAGTAGCACAGACCCATTTTGGAAGCTAAGGAGGTGAAGGAGGATCCTGAGAAGGTGGGGGAAGGATTGTCATCCTCACTGTCATCATCTGAAGAAGAAATATTTTTAGAAGTAGAAGGGATCGAGAGAGGTGGCACATTCGCCAAACTAGGCTCGTAGGCTGATATATTTTCATCAAACTTTACATCTCTTCTAATGATAACATTTTTGGACTTAAGTGGAATAAGTCTATATCCTTTGACATCTTCAGAATATCCAACAAAAATACATTTTTCACTCTTAGGTTCTAAAGCTTTATGTTTCTCATCTGGAATATGGGCCCATGCTTCACTTCAAAAAACACGAAAGTGACTTACATCTGGTTTAATTGAGCTCCATGCTTCTTCTAGAGTGATATTATTTAAAACCTTAGTAGGAGTGTGATTTTTATGTAATTTGCATAGTTAATTGCTTCTGCCCAAAAATTAAGACTAACTCCTTTACATTGAAGCATACAATTAGCCATTTCCTTTAAGGTGTGATTCTTCCTTTCAGCTACACCATTTTGTTGTGGAGTATATGGAACAATATGTTGCATTTGAATTCCATTCTCAGTGCCAAAGTTGATGAATTTGTTGTTAACATATTCTCCGCCATTATCAGATCTTAGCTTAACAATTTGATGTCCAGATTGTTTCTCAACAAAGGCCTTAAAGGCCAAGAACGTGTTAAATACTTCACTCTTGAGTTTTAAGAAGCATACCCAAGTGCGTCTCGAGAAGTCATCAATGAAAGTTAAGAAATACTTGTAGTCAGAGAATGAAAGAACTGGAAGTGGACCACATAAATCACTATGCACAAGTTGTAAAGGGGTTGAGGTGAGCCAAGAGGCACATTTTTCAAAACTATCCCAATGATGTTTTCTGAGTACAGATCCAGAAGAGACACCATCTCTGCAAGATACCATTGGAAAACCTGCCACCATATTTTCTTTACATATATTCTGAAGGGAGCGATAGTTTAAGTGACCAAATCACTCATGCCAAACTTTGCTCACTTCTTCATTATGAGAAAAAAATACCGAGGGAATATTTGATGACCCAAAGTTGTTAAACATATACAACCTTGTAGAATCATCAGCAATGCCAGTAGCTAAAATCTGTCTAGGATCTCTTAGGTCCTTAATTATAACATTGTGAGGTGAAAATTCAACGATTTTACCTTCACCTGAATGAGTTATCTGATATACAGATAGAAGGTTGCAGGATAAGGTTGGAACACATAATACATCATTAAATTGACCATTGTCTATATGAACAGTTTCAGTCCCTACAACACTAAGAGATCTATCATCACCAACATATATATTTTTGGTGTTACCATCATTTAAAGAAGAAAACATGGCTTTGTTTTTGTCTATGTGATAAGAAGCTCCAGAGTCGAGGAGCCACTCATGAGAATTAGAAGAAGAAGATACATTTAGTGCATACCTAGACCGAGATGTTTGACAACCACATGCAGAAAATGCTATTCCTGAAGATGAAGTTGAAGTTGAAGACTTCTCCAAATGGATGTTATGCCTCTTCATTGCTACTTCCAAGGCTTCCATCTTCTTGAAGCATTTGGATTCTAAGTGGCCATCTCGATTACAAAAGTGGCAATGTTTATCTTTCTTCTTCCCTTTGTTTTTATTTGCCTTATCATTTTGTTGAAATGATTTTTCATTTTGAGACTGAAATTTCTTATGACACTTGTTTGGTTTAGGACCATTCTTTTTAGGATACAGCTTCTTAGGATTATTTGAATTTGGTTTCTACTGGGTGGCTAAGGCTTTCTTAGAAGAGTTTCCAAGATTAAGAAGACCAAGGTGTAAGAGTTTTTCTTGTTCTCTTATTAAAGAATCACAAAAGTCGTGAAAGGAAGGGGACCTGTAGTCTTGTCCTTGAGAAATGAAGGCTTCTCTTGTAGAATGGAAGGTGGAAACAAACACAGAGTATGCTGGTCCCAACTTAGTAAGAATGGAATAGATAAGGTTACCATCTTCTTTCTTAATCTTACCACCTTCCAAGAGAAGTCTAAGGGTATTGAACTTGGAGAAAAAATCTTTGATGGACGAAAAATTATTGGGGTCCAATGTAAGCAACTCATTTTCAAGTTGATGGGCTCTGAGTTCATTTTTAATTCCAAAAACTTTAGTGATCTATTTCATTGCTTCATTAGGAGTATCAAGTTCTGCGATATGGAATCTAAGGTCTAGAGAAATACACATCTCTATCAACCCACATGCTTGATCTTGCCTATTTTCCCATTTGGCTACCTTATCTTCATCTTTTGGTTTGGTTTCTTGGCCTGACGTTACTCTGTAAAGACCTTTACTTCTAAGTAAATCCACAATGTAGGACCACCATTGGAAGCAGTTGGTGCTGTCAAGAATAACTTGGCATGGACTTTCCATTTCAACAGAAACTAAAGCTATAGATGTTGAAACTAAGTGTTCCAATGGAAATATCTCGAAAAATTTGGCTGATTAAAAAAAAAGAGCTCTGAAAATGGATTCTTGATAAAGAAGTTATGGCTTTTGAAGAAAAGGTCTTGAAGATGGCGATGAAGTGCGGGAATGTGTGGAAATGAATGATAATGTTGTATTTAAAAAAAATCCTCCCCCTTTCCAAACTTAATCTAATTAGCTCAAAAAAAGAAAGACTTGAACTCAAGACTTCTATTCTCATAAGGTAGCTTTGGACCAAGTGAGCTAGATTAAAAGGTTAGTAATTTTTGGAAAAAAGGAAGTGGTTTTTTTTTTTTTAGTCACTCAAGATTTGGAGTGTGTGCCTACTTGAGAAAGTTATTTTTTCCTATAAAACAAAAAACACAAAACCCAATATAGACATATAAAAAAAACAAACCTTATGGCTTGAAGTTAGCTTTAGCCAGAAACTAAATATTTTCCTCAATGTTTCTGATTTTCCGAGCTCACACTAAGGCGCGGTGGAAAAGAGCATACGCATGAGAAAAATCCTTCCTTTCTGTTTCTAATTTTCCCAAATTGCACAGAGTCACGGGAAAAAGAGAATACACAGAAATGAAAGGTATAGATATGGTAATAAAAAATAGAGAGCTAAATAAACCAAAATAAATAGAGAGAAAATAATTAAAAACTGCAAATAAACACTGTATACCTCCAGATCTTAAAAATTACATAGCTGGGGCTACTAGAAACCTTCTCGCATGAAACAAAAGGGGTTCCTCACTGGAACAAATGCTCCTAACACATTAGAGTAGTCATCTACGCTCGAAAGTAGTCAGAAATAGTAGATCTAGGAAACAACAATTAGATGCAGTTCTATCGGCTTCGAATTTGGATCACCAATGGATGTGACCCTCAACTTGGCTCTAATATGATGTAGGAATTTACAAGGTAAGTTCCTCAGATAGAAAACCGAAGGACACCACTCACAAACAGATCACAGATCAATACACTAGTATTTTTGACATGGTTAAAGGCCTCAAAGAGGGAAACAGTCCACCACCTAAGCCAATGCAGCCACTTCAGGAAATTTATTAATAAAAGAATAAAAATTTACATAAGCTTCTCTCATGAATGGTTAACCTACAAATGACCCTCCATGCTCTTTAAATACAGATCATGGATGAATCTGGTGTTAAGCCATGGATCAAGTGTCGTAATACCGAGGAGAGAATGAACCCTCAGATCACTTCATGTCTAGAACATATCGTGACTGTTAGATTGTAAGTTAAAGTACATAATAAAGAAACAAACTATACCTAACACTACACTAGACCAAGCTATACTTAATTATTTCCTATGTGTCGGAATATCCTAACAAAATGCACTTGAATATAATGGACCCCCTTTTCCTCGTAGTGGTCTAGTTATAACACAACGTGATAACCTACCAATGGTTAAGTTTGACTCCAAATCCTAACTAGATTTGCAATATCCACTCTTCTAGAGACATATTCCTCATATTAATGTGGATAGACTAGTTCATATGAATAATGGGGGTTTACATGGCATCCTCTTGAATTATGGTGGTCAAAATAGGAAGGTCAACTTCTGAGTCACATAACTTTTGCATATGGAATCCAATTTAGGTGATTCTTGAATTGTTGGAGAGGTATTTGTGTGTATAATAGTGAAAAATGTTGTAACAATTATGTGGTAATGTTTTATCCCCAAACACTTATGTCTAATGCCTAAAACTCCTTACATAAGGTTTTAGACCTCAAATTTCCAAACTGTGCCACCTTGGTAAGAATGGTCATGTGAGCTGATTCCTCCACCTTTTCCACTCTAAAAGCATAAGGATGGATGAAAAACAATATAATTATCCAATATAGATCACACCTTTCCATTTTAGGAGGCTTTCGGTCCTTGAAATATTCTACTAAATGAAGTGATGAAAATTATTCTCCACCTTCCCTTAGGTGTACTATATGGCCTTTCCTGAAAGTTTTCCTTTCAACCAAATATACCAAAGGTCATGTTTCCCCTACCTTGTAGCTATAGACCTTTTTTGTAAAATAGTATCTTCTATTAACTCTTCCTATGCATCTAGTGCCAAATCCTCTACAAAATGTAGGACTCATTCCCCTTCCTGATCTACCATGGAAGGCTCATAGAATTTTAGATTGGCTACTTTGACCAATAAGTAAATAAAATTATATGGGGGTACATTGAGTCAATAGGTGTTATCTTGCAACTTTTCTAGTATCTCAAAGGGACTCTATTTAATTCCCCTAATTTTATTACCAGAACCTTGTAGTCTCTCCTTGTTCAATGGTAACCATACTCCGTCTCCCAGGAATTATTTATTCTATGTTGAGGCCTTATATTTTTCTTTCAACTTATGAAATCTATCATGTACCTATATATGGATATTCCTTATCTTCTTAACAAATATTTTGGTCCTTAAGGAATCCCCTCTAAGATCCTCCCCCACTCCTCCTTGCTACCCACATTCAATATCCAAATGTGAAGGTGGAAAATATGCAAAACAAGTTTCAAATTGGGTCTTACTAGTAGAAGTGTGGAATGATTTATTATAAGAGTGTTGCATATATACCATATTTGCATCTGAAGTCTTTAGATGCTTCTAACCACAACCATTCTAAACTTGTACGAAATTCATGTTGAATACTTATGTTTTCCCTTATGTCTATGGATGGAATGTTATAGAACTACTCCACCTTATCTCCTCATTCTCCCTTAATTTAGTCTAAAATTCACTAAGAAATACTATTTCCCTATCTAAAATGATGCCCCTTGGTATCCCAAAGTGCACCTAGACCTGTTCAAAGAACAAGTTTGATGCTTCTAACTTATTAATGGTACTTTTATAGGGCACCAAGACAAAAATATTTTTCGACCTATAAACTACCATGAACAAGTAGTCATGTACCTTCCTAGTTGTTGGTAAACATCCCACAAATTCCAAGGAAATGCTTACCAAAGCCCAAGTGTGTAGAGGTAATGGATGATATAAACCTCTCTTCTTATTACGAGGCTTGCTATTACAACAAAACATGCATCCTATTATAAACCTAGATACCTGTTATTGCATCTTGGGTCAATATACATACCTCTGCAAGTTGGCCATTGTCTTCCCTACAACAAAGTTCCTTGCAAACTTTGAGGTGTGAAACTCTCTAATTATCTACTGTCACTCACCTCTAGGAACACATCACTTACCTAGTCTATAGAGTAATCCATCCTAGACATGGTAGTGAATCGTGTTTTCACTGTCCTCCACATGACTATGGATACACAACTACTAAAACACCTACATAAATTATTTATCCTCTAAACATGTATCTATGTATGCGTCATGGATGAATGAATCCATGTGCATAAGAGTTCCCAAGTTGTGATATTTGATGTTGGCTGCCTTTAAAGTATGTCAGCCAACTTTCTTGTGCTTTCTTTCTTTAACTTGATAGCTAAATGAAGTTGTTGTAGAATCCCCACCCACTTATAATGCTTGTTTTGTTGTAGCTTACTATAGGCTAGAAGGAACTATAGTGGCTAGTGATTTCTATGAATTACTATCTCTTTCCCATCATATAATTCTTCCACTTATTCATATCTTCCATAAGGGTCTAGGGCTCCATAAGTAAGGTAGTTAAGAAATTCCCCATGAAATACTTCATAATGGTAACATACAACAATTCCTCCCTACATCAAGACCATTCCCATTTCATACCCACTCACATTTGACTCCACTTCAAAGGGATACTGTAAGTTTGGAAATGCTAGAACTTGTTCTTCAATAAAATTATTCTTTAACTCCTCAATGAACCTCTGCAAAAACTTTGTCAACTTAAAACTCGTACCATTTTCTATTATGGTGTGGAGTGGTGCTACTACTAAAAATGATACTGTTAATTTCCTTAGGCATTATTCTTCCCTAACAAAACTCCTGACCATAGAAACGTTAGTAGGCACTGACCACTTCTAAATTGCATCCATCTTGGCAAGATCTATATTTATCTCTCCTCCACCTATCACACCCCAGATACATCAATTACTACCATAGTAACTCAAATTTTTGAGATTTAATAGCAGTCAATGCTTCTTTAATTTCACTAACACGTACGTCAAATGTGAGATGTGATCCTCCCAGGTAAAACTGTATATCAGTATATCATCCAACAAGAAATAATAAATTAATCTATAAAAGGGTGCAATATATCATTCATTAACATTATAAATGCAGTCAATGCATTACAGAGGCCAAATGATGTGACTAATCACTCATACAAAATATTCCTAGTTTTCAAGGTAATCTTCCATGTATCTTCTTAATTGATTCAAACTTAGTGACATCCAAACTTTAAGTCTAACTTCATGAAGTATTTGGATTGTTGTAATTGATCCAACAGACTCTCTGTATTGGCAAAGGGATACCTGTTCTTGGGTGTAATTTTGTTTAATTATTTGCTATCAATACACATCCACCAAGTACAATCCTTCATTGGCATAATGATGTTGGGTGACAAACATGGTGAGGTACTTGATCTAGTGGCACCTTTTTCCAATAGCTACTGCAGCTGCTTTTTCACCTCCCTTTCTTCTATAATGGACTGCCTATAAAAGTAAATGTCTAGTAATGGGGATTCTGGCAATAGCTAGATCTCTTGTTCCACCACCCTCATTGTTAGTATCCCTTTAGGCTCCTAGAACACATGATTTCATTCTTGTAGAAGCTCTTTCAATTTTTGTTTTTGTTTCTTCATGCACCCCTCTATGAATGAATTTTCTCTCACCAACGATTTTATAGATTGATTTTCTCTTAAAAATAGTAAACCATACTTCTTGCTGGAACTGATCAATTTCCTGGCTTGGTTATCACTTACTAGTGAAATTTTGGACTTGCCCTTATGCATGTTGATGGTGAAGGACTTTCCATCTTCGATGAAGTGGTACTAGTGAGCTCCTTGCATGATGATTGAAAGCTTCATGTACATTTGGGGACTTAAAAAGACCACTCCACATACATAAAGGGGAAATATATATTGTTCTAGTTCTTAAATAAAATCAAGAATGATAGCTAATTTTATTTTGCACTATTTGTTTACCTTTATTTTTGCATCATTATTTACACATACCAATGGATATTTTATTGGACGATCATGAACTTCCAATCCCAATTCGTTGACCAACTCTACGGCAAATTTATTTTCCTCTAATCTTGAGTAAAAAAATGCATTAATATTTATCTTATTGACATGTATATTTATATGGAAGAGTCTAGTCATTTTGTTCTCTCCATGTTGTTGAAGGATACCCAGATTCAACTCCTTTCGTACTAATGTAAAAACGATCTTGTCATCCACGTCTGATATGTTTTCAACCTAGTTACTTGAATCAATCAACATTCGATTCTTCTTATTTTCATCTTTCTTTATGTTGTTTAGTTAAGCTATTGATACAACTTTCAACACTTCTCCTCTATATCACCATCAATGTTATAGTAGTTGCTATGATATTTTCATTATTTTGTTTTGGTTTTTTCATTATTGTATTCTCCCCCTTTCCTCTTCGTCATCCCCTGAGAAGCATCCTAGTGCTCCTTATGCTTCGACCCACTTTATTTTCCTTTCTTTTATCCTATGTTCTCCAGGTATTATTCTTATACAGAAGCCTCATTTAGTGATCTATGTTTGAACATAATCACTTTCATGAACAAATGGGTATGTAGCTCCCCAGATACTTGATGAGTATGTTTGGGTTCTTTAGGGAGATACCCAACATTATGGCCATATTTCTAAATATTTTTGTGTACTCCTGTACACTCTGCACCTTGTTTCCCCGATAACCATGTTTATACTTTGAAGACCAGTTTGAGTGCTATACTCATGGCACATGTATCCCACTTGAATGGAAATGGACCAAATAATGATTCATGACTGACCAAGTAATGAATCGGGAATTTTCCTTAGATGTCACTATTCGAGCACAATAACCATGAAAAACCCCTACAAACCACAACAAAATCCCTCTCTAGGGGGTATTTGGCATCAAGTTTGGATATGGATTCCATTAGGAGCTTTTTTACAATGAGGATGGGTCATAGGGACTTAAACATGGTTAAGGGTGGGAAACAAGTCCCTCAATATATTCTTGAATGCTTTTAAGCTTAAGAGCCTTGAAGAAGTTCTTGTATGAACACATGAGTTCTTTTTAGGGGCTATTTATAAGCCTTTGTGCAAAGTATAGAAGTCATGGGTAAATTTTGTGAATTGAAAATGGGCCTAGATATTGCCACATGGTTAAGGGATTAAATAAAGGCCTTAAACACTAATTGAACCTTCTTGAGCTCAAGAGCCATAAAAAATCCCTAGACATTGTGGAACAAGTCCTTGTAAGAGGTTCTTTTACCTAGGATTTGGATACGGGTTCCATTAAGATGTTTCATGCCCTCTAGATGAGTCTCAAGACCTTAACCATCATCATGATTGGAAGAAACATCTTTAGGTTATTGAAATTGGTTAGGAAATGGAAAAAAGAGTATATGGACCTAAACATAGCTTCAAATGCTCAACCACCATGAACATATCCTCAAAACACCACATGGAGCATGGATGATTTAAGGGGCCTTGAACATCATAACACATTAAAAATGAGTGTCTTAGAATCTTATTGTAGCTTCTTAAGGTCAATATCCTAAAGAAAGTATTTAAACTGCCACACAAGAACTTTATAAGGTTCTCTACCTTCAAAGTGGGAACAAGGAAAATTAATATGTTTTTTCCAATAGAAATGAATGTTAAGGCATAAAAGTTCTGAAGTGAGGATAGAAAAAACATAATACTAAGTTTAATACAAGTGTCATTATCTTTTCTTGTACATCATAGATGGGTCTTTAGTCCATGACCATTGAAAGGGGCTGGAAATAAGAGCTTATATCTCTAATCCTTTCTTTTGGAAAGCTTAAGAATTATAGAAGAATTATTGAACCTACACATATAACCTGAGTTGGTTAATAATCACCTCCAATGATGTTATGGGAATAAACACTAAGTTAATTCGAAGCCAAGGATGTATCTGTAGATATATCCAAGGTCAGAAGCGAATAGTAATGGGCATTATGTCCTAAATGATGCTTGTTGGGCTTAATAACCATGAATAATTTATGACTAGCCACAAAGCTTATATGGCTATAACATTGAATATATTCTAGTATGACCACATGAGACTTTTGTATGATATATCTATCCTACTAGAGGGATATGAGTGCTATGATTAAACCAAAACACATTCCATAACAAAATATGAATCATTCTTTGTGCAATGATTGAGGCTCTGTAGGACAGGAGTGGGATATAAGTGACAAGAGTAGTTTTTTCTCATTGGAAATTACCTTTGAGGTCTAGGAATGGTAAAGGTAGGAACAAAAGGGTTTATGTCCTGAATTAATGTTTTCTAAAGCTTTAGAACTATGGTTATGGGAGGAAAATGCTCAAGCCTTATGCCCTAAATTTCACTTCTAAGGTTCAATTGTGAGAAACAACACCTATGAACCTCAACACTAATGCTCTATTAGGGTCTTTGTCACCAATGTTGGATATGGATTCCATTAGGAGTTGTTTCCAACTAAATATGGGTTGTAAGGCCTTGAATATGTTTGATGAGGGGAAACAAGTACCCTGCGATATTATTAAATTTTGTTGGTATCAAGATCCTTAATTGAGTCCTCATAGCAACATATGAGTGCTCTATTGGGATCTGGTATATGGATACTATTAATTGGTTTAATAATTATTGATGGGTGTAGGGACCTAAAGCATGGCTAAAAATGAAAATAAGGACCTCACATAAGAAAATGAATGTTCTAGACCTTAATCATTGTGGATAGGTCCTTTAGCCATGACAAATGCCCTCTCTAGTGTGTATTTTATACCTAAGTGTTATTTGAGATACCATTAGGTGTCTTTTCACAAAGAGAATGACCCTAATAGAACTATCCATAGGAGAGAAATACATGTTCTAGTGTTAGGAATTTCTTATTGAAAACTAGGTCTTAAAGTAGGTCCTAATGTTAAATGTGATTGAATTTTTGTGCAATAAGAATGAGCGTAACTTTGAATGCGTACATGTTCCTATATATTCAATAAAATTTGTGAAAATGGTGGTGTTGTTTCTTTCCCTCTAAGTGTTGGATGAGTTGGCTACAATCCACATATTCATTATCTATAAATCTACACAAACTAATCTACCATGCAAAATTTAAACATATAACTATTTATTTTTATTTTTCATTGGTTTTTAATTATACACATATCATAGTCAATGGGGTCTTTGATAGACGGTGATCGGGTGCTTTGTTAAGGAACTCCTTGATGTGAAGTCACGGGTTCAATTCCCTACCCTGATTGGGGTGATATATTAGACATGATGAAGATGTAATCCTTCCAAACTTAAAAAAGAAAATCATACATATATCATAGTTCTAAATAAATAAATCTTTATCTTTCCTCCTCTTCTTAATATTCTAAATAAATAAAACTTTGTCTTACCCATTTCAAAAATAAGCTATATGGTGTATAACTATAAATGAAAACCAACAACAACGAAAAAAAATGTGATTATGTTAAGACCCTCAAACATTATCTTAACATTTTACTTCACAATTTTAGGACTTTACAAATTGTATCGAGGAAAAGAAAATGTATTAAAAATAATGAAAAAGTAAAAAGAAATGGGTCATGCCTATAATCATGCAAATTTGTTTGAATTTGTTTTATCATTTTGATACGAAATCAAGTTGCGACGGTATGCATTATACTTTGAAGAAAATATAAAAAATAGACCAATATTTTTTTTAATTATAACCATTTTTTTATAAAATATGAGCTATATATTTTTAATTAACAAATTTTACTTTCTCATAGTCTCATTGATGATGATGATGATGATGATGGTGGTTACCGTCCACTGAGACCAAATTGGTCTATCGGACCTATAATATTTTTAATTTTTAATTGTCTGGCTCCTTGTTTTTCTTGGCGAGATTGGTGTTGTAGCTCTCTTTTTTTTCTCTACGGTCTTCCAACTTCCTTTATCGTGCATCTCCTTCATCTCTTCTGGTTCTTGAAACAATGGTGTCTTAGCTTCACGGTCAATTGTGTTCGTCCTTTTGAAGATATTCGGAGAAGAGGTTTGGTCTAAGAGATCTGCTTTGTTGTTAAATGAAGATTTATTTTGCACGATAATCGAATCCTCATAACTGTTGACACTTGAGGGTTTGTCGAGTGCACTTTTTTGTTGTTGGGTAGGGCTTTCTCCATGCTTGTCTTGAGAGTTGTTTCTGTCTTGCCCAATTTCTTGTGATTCAAAGTTTTCTCTAGAGTATTCTTCTTTGATGACAGTGTAGTGTTCTTTTTGTGCTCCCTCCCACCAAGTAGATCTGTGGTGGCTTTTTTTACCAGGATTTTCCTGGGAGGCTTTTGGGCAATTTTTGGCTAGATGGCCTGTCTCAAAGCAGGATCGACATCGGAAGAGGACACTTTCATAATCGAGTTTCTGGTTCCACATATAATCTTTACTTGTTAGGTTTATTTCCGCTGGGAATCCGGCACTGAAGTCCATTTCCACACAAATGTGTGCATAGGTGGTTCTGGCATATTCCTCTATTTCTGGACACCTGCAGTAAAATTTCCCAATTGCATTTCCAATGGCTTTTAGCGAGGAGAGATTCCAGAGATGCAAGGGTAGGCTTGGCAATCTCACCCAAACTGGTGCTGAGGTTATCACTGCTGTTGAGGGATCGAATGATGGGTTCCATGGCTTCATGAATAAGCCTGATTTTTCCCAAAACCAAGGGCTGGAATCCATAATACATTGTCTGCTTTCAGGATTTTCAAAATCTACTATAAAGAAACCCCTAGCACAGGGGTAGATATTAATGTCATCAGAAATTACAGGCTTCCATACCTCTGAGATCCAATTGTGGAGAGCTGTTAGTCGCGGCCAAAAACCATTGAACCGACAAATTAGGGCACTTTCAGAAAACTTCAAAGCCTCATCGAGTGAGGCTTGGACCACCTGGACAGTGGGTGCTGGAGCTTCACTGACAATATGGGCAGGAGCTTGCCCTCCAGGCGCTGACGGCACTGAGCCAGCTGCTATTTTCGCGAAGCTGGGAGCCATATTTTACTTCCTTGTAGAACCCAGCCGTAGAGGAAAAAGACAAAAGATTAGATCTAGATCTAGTCGGAAAAGATTAGATCTAGATCTAACTATAGAGGATTAGAACCCAGCGGCAAAGAGATAGCCCAGAATATTAAATCAATACGGGAGCTGCGTTCACGGCGAGATCTGCGTTCACGGCGAGATCTGCGTTCCCAGCGAAGAGATCTGCGTTCACGGCGAAGAGATCTGTTTAACTTAACTCATTATGTCTTCGGAAGATATATGCCGCAGAGACAGTTCAAGAACCGAAGCCTCGAAAGAGAAGCATAATGCCATCTAAGCCAACCCATCATTCTCACTTACTATCATATGCTAGGTGACAGAAAGGGAGAAAGGTTAAGATAAAAATAATAGCACGTCTCGTACTTTGAAGAATCGGAATTCCTATATAATTGCGAATGCATGAGATAATGCATTCGCAATTATAAAGAATCAGTTACTCGTAACATAAATGAAGACTGAGGTTTAGTTACGACATTGACACAAAGAGTGTGCACGACGTTTGGATTCAGAGTCGGTTTGACATTCAACGCATAGAAATCAATCATGTTAACATATTGGATAGGGTTTCTGTTAGTATAATCGATTTTCAACTTGTACTGTGATCCAAGTTTTTGAATGGCCAATGTGATATGTTTAAAAATTTATCCAAGTTTTTGAATGGTCAATGTGATATGTTTAAAAATTCTCGCCAATATGATATGTTTAAAAATTCTCTATTGATATAATGATTATTTATTAAGGATGTCAAAATGTGGTAGTCTAAAAATTATGTTTTTTGTTTTGAAAGTTATGGAAATTTAGGTCATATTTTGAAAAAATTTGACAATTTTTTTTGTAAATCTAAGTAAAAGCTATCAAAATTCATAATTTTAGGTGCTGTAGAAGTTTTTGATGGTGCTGAATCCATTTCCACTATCAAAAACATGACTCAAACACTGTATCTTCAAGATTTTTTGAAATTTTTTACCCAGATTCCAACCACTTTTAACAGTCTAAACAATTCTTCCACCTCCATAAACAACTCCTGTCAAATTAAATAATATACTTATTAAAATAATGAAATTAAAAAACTATTTTTTTCACATTCCAATCCTAAAAAACCTGAACGACTTAATAAAATCTCTTCTTGCTCTATATAACCTGAATTATTGAACGACTGAATAAAATCTCTTCTTGCTCCATATAACCTGAATTATTGAATAAAATATATTCCTTGCTTCAAGGTTTATATGAGTTTTTTAATTTTATATGTTTGTTCAAAAACACATACATGTGGATTTTTATTAAAAATTTTAAAACGAATAATGTACTTATCAAAACTGTCAAATTTCATAAGTTGTTTCCTTTTTAAATTCCAATCCTGAAAAACACGAATGATAAAATAGAATCTCCTCCTTACTTCAAGGTTTGAGCTTGGGTGTCAACAATGGCATTTAAAATGACAAGACGGATCGCCGGCGGGTTGGGAAGCCATCTGGCTATTTGCTTTGTCCTGAGAGCCCACCGTAGATGGATTAACAACACCTTGCAGGCGACATTTATTGACTCCGAAAGCTGTGACGAGCTCACCTCCTTCAACACCATGGCCTCTCCAAATCGTTTTGTTAATGCTCCTCTTCTCCATGACATTTGTTCTCCACAAGCGGCTAAACTGTGTCAAAACTGCAACAGGCAGTCGCTGCCTGATTCTCCCTTGTCAAGATTTTGATAATGGTTTCCATTTCTCGCATTCCCGTCATTGTCTCCTAGATTGTGGCTCGCCCACCCCTGTTCACGCTCAGCATCATCTTTCTTCCAACTCCTCCATTGTCAATTTAGCTTACATCTATGCCATGTCTCGCCTCAGGAACCACATGTGCAGTAGACGTGGAGGAACGCGTGAAGGTTTTATCCGCTCGCAAACTTCAACCAGCTCCGCCTCTGATTCCCCAGACTCAATTACTGAAATGCCCAACCCGCTCATTTACCCCATTCATCGCTACCCGAATACCAGAAGTGGTAGAGGTAGGAGGGACAATGTTATCCACACTGTGGATCTCCCACTTCCTCCTTTCTCTGCCCCTCATAGCACCCAATTCCGCTTCCAGAGTGCCTTAAATAGGCCTACAATCATTGCAACCATCACAATTTCCTTCGAGGAAGAGTCTACGACGCAAGCTCCTCTATCAAGTCGTGGGAACAAGAAGAGTAGGGAAGTGCCTGGTAGTTATGGGATCAGCAACAAGAAGCAAGGTGAAAGCAGAAGGGCTCAGCACAGCAAAGCCAAAGATGGTGACACTTCTAGTGAGGAGGACAAGGAAAATGGGATGAAAGCTTCAGGCAACGGTCAGAACGACACTAGTGAGCGACAGATGGATACAGAAGGCACTGTGGAAGCTCCACTTGATCAGGGTCAAGGCACGACTGAAGCGGATGACGATTGGTATCAGTTTGCCTGCCGGATTGAGGAGGAGCCAGCTCCGGAGCAACCACCAGCCTAACATGTGGCCTAATGCAAAGGTCTACGGCTCCTAGGTGGATACGTCTCATTGTTTTGTGGTTTCTTAGTCTCATGCAAAGGTATCTGGCCTCCAGGTGGATATGTTTCATTGTTTCGTGGTTTTTTGGTCTGGGTGTGTTATGTTTTTATGCCATTTGTCTTGGATCCTCTGGTTGAGTCTTCGCCAAGTGGACATGTCACACTGTTTCTTGGTTATGTCCCTATTTTTTTGGGTCTGGAATTGCACTCCTCTTTGTTCATTTTGGGAAACCAAGGTCTACTTTGAGATAGTTTTTCTCATTCAATGACTGGTTTCCCCCATAACAGGGGTAGTCTTTAAAAATTCTTGGACTGGTTTCCCTTCTGATGAGACAGTCCACTACAAACAGTTTCATTTTCTGATAATGACTAATGTTAACATCTCTGAAATAAAATCTCTATAACTTTTTTGTATCATATCAATAAGTCAATATTACTTAGGAAAAAAAAAAGGTCTGCATGAGCTTCACGAGTAAATGCATGTGGGGCTGGTTGTAGACTTTTAACGCTTTCCTATCCATAAATAAGCAGCATCGGTCAAAGCATGTGCATGTCATTATTTTTGATGATTTTAATGTTTGCGCAGACCGAAATAAAAGAAGACAGTTGGCATTCACATGACTTTTACAATTATGTTTTCCAAAAATTGGTGTTCTTTATGCATTGATGTGGAATATAAAAATAAATATATATAATGTTTTGGTTGATAGGTGTTTTACAATTTAATATGACCATGTTAAATATTTTATATTAAAATAAAATAAAAATAAACGCTCAACAATATTATTATATTTTATATAAAAAATATATATAAGATTTTATTTCTAAAGATTTTCTTTAGGGTTTTTCTATTGTAATGATATTACATATTAAAATATATAATGACTGCATCTTTACCCAGAAAGGATAGCAATAATCCTATACGTTAATGAGTAATATCATTATACTTTATATATGAAATATATATGATTCTATTTTTAAATATTCTTTAAGTTTTTTGCCGTAATGGATTTGAGAATATTTTTTATTTATAAATTAAATCAATTATATACATATGAGTAATTAAAAACTAATTTGCTTCCTTTATCTAATATAGACAACGTAGAAGACCTCTATCATAATTTTACTACAACCCTCTCATATTCTATTAACAAATTCTCAATTGAAGTTTCAAATAATAAAAGTAATAGCAAAACCAATCGATGGTATGACAAAGATTGTAAAAGTGCAAGGAGAGCAATTAAGGAAGCTGTTGATGAATCTCTTAAAATGGACAAGATAAAAATATACAAAGCCCTAACTAAAAGGAAAAAGAGGCAGTACATTCGTCAAAGACAGGAGAATCTCTTACACCTCTCTAAGGTAGCTCCTAAGAAATTTTGGAGGTGGATTCTAACTAGGAAGACTAAGGATAATAATAAAATTGCTCTTCACGATTGGAATTCCTATCTTAAAAAGCTTTATGAATCTCCAAATGTCATGGATAATTTAGAAACCCTTCTCACAACGAAAGAAGTTTTCTCTTTAGAAGACATTAATTTTGGGGTTAATCGCCTCGCTAATGGGAAAGCTAAGGACATTGAAGGTTACCAAGCGGAAATCTTAAAAATTGGAGGTCCTGTCCTCATCCCCCACATCCACAAGCTTTTCAATCAAGCAGTCAAGCAAGGGTTCCCTAAACCTTGGACTGAGAGCCTCATTATCCCTATTTTTAAAAGTGGGGATACAAATAACCCCTCTAATTATCGAACAATTATGATCAGCCCTCTCTTAGCCAAGTTATATGGTAGTATTTTGGAAAGGAAGTTAAGCATATGGCTTGAAAGTGAAGGTAAGCAGGCTAAAGGCCAAGCAGGTTTCAGAAGGCATCACTCAACAATAGACCACCTTGTTACGCTTAGGATCAGTGCGGAGGAATGTCGTAATGATAAATCCAATTTATTTTGTTGCTTTGTGGACTTTAGAAAGGCTTTCGATACGGTTCCTAGATACAACCTTTGGAATAGATTAGAAGAGCTAAAGGTTCCTCTCGAGTTGAGAGCTGCTGCTATAAGGTTATACGAGAATGTAATTGCCAAGATAAAGAGCAATGAAGGGTGGTCGAAAGATATTAAGTGTAACATCAGAGTTAAACAAGGTTGCCCCCTCTCCCCTACCCTATTTGGCATTTACATCGATAAGCTCGAAGGCTATTTAGAGGACGCAGGATGTGATGGCATGATCTTAGCTGGGATAGTCGTCATCCTTCTTCTTTATGCTGACGATATTTTTCTTTTGGCAAGGTGCCCATATGATCTTAATAAGCAACTCAGGCTTCTTAAGGATTTCTGCTCTACCATGGGTATGACTGTTAACACTGACAAAACAAAAGTTATGATTATCAAATCCAAGAAGGACACTTACACTAATTTTATGTATGACAATAATAACTTGGAGGAAGTGTATTCTTACAAGTACCTAGTAATTGATATTCATCACAAGCTCAACTGGAACCATAGCATTGAGAAAAGGATTAATGGGGGGTGGAAAGCTTACTTTGGTTTTGAAAATAATTGTAAAATAGCAAACCTTGTAATGTGGGATAAAAAAAGTTCCTCTTTGAAACTTTAGTCACTCCTGTTATCTTATATGGCTGTGAGGTTTGGGGTTGCAGCATCTCTAGAGAATCATGGAGAAATATTTAGCAAATCCAGAAGCATTTTATAACTTATAACCTGAAAATTAAAAGTAATACACCCTATCCTATTCTCCTTATAGAAGCAGGTCTTTCCCCTATTGAGAGCCTAGCTATGCTTAGGTTTCTGTTGTACAAGCACAAAATCAGTAACATAGACGATCATAGACTTCCTAAGCTAGCTTTAAATTCTAGCCAAAACCACCTAAGGCTCAATCGAGGGTGGCATAAAGACACAAGGGCCTGGTTAAACTATTGGGAGATCAACGAAAATGATGCATTGCAAAACATAAATAACAATAAAGATATTGTTACTTCTAAGTTCAAAGAAAAAATGTGGTGTGAGAAAGACTTATCGGCTAAAAGAAAATTAAGTTATTATAAGAAGGTCATTAACCCCACCCTAGAAGATCAAAAATATCTCTCTATTTTAACTAGCTCAAAGAAGAAAATTAATATAGCAAAGATTAGAACGAATTCTCATGAGCTCCATAGTGAAACAGGTCGTTGGGTAGTTCCTAAAACGCCGTGGACGGAAAGGATCTGCCATATATGTGATCCAGGTGGATATTGGTGGCGTGATCCAGGTGGATATTGGTGGCCACCTGCCAAGTCCACCTAGACCCCCACCATTGTCTTTCTCAACATTTTCAGTTTCCTTAATTGTAGCACAACTTACTATTTTTAGCAGTTTTTCGGGTCCTGAACTTCCAGAGCCGTTTTGAGGCCCTAAACGACGTTTTTTGGGGAATCCGGGGGCAACATCGGTCCATGGAATGGACCGATGTTGCCCGTTCCAACAATGATAATGCTCGGATAGATCTTTCTAATGAGCTATTGTACGCGTCAAATGGAGATCATATGCCAAAGTTACGACCCCGGGAAGTTGATGTACCAACTTACCCCCAAACGGGGCCCACAGTTTGACGTTTCATCTCCTAGGGTTAGGTTTTGGAATGTTAAGGGTTTTCCATTGTTTCTCAACAATAAATAGGCCTTCGAGCCTCATTGTAACACAGTTCAGAGGCATGTAGCCATCACATCTCTTCTCAGAGATAAGCTACCATCGCCCTAGCTGGTTTATTTCCATTTCTGGTTGTAAGCATCTTTCAGTATTTTCCATTAATGAAATGAAGTATTATTTCCGCTGCATCTTTGTGTATATGGTTATTTCTGTAATTTGTTGCGTTCTTGTTTAAATCCAGATCAGTGGTATCAGAGCGGTCTGCTTTTTCTCTGTTTTTCTTTGCATGTCCCCAACAAGGTCGGGATATAAGGAGTTAGGGCTTGAACTGGTTGAACCTTTGCAAGACCAGCCTCACAAATCCTGATGGCCTCCCATGGCGGATGAGAAGAAAGACGAGGGGGCAGGAGATCCCATCAAAATCTTGCTCGAAGAAGCCCTCGAGCGACAACGGAACGTGATGATGGACAGCTTTGCCCAGATCCTTCAGCGGCTACCCAGAAGCAACGCATCGGCTTCCAACAGCTACTCTGGAAATGCCACACCCTTTAAGGTACAAGTTAATTTTGAAATCCCCATATTCAAGGGTCAGATAGACGCAGATGCCGTAGATAAATGGTTAAATCTGCTAGAGGGTTATTTTTCTGTTCATGAATTTTTGAGTCGGGAAAAGATTTTTTTTGTTCTCCTCAAAGCAGCCCCCCACGTCAAGGACTGGTGGGAAACCTACTACGAGCAGAAGGATGAAAGTACTGGCTCACTATTTTCAGCCGCACCCACCTTGGATTCGTTCCGGGATGCCATCAAGGAGCAGTACTACCCTGTCGAGAGCTACGAGGATGAATACATAAAGTGGACAATACTGCGGCAAGGAAGGGACCAAGACGTGCCGGAGCTCACCAATCTTTTCCATACCCTTCGCACAAAGTTGGGTATCAAGGATTCGGAGCAACATTTGATACTCAAATACCGTGGCTGCCTACACAAGTACATCCAGGAAGAAATACAATTCCTAAACATCCCCTCGCTCGGCGCAGCATACTGGTATGCCGTCAAGGTCGAGCAGAAGTTTAAACAAAAGAAGCGAGACTTTGGATCTGCGAATCCAAAGCAGGGAAAGGTGCCCCTAAACCACAGAACAAAGGACAAAGCCAAGGCGGGACAGCCCAAGACAACCAGCCGAAGCTGCAAGCAAAGAACAACGCCGCGAAGCCGAGAAAGGACACTGGAAAATGGTGCGAGTTCCATAAGAGCTCCACTCACAACACAAGTGAGTGTCGGGCCAAGCAGTCACTGGTGGCTGAGCTAAAGGTTTCAGAATCAGATGCATGTTCCGACTCTGAGTCAGAACCCGATAAGGGGTATGAAAAAGGGAAGCAGATCATTGATGCGAACCCCAGCGCCACTGTTGCTACCGCAAAGATCCAGAAAAATGAACCCGAAGATCCAGAGGAGGAGGAGCGTCTCTTCCACTCCCAGATGTGGGTAAAGGGCTCCCCGATACAGTTCATTGTTGATAGCGGGAGTCAAAAGAACCTCATTTCAGCAGAGGTCGTGAAGCGGTTGGGCTTAACGACCACAACACATCCACAACCATACACCATTGGGTGGCTTCACCAAGGACGAGATCTTCGCGTGAGCCAGCAGTGTCGCCTTCGATACAACATCAAGCCCTTCACGGATGAGGTATTGTGTGACATTGCTCCCCTTGAAGTTTGTGATGTATTACTAGGACAACCATACTTGTGGAAGCGACATGCTATGTATGAATCAAGGCCCCGTGCTGTTATTATTACATTGGGAAATAAGTTGTTCAGGATACCAGAGGTAGCACCACCTGCCGCCCTCTCTTTGATTACTGCAAAACAATGCAGTAAGATCATTTCCAAAACCAGGAAATTTGTTTTCCTGATGATACGCCCTCAAGGAAAGAAGAAGACAGTGGCTGCGGCCTCCAAACGGGGCCCCTCTGCACGACAACTACAGAAGGACAAGATTGTGGAGGAGTACGAGGACATCTTCACCTCCCCGGCAGGGGTTCCTCTGCACTGTCAAGTCAAGCACTCCATCGATCTGACCCCAGGTGCGCCGCTACCCAATGGACCAATTTATCGGCGCTCCGTTCTGGAGAACGATGAAATCAAGAGGCAGATTCAGGAGCTCCTGCAGAAAGGTCACATCCGTCCGAGTTCATCGCCCTGTGGGAGCCCGATCGTGTTGGTACAGAAGAAGGATGGGACGTGGAGACTCTGTATTGACTATCGGGCGCTGAACAAGATCACTGTCCGTAATAGGTACCCGATCCCACGGATTGATGACCTCCTAGACCAACTAAAGGGGGCGAAATATTTCAGCAAGATCGATCTGAAGTCAGGATATCACCAGGTACCAATCGAACCCTCCGATGTGTGGAAGACTGCCTTCAAATCCAAGGAGGGCCTCTTCGAATGGTTGGTCATGCCTTTCGGATTGACGAATGCTCCTGCAACCTTTATGAGGCTAATGGATGACATCTTGCGGCCATTCACCAACTCCTTTGTAGTAGTATACTTGGATGACATTCTGATCTTCAGCCAGAGTTGGGAAGAGCACCTCCACCACATCCGACAGGTTCTCCAAACACTGCGGCAACACAAGCTATGTGCCAATTTGGAGAAATGCACTTTTGGCATGACCCAGGTTCAGTATCTTGGATACATCATTGATGAACAGGGGGTGCATGTCGATCCAGCCAAGATCCAAGTCATTCGGGATTGGCCCTCTCCAACCACTCTAACAGAGCTCCGCAGCTTTCTAGGTCTTACCAACTTCTACTGCAGGTTTGTGTTGGGGTTTTCTCATATTTCTTGGCCCTTGAGTCAAGTCACCAAGGGCGGGGCGAAAGCAAAATTCTTTTGGTCTGAATCTCAACAGAAGGCATTCAGGGAGTTGAAGGATTGCCTCTGCATGGCACCAGTGCTCGCGTTACCAGATTTACAACAACCATTTGAGGTCGAGACAGATGCCTCTGACTATGCTATTGGGGCAGTCCTTACTCAACATGGACATCCAGTGGCATATCACAGTGAAACACTTTCAGACACAGTCCGGAAGTACCCCACTTATGATAAAGAGATGTATTCCATTGTACAGGCCTGCCGAAAATGGAAGCATTACATTTTGGGAAAGGAAACGATCATCCACACAGACCACCGACCTCTGCAGTTCATACAGACCCAAGGGAAATTGCAGAATGATCACCATCAGAAGTGGTCTACATCCCTGCAACAGTTTCACTTGAATATCAAGTATAAAAGGGCAGCACCAATAACGTTGCAGATTGCCTCAGTCGACCACCAATCATGGCGCTAACTACCGTGCTCAACTCTTGTGGGCACGAGACTTCTGATTGGCCACTTCTCTACAAAAGCGACCCAGAATTCGGCCACACATACCAGACACTCTTGGAGGGTCAGCAAGTTGCAGATTTTCACCTCCAGGATGCCCTATTATGCCACCTTGATCACCTTTGTGTTCCTTCAAATGAGCGTGCCAAGATGATTTGGGAAGCACACTACAGTCGGGCTGCTGGGCATTTCGGGGTCGAGAAACAGTGGCAGTACTGCAAAATTATTTCTATTGGCCGAATCTTCGACAGGATGTTGGGAAGTACATCCGATCATGTACTGCCTGTGCCATTGCCAAACCGACCATTAAGAAGCACGGCCTCTATACCCCGTTGCCTACCCCTAGTCGACCTTGGGAATCCATCTCCATGGATTACATGTCAGGCCTTCCTTCCACTAAGCATGGAAATGACTGTGTTTTTGTGGTCGTCGACAGGTTCTCGAAGATGGCCATTATATTGGCCTGCAAGAAGAATATCACAGCAGAAGCCACTGCTAAACTCTTCTTTGAACAAGTGTGGGTGCACTTTGGGATCCCACAGTCTATCATCTCAGATCGGGACAGTCGGTTTCTCAGCACATTTTGGTCCAGTCTCTGGTCAATGCTGGACACCAAACTCACGAAGTCCACAGCCTTCCATCCTCAAACTGATGGCCAGACAGAGGTTGTCAATAGGATGATTGTGCACATTCTGCGCATGTATAACTCAAAGCATCCACGCACATGGGACGAGGGCCTCCACTATGTTCAGCACAGCTACAACCGAGCTCTTCACAGCTCCACTGGCCATAGCCCTTTTCAGGTGTGTTTGGGATTCCAACCACTATGCCCCATTGATGTGGCCATGCCACTTGCAGCTACTCACATGAATTCAGCTCATGTCCAGTCCGAAATAGATAAGGCCACCAGCTTCATTGAGCGCATCCAACATATTCGCCAGCAGGTCCATGACATTCTTGAGAAATCAAATGCCAAGTACAAGTAGCGACATGATCAACATCAGGTGCCACACAAATTTCAGGTGGGCGACAAATTCTGGTTGCATTTGCAAAAGGAACGCTTACTGGAGCCTATCGAAAATTGAGACCACTCCGATATGGTCCTTACACCATTACTAAGGCTATGGGAGACAATGCATTTGAGCTCAGCATCCCCCCATTCCTTGGCCTGCACCCAGTGTTCAATGTGGACCACCTTCGGCCATACTTTCCACCATTGCTAGACACATCCGACATTGCAGAACAGCTCAAACCTACAGAATTAAATCCAGATTGCATGGAACAAGCTGCAACTGATCGGATCATGGACACACAGATCAAGAACACTCGCCAACAGAATATCCAACTGTATCGAGTTGTCAAAGCAGGCCAACTCCTTCAGCAGGGCAAGTGGCTCACCAGGGAACAAGTTCAGCAGAAGTTTCCTCATCTCGTGGAGGAGCTCAACGCAATGGGGACCATTGCTTCCTAAGGGGGAAGGAATGATCTAGGTGGATATTGGTGGCCACCTGCCAAGTCCACCTGGACCCCCACCATTGTCTTTCTCAGCATTTTCAGTTTCCTTAATTGTAGCACAACTTACTATTTTTAGCAGTTTTTCGGGTCCTGAACTTCCAGAGCCGTTTTGAGGCCCTAAACGACGTTTTTTGGGGAATCCGGGGGCAACATGGGTCCATGGAATGGACCCATGTTGCCCGTTCCAACAATGATAGTGCGCGGATAGATCTTTCTAATGAGCTATTGTACGTGTCAAACGGAGATCATATGCCAAAGTTACGACCCCGGGAAGTTGGTGTACCAACTTACCCCCAAACGGGGCCCACAGTTTGGCGTTTCATCTCCTAAGGTTAGGTTTTGGAATGTTAAGGGTTTTCCATTGTTTCTCAACAATAAATAGGCCTTCGAGCCTCATTGTAACACAGTTCAGAGGCATGTAGCCATCACATCTCTTCTCAGAGATAAGCTACCATCGACCTAGCTGGTTTATTTCCATTTCTGGTTGTAAGCATATTTCAGTATTTTCCATTAATGAAATGAAGTATTATTTCCGCTGCATCTTTGTGTATATGGTTATCTCTGTAATTTGTTGCGTTCCTGTTTAAATCCAGATCACTTAGAGTGCCCCGCGTATAACCACATTAGATCTCAGTTTCACAATCTTTGTTACAATACTGACCTTCCTAGCCTTTTACAATGTCAAAATTATAGTGAGCTCGTGAGGCTTCTCTCCAAGCTTTTTGAGCATCGGAATAAAATCTTAAATCAAAATAGATAATTTGTTTATTTAGATCCGATAGAGCATTATTTGGTCTCAACGGACGTTAACCATCATCATCATCATCATCATCATCAATATTATTATATTTTATATAAGGAATACATCATATGAATCGATTGTTAAAGGATTTTTTTAGGTTTAAAGTTATTATACTAAAATTATTATGTCATTTTACAAAAAAATAACATTTATTTAGGGGATAGATATCATTTCTCGAAACTATAAAAGATAAATTTATGTGACTTTACAAGCATCTTAGATCTATCTTAATTCCAGATATACCAAGTGTTAAGAAAGATTAGATCTCTTTAGATAAAACGTTTTTTTATAGTAAAGAATGATTTGATCCCTCAGAGAATTAAGATGGATCTAGTCGAGGTTTGCACCTATGACCTAAAAAACATAGTTGTCCAACAAAGACAAGCCACACTAGTTGGCACTATTGCTTTATTTATGTTATTTTCAAACACAAAATTTAATTAATGATAAATAAAATTAAAACTTAACTGAAATCAATCATATTATTTTGTGAGGAAAGGGACAACCTACTAGTTTGATTCACCATTGAGTCTTCTATTATGTATCAATGAATAAACCTCCTTTTAAATGTGTTGTATATGTCATGTCAGTAAGAAATAATTGGAAAAGAAATTAAAAACAACTCATATTTAGCTGAAAATCCTTCCTATTTCCTACAACATCACCGTGAAACACTTTATAAATTGAGAAATAGTTAATATAGGACAACTGGGAAAATCATAGATTTTCAAAATCATTTTTATTATTATTACATGTAAAAGTGTTAAACATGAGAGGGCAAAACATTACAAATAATTATAAACAATCATGATTTAAAATAGTCATGTTTCAAATTATGAGTAAAAGTGCAGTTTAGAGAATACAATGGGAAAATCTATGGACTAAGAATACCATGGGAAAACCATGGACAGGCAAAATTATTAATTTTTTATTTTATTTTATTTTAAATTTAATTTAATTTTAATTTTTATGTAATTTGACCAATTCAAAATCTTAAACAATAGAAGGCCTATCTTTATAATATGTTTAAGATAATCATGTTTTAAATTTTTAATAAAATCGCAATTTAGAAAATATTGTCCGAAAAATCCGAAATTGAGAATACCATGGAAAAACTATGTTATTATTAATTTCATTTTTATATTTTATTTATTTATTTAATTGTATTTTACGTTTATTTTTATTGTTATCTAATTTAGACGAGTGCAAAACTTAACATAACACCCCATCCCATCATATAATCTAAAATGAATATGAAATAAATTTTTTAAAAAGCAAATTTACATTAATTTAATAATTTTTTATAAAAACAAATCAGTTTTTTTTTTAATTTAATTTTAATTAATATCGTAATTATTTTTATTTTTCATTAAACTTCTCATGCCGTTATCAAATGAAGATTTGTAGTGGTTAGACTGCTCACAACGTTTTGAAACGACGATCATCCTACAAGCCGTGCTTATTCCTTAAATCCTTTTACCAAATATTCTACATCCATTGGAGCATGGTTAAAAAAATATTAAAAAAAACTAAAATATATAATAAAAATTTTATTTTAAAAAAATCAGAACTAAACTTATAAAAATTAAATAAAAGGAAACGTGAAATATAGTTAATAATAAAAGCTAGCATATATTTATCTTTGTTTTAGATTTATAAGCGTGGAGATGAATAAGATGTTTAGATTTCTAAAAGTGAAGATATTTTTGTCAAATTTTATTAAAACAAGTCTATATCCTTTTTAAAGATTTATCAATTGTGGAGATAGATGAGAGTTTTAGATTTCTAAAAGCACAAATCTTTTCATCAAAGTTTTCACATTTAATATTTAAAAAATATTATCTTAAAAGAATTCATTTATCTTATTAGATGTAAATTATTTTATTAGATATATATTTATCGAGTTGTTTTTATTTAGAATTTTTGTAAGGCTTTTTTCAATCAAAAAAATGTTTTAATGATAGAGCTTGACAAATTAGATTAACCCTCGGCTATTTCTCCCTTATTTATAATATTTATGTGTCTTTTTTAAATCTCCTTTAAAATGGAATGATATTTATTTAATTTTTTACTATATATTTTTATAATATTTTATTTTTTTTATTAGGTTAATACTTAAATTTATATTTATTTAATTTTTTTATATATTTTTATAATATTTTAATTTTTTTAATTATGTTAATATTTTTTTAAATGTTATTATTTTTTAATTTCAAATTTTCCTTTTACTAATGTTAATTTATTTTTTTATATTATAAATATATATTTCATCTTGATGGAGTATTTGACAATCTCTTTGATATGAAATATTATGTAAACAATTTGAATAGAGGTTCAAATCCTAGTGGTTCAAGACAATTAATTTTTTTTTTAATAAATTGGTTTATATGTATAAATATAAGAGTTGTCTTTAGTGGGACTTTTTGGACTTTCCCGTCGTTGAATCTGAAAAGAAACATTTGAGGTGAAATCTTGATTTGTGTTATTTAAACTAGTTTTTTGAATGTATATATGAATCCAACACCCTAAAAAACCACTTGGCATTCCATTGTGTAGGGGTTACCCATCAAGCTTGTGATTTCAATAAATTCTTGCGAGATTTTAGAGAAATTATACTGGAAAAACTCTCAAAATCTTGATTTGTGTTATTTAAACAGGTTTTTTGAGTGTATATATGAATTCAACACCGTGAGAAACCCCCACATAATTTCCATTGTGCAGGGGTTATCCATCTAGCTTGTGATTTCAATAAATTTTTGCAGGATTTTAGAGAAATTAGACTTGAAAACCCACAACGAAATTTTCCAAAAAATCTCATTAAAAACAATTCAATTGGGGAAATAATTCAATGGATGTGTAAGCATGGAGTGATTCCTTCAAGTGGATTAGCTGTACAAATATTCCACCTATCTCCAAAGTAAGTTAACTCTGGAAAAAAAACTGAATTAGAAATAAAGGAAAAAAATAATTTGAAAAGTTAATTAATTGTGATCACTAAAATAAATAAATGAATTAAAAATAATCTGAAAATTTAATTAAGTATAATTAGATTATGATTAATTGATAAAAAGAGAATATTTTTTACGAGTTAGGGAAAATTCTGTGGGTTTTATGACTCAATTGAATTAACTTTCTTGTCGGGTCTAAGAAGATGATCCAAAACTTCGACTCTTCTACACGACTTAATTCGGGCCTAAGAATATCCAAAACTTCTGTTCTTCTACGAGAGTTGAGGTTAGCCCCAATGCAGAAGAATGTATTTTAGTTATCGGAAAGTCTAGGATAACTATTCAAAGACTCATTAAGAAGGCACTGCCAAAAAAATTTCGGAGCTCCTAAAGAAATTCGAGTAATGTGAATTGCACCATGTTTGACACCACAATCAAAAGGAAAATTTGTTTGCTATTATTGGTGTTTCGTTAGCCTCGGGAGAAATTAAAATGATGAATAATTCTTCATTTAGTTTCCTACGTGAAGGAAAATTTGTTTGCTATTATTGGTGTTTCGTTAGCCTCGGGAGAAATTAAAATGATGAATAATTCTTCATTTAGTTTCCTACGCAATCACATGGAAAAGAAGATTAAGGAAAAATTAAATCGATAATGGGGAAAATGGAATGAAAGTGGATCAGGGGGCATGCAAGATTGATTTATATAGACAAAGGGGAGATTGCCGGCCTCATCATTTGGCAATGCTCGATACGGAATGTAGTCGTTCTCGAGCCCACACCCTTGGTTCTAACGGGATTTCCCATGGTATGGGTCTTATCCAGCATGTCATCGGAGGTCAACATGTTCTCGTTAAGCAAGGACACTGTACTTTGAAATCATATTTTTACCTGGATAATGGCTCATGAGATCATATCTAATGGGCAGTGTAAGGGTGGGATGGGAGCATGGGCTGATTGCAGATAGAGGATTTGACGTTATAGCAAGTAATTCCACATTTTCAAGAGTGGATTTCTGTTACTCATCAGCTCCAATCTCCATAAAGGAAATAAAACTCAAATATGGCTAAGTAAGAGGCACTTTTCCATCTTTATCAGTACAGAAAATCAAAGTTTTTCCTTACTATTAGGTTTGGAATACAATGGTTTGTGGGATATTCTGCTGCACAGACGACGAGTTAGTTTGAATTTGGGTGAAGCTTGGTGTGACATTGAATATTTCCTTGGGCATAGACTTGTTTTGCTGAAGCATATAGTAATTTGATGGCTTCAATTCAATTAACATCTTCAATTGGTGTTGATAATCTTATTTTTCGGAACCACAAAAATCAAGCTTAAATGCTTTGAGACTTCAATTGCTTGGTTCAGTGTCTCTAAGTTGGGGGAGGGGGCAGCCGGTAAATTGGGCTCTGAAAGGAATTTCTATCTTTTTGATTTGTCGGTCACTCTGTCATGCAAGAGACATGTTAGCTTGAACTCGGCTGAAATTTGAAATTTGGGTTAGCAATGGGAAGGTTAGTAAAGTGAGCTTCGAGAATCGAGGATTTCGAATTGCAAACTCTGTCTAATCAGTGTTTTTAGATGCTGGCATAGATAACTTCAAGAAACGAAGTGTATAAACAGAGAATCATGGCAAATTTAAACAACAGAAAAAGTGGGACGATAGAACATTTTTTTTACTTCCCAGAGTGGAATACAAACAAATAATGGAGTGAATGGCTCATCTCCAAGATGAAATTCTTTCTGGAAATGAGGATGATGTTACTATTTTTCGTTAAGAAATCTAAGAGGTAAATAAATTTTAAATTTTTGTTTATTATTAAGTTAAAATTAGTTTTGCAAAAACATTTGTGCATAATTTAAATATAAACTCAATTTTTTACTCTTAACATCACTCTGGACGGATTTCTCTGATAATTTCTCACACGGTCTTTCATATCCATCTCCTTTCCGCACATATTCGGGTGTGAAATGTGCTATGAAACCAGCTCAAGAAAAGATAGAAAAGATAGATCAACACCTTAGAATTCAGCCTCTTCGAGGGGGCAACCTCCTTTACATTACATAAATGAACAATTCTTGGTTGATACAAATGAAAATATCTCCTTTCTATATATAGGAGTGTATGGGGTCATAACATAATCAGAGCCGACATAACAATAATAATGTAAGGGCACAATAATAACAATACTGGGCTTATATGGGGCACAACAGTAACAATATGGGCATTACATGGGTACATCAATATAATAAGTGGGTTGTACTAATAACAATAAGGGGTTACGCTACTAGTATAGGGGCCTAACATGCCCCTCTCCTTCAAAAAGCGTTGTCCTCAACGCTTGAGTAGTTCTTGATGCTTCTGTATAAAATTATTGTCCTCCCATGTGGAATCTTAAGTAGGTAAGTTCCTCCACTTGATGAGATACTCTGAAATTGAATGATTTCGTAGCTGTCGGGTTCTTGTTTTTGTGACTACTCCAGGTTCCAATATGATTTTTCCTTCCTCTTCAATTTCTGGCAATATTGTTTGAATTGGGATCTTTTGCAACTTTTGAATAAGTGGCCATACTTCTTTTTCCTTCTTCCATTCATCCCTTTCTTTGTTTATCCAATTTGTTTGGATAATATAAATAGCACAAAACAATGTTTCCACATCCTCATCCTTGAAGAGTCTTCCCTTTCGGTAAGGTCGCCATTTTTTAAGTGCATGTAGTATTGCCAACATTTCCTTCTCATAAATAGCTTGCTTGAGATGTAGCAGTAAAAATACCCAATCACATACATCAAAACATTTTTCACTATGATGTTGATCTCCCTCTTGTTTCATTTGATTTTGCACCGAAGTGGCGTTATCCTTTAAAAGTTGGAGAACTTGTTGTTAATGCTTGATGTGATCTTTCACTGCTTGAACCTTTCTCTTCTTGATATGTCCTTCTATCTCTAGAGTTTGAGGAGTGGTAATTTCTTCCAATCCTTTACAAGATATGGTCGGATTCATTTCTTGATGCTTGATGTGATCTTTCACTTCTTGAACATTTTTCTTCTTGATATGTCCTTCTATCTTGATAGTTTGAGGAGTGGTAATTTCGAAGAGTGAATTACAAGATATGGTTGGATTCATTTCTTCTTTCTCGATGTGATCTTTCACTTCTTGCACCTTTTTCTTCTTGATATGTCATTCTATCTTGAGAGTTTGAGGAGTGGTAATTCCTGCCAATGCTTTACAAGATATGGTCTGATTCATTTCTTCTTTCTCTGGGGTGGGGTCTTGGCATATATCTTCTTCTTTTGATGTTTCTTGATCCTTTTCTTCTCCTCTTCATATTCTATGTAAAATAACTTTTTTTCAGCACACTTATGACCTTTAGTGCATTTTCTATCACAATTGTAACAAAGCCCTTTTTCTCTTTTTTCTTCCAATTGTTGTGGTGTAACCCTTGTAGGTTGTGGAAGGCTAGGAGAAACAACACTTCCATCTTTATATTTGTGAGGGGTACGCTTCCTGGTTTCCATAATTTTGCTTTCCACTATGTCAAAAAGCCCTTTTACTCTTTCCAATTGTTGTGGTGTTGCTCTAAAGAAGGTGTTGCTCTTTATATCCTCATAATGTGCTATCATTTCCTCCGTGAAAATTGACCAGGTAACAAGTTGTTTACGAGAACAAAGCCCTTTGTACCATAAAAATTGATCTGGTTCTAAATATGAAGATGTGATACATACCTTTTGTAATAGTTGTACACCATGTAGATCAAAATATTGTTCCATCTGAAGTATCCAATTTACCGGATCCTTGCCATCAAACTTCTTCATCTTGATTTTTCTTGATTTTAGGAGCTCGAACTTGAAACGACTGTAGCTCTAGACTTTCAGATCTTTAAGTTCTAAAATTGTGAGCTTTAATAGTCCTCTGTGTCCTCTTTCTAATGCCATAAGTCTGACCCAAATTGGATTCTCCAAGGAAGAGTTATGCGAAATCTCCCACAGTGACTTGCTTATAGACTAGTTCAGTAGAGCGAACTTGTATGATGTGCCACGAGTCAATGTTTCAACCTCTGGATCTGAAATATGCATAAAAAAAACTACAGCCAGTCCTCTTTCTGTACCTTCTTACGAAATTTCAATCCAATCCCCAGAGAGAAAGGTATGATGATTTTCCCCAGGTCACCTGTTTTGAATGTAATTCAGGAGTCTGCAAAAAGACCAACTTCCTCAGATCATATCTCCGCAAATATCGCGTGAAACGCTGTGAAATTCGGGACCAAGGTTCAGCGGGATTTCTTATCCAATGGGTTTTTTTTGCGACTTCTGAAACGTCACAGAAACAAAGTTATAGCGAAAATGCGAAAATGACCTGTTTGGAGCAGCAAAACCCTAGAATCCAAAGTTCGGATACCAAATGTTATGAAACCAGCTCAAGAAAAGATAGAAAAAATAGATCAACGCCTTAGAATCCAGCCTCTTCGAGGGGGCAACCTCCTTTACGTTACATAAATGAACAATTCTTGGATGATACAAATGAAAATACCTCCTTTCTATATATAGGAGTCTAAGGGTCATAACATAATCAAAGCCGACATAACAATAATAATGTAAGGGCACAATAATAACAATAGTGGGCTTATATGGGGCACAAGAGTAACAATATGGGCACTACATGGGTACATCAATATAATAAGTGGGTTGTACTAATAACAATAAGGGGTTACACTACAAGTATAGGGGCCTAACAAAATGTGACCGATGACTCTTCGTCAAAGAAGTGTTTGTGGGTAGAAGAAGGATAAATTCACTACACTCTCCTGGAATTAGATACCTCAGAAAGGAAGGATTGATTTTTTCCCGTAATGCATGCACACTAAATCATATCTTTTGTTTGCTACTGAAAGTTGTTATTGTTATTATCTGTTATTGCACTTAGAGTACGTTTTTCTATTTTTATTCAAATTAGCATATTGTTATATAATCTTTAGGACAATCTATTTGGAGACTTGTTGATATTTGCTTTCCACAATCTATGCAGAGTTTTTATTTTAATCTTACTTTTGACAAAATATATGAAAACATGACCATACAATTTTTGGACAAATATACTATTACATTATATAAACCAACATTATTTTCTTCTAAAAAATACTCTTTCCATTTAATAATATTATTTTTATTGATCAATTTTTAAAATTTAAATTGATATTAATTTATATAAATCTAAATGGAAAGATAAAGCTTAAAAATCATAAATCTTTAATTGAATAAGAAAGGTAAATGCCAAATTTCAACATTGTTCATAACTTTTCAAATTAAGTTAACGTTAACTTTTGTGTATAAGTTAATATAATAAAAACTATTTATATATGTTAATAGGAAAATGGAAGAGTTCTTAATGCAAATTAATAAAATTTACATATGTATTTTTACCACTTTATTGTGAGATGAAGTTCATCACTATCCATATATTAATCATTCTACCAGGTTTATATTTTACAACTTATAATGGATATTTTATTATATTAATGACTAATTAGATAGAAAATCTATATATGAAAGGTGATAGTTATATTATGTTAATATCTATATTTTTTAATTTGATATTTGTCACATTCAATGCTATTATAGGGAGTTAAGTTAGAGAAAAAAATATTCTTGTTTTCTCATGAAAACTCCATTCTTTTTAACTGAATGGGTATGGGTCTGGAAGATCTAACAATTCTAACTAAGGTTTTGGGAACTAATATTTGGTGGTGTGGGTTCAAGGAGGTATAAAACTTTGGAAACACCTATGGCTAAGGAAATATAGTAGGAACATCCCATAGTAGTAACTCATCAAAATAACCTTTTCTCAAGTTGTATCTTCCATTTGGACTTCAGTAAAAGAAATGGATGCATCTCATCCAACAAGAGATATTTTAGGAAATTAGAGATGAACAAATCAACATGTTCGAAGAATATACATAGAAACATCTCCCCAAACTCCAATATTAAGCCTATCTAGTCAACCTATTTTTACATATCACCTCCCAAGGATTGATAAAAGACAAGGATTGCTGGAGTATAGCCAACTGAGACCCTCCATGGAAGCAATGAATTTCACCAAGGGAATGGCCCTAGAAGCCTTGTGAGGAATAAAGGTCTATCCTCTAGAAAATATTTCACAAAGACTCATCCCAATCATCCACCAAGCTGATAAGATCCACTAGGGATACAATCTAAGCGATTCCTTCTCCATATAAGAGGCTTACATATTAGAAGTTGGATTCAAAGATTTACTAAAGGCCTTAATCCGAAACAACATCTGATGCGGAAATCTATGCCTATATGTTTCAATCTTTTTGTGGCTCTTAGTCCAAGAATAAAATCTAACTTGGGACAATATTAAAAAATGCAACCACATGTGTCCTTCATGTTATCCCTTATGTCTCCTCATCTTTGGAGATATTGAAAAATCTTATACTTTTTCCCTTACTCCAATATCCTTTGGCACAATTTCTTTAATCAAGATTGAATCAATATACTAAATACCATTGACAAATGGAGAGTGAAAGCTTTTTCTAATCCTATTTTGAACAAAATATAGATCCTTCTACCAAGATTCCTTCTATGGACCATTTGGAAAGGTAATAATAAGCATATTTCAATTGTTTCTTAATACACCACAACTCTCTTTAGATAATCATCCAAGAAAATGTTAAGGAATCCATTGTTTCACATCGCTCGACCAACCAATACTGGAAATAAATAGGGAAGGAATTCCAACTTCTTAGAAATTGGCATATGGAGCCCACTGTCTCACAATCCTTATCTCCATTCTATCCATTCTTCCTGATCGCCACCTCCCCCTTCTTTTCTCAAGCTAAACATCGATGGAGTATCTAAAGGAAACCTAGGTACACGTAGTTATGGAGGCATGTTTAGGGATTGCCTTAGATATCCCATTTTTATTTACTTCATCCCATTGGTCTTCAATAGTAACAATGTTGATGAGAGGAAGGCCCTAGAGGAAGGCCTTGTAATATCCTAACCCAAGGCCTCTCTAAAATTATTATGGAAGGTGACTGTCAATTGGTTATTAATATGACCTATAAACTCTTAAAGGGCCCTCCAATAAAAAGAGTATCCCAAACCTAGAGGCTTGAAAGTTTTATTTTTTGATGCTCATGACTTCTCTCTTCCATCCAGGTTGCCATGCCCACTCACATCAAATATATGGTAAACATCTAGTGGAAAAACTTAGTAATGAAGAATGTACTAATATGAACTCCATGATATCTACCTCGTGAAATCCTCGTGAATATTCTTCCTTCAAGTATGAGTTCCACAACATGATTGAGAAGGACCTAATCTCCCTATATTTGGTATTAGGAATGAGAAAAGTTGATATCAAGATATAACCATTCCACCAAGCCAGATGGCCAGGGAACATGACAACACACCCCCATAATGGATCGATATATGTCCTATGCAAACCACATGGGAGAAATACGCACTCCATTTCCCAACAACAAATATTTGATGTAGTTTATCTCTACTAGTAAATTATCAATGGTCTCTAACACATTTCAATAAATCATTGGAACGTCTATGTAGGCTTGACCTCACTATGTGACTGGTTCACTAAGGAAGCTCATTATGGAAGTTTTAATTGATGGTCCAATGAAGACCACTCACATAAAATCATAGTTCAATCCTTTACATGATTATTTATTGTTTGGAAATATTTAGTATGGAGTTGTTCTACAAATTCAAGGAATGAGGCATCATTTATGGGCTTCTATTTGTAGAAAAACAATGCATTTATCCCTTCTTAGATTAATCAACTGCCTAAAAATATGTATTAGGAAACATTCCTATTTCATGTATTTTTCTGTTTAGGTCCAAGCCTCTGCATTTTCAGTTGGAAGAGCTAGCAAGAGGTGGAATTTTCCTTTGTCACACTAACATTTTCCAGTTTTTACTAATAGTGAGGGTCAATTTTCGTAATTATGGTAAGCATTAAGGAATGGTTTCCAGGCAGGCTCTTCAGCTAGCTTCCTCTCTTTGTTGAACTTGTCTCTCCTCTTATACATTTCTTTGGTTCTTATCTTCTCAAGTTTGACTCAAATTCTTCTCCTCCTAATGTTAATTTTTTTCTTAACTATTATGTTATGTCTGTTGGATACATAGGTGCTAACAAATCTCTAGGAGGCCTTTTTTCTCATTCCTCTCTAGTGTTAGGGGGATTATATTTCTCTACACAATTATTCAAGCTTTCCTCATTGGGTAGGACCCCTTACATGAACACTGCCACATGAAGTCCTCTCTTCACTTCATCTCTTTCACATCTCCGGGTGTTATATCATTCTTCACTAGAAATATTCCACTCTTTATTGTGTTTGTGTTCATTGTGGGGATGCTTATTATTAGGAGTGTGGGGAACATGGGTGTACGACGTAGGTATAGGTAGAGAGTTTGGTTCTATGGTTTTAGGAGCCTAATCCCCCACCAATCTAGGTAGAGATTGCTCAGGAAAACCAAGGGATTGCTAATTATAGACGCATTGTCTCAAATACAAAGGCTCTTACAAATGTTGTGGAATTAGTTCTTAATGCTGAGCACATGCATGGTAGGGACAACCAATATATGTACATAGTGGACATCTACTGGCACATGAAGTTTCTACATGGAAAAGTACTTCTAGACTAACATGAAAGTCAAGAAGATATTCTTATTTCCTTTGTCCACATGCAACATCAAATGATGACATTGAATTCTCATCTTAGGCACATTGAAAAGCATATAGGCATTCATTTGGACTTTGGTTATTCCATGGGTAGCAACAAAGAACCTAAACCTATGGAATCCACTAATAAAAATAATTCTTCTTAATTACTTGTTTATGTTATGATTTTAGATTTTATATCTCAATTTTATACTTAATCTCTTCAAAGCTTATTTTTTATTCTATATATTTTTAAATTTACTTCCTTTGCAATATTTTACCCTCTCCCTCTTTGAAAGACAAGATTTCTAGATTTAGTCACGTTTTCTAAGTGACCAATCACTCTAAACTTCTCTAATTTAACCTATACATTCAAATTTAAAAAAAAATCACCTCAACTATCTCTAATTTAACATATACTTCTAAATTCGAAAGAATCACCTTAATGTTTAGTATTTTATAATATTCCTTATATTAAAATAAATAGCTATTATATACTTCTATTAACATAAATAAATCATAATCCAATTATATTAAACTAATTATATAAATTCCTTGTTCTTTTTATTTATATATATATATATATATATATATATATATAAAACTTGTTGTGTGATTCATATATATATAAACAAATTAGGTTATTAAACTAGTTCTCATATATATATAAACAAATTAGTTCATTAAACTATTAATAACAAATAAATTTCATTTAATTAAATTTATATAATTAAAATTCATTAAAACAAATTCAGAAAACAAAAATATGATTTAATATACACTTTATTAATTAAGGAATAATGTATTTCATTTAATTAAATAAAATATAATTAAAATTCATTAAAACAAATTCATTTAAAAATATAAGAAAAAAAAATATGATTTAATATACACCTTATTAATTAAGGGATATTACATTATCGTATTGATATTTTTTTTATTAAAATAAATAAATATATTATATTAAATTTAAAGATTTAATAAAAATTTATAAAATAATTATTGAAACATAATTTAATTAATTTTTTTATTATTTAAGTACGTAAAATTACTGATGACTTTTGAATCAATGATTTTAATATTACGGAGTAGTTTACACAATATCCCATCATCATTTATTTCAAGCATTGTAAACAGTTTGATTAAAAAAATTATTTAATTAAAATGAACAAATAAATTTCATTTTTTAGTTTTTTTTTTAATAACTTCAAATAAATTTTTACTTTAAATCACTTTTATAAGGACGTAGTCGGATGGGTTTAAAAAATACAAAGCTTTTTGGTTGGGAACTTCTTACTAAAAAACATTGGTGTACCATATCGAGCGATGGTAGAAGATTGGAAAAATATTTTAAACTCTTTATGACTCGATCAAATAGCGAAAGGGAGGTAAAAAGATGGTGTTATATATATATGCAAGGGTTTTATGAAAATTAAGCAGTGGTGTAATATCTTGACAACAAAGTAATTATATGTGAAATTAGTAAATCGCAGTCTTGATCACATTTTTATTCACTTATTCAGGTATAACTTATTTTGTATTTGGAATCTCTTGGAATCTCTTATACAGTTACTAAAAAAATTCCTCCTATTAATACTAGACGGTCTACCTATATGGATATCTAATCAATTTTGTTCAGCAAACTTAGATTTAACAAAATAACTACTATACTGCTTATAAATGAAAAAAGTAATGTTAACCAAAAATTTAGTCATTGCCATGATCAACTAAAAGAAGGTTTCCCCATGTTCATACCTCATTTGATTGGGGTTCAGGATGCCTCTAGACCCGCGTCAGGAAACGCCACAGGGGTCGCTATTGGAGCCTCTGGAGTAGCTTGCAAATGAATTCATGTATCTTTGGCCTCACGAAATCTATATTTCCTTAGACGGGTTGGGGCCCCTTTTTCTTCCCCTAGCGTGATATCCACATTGTGAATATAATTAATATAGATTGAAATCATATTATTCATATCCCTTATTCTAAACACCTGTAGTTTTTTTATGTTTATCAAACCCTTCATAACTTCTGCAATTCCACCCAAATGCTCATTTATAGCCTTTAGCTGAATCTCTATCTCTAGCTGCGTGCTCGCCCTCTCCTCCAATATCTCCACTTGCATCTTCCCGACCATAGTCTTGATGTGCCACGTAGTCTCTAAGGTTTGATGATACATAGTTGTCCATGTTCTATATTTCCCAGTATCCATAATCCATTTCATTTCCTCATCGATTCTACTATCTGGGACAACTCTTCACTACCTTCGAAACTCATTCTCCCAAACTTTAATTATCTCCTTTCCTTTTTGTGGCACTGTCACATGGTAATTATCAACAACAACCCTCATCGTCGCCTCCATGTGTGAACGCTTGTCGGAACCAATTCCCTATGCATCAGCTCGGGGTCTTCCCCTCGACCTACCACCCGTAGTTTGAACATTTCCCATTAAGCTCCTTGAAAATTTGGTTTTCCTCTCTGGAAATACTATCTCAAGCTCACAGTCCCACCACCTTTCTGCGTTCTTCCTTAGGTTGAAAATTCTTGTTCCAAAACCTTGATTTAAAGGCAATATCAATGACTTTCCTTGCCTTACCGAATTTTAATTACTTTCCATCTCCATTTTTTGTATCTCTAACTTTCCAATGATGTTGTTGTTCATTTGTATGTGCATGTGTTCTCTCTCTCCCCTCCAAGAACTTTGTACAGAGTAATAATCACCATTAACCTACTCATGTATGCCATCCCTTTTGATGTCATACCTACCTAATCCTCTTGGTTCTCTCTCTTATTAATGAGATGATCTGCATGATGAAAAACTACAGTGGATATCTCTTCCTCTCGGTCATCAACCATCATTTTGTCCATGCACTACAAACACATCTCCCTTCTCGCATCCCAATTACACCCTACTTATATTTTCATAATTAAGATATATTCATTCACATAGCTAGGTGGGTTCTTGTCCTGATTCGGGCCTACCTCCTCTATATCTTCTGGCCCTAGTGACGTGAAATTATCTCACTCTGCTAAATTATGACATTTCTTTTGAAGGTTGAATCCTTCTGTTTCTACTATTTCTCACATATCTAGGACCTCTATACCCACTTCGATTGGGTTCATCTCGGTGTCTCCTTCCAAGTATTTTGACATATTCGATATGTCCAAGTTCTTCGCAATATCTTCTTTTTGTTGCAATATTTCCTCCTCCTTACCTCCTACATGTTCCTCATTTTTGTATTCTTCAGTTTCGTGATTCTCTGGGTTCTCTTTTGATAGGATTTTAAAAGCTATTCCTTTGGGCTTTTCTACCTCCTTGATTTCTGTATTGTTGACTTCGATATTCCTGTCCCCTTATAATGGGTCTCACAAAACCATCTGCATCCTTGTGTTCTGGTTCTTTCCCCTCATCTTTCGATTTATTTAGAGGGCACTCCTGGATCAAGTGGCCATGTTCATGACAATTTTTGAACCTAAGGGAGATCTACTCATAAGAAATAGATTGTAACCATATTTCATCCCTGAATTTCAGTTTGACTACTTCAGGTAGGGTTCCATAAACATCCATTTCTACACATATTTTAGCATACAATGTGTATCTTCCATCTAGCATTTCCTCTAATATCTTGATAAAATTTCCCAGTGTATCTCTTACAATATTTAGGGTCGAAGGTAGACAATAACAAGAGGTAGTGAGTACAACTTGACCGAAACTAGGACTATGGTGAAGGTCTCCTTTTCTCGGGTGAAAGCTTCCATCTGTGGCCACATGTATATTCCATTTGATGTGAAGAAGTAGGGACCACCATCAAATATTCAGACTCTATCATCCATATTCACAAAGACCATGGTAACAAAAACCTTTGATCCCACATGTAGCTCAATCTCCCCTCTTGGTTTCCAGGTAGTGTTTGATCCAGTCACATAATGATTTTTCTATGGGTTAGAGATCGCATGTGATCTCTAAAGTCTTGTGTCTTGAGATCAATGCTTTTTTTCATTAGGATCACCACCATTTTAGGCTTACATGGCCCAGTGGTCTCTCTTTTTCCCTTTTTTGCTATTGTTGATATGCGTGATTCTCTATCATATTTCTCTCCTTATCTCTTCTCTGGCCAGTCCCACTTAGGGTACCTACTTGAGCTGCTCCTTGGTTGTTTCATGACACATCTTCTACTGTAATTAAAAAACCTTCCTTGAACCCCTTACTTTGTCATTTACCACATTCCAATATGAGGGAGCCCCTCTCCCTCCCACTCTGAACACCATATGTTTCAAACCCAAATCATACCTGCACATAAAACCTCCCCTCCGTCCTTGGAGCCTCGATTTTCATTTCTTTGAAAGAAGGGAAATTTTAAGGAAGGTATGCTAAAAAAAAATTAAGTGCTCTCTCTCACTGAATTCATTGAATTATATCTCTATGTAGTGAAGATTCAACAGTGGAGATGTTAATGATGGCTTTGTGATATATGTAACTAGTGGTGGTGGCAATGAGTTGTTGTGCTAAAGTCTGTGTTCAGAGAAGAAAGCACGTTGAGTATTTAAGTAACCAAGATCATTTCCTGAAAAGAATAAGTATTTATTCTGTTAATTCCTCGAAGAAAAATAAGGTGTGTTTAGTTTTCCTCGAAAGAATGTGTATGCAAAAAATAAGAGGTACTTTGTTAGTCTGCTAGAAAAGAATTTGCATACAACTGAGATTAATAAATTTAATATCTATTATATTACATTTCTCTTAGAAAAGAATTTACATATGCATGAGATTAATATATTAGAATATAACCCTAATCTGTTTATATTAGGGTTATTATTATAATATAACCCTAATCCATATTATATTGGTATTGTTTTAGAAAAGAATTTCCACATGCATGAGATTTATATCTATTATACTAAATTTCTTTTAGAAAAAAAATATGCAGACACATGCATGATATTATTATATATTTTTTCTTGGAGATATTTGCATGCATAAAAGAATATGATATTTATATCTATTATACTAAATTTCTTTTAGAAAAAATATGCATATGCATGCATGAGATTATCATATTATTTTTCTTGGAGATATTTGCATGTAGAAAAGAATATGAGATTTATATCTATTATACTAAATTTGTTTTAGAAAAAAAATATGCATATGCATGCATGAGATTATTATATAGTTCTTTTTGGAGATATTGGCATGCAAAAAAGAATAGTATTGTGTTGATTTCTTGAAAAAGAAAAATATAAGTTTACATGCAAGAAAAACAACTACTATGTATTTGAGTTCTTGAAAAGAATACATGAACCACACATACAAGAATATTAAAAATCCATGAAAAATAAATGCATGTGAACTTTCTTTATGAAAAGAGAAATAAATTATGTTGTCTCATTTATAAGATTATTGGATGTATTCACATAATTCCTATGCATTAGATTCATAAAGAGAAACATTAGACTCTTAAAGAGAATATGTGGTTATGTGCATAAGAATAATGTCTATTATATTTGATTTTGCATGCACATGAAGAAATAAATTACTTATTGAAAAGTAAATATGTTTTCTTGCATGCATAAAAAAGATAGCTAGTGGGTTGGTGTTTTTGGAAAGAATATTTTTGTATATTATACACAAAATTCTGGTTGCTGTATATCTTGAGAAATAAATATGTTTTTTCACGCAATATTTAGTTAGCTTCGCTTGGGAAAGAAAACATGTGTTTACATATTTTAAATTGTGTTAAAATTATTGGAAATCTTTCATGGTTCTTATGTGCATGAACCTAGGTTAAATATATTTATTTTATTGAAAATATTTGTTGTGGATTTCTTAGAAATTTTTCATCGCTTTTTTGTGGAATACAATTAAATTATCTAAATGATTTTCCTTGAAAAGGTTTAAATGTGAACCTTGCACAACAAAAGAATAACTATTGTCATAGATCTATGGAAAAAGAAATGTGTATTTACTTACTCAGAGATTAGTTGATTGTGGTAAATCTCTTTATGCATAGAAGACAATAATTATTGTGAAATAGAATAAGAATATTTATGCATTTCTTTAACTTCCTTTTTAAAAATAAGTATGTATTTCTTTACATGAAAATAATAGCTAATGATAGTAGAATTGTAGAGAAAGAAATATGTGTTGCATACATTAAAGAAGAGATATTATGATAAGCTCTTGCATTCACAAAGAATAGTCACTGTGTTATAGAGATATGTCATTTTCATGGATAGAAGAACTATTGAGTTTTATTTCTTTAGAAAAATTATATGTTATTATTTTTTATGCTATCATAACTATTCTGTTAGTTTATTTTGGAATAAGATCATGTATATGCATGCAAAATTTGTGTTTTCTCTCTTATGGAAGGAATATACATTCAACATGCGAGAAATGATAACATGTTGTGTTAGCCTACATTGGAAAATATTCTTTTGTGAAGGAAGATGAATTTACATGTACAAAAATAATAGTAGTGTGCTAGTTTCTTTAGAATATACATATTGGTAGTGGTGGTCTAATAGTTTGGAAAAGAAGACATGTATCTGTATGTTTTATTACATCAATTTTCTAGAAAATAAAACATGTTTTTTCATTACCTATTGTGTTATATTTCCTCGAAAAGGAAACATCTATTTGTATGATCTATTTTGTTAAGTATTGTTTTTGGAAGATTATTTTGGAAAGTATATGCATTTTAATGCATAGGAACAACATCAGTGGTTTTAGATTTCATTACGTATTTGCATGCACTAAAAGTAATAGTTGAATGACTAGTTATTTTGATACTTTTTGTGTAATTTACATGCACGAAGATCATAACTGATGTGTTAATTTCCTTTAAAGAATATGTGTTTATGTGAGGGGATAATAGTTAATGTGATATTTATTTATAGACATGCCTTGATGGTTATATTCTTATAATTAGTGCATGTGCAGTGTTGTTAAAGGAAGCATGTTGCAATATTTTGTGTACATTTCATGAATGTGCATGAATAGATGGTGAAGAATCACAAGTATATATTTATGAATTAGTTTTATTAATATTTAATCTAATCATTATATCAAATTTTATTGATAGTAGAAGTTGGAGGAAAAGGATGTGACATATGCAATGGTGGATTATATTTACCATTATGGTAAGAAATAAGTTAGTGGTCTATTCAAATTGAAGGAATGATAGTTTTAGGATAGTTCACTGATGGGAAGAACCATGCCCTAAAGACATAATGTTCAATGGTTTGTGAGTAAATGTTATGAAACCAGCTCAAGAAAAGATAGAAAAGATAGATCAACACCTTAGAATTCAACATCTTCGAGGGGGCAACCTCATTTACATTACATAAATGAACAATTCTTGGATGATACAAATGAAAAGAGCTCCTTTATATATATAGGAGTCTAAGGGGTCATAACATAATCAGAGTCGACATAACAATAATAATGTAAGGGCACAATAATAACAATAGTGGGCTTCTATGTGGCACAATAGTAACAATATGGGCACTACATGGGTACATCAATATAATAAGTGGGTTATAGTAATAACAATAAGGGGTTACACTAGTAATATAGGGGCCTAACATGCCCCTCTCCTTCAAAAAGCGTTGTCCTCAACGCTTGAGTAGTTCTTGATGCTTCTGTATAAAATTCTTGTCCTCCCATGTGGAATCTTCAGCAGGTAAGTTCTTCCACTTGATGAGATACTCTGAAATTGATCAATTCTGTAGCTATCGGGTTCTTATATCTGTGACTGCTCCAGGTTCCAATATGATTTTTCCTTCCTCTTCAATTTCTGGCAATATTGTTTGAATTGGGATCTTTTGCAACTTTTGAATAAGTGGCCATACTTCTTCGTCTTTCTTCCATTCATCCCTTGCTTCGTTTATCCAGTCTGGTTGGATAATATAAATAGCAAAAAACAATGCTTCCACATCCTCATCCTTGAAGAGTCTTCCCATTCGGTAAGGTCGCCATTTTTTAAGTGCATGTAGAATTGCAAACATTTCCATCTCATAAATAGCTTGCTTGAGATGTAGCAGTAAAAATACACAATCACCTACATCAAAACACTTTTCACTACCATTTTTATCTACCCGTTGTTTTGTTTTATTTTGCACCGAAGTGGAGTTATGCTTTAAAATTTGGAGAACTTGTTGTTGATGCTCGATGTGATCTTTCACTGCTTGAACCTTTTTCTTCTTGATATGTCCTTCTATCTCTGGAGTTTGAGGAGTGGAAATTTCTTCCAATCCTTTACAAGATATGGTCGGATTCATTTCTTGATGCTCGATGTGATCTTTCACTTCTTGAACATTTTTCTTCTTTATATGTCCTTCTATCTTGATAGTTTGAGGAGTGGTAATTTCGAACAATGAATTACAAGATATGGTTGGATTCGTTTCTTCTTTCTCAATGTGATATTTCACTTCTTGCACAATTTTCTTCTTGATATGTCCTTCTATCTTGAGAGTTTGAGGAGTGGTAATTCTTTCCAATGGTTTACAAGATATGGTGTGATTCATTTCTTCTTTCTCTGGGGTGGGGTCCTCGCATATATCTACTTCCTATTGATGTTTCTTGATCATTTTATTCCTCCTCTTCATATTCTATGTAAAACAATTTCTTCTCAGCACACTTATGACCTTTAGTGCATTTGCTATCACAATTGTAACAAAGCCCTTTTTCTCTTTTTTCTTCCAATTGTTGTGGTGTAACCCTTGTAGGTTTTGGAAGGTTAGGAGAAACAACACTTCCATCTTTATAGTTCTGAGGGGTACACTTCCTGGTTTCCATCATTTTTCTTTCCACTATGTCACAAAGCCCTTTTTCTCTTTCCAATTTTTGTGGTGTTGCTCTAAAGAAGGTGTTGCTCTTTGTACCTTCATAATGTGCTATCATTTCCTCCGTGAAAATTGACCACGTAACAAGTTGTTTACGAGAGAAAATCCCTTCGTACCATAAAAATTGATCTGGTTCTAAATATGAATATGCAATACATACCTTTTGTAACAGTTGTACACCATGTAGATCAAAATATTGCTCCATCTGAAGTATCCAATTTACCGGATCGTTGCCATCAAACTTCCTCATCTTGCTTTTTCTTGATTTTAGGAGGTCGACCTTGAAACAACTGTAACTCTGTACTTTCAGATCTTCAAGTTCTGGAACTATGACCTATAGTAGCCTTCTGTGTCCTCTTTCCAATTCCACCAGTCTGATCCAAATTGGATTCTCTAAGAAAGAGTTATGCAGAATCTCCCAAGATGACCTGATTATAGACCTTTCCAGAAGAGCGAACTTGTACAAAGTGCCACGTATCACCGTTTCAACCTTTGGATCTGAAAAAGATATACAGAAAAATATAGTCCGTTCTCTTTCTATAACTTCTTACAAAGTTTCAATCTGATCCCCAGAGAGAATGTTATGACGCTTTTCCCCAGGTCACCTATTTTGAATGTAATTCAAGAGTGTGCAAAAAGACCAACTTCCTCAGATCATATCTCCGCAAATATCGCGCTAAAAACTCTGAAATTTGGACCCAAGGTTCAAGGCGATTTCTTTTCAAATGGGCTTTTTTTTTGCAACTTCTGAAACGTCACAAAAAAAAAGTTGTACCGAAAATGCCACGATGACCTGTTTGGAGAAGCGAAACCCTAGAATCCAAAGCTCTGATACCAAATGTTATGAATCCATTTCAAGAAAAGATAGAAAAGATAGATCAACGCCTTAGAATTCAGCCTCTTCGAGGGGGCAACCTCCTTTACATTACATAAATGTACAATTCTCGGATGATACAAATGAAAAGACCTCCTTTCTATATATAGGAGTCTAAGGGGTCATAACATAATTAGAGCCGACATAACAATAATAGTGTAAGGGCACAATAATAACAATAGTGGGCTTCTATGGAGCACAATAGTAACAATATGGGCACTACATGGGTACATCAATATAATAAGTGGGCTATACTAATAACAAGAAGGTGTTACACTAGTAGTATAGGGGCCTAACAGTAAATAATGTCATGATGATTGTGATAGCTTATAACGAGTTATGTTGTTTTTGAGGTGATATTCTTTATAATATTTTATGAAAATGGTCAAGGGATGGAATCCCTTATAATCATTCAGTGAGGGGTGAACACCCTCATGAGAATTTAATAAAAAATTTAAAAGTTTGTTGGTTTTCAACCTATGGGGTTTCCAAGGTATATCTGTGTCTAATAATGTGGATGCACGTCGTGCAATTTTTATGATGTTGATTCCTTGCATGATGTGATGTTTATATTATCAAGAATGTGATTAACCAACCAAGTTAAAAGGTTCATGGAATTGATGTCATGTTACATCAGAAATTTTATGTTATTATGCTACAACAATGGTTGTTAATTGTTATGTAACGTATTTCTCATTTACTAAAGTTACTCTATGTAGTGATGAATATTCCATCTAATGGTTAATGACGAATATTTAATAGTAATTTAGATAGTTACCCATGAATTTTAATAGCTACATGTGGATAGATTCTGTCAAAAATTCTAACTCCATGCATTTTCATGCGAGGTTACTGGGGGATGTTACAAGTGGTATCAGAGTTGAAGGTTTCAACAATGGCACCTTTTGAGAATCAGTAAGAGGAAAATAAGTAGATGTTGTGCTCTTGACCTGCGAGAAGATACCAGAATACCAAATATGCGAAGAAATGTACCCAGAACATAGAACAATAAGAAATAACGACATGTATTTTATTATTCAGAAAGGAAAGAAATGTTCACTTGCCTCTTCGAGGGGGAAACCTCCAATAGCGATTGGCTCAATTACAAAATAAGACACAATGCTCCTCATGGGGAGTCTCTATCCTTTATATAGGATTCATACATGCAATACCATGGGTCAGTACCATGGTTCCTATTAATACCATCTATCTAATACCATGGCCCATTTGCAACTAACTGTGGTCCCTTATTTAAATGCATCTCAACCACTTACAATTATTAACATGGGCTTTATTAATTCTTTAACTAACTATAACTATGACTCAACCCTATTACATAAATAAGGGGTTTAGGGTTGGACCCTAACATGCCCTCACCCATAAAAATAGCCTTTTCCTCAAGGCTGAAGCTACAAAAACTGCAAAAGAATAGTGGTTGGTTCCCAGGTCACATCTTCTAGGGAGGTGTCTTTCCACTTGAAGAGGATTTCCTTGACCCTGTGACCACGCAGTTGCCATTCTCGTGTGTCAAGAACCTGTTCAGGTTGGAGCCAGATTGAACCTTCTTCATCCACTTTTGGTAGACTGGTTTGAATTCTACAATGGCTCCCATCCACTTTCTTAAGGCATGAGACATGGAAGATGGCATGGATTTTTGCAGTGGGTGGCAAGGCTATCTTGTAGGCTACTTCTCCGATGCCCTGAAGTATTTGATACGGTCCGTAGAATTTTGGAGATAATTTCTGACAACCCTTGCCTTTGAGTGATGTTTGCTTATATGGTTGAAACCTCATGAATACTTGATCCCCTTATTGAAATTTTCACTCTAAATGATGTTGGTCTGCCTGTTGCTTCACACAATTTTGAGCTTGATGGAGATTCTCTTTGAGGTGGGCCAACATGATTGCATGATTCTATAGGAGTTGATCCACTGCTTGTACCTTCAAGCATCCCTGGACATAAGAGGTAAGTGAAGGATGGAGTTGACCATAAACGACTTCATATGGAGTCATTTTGGTGGTGGAATGACAGTTAGTATTATACCACCATTTGGCAAGAGGTAACCACTGTACCCATAGATGTTGGTTTTCTGAAGTTAAACAATTGAGGTAGGTCTCCAAACATTTCTTGACTACTTTAGTTTCACCATCAGTTTGGGGAAGATAGGAAGTATTGAGTTGTAGTTGGGTACCTTGTAGCCTAAAGAGTTCCTGGAAAAAGTTATTAGTGAAGATCGTGTCATGATCAGACACAATGGAAGTGGGCATGCCATTCAATTTCAAGATCTAGTCCATGAAATATTGGGCCTCCAAAGCTGGAGTAAAAGGGTGGTGTAGGGCACAAAAACGAGCATATTTAGAAAGTATGTCCACAACCTCAATGACAATTGACTTGTTGCCTAACTTCGGAAGACCAGTAATGAAATCCATAGAAACCTCTGTCCAGATTGAGGCAGGGATGGGCAATGGTTGTAATGTGCCTGGGGATTTGACTGTTTCTCCTTTGTGGCACTGATCCGATAATCACCCTATGAGTGACCTTAGTTAAAGATTTATTAAATGAAGGTATTACACACTCATGTGATGGTGTGTGTCTATGTTATTTAGGCAACAAATCGATCATATTTCAAATACATAGACACTTGAAATGGAAAACAACAGAGAAATACAGTAAGCAATATAAGAACACAAGATTTTAATAAGGAGTTCACCCTATCCTCCAGGGCTATGTATCTAGTCTAGCTCTTAGTGGTGGCCTTCTTTTATTGTGTCTTAAAGTAGAAAATTACAATGAAGGAGCTCAATGCGAGTCTCCTGAATGGAATTTGCTTGGCAGGGTGGTTCTTGGATGCCCCAAGCCACTAGAGTACACAAACTCTGTTCCTTACCAGCTCTGTAACCTTCTGGTCTATAATGGAGAGAGCCTAATGTGGTGCTAAGTCCAGACAGATCCTCTCTGGGATGGATTGAATCTCTCAAGCTCTCTGGTGCTCGATGCTGCCTTTCGTTAGCTCAGCCCTCTGTCTTCCATTCTGCTTTTGCTTCACTGTCTTCCTTTCTCTATTTTCTGTCTTCAGTTCTTCCTCTCCATCTGTCTTCTGTTCCCTATTCATGGCTTTAAGGCCATTCAATCTCATGGTTGTTGATTCCTCTTCTACTTCCCATCGGATCGCCTGCTACAACTTCCCTTAGTGTTCCCTGTTCGGAGTCATCATCAGGCTCACAGGGAGTGGCCACATGTCCTCCTGCAACTGCGCCAACTCACTTCGTCAGTTCGGCTCTTCTGTTATGTCATGGAATGAGTCTTCTGCCACCTTGGCAGTCAAATTGGATGTCAAATCTTTACAAAGTGCGGCTTAATACCCCGTCGATTCCACTTTCCCATTGGACACGATCTCAACCGTTATATCTGGGGCCTCCAGATCTGACGCCATACGCACGTTTTGCGCAGTTGACTTGCTCGACCGTTAGCGTGCGATCAACGGTAGTTTTCTCTCTCCTCTGCTTGCCACGTGTCGTCCACTGAGTGGAATCACTCCATTTTCGCCAATTCCTTTTACTTCTTGATGGTACCCTCGATCAATACTGCTGGTTTCTCAGAGTGTGTATCCCACCTTGTCCTTTAGCTTTTTCCCACGGTTCTCCTATCTCTTCATGTGACCAAGCGCTCGGGGTTTCTCCATCTCGAGGGTTTTCACCTGGCGTTGTGCATCAAAAACTCCCTTTGTTTCCCGATCTGGGCCTCCCAGGGGCTAATTTCACCTCCCATGCAATCTCCATGGGACTCAGTCAGCGCGCTTTGACCGAGGTCCTCGTCGTTCCACGTTGGCTGCCAACTGCCACTCGTTTAGAGGTGTTTTTGATCATTGTTCTGAATTCTTTGATGTTTGACCCAACCTGATACAGTCATGGTTTTCTGATGACTTTTCTTCATGGATCCAATTCGGATCATGGCCTTCCCACTGAAAAGCTTTTGGACCACCAAAAGTTGGTTTTTAAGCATCGACTAAGTGAGGAAATTGGTTTCTCACTTGTCCAATCTCAATCCACTTTGCACTGCTCAGCTTTGAACCTTTGAGCCCAATCCTGAGGTACTCCACATCTCTCTTTCACGTCGTCCTCACCTTTCTGTCCATAACTGTGTATTCCTGCAATTCATTAAGATATTCAGGTAGCAGGTCATCAATAGAAAGCAATTGACTCTCCTCTTTAGGTGTTGAAGAGAGATTCCATACAGGCTTGAAGAGTATTTAATTAATGGAAAAACCTGTGAGCAATTTTGAAACCAACGTTTCGGACTAGCTAGGTGAGTCCATCATCAGGGTAATGAGATCTGCATTTTGAGAAAGAGAGAGTCAAGAAAATGAGAACCTATTAATAGAAGGATGGATAGATAACCTAGGTTTGGAGAAGTCGGCTAGATTTCAACACTTTATTAATAAATGGATAAATAAATTTTTTATTTTGATTTTAAATTTTAATTTAATTAATAATTTTAACCTATATTAAAAGTAATTTTTTTAATAGTAGATTGATTTGATCTAATATTAAAAATAAGATTAATATAAACTAAATAAAATCAATTTAATGAATTAATTTAATTAATTAATTAAATAAATTGGTTTTACATTTAAAAGTATATTAATTAATTAATTTTTAAATTTAGTTTAATTAATAAATTTAATTTTTTTTATTTTTTTTTTTAATAAAATAACTTCACTTAAATTAATTTGGCCTAATTTAAAAATAAAATTAATATAAACTCAATGGATTAAATAAATTTTAATTTTGTTATAAATTTTAATCTAATTAATAAATTTAAGAGTAATTTTTTACCTAAATAAAAATAAATTAATATAAACTAAATTTAACGAAAGATTAATTTAATTAATTAATTAATTAATTAATTAAATTAATTTTAAATTTGGTTTAATTAATCAATTTAAAACTATGTTGATTAATTCATTAATTAATTAATTTTTAAATTTAAATTAATTAATAATGATTTTTTTTTTTGAATAAAATTAATTCACTTAAATTAATTTGGCCTAAATTACAATAAACTTAGATTGAACTAAATTTAAAATAAAATCAATTTTAATTAATTAATTAAATTAATTTTAAATTTAGTTAATTTTTTTATTTAATTAATTAATAGAATTTGGTTATTAATTTATGCAATTATAATTATATATATATATATATGTATGTTAATTGTAATTTATTTATTTATTTGAGCTGTAAATGCTGTCTTAAGGGAGAATTTGTATAACTTAAAGTTACTTTATTTTGTTTAACAAGGGTTTCCATGTATTACTTAGTTTAAGACCATCATCCCTATTCATATTATTAGAGGATTTTTCAATTTCTATTGTCTCTTTAATTCTTCTTTTTAAATAGTGGTCTTCCTTGTGGATTAATTTAGCTTGTTCCATGCATATATAGTGTGAGGAGGAACAAGCATGCTCTGCAAGACCTGATTTATCAGACCTATTTCTAGTAATATCACTAATGTGCTCTTTTAATCTTACTCCAAAGGATCTTCCTGTTTCCCCTATGTAAACTTTACCACAAGAACAGGGAATCGAATAAACGCCTTTGTGACATTTTGGGTCAATTGCATCTTTTGCAGATTCAAGCATGTTTTTTATGGTGTTAGGGGGGGTGAAAGCCACCATAATGTTATGCTTAGCGAGAACTTTGGCAATTTTATCATTGATTCCTTTGATATAGGGAAGGGATATTCTAGGGTTATCAAATGATTTCTTTTTGTTTTGTTTATTGGTTAAGGAATTTTTAATAATTTTGCTGATGGTGTGATGTTGATAGCCATTGTTTACAAAACCTTCATGGAGATTTATAAGTTCTTCCTCTAGATGTTCTGGGTCGGAGATTCTGGAGGCTCTCGTGGTGGCTCATGCAGTGCTAGTACAGGTGTTGTACTAATCTTTTCTTTCAAGGCGTCAAATGCTTTCTGATGTTTGCCTCCCCAGTGAAACACCTTGTTCAATCCTGTTAGAGCATGTAAGGGAGCTACAATTGAGGAAAAGTTAGAAATGAACTTCCTCCAATATTGTGCTACTCCTAAGAAGCTTCTCACTTCTGTAGCAGACTTGGGCTTACGCCAGTTTATAATGACTGCCACTTTAGAGGGATCTATCTTCATTTCACCACCCCCTACTATATGACCCAAGTAGTTTAGAGATGTTTTTCCAAATTCACATTTCGAGAGTTTAACATAAAGTTTTTCTCTTTTCAAAACATATAGTGTCTTCTTAACATGCTTTAAATGTTCTTCCCATGTTTTACTAAAAATTAGAATGTCATCCAGATACACAATAACAAAATCCTCAAGAAAAGGTCTGAGTATATCATTCATTAATCTCATGAAAGTAGCAGGAGCATTAGTTAAGCCAAAAGGTATAACCAGCCACTCATACAATCCCTGCTTTGTTTTGAAAGCAGTCTTCCATGCATCTTGTTCTGCAACCCTGACTTGATGGTATCCACTATGCAAGTCTGGCTTGGTGAAATAAATAGCTTCTTTCAATTTATCTAAAAGATCATCTATGCGAGGAAGGGGATAACGATTCTTGATTTTAATCTTATTCACTGCTCGATATTCAATGCATATTCTCCGCAAGCCATCTTTCTTTCTCACCAAAAGAATTGGTGACCCACATGGTGATGTGCTAGGCCTGATGAACCCCTTGTCGAGCAACTCCTGCACCTGCTTCTTGATTTCAGTATTCTCTAAAGCTAACAACCTTTTACACCTATGGCTGCAATAGTTGTTTCATCTCCTGAGTTTGACCACAAATCTTTCTAAATAGCTACACGAGTCTTCTTTTTCTTTCCCTCAAACCTCTTAGGTCTCAGCTCTGGATGTAGAATCCAGCAATGCTCATCATCATGCCCATCCTTTTTATAGTGATTGCATGAAGCTTTGATTTTCTATGCAGTGTTAGCCTTCCTTGCTTTCCACTTCTACTTTCTTTTATCCTTGCTCTTGCTAGAAATGGGTTGGGATGGTTTCTGAACTTCTGGATTTCTATTCTTTCCTCTAGCTTCTAGATGAGTAGCTTGTACAGATACCTCATCTATACTAGTGGGATTGAACATGATGATGGTATGCCTCATGTAGCTGTGTAGACCACCAATGTACTTCAACAGAGTTTCTGGCGAGTCTAATGAAATTCCTAGAATCAGTGCTCTCTTTCTAGATTCTCGAGTGTACCCTTGCACACCTTTACCTTTCAACTCTCGAATATTTTGCCAACTCATCATGACTTTTTGATTTCAAAAGAAAATTCACTCTAGACAGAGATAGTCTTACCATGTCTTTTCATGTCAGCTTGAGCTCTACCTTCCCATCAAACCAAGGCAGTGCCTCCTAGGCATAGGCTTGCCAGCTGAATCTTGTTCTTGTCTGAGTCTATGTTCTATACCCTGCAATAAACATCAAATTTTCTAATCCAATTGTCCAACTTTTCAGCATTTAGCTCTCCATCATATATAGGAAAATCAAATTTAACATCTAGATTGATCAGTGATGCTTTCTTATTGTGCACAGGGCTATTAGGAGGTGTGAGAAAGATTTTGCCTTTCCATTTTCCCTTGGAGTGGTCATGGAAGTGAGACTCATCTTCTTCTTTATGTTGTTTAGAACCTGATGAATCTTCATCCTTATGCTTTCTCAAGTCTCTATACATTTCTTCTACCATAGACTTTATAGCTAGGAAACTTTCTATGAATTGAGGGTCTGGCCCTAAAGAACCTTCTTCTGACATTGTCTTCTGAGGATAGAATCTCCCAATTTTAGGGTTATTTTCCACCAACTCTCCTTCTCCTAATTTGAGCTTTGATCTAGTGAGCATTCAACAGCTAAACCAACACAAGCTTGTCTAACCTTACAACCTAAAGCTCTGATACCACTTGATCTGATAATCACCCTATGAGTGACCTCAGTTAAAGAATTATTAAATGAAGGTATTACAGACTCATGTGCTAGTGTGTGTCTATGTTATTTAGGCAATGGATCAATGAGATTGCAAATACAGAGACACTTTAAAGGGAAAACAACAGAGAAATATAGTAAGCAATATAAGAACACAAGAGTTTAATAAGGAGTTCACCCTATCCTCTAGAGATATTTCTCATGTCCAACTCTCAGTGGTTGCCTTCTTTTATTGTGTCTTAAAGTAGAAAATTACAATGAAGGAGCTCAATGCGAGTCTCCTAAACGAAATTTGCTTGGCAAGGTGGTTCTTGGATGCCCCAAGCCACTAGAGTGCATAGAGTTTGTTCCTTACCAGCTCTATGACCTTCTGGTCTATAATGGAGAGAGCCTAATGTGCTGCTCAGTCCGGGCAGATCCTCTCTGGGGTGGCTTGAATCTATGAAGCTCTCTGGTACTCGATGCTACCTTTGGTTAGCTCGGCCCTCTATCTTCCGTTATGCTTTTGCTTCACTGTCTTTCTTTATTTTTTTCTGTCTCCGGTTCTTCCTCTTTGTCTGTCTTCTATTCTCTGTTCATGGCTTTAAGGCCATTCGATCTCATGGTTGCTCGATTCCTCTTCCACTTCCCATCCGATCGCCTGCTACAACTTCTCTTGGAGTTCCCTATTCGGCATCATCATTAGGCTGATAGGGAGTGGCCACAAGTCCTCCTGCAACTACGCCAACTCGCTTCGTCAGTTCAGTCTTCTGTTATGTCGTGGAATGAGTCTTATGCCACCTTGGTAGTGAAATCAAACGTTAAATCTTTACAAACTGCGGCTTAATCACCCATTGATTCTGCTTTCCCTTTGGGTGCGATCTTAGCCGTTAGATCTGTGGCCTCTAGATCCGATACCATATACATGTTTCACACGGTTGACTTTCTCGACTGTTAGCAGGTGATCAGTGGTGGTTTTCTCTCTCCTCCACTTGCCACACGTCATCCGCTAAGTGGAATTACTCTGTTTTCACCAATTCTATTTACCGCTTAAGGATGCCCTTGATCATTACCACCAGTTTTTCGGAGTGCGGGTCCCGCCTTGTCCTTTAGCTTTTTCCCACGGTTCTCTCGACTCTTCATGCGACCAAGCGCTCAGGGTTTCTCCATTTCGAGGGTTTTCGCCTGGCGTTGCACATCAAAAACTCCCTCCGTTTCCTGATCTCGACCTCCCAGGGGCTAATTTCACCTCCTGTGCAGTCTCCATGGGCCTTGGTGAGCGTGATTTAACCGAGGTCCTCATCGTTCCACATTGGCTGCCAACTTACACCGATTTAGAGGTGTTTTTGATCGTTGTTTTGAATTCTTTGATGTTTGACCCAACCTGATATAGTCATGGTTTGCTAATGACCTTTCTTCATGGATCCAATTCAGATCAGGCACTAACACACATCACACCCAGTTACGAAAGTAATAATGTCCTTTTTCATTCCTGTTCAAAAGAATGAACATTGAGTGTAAAGATACATCTTCTGAAAGCCTGAATAACCTGCAGTGGGAGATGAGTGCAACTCTACCAAAATGCAACTTTCAAGGGTGGATGTTGGTGATATCACTGCTTTTTCCTCATAGCAAAGAATCTCATCCTGCCAAGAGTAGCCCGCCATGGAATTTGGATCCACCTACAATTTATTAATGAGTTGGGAGAGCGAAGGATGTGAAAACCATTCCTTGGGAGCCTCTTCAATCCACTCTGGAATGGGAAGAGATATTGCTAGCAGGGTGCTTTCCTCCTCAAATTGGCATGATAAAGCATCCACTACAACATTTTCGTGCCCTTTGTTGTAAATTATCTCATAATCATATCCCAAAATTTTGAATAGCCATTTATTTTGTTGTGGTGAGGATAGGCATTTCTCCAAAAAATATTTAAGGCTTTCATGGTCTATGCGGATTTGGAAACGTCGCCCCAATAAGTATGGTTGCCAAGTATCCACTACATGTAACATGGCCATCATCTCATTCTCATAGGTAGATTGTCCCAGATTTGTCCCACTTATTTGTTGGCCAGTGAAGGCCAAGGGTCGATCTTCTTGCATTAAGACATCCCCAATACCCGTACCTAAAGCATCACATTCAATCACAAAAGATTTGGTGATGTCAGGTAGTGCCAATACGGGAGTGGAACACATGGCATGTTTGAGAGCTATAAATGCCTATTGCATTTCATCATTCCAGAGGAATGAATTTTTATTGAGAAGGTGAGTAACGGTTCTAGCAATGCGACAATAATTACCGACAGATTTGCAATAGTAGCCGGTGAGACCCAAAAATCCTCTCAAACTCTTCAAGGTCTTTGGTTGAGGCCAATCTTGCATTGCCTGGATATTTTTGGGATCCACCCTGACACCTTCACGCCCCACAATGTGGCCCAAGTACTCAACTTCTTACATGCCAAAAGAGAACTTGGACAATTTGAGACATTACAAGAGCAGATCTACATGATGAAGATGTTTTTCCCAGGTGAAGTTGTACATGAGGATGTCATCAAAGAAAACAAAGACAAAATTTCTGAGGTATGTTTTGAGCAAGTGATTCATGAGGCACTGAAAAGTGGATGGGGCATTAAAGAGACCAAGTGGCATGACCATGAATTCATAATGGCCTTCATGAGTTCGGAAAGTAGTCTTTTGAATGTCTACTTCTTTCATGCGAATTTGATGATAGCCCGAGTGAAAGTTGAGCTTAGTAAAGAATTGAGCCCCATTTAGTTCATCCAACAAATCATCAACAACTGGGATGGAAAATTTATCTTCGACCATCAGCTTGTTGAGGGCCCTGAAGTCTGGACACATACGCCATTCCCCATATTTCTTGAGCACCATGACCACAGGCGATGAATAAGGACTAATGCTAGGCAATGGCTTCCAGGATTTCCTTGATGGTTTTTTCAATTTCATTCTTTTGGGTGAATGGATATCTATATGGTTGCACATTTGGTGCTTGTGCCCCTAGGACCAAAGTAATGCTATGATCATGTTCCCCTCTCAAGGGTGGAAGCTCAGGAGGCTTGTCAAAGACCTGCAAATGGTTGTTTAAGACCTATTGCATCTCAGGATGAATATGAAGAGAAGTGGGTTCGAAGGCCCGGATGGCATTAAATTGGGCTATAACTCCATGGTGGCCCCTTTCTAACAAATTTTCCATCCTATGTGAGCTGATGATAGAGGGAGCCATTCAACACCCAAATAGTGGCCTTCAAATTTGACACTTTCATAGTGGCCTTCACATTTCATTGTCCCCCCATCAATAATCTAGACCTGGAAAATAGAGACTGCTCTGACAAAACAATGCACTGCTTGAATGACTCTTTGATGGATAAAGTTATGCATGCTGCCACTATCAATCAAGACTACTACTGGGTGATGCTTAATAAAACCTCTGATTTTGAGAGTTTGGGGAAAAGAATTTCCTGCCAAAGCATGAAGTGATATAACTAGTTCTTCAGGTGTAGTTGGGAGCTCATTGTCTGGCTAGTTTTCCTCATCTTCCTCCTCTGGTCCCTGAAATGGTGGGGCTTTCTCAGATGAAATGTGATCAGTAACATCAATTTGAAAGAATTTGGGTTCCTTGCATTTATGCCCCGAGGAGTATTTCTCATCACAGTAGTAACAAAATCCTTTCTTTCTTCCTTTTTCCATTTCCACTAGTGACACCTTTTGAACCTTAAGTGTTTGGGTAGTGCTCAGAGTCTGGGTGGGGCATTCCTTGGCTATGAAATTTGGACGAGTCGACTAGGCCACTAATGTGCGTTCTACTTCATGAGATGTCTTGCAAGATGCTAGCCATGAGAGTGGGTGTTGCCGTCGGACGTGGGCTTGTATGGCATTTTTGAGACCACTGATAAAACATTCCAAGCAAAATTCATCTGCTATACCTTCTGTGCGGAAGGCTAATGCTTCAAAGGCTTTAATATAGTCTTGCACTGTGCCTGTCTGTCAAAGGTTAGTAAGATGACCAAAAAAGTTAGATTCATGGTGAAAGTGATCAAAAAGGGCTTTTGAGAATATCTGCCAAGTCATTGGCCTTGCATAGCAGCATTGATTCCATTTCCACCATTTCCATCTTTCTTGGTCCAACTACAGGCTTCCCACACTTAGCTTAGTCGCATCATCCCTGACGTGATTCAATGTGAAATATTGCTCCATTTGTGCTAGCCATATAGATGGATGAGAGCAATCAAATTTATACATGTCCAGCTTGAGTGGTTGAGGTTGGGACTATTGGTGGTTTCCATAAAAGTGGAGAGAATGGCTAGACTCGCCCTCAAGGTTTTCATTAAAATCATATGCCTCTCATTGTTTCCCCGACTTGCCCTTTGTGATTGTGTCATTTAAGGTCTGGATCTGCTTCGTTAATGCCTCCAAATTTTGTTCAAGGGTACCTGTCTTCTCATTGGCCATAGCTTGAGCTCTGGTTTGTACCATGCACAGATCCGGTGCACTTGTCGTTATTATGACCAAAAACAAAAATTGGGACCGCCCAATATTTTGACACTGACAAGTGAATGGTACCACCTTTCTCAGCCTGTCAACCTAATTCTTATGGGATAAGTCTCCTATAAGCGTCCGAAGAGGGTCTTAGACATTTTTTTTTACCTCTGAAATGAGTTTTACTCCTCGCTTAGGAATACTGCAGTAGTCAATTCCTAGGAAAGTTAATTCTGCCCAATTTTGACGCTGACAAGTGAATGGTACGACCTTGCTCAGCGCGTCGACCTGATTCTTATGGGCTAAGTCTCCTATAAGCATCCTAGATCTGAATGGTGGATCTGATAGATTTGAATGATGGAACTGATTTTTGCAGCTGTGACAGAACCCAACCTGTTAGATCTGATCTGGTAAAGATGATGCGTGATCTAGAGAGATACAAGGGAACTATGGTCTCAAGGAGTGTCAGGTGCTACAGATCACAATATACATAAGGGTCCGATAGTAGTACTGGGCCCAATCTTTCAGGGCACTAACCAAGGAGGATTAACCGTACCTTTAGCCATACAACCCGACTACCCTATGGTATGCGTGAGTAATCTCCTCGAGTGTTGTTCTTAATGCATTGTAGTAGCAAGACGGCCGACGATTTATCTATGGCAAGTTTTAAAGAGATCCTAGGGGACTTCTGATATACCTAGAGGGTACTTGGAAGACATTCCGTGCGCGGTTTTGTCTAATGCACTACTACTCGAAGGGGTACCCACAGGGGTTACAAGGGAGCCCAACAAGCATGAAAACCTCTTGTATTTCTTGTGTGCATGCTTCCCCAAATTCATAGGTTTATGCGCTCAATGATAGATCCCATAGTTTAAAGACACCGAAACACGTCTCGAGCCAAAAAAAAAAATCTGCTAAAAATGGAGATCCCACCAGTCCTGGAAAGTGCTCTAATACCACTTGTTATGCTCTTGACCTATGAGAAGATACTGGAATACCAAATATTCGAATAAATATACCCGGAACACAGAACAATAAGAAATAATAGCATGTATTTTATTATTCAGAAAGGAAAGCAATGTTCACTTGCCTCTTCGAGGGGGCAACCGACAATAGAGTTGGGATCAATTACAAAATAAGACACAATGCTCCTCACGGGGAGTCTCTATCCTTTATATAGGATTCATACATGCAATACCATGGGTCAGTACCATGGTTCTTATTAATACCATCTATCTAATACCATGGCCCATTTGCAAGTAACTGTGGTCGCTTCTTTAAATGTGGGTCAACCACTTACAATTATTAATATGGGCTCTATTGACTCTTTAACTAACTATAACTATGACTCGACCCTATTACTTCTAATAAGGGGGTTAGGGTTGGACCCTAACAGTAGAGGTATAAAGATAGTGAGCATCAACTCAAGTATGATTCTAATAAACTACATAAAGATATATGCAATAGACTACTTTTGACATGTGATGCATGATGCAAGTTTATAACCGCATTGAAGAGTAGTAAGTAATAAATTCTACTGTAAACTATGCTCATCAAATTTGAACATGGAAACATTTATGGACTAATATTCGTAGGTGGGCTAATTTTCCAAGGTTTATCCAAAAGAAAATCATCAATTCCCATTTTTGATAAAAAAGAGTCGCCCAAATTGTTTAATATAAAATTATTTTATGTTAAAAATCGCCAACATTAAATAGAGAGTATATATGAAATCATTATAAATTTAAACAATTTTACAAATACATCAATAAACATTTTATTGTTTGTATATTAGGGAGTAGTGAGATCTACCAATGTTTTTAAGCTTCAAGATAATTTTCTATTTATAAAATTTTCCCTGCATTTGAATCTTGATAAGGATAAAAGACAACGAAAACTTTGTCGCACTGATGAATAATCTTGAGCACTCACTAGTGAAAGTAAGAATTGACTACAAATATTTTCATATATGATAGGATTAATGATACATTTACTGAACATGACTAAAGTCACAATGCATTGATTATAAAAGAATGAATGCACATATGTTATAATGAATGAATTTATAAGATGGAGAATGTCCTTAAAGAGAACAATCGAGTATTTTAAAAGGAACATTGAAAGAACCGCTTTAGATGTTAAAAATAAATAATTAGTTGAGTAGTGAGACTTGACAGTAATAACTAATTACTAATTTAGTCTTGTCATGGTTGCATTAAGATGGTTGGTAGCTTTGATTAGTTAGTGTTGCATAACTAGCTATTAAAACTTATATGCCTGAATTAGTTTTGATTAAAGTTTATTACAAGTTATAAACAAGTGGTTTATGAAAATTAACAGGATCAATACCTTTCTACATGTGGAACTATGGAGAACACTGATGCATGAAAAATTCATTCTAATGTATTGATAAAATGTCTTTATATATACAAATATTTTATAGAAGGTATGGTTTTATTAAAAAAAATTATGAATAATGTTGTTTATGGGATTAAGCATGGGTATCCTAATGGAAACATGAGAACCAATGAAAGTAAAATGTTGTAATGTGAATTGCAACCATAAATGAGAAAGTATAATGCTATGATCTGCATGATTATGTTATTTGGAAAATTAGAATGTATACCACCTATATGTTAGTTATGTTTCCTGTCAATCTAGATATTGTCGACCCATGTTGAAGGTCAAGTATGAATGCATGATGTACATAAACATTTCTTTTGTTTTATTGATAATGTGCATATGATTTGTGATGTAAGTTATTGTGGGAAATAGTGCTAAAATAAAATTTCACATGCCAGATAGTTGCAGATAGCTATGAAAGGACAGGGAGCCTTGGGTTGATGTTTTCTTCCTTCCAAGAGGGGTTGATGGTGCTTGCTTGCTTGAATTTCCTCTCCAAAGAGATAGATGATATCAATAAGGGAAAACAGTTGGACAGGATGGCGAGAGTAGAAAAATCCTCAGGAAAATCTGTTGATTTTGGAGTTATTGGAGGAAGCCCAAAATTCCTCATAGATGGGATGCTCTTAGAGGAATAGGTAGGACGTTGCTAAGGGGAACCCTATATTTTACCTTTTGTGGTCAAAGGAATTCTTAAGCTAGTTGGCCAGTGGAATTTCAGAATGGACCTGGTATGGCATCTATCAGAGAACTATATGGATGTGAAAATAGTTAGATTTGGTTGTGGGAACTAGTTCCCATTTGTTTGAAGGAGCATTCATTTTCCATTATGGTTATAAAAGTAGAAAAACTTAACTAATCAATTATATGTTGTATTAAAATGATTTTTCTATAAAATTGAGCAAGGATTTTATGTACATATTGATAGGAAAGTAGGATAGTGCTCGGAAAGGGATTATTAGAATGTTCCTTAATTGTATTACGAATCTTATGAATGTATTTAGCAGTGGCTAAGAAATTTTGCACTTGATACAATTAATGATCATTTCAATGATTAGAGAGGTAGGTTCTCTTTGAGAACTTTTAGAAGTACTTTGTGGATGTCTTTATTGGGCCCTATGATAGTGTGCACATGGTACAGTGATTTATCATTTTAATGATTAAAGGGTTGGTGCTCTTTGAGTAATTGTAGAAGTACTATGGTATCACTTGACATTCCATAGTTCATTGGTAGTTAAATGTATTTCATTTGATTGAAAATGTTGTGACTAAAGTGATTATGTTGGATTTGTTAGTCATATATTAGGGTACTTTCCATAGAGTGTTGATGGGCTATCAAACCATTCTTAAAGTGCCTACGTAAAAGTGACCATGACTTCACAAAATAATTGGTAAGTAATAGTAAGTTGGTATAGAGATTATGTTTTGTTTCTATAAATTTGAATAATGGTTAAGTGATGGAAATTAGAACCTCAATATTTTTTCACTTGTAAATGATTATGCATATTGATAAAACATTATTATTGTATTCAATAGTATTTCTTGGAAACTAAAGTCTTTCAGTTTGAAGGGGAAGGTTCCCCTTTGGTTGTTATATTGTTATATTATGTGTAAAAATTAAAGTTCCACCAAGAGATGAACATCAAGATTAGTGTTCACTTTAAGGGGGGTGGGTTATGTAATACCCCAAGAACCATGTAATTACAAGTGTAATTAATAAAAATATTATTAGTATATTATGTAATTAGCCATTTAAGAATTCATTCCAAAACTAAATTCACTTTCATTTATGTTTCCTTGCTCACAGTTACATCCCCTTGGAGGCGCGATTTTCATTTCTTTGAATGCAGACAAATTTTGAAGAAGCTATGCTAAAAAAATAATGAAGTGCTCTCTCACATTGTATTCATTGAATTGTATCTCTACGGAGTGAATATTCGTCGATGGAGACGTTAATGATGACTCTGTGATATATGTAATTGGTGGTGGTGCCAATGAGTCATTGTGCTAAAGTCCGGGTTCAGAGAAGAAGGCACATTCAAAAGATAAGTAACCAAGATCATTTATTGAAAATAATAAGTATTTATTTTACTAATTTCTAGAAGAAAAAGAAGTTCTGTTTAGTTTTCTTGGAAAGAATGTGTATGCACAAAATAATAGGTACTATGTTAGTCATCTAGAAAAGAATTTGCATAAGCATGAGATTATTATATCATTTTTCTTGGAGATATTTACACGCATAACAGAATATGATATATATATATATATATATATATATATATATATATATATATATATATATATATATATATATATATATATATATATATATATATATTTCCCCTAGGAAAAAGTCGTAATTTTATTCATATTGATAAAATTACATTTTGTAGATGCATGATGCATATTCATATGGCTGTTCCTATAAAAACCAGGCAGCAGACAGAGTAAATGAAAAGCACAAAAATTGCAGTTACTGTTCCTGTTGTGACAGGAAGCTACCTGATATAGAGAAAAAAGAAAAAATAACCAGTAAGACTAGACTTTTCTGCCCTTCTTCTTCTCCACCTGTCACCAACCACCAGTGTCAGATGTGATGATGGCCAGCTAATTTTCCATAGTGATTAGTTGGTGTTCTTTGTCAGAATCTGAGCCCTCTGATCCATGGGTTCTTTTGGTGCCGCTTATTTCCGTTTGTGGCTCTTGTTGCAGATCCAAAGTGTGAGTCCCTGAAAATGTAGCTAGAGCGTTCTCCTCCTGAATAGATGTCTGTCTCATTTGAGTATCGGGTTCTGTCTGTTGCTCTGCAGGTTCCACATATGTGTCTTCTTCTACCACTGGTTCGGTGTGCTGCCAGCCTTTGGGTTTTTTATGCTGATTCTTGGTTCTTTTGGTGTCCTTTCAAGCCAAAGGGCAGTCATAGTGTAGGTGCCCTGTTTGCATACATCCCCTGCACCGGAACGCTATGTTCTCATAGTCGAGCTGTTGTATCCATTGTGAGTTATTGTAGTTCAACGTGATGTGGTCAGGTAGCCCCTGACTCAGGTCCACTTCTACACATATTCGGGCAAAAGTAAATATACCCTTGATGGCTGTGTCTTCATCCATTTTTAGAAATTTTCCCAGGGAATCCCCAATGGCAGCTAATACTTTGTGATGCCAAAAGTGTAAAGGGAGACCATGTAGTCTCACCCATACAGGCATCGTTGAAACTTTCATGGTATTAGCGTTGAAATCAGGAAACCAGGGGGTAAGGAAGAGGCCAGCACTGCCCCCGAACCAAGGCCCCTGATTTATTATGTTGTCCCGTTCCTGTTCTGAATTAAATCTGACTATGAAATACCCTTTGGGACAAATGTATATTTCACAGCTTGATGTCCATGTTGTATAGATCCATTGGTGCAAGGCGTCTGATTTTGGCCAGAAGCCATTAAATCTGCAAATAACTGCACTTTTACATAAGTCAGAATGCAGATTAGTTACCTCCGGCATAGTGACTTGTAGCGTTGGTGATTCTGGCAATTGTTCAACAATGTAGGGTCCTGGCATTTCTGTTGGTGGAGCTTCATTATTTTTTATTTTTTCCTTTCCTTTCACAACATCCCGAAAGGATCCTGAATTCTTAGAGCTGTTTCCAGTGCTCCCGCCACGCAGTCGGAGGTTTAAGAAAATGGTTGAATCTTTAGTAATGTCGTATTGCTGGAGAGTTTGTTTGTCCTGCATACTGTATCCTACATATATAATATTTTGGTGTTGTGCTGGGGTTCCCAACTGTCCCTGGATGTCCTTTTTTAACTCCCAGATGCTCATTCTCTGACTGATTCGCATGCAATGGTGTTTGCCCTCAGTTGATTTTATGAAGATCTGGACTAGATCGGCCTCTATACTAAGTGAATCGGTCCTGCAGTACTCTCGTGTTGTTGGATCTAGCCATCCGGGAAGAAATGGTAGCTCAACCATCATCTCTGCGGCCATCTCCATCCGGTTCATATCGCCCTTGTCTTTTTGTCCAAGAAAAACATAGTATGTTTGCAGATCTAGGTCGGTTAAACCCTGAGACCGATGTCCCCATTCTAGGGCTTCAGATGATCTGTTTGGGGGCTGTCGGAAAGTGAAAGATCGTGCCCACAGTCTTCCGAGAGGAGGTCGAGGAGTAGACTGCCAGATGTTTATTCCTTCCGTGCAGGCAATACTGATCCACGCTGGGTTGATCGCAGCTACTCAATACAGGTTAGGATCTGGCTGATTGTCGGCAAAACATCGAAAGAAGAGAAAAAAATGTCCCTGATCCGTCCTGAGCGAAACGTCCAGGGCCAGGAAGGTAAGGGTTCTCTCCCGGCTCTGTTGCCTCAGTTTCATTTTATTATATTCCTTCCCGATAGGAGATCCGGGAAAAACCGAATGGGAATAATTAAAAACAACGGAAGAATACCTGAATAAGGATTGATTTACCGCATGGTATTTTCTGTTCGGTTCGATGCGGTACCAGAATTCTGGCCATGTGTCTGATTCGATGCACCCAGCTACCGATCTCCTAAGGGAACTAAGCATTGTTCCACTGAAACCCCCTTCTCTGTTCTGTGGTGCAACGGCGGGGCAGATCTTTCCGAAAACCCCAGCCATCGTTAAAGATCCGAGCCGCAAACCTCTCCCTCCTTTGTGACGAGTCATATTCATATATATATATATATATATATATATATATATAATTTCTTTTAGAAAAGAATATGGATATGCATGCATGAGATTATTATATTATTTTTCTTGGAGATATTTGATGCAAAAAATAATAGTATTGTGTCAATTTCTTGAAAAAAAAAATATAAGTTTACATGCAAGAAAAATAACTACTATGAATTTGAGTTTTTGAAAAGAATACATCAACTATGCATGCAAGAAGATTATGAATCCATGAAAAAGAAAGGCTTGTAAACTTTGTTTATGAAAAGACAAAGAAACTAACTTGTTTCATTTAAAAGATTATTGGAGGTATTCGCATAATGCCTATGCATTAGATTCCTAAAGAGAGACATTAGACCCTAAAACAGAATATGTGCTTATTTGCAATAGAATAATATCTATTATATTTGATTTTGGATCAACAGGAAGCAATAAATTAGTTATTGAAAATGAAATATGTGTTCTTGCATGCATAAAAAAGATAGTTAATGGGTTAGTGTTCTTGGAAAGAATATGTGTATATATATGCACAAACGTATGGTTGTTGTATTTATTGATAAAGAAATATGTTTTTTCATGCAATATTTGTGTTATATTTTTTTGGAAAGAATATACATTTGCATGTGGGAAATGATAGCATGTTGTGTTAGCCTACATTAGAAAATATTCTTTGGGGAACCAAGATGAATATACATGAACAAAATTCATAATAATGTGCTAGTCTCTTTAGAATATATATATATATATATATATATATATATCTATCTATCTATAGTGTTGGTTTAAGCTTTGGAAAAGAAGACATGTATCTGTATGATTTATTGCATTAGTTTTCTAGAAAATAAAACATGTTTTTGCATGCCCTATTGTGTCAGATTTCCTCAAAAAGGAAACATGTATTCACATGGTCTATTGTTCTTTTCCACCCTACAGGGTTTCCAGGGTATATAAGTGTCAAATGATGTGGTTACTTGCTGTGCCATTTTCATGATTTTGATTCCTTGCATGATGTGATGTTTATATTATCGATAATGTGATTAACTAACCAAGTTAAAAGAATCATCGAATTTATGCAAGGTTACATAAAAAGGTTTATGTTAATATGTTACAATAGTGGTTGTTAATAGGTACTAACTTACTATTCCTTTACTAAAGTTACTCTATGTAATGATGAACATTCTATCTGATGGTTAACGAGGAATCTGGAATAGTAATTTGGATAGTTACTCGTGGGTAAATTTGGTAAAAAAATTCTAACTCCATGCATTTTCGTACGAGGTTACAGAGGGGATGTTATAAGTGGCTTCTTGAAAACATTCTATGGGAGATATTCTTCTGCAGATCTATCGAAATAGGGATCAACTCCATATATATTTTTCATGGTAACCATCTATTAGCGAATGAGATCATTCATCATCTACATGACAAGGGTATTTTTTACATATCCCAAATTTGAAACAACTTGGATCCATTACAGTTATATCCCACCTGGATGAATGCTGTGGAGTGGGATATATATGGTGTTTTTTCTAATATTTGGGATATGTACATTTTCAGTTTAAAAATGGATGGTATTACAATTGGACAATAAGATGATAAATTTTACTAGAATGGTGGTCTTTACCTAGGTCAGATATCAGTACAAGAGATGTACTCTATCATTACTCTTTCTTTACTTTCTCATGAAGATAAATGTTGGCTCGAGCATGTCTTATCTTGGGACATGCCTCTTGAGGTAAAACTATTTGGATGGATGGTATGGAGAAATAAGGTTCTTACATGGGGAAATATCTATTAGTGTGTATTCCAAGGTCTAGGGGGGTACGATTTATGTCAAGTTTCTATTCAAGATGTGATGTAGTTATTTATCCAATTCCCTTTCTCTCTTTCCATTTGGGTTTGTGTCTTCCAATTTTTAAAGATAAATGGTTGTTGGCACTTTCATTCTATTGAATAATTCTACAAAATGTGGATGGAAAAATCCTAGGAGGAGAGGCCTTTACCTTTCTTCATATGTGCAAGTTTTTGGACGGTAGAAATTCTATTATTTTCGAGAATGTCCCTTTTGACATTTTTTGATTAAGTCACAAGATATGTGCCTCCTACAAAGAATATGAACAGAAGCCACAACCAAAAAAGAATAAAAGAATTAAGTTCATTGATTTTTCAGTTTTAAATCCAAATGGATTTTTCAATGGGGCCACCCAAAATATGGTATGTGGTTGTGGTGTTTATATCACCTTATCTTCTGAGGTTCAAGATCAATTCTGAGGGAATGGTGGATCAAGTTCGAATACGAAGGCTAAGGTTTTTTCTCTATGGGGTATATTGTGTTGTGCCAAGTGGCAAAGGACGACTCAATTCATATCTTTGGCGATTCACAAGTCATGAATGACTAGATCAATGAGGTTTCGACCTTGACGCCTCCCCTCCTTACGAGTTGGCTACGTAGGATTTGTGTGGTTAGGGGTTTATTTCACCACATTTCTTTCTCCCATGTACACAAAGAACACAATACATATGCAGATGCTCTATCTAAAATGGGTCTCTCTATGGCGGCTGGATTGATTCATTACATGGTATATGTACAAGGAGATATTCACAACATTAGTTCGTTTCCTCTCATCTCATACTTCTTTGCTCATAATATTTTTCGACCAATGGAATGTTTGTACATACAATTTGTAGTGACAATTTATTTTCTGATATGGTTATGATTATACAAAACTTTAGTTTTATAAGAATTTTTTCTTTATCAGTGTTTTATTTTTTTATGAACATATGAGGCATATGTTTTATTCTTTTAATGATACACTGATTCTCAGCCTATCAAATTGACGTTCATATGGCTCTAATTTCTTGAGCCTATGGGTTATGGGTCCATGAAAATTTACTTCTCTCGCCTTAATGTGTAACAATGAACTCATAACCTTCTGTGCAAAAATGGAGCTTCCAAACCATGCTCTGACTGCACCACAAAATATCCCAGTAGCATTCAACTTCACCCCTCATTCCACATTTCTCGCTGATGCATAATACCTCTGAATTGGAGCTCACGGTCCCATTGTGATGTCACAGGCCATGGTTCAAGACTAGGCTGAGGTCAGATGATCGATTTTTCTTCTTTCTCTCCATGATGGCCAACTAGTGCTAGACCCAACCACCCAACTGGACTTGCATAAGTTGGGGTCAGGATTCTCCTCACGACCTTCCTCCATGACTAGCTCTGAATTTCCCTAGAACCAACTCCCACTTCTGTTCTTTTTTAATGATCCCAGTCCTTCCTTGGAGTGAGATTGTTTCATACACTGAGTGTTGGGACTATCATCTGTGTGATCTTTCATTTTGATGGTTGTAGCTAGCTACAATATCCAATAACTCCTATGCTTCTCTCCTTTATACGATAAACACACTTTTCAATAGGGCTATACAAAATAAACATGAGGGATTCAAACAATGAAAAATATAAAACACATAGATTATGTTACCTCAAGGAGATTTATACATTATAGCCACTTGAGCGTGAGGCCCTTGGCCTGACATAAAATTTCCTAGCCCTCTTTCTTTCAGCCTGATATTACATTGGTTGGTCGCTGCTTAACACATTTGTAGGTGACTCCTATGAAAAAAAAATAGGAAAGTATAAAATAAGCACTAACCTATTATGAGGATCCACTTCCCTTTCCACCTAATCGCCTTTTAGAGGCTTCTAATCAATTAAAATTACAATAAAATAAAGGAAATTGTGTCCTTGCTCCTTGGCTTCCATGATGCTCTTTTGGAAGCATCTGGGAATCAATTTTAGTTTGGGGGAGGGATGATGCTATTGTATCATCCTACTACATCATACTCCCTTGCTTGAAAAAATTCCATGATGGGCCTCCTCATGTAGCTCATTGCTACATATCATTCATCCACAACCTCAGTCTTCCTTTTCGCATGTATCTTTTAGTGAGTTGTAACCATGCCTTACTGAAACCTCACTATCTCTCCTCATTTGGCTTAGAATTTTGACATCTCGATTCACCTCCTCTGGAACCTCTCAATCTTCCTCTGCTCACTTGGTTGTTGCACGGTTTCTCACCTCTCCTTGACAATTCTACCCACAATTGCAATTGTGGAATTTCCGCAACAAATTCTACCCAACTATAGCTTGAAGTTTCTCTTTTGCAATAAATATGACCTTCTTCCTGCACTCTTATACCACTTGATGACTAAAAGATTATGGGACTATCAGTTCGAACTTCAAATGGCTCTAATTTCTTGAGCCTGTGGGTTTTTGGCCCACGAAAATTCGCTTCTCTCGCCCTATTTTGCAGTAATGAACTCATAACCTACCCTGCAGCAATGAAGCTCCGAAACCATTCTTCAACTGCACCACACAATCTCCCAACGACATTTAACTTCACCCCTTATTCCACATTTCTCGTTGATGTGTAATACCTTTGAGCCGGACATCACATGACCACCACGACATCAGAGGTTGGTGTTTGAGACTAGGACAAGGTTGGAGGGTCAACTTTTTCTCTTTCTCTCTATGAAGACCATCTTGTGCTGCACCCGACCACCAGACTAGGCCCCGCTCGAGTTGGGGTAAAGTTTCTCCTCGTGACCTTCCTCCACTGTTGGCTCTAACTTTCATTATACTCGACTCCTAAGTCCTTTCTCTATTGATGATCCTCATCCTTCCTTATAATGAGAATGGTTCATGCATTGAGCATGCAATCTATCGTCCCAACGGTCTTCCATTTCAGTGACTATGACCAACTTCAGTATCCAATAACTCCCTCATCCTTCTCACCTTTCTACGATAAGAACACTTTCCAACTAGACTATAGAAAATAAACACAAGGGATTCAAACAATGTGAAATATAAAACACACAAATTATATTAATTTAGGTGGATTTATACATTATGGCCTCTCGACCCTGAGGCCCTTTATTGAACTCAAAATTGTCTGGCCCTCTTTCTTTCGACCTGATAGTACATTGACCAATCGTTGCTCGACACAGTTGCACACGACTCTTATAAAAACAAAACATGACAATACAAAACAAACCCTAACCTATCATGAGGATCCACACCCCATGCCACCTAATCGCCTTCTAGAGGCTTCTAATTAATTAAAATTACAATAAAATTGAGGAAATCATGTCTTCGCTCCATGGTTACCATTCTGGAAGAGAATCAATTTCTGTTTGAAGGAGGGATGATACTCCTACATCACCTCTGGATTATGATGGATATTTGTTCTTATAGGGCACAATCATATATTTTAATATTTGATATATATAAGTCATATATAAACATGAACTTTCTTTAATAGAACCTATTTCATTTTTTCTTTCATGAAAAAAAAAATCACTTTATATATAAATTATAATTTAATTGAATTATATAAAAAAATTCATCTTTTCCATTGAAAAAAATTAATTAATTTCACTTTTTCAATTAAATTTTTTTCCTTAAAATATCAATAAATCACATTTATAAATAAATTATAATTTAATTGGAAATTTTAATATGATGAAATTATTTGAAAAAGAAAATAAATTCACCCTTTCAGTGAAAACGAAGAATTTGATTCTAAATAGAATTTTAGTGAAGAAAGTAAATTCACTTTTAAATTTCTAGAAAAAGAATATGATTATATATATAGGGAGAATATCCTTAATAATTAAATGATATGACAGCCTCATGTTGTGCTGAATAAGAATGAGAAACATGTTGGTATACCACTTGCCTTAGTGAAGGGTATGATATGATCATATAGACTTGACAATGGGTAAAGCCAAGATGCAAGTGTATCATATTATCTGGCTGGTATATATTGAATTATTGTTGTAGGCTTAGGCATCCAGATGTGTGATTCCTTTTGTTTTGTCATTTTGTATAGAGAAGCACGGGCGATGTGATGGAATTTTTTTGTTAGACAATTTTCGTACCCTAAACCTTTTCGTAGTTTTAAAAGAAAATGATCATAGTAAGTTCCAGATCTTGCGTACTATGGCATATCTCATAGGTTGAAAATCTGATTCAAGTCAATACTTTTTGTGCTCAGAATCTATTCCTTAGTTATTAATTTCCCCTTGTCATTTATGCAGAGTCAGGTGGAGGTGCAAGATGCTCCTAATAGGTTTAGTTGGACCGAGGGAATAGGGAGGATTAGGCCACAAACATTATTTTCAGGCCACCACATGTGGCAAGAGCTATTTCCATCACTATTGATACATTAATGCTCTCTTAATAGACTCTAAGGACAGTCTTGGGACACGGGTTCTGACATCCCCTCCGTCCTCCGGCTAACAGATTTCGATTCCATAGTGATGGAGATATGCATGATGCCATCATCCATGTCGTTGTTTGTATTTATGCCCATTGAAATGAGCGACATGTGTATCATGGCATGCCGTGTACCATATGCTATCTACCATCTGATATTAATTGCCACCAAATTTTGAGTTGTATAATGACACTCCAAATTGGAATTTTGAATCTGAGAACTGGTGCTGCCATATTTTGTTGAAATTGAAAGAATCTTTGGTCGGTTATAGTTTCTTTGCTCAACATGAGCTTCAAGACGAGTTTGGTGCTAATCAAGATTGCAGTGGTTCTAGCTATCGTTGCATCTACTGGGGAAAAAACTCATTTTAGCATTGTCATTGGGATATTGGGATTATGGTTTTATGTATCACATGACAGCTGTTTCTCTGGAAGATGGGAAGCCGCAGTTTCTTTGCTCAGCATGAGCTTCCGGACCAGATCAGTGCTGATGGCGATTGTGATGGTTCTGGCTATCATTACCTTTGTTGGTGAGAAAACTCATTTTAGCGTTGCCATTGGGATATTGGGATTCTGGGTTTATGTATCACATGACAGGTCGTTGCTCTGGAAGATGGGAAGGTGTGAATGCCTCCTGGCATCATCAACCTACCATAGTTGATTCCAATAACAAATCTCGTGCATTGTATTTGGACTCTGGGAGTCGTAGGTTTATCAACAGGGGTGTGAACAGGGGATTGTAATTCTAACATAATTACTCTTACCAGTTTGTCTCAGTGTATTTACTTCTATAAATTCCTAAGTAAACATTTTCCACGCATATACTAGACATAATTCTGATCGTCCCTTACCCTAGCTCTTATGGTGCTCGCTAACCTCCCAGCCTGGTGGCTTCTTTTCATAATGTCCCTCGTTGGAATCCCCTCAGGGGTACTTGCTTTTGATCACTTCAGTGAAGTCCAACATTTGGGCATTTTAAACTCCAATAGGACTCATTTTGATGGGAAAAATTTAACAGAAGTCGGGGGTCAGAGCAAAGAAGAAGATAACACATGGTGTGTTGCAAGATACGGTACTGACCCCATTAGTTTGCAAGCAGCTCTGGATTGGGCCTGTGGCCCTGGTTATGCAGATTGTAGCCCTATACAACCTGGTGGGTCTTGCTATGCGCCCAATACTTTATTCGCCCATGCCTCATTTGCATTCAACAGGTATTATCAAAAAAACATGAAGGCACCGGGGTCCTGTGATTTCCAGGGTGCTGCAATGCTAATAGATGTCAGCCCAAGTAAGCCCAATAATATTAATATTCCCCCTTCCCCAATCTGCAACTCCAATGTAAAAAAAATGGAATGTATGTTCATTTTATTGTATAGTTTGTTTGTTGTTTGAGCAGTTGATTTTTCTGCAGGCTTCTTCTAAAATGCTTGTGCTTCTATCACTGGCCACGCAGGTTATCCTGGCTGCTTCTACGCATTCAGGTAAATTCCCGTGCTCAAGTTTTACTGATATAAACCATTTAGCGTTCTCTGTCAAGGTACATAGTACTTCACTGGAATGGCTCCTGTAATTCTGCATGCATGACAGTATATTTTGCAACCCAAGAACAACTGGTTTTATGGTGCAAAATAATGTGTTCGGTATTTTGTTGTGTTTTTCAAGGTCTGGGCAAGAAGTTGCTGATGTGAGTGGAGGGCCAGAAAAGAAATCCTGCACTTCTGCGCTCGCGCTGCCTTTGTTTCTATGGTTGTCTCTTATTATCACTCTTCTTGTGCCTTAAGAGACTAGACTTCCATGAATGCAACCTGGTTGCAGATTTTATGCTAAATTTGTTAAAAGCAGTTGGCAAAACAACCTGGTTGAAGATGTTATGGTAAATTTGTTTGCTAGCAAGTGTGGTATTTTGGAAATACTGGCTTGCTCAAATTTTGATTGTGATTATCAGGCTATTATACCAATGAGGTGATAAAATTTGGAAGGAAATGAATACTGTAAAATATTAGGCTTGATTTTCTTCTTGTAGTATGGCCTATACGAGAGTCGAGCATGCCCAAGGCTTCAAATTCAAATGAATTCAACTGTAACTTTAATCATTAAATATTGTACTAATTCCTTCATTTCACCTCTACAACTTTTGATGTCTTTTAAATGATAGTAGCAGTTCTCTGTTCTCATCAACTTTGCAAAATTATAAATCACTCATAATTCAAAATGGTTTTAGAAGACAATGCAAACAACAATATTCTGGGCACATTATGAATTTAATTTTTGTGAGCACCTATCCTTATGAAAGAGAAGGGCCTTGAATCAGGGATCAGTGCAAAATGTAGAAGGGCCTTGAATCAGGGATCAGTGCAAAATATTTACACTGGGTTTCAAGAAATGATATCTCATTTTTCACAACTTTTAAGAACTAGGGATATATTATTGTTATCCTATAATTTTAATACCAGGTAAGAAATGGTGAGCCAAAATCTTATGTGAGGTGAGCCAAAAAGTTATTGAAGTGTTATGAATTTTTTCCTATGTTGTTGTGAATAATATAAAATTGCAATGAATTGATAAATATGTTTGAATGGGAGAGATGCATCTCAATGGTTATAACCTATTGGTACGTTGCCTGTAAAAGGTGCAAGGCCTATACACAAACCCTTAGACTGGGGATGAGTTGATCACTTCACTAATTGGTTTTAAAAAGCAATTCAACTTTTTTATTTGGACTGGGAATGAGTTGATCACTTCACTAATTGGTTTTAAAAAGAAATTCAACTTTTTTACTTGGACTGGGAATGAGTTGATCACTTCACTTTTTGGTTTTAAAAAGCAATTCAACTTTTCTTCCTTGTCAAGTAAAAAGTAAAAGATAAAATATTCTGCATAGATGTTATTAGAAGTATGGATAAATGTTGTTAAGAGCATAGATATGGTGTATCAAAACTTTTAATAGGATATAACGTTTAATACTTTTAATATATGGCTCTTAAATTTTATTATTATTATGCCAAGCTTTTATTAAAAATGAATTATAGGTTGCAATCCTTTTATATTTTATTAATAAAATTCATATTTAAAAAAAAAAATTAAAATAAATGTTTTTCATGACGTTGTTTTCAATTATATATATATATATATATATATATATATATATATTTCTATTTTTTCTATTTTTTATTTTTTATTTTTTTTATTTTTATTTTTTAATTTTATTTAATTTATTTTTTGTTATGTAAAAAATTAATTTAAAAATAAGCTATATATTATACTGTTATAAATTAAATCCCTTCGCTAATTAGTTTTGAAAACAATTTAACCTTTATGGTATTTTTAATTAATTTTTTAATATTTGTGATATCATTTTTAATTAAATTTTTTAAAAGTTGTGTGTTTAGTTTGGAGGAGATATAATATTTATAAATAAAACAATAGTTTGGAAGAGATATAGTATTTGTAAAATGAAACAATGTTATTTTGGTTTGAAATGTGTAGGCTTAAATTTATCAATGTGATTTCTTCCAAAATTGTTTTCAAACAAAAAAGTGTTATTCATATTATATTAAAAAATTTAATTAAAAAAGTATAAAACATATTAGAAAAAGTTCTTGGGTATTTAAAAAAATGTGAAATTTTATTATTAAGTTTTAAAAATTAAAAATAAGAATGTTTTGTATTATCAAGATTTAATATATATTCAAATGTGAAATTTATATAAATATAAATAATATTATTAAAAATTAATATAGATTTATTTAAACTTTAGAGTTCCAATTGTTTGGAGGAATCAAATGTCTCTAAATAAAAACCTTTCTACAAGTTTTGCATTCAAAAAAGGTTACTCACCATAAAATATTTTAGAATACACTATTGAATAGATATTATAGTAACAATAAAATGGAGTATCAAATAAATAAAAATAATAAAACATAATGTCAACACAATTAAAAATTAATAACAAGTAAAAGTAGCAGTAATAATAGATTGATTGAACTCAATTTTTTATATTGTAATCTTGTTTTTATTAATAAAATTAAAACAATTTTTCACCATACATATCATTGTAAAATAAACTTAAATAATAATGATTCATACAAAACATATAATCAGTAAACATATAAAAATTTAATAAATTTAACTGATATAATTAGAAATAAAATTATTTTTTAATATCTAATTGTGAAATATATAAATATAAATAATAGTTATAAATTAATATCCATTTTATCATATAAATTAAAATAAGTATCCATATTCACTTTAATCGAGTTTTGGAGCATTTATATAAAAAGGAAGGAGTGAAGAATTCTCACTTAGCTGTCATGTGAGGCATTAAATAGGGAGCTAATTATCCCATGCAATCACATATTTTTATTATTATGACTATATAAAACATTAAACTAGAAATTTATCTCTAATATTGTTAGAGTTGCCTTATTGTTTTCTAAAGACTAAGAGTTTCCCTATTATTTCCTAAAGACTTCATTACAACCTACTTGTGGGATATTTCTTATGTTGCATCCCCAATTGTGTTATGCTTGTGAAGACCTAAGCCCCCTTGGTCAAGATTTCCAATGTTCTTCCATTACAGTTGATTGGATTCTTTGCATAGTTCAAATGTCCATGACTGTGAATGTGGTTGGTAAGAGCAATGGTTGGTGGGAGGGCCGACACTAAGATTCCATTGTGATCTTCTGGAATGCATTTACACCAACACTATTTGTAGATTTTTTAAATTTCTAATACTCTTTAGTATTATTATTACAATGTTATGGTTTTGGCTTAGGAAATTGGTCTTGTTATCCTAGTGAGAGTCTTCTTTCATATGTTACTGTTTGTGGGGAGAGTATTTGGTTCTTCTTTAATTTCAGAAGGACATCTTCCAAATGCAATTCCCTATCCATTTTCACATTTTTTATAAACTCTATAGAGATTAAGAATATGTACTTATTCATAAGAGGTTATTGTTCAAATTTAGAGGGGGTAGAATATGGACACCTCCACTGAAATCCTTGTGATTTGGTGTTTGTTGTAAGTTTAATATTAGATTATTATTATTATTTATAAAATTTTGAAATATATACTTTTTCTTATTATATCCAAAAAATACCTCAATCACATAATCAATACAATAATTAAATTAATTAAAGAATATTTTATATTAAAATATATTTGTTACTTAAAACTTACAATAATATTATTTAAGTAAATACATCTGATACACCAGCAATTTGGTTTGCATCCTTGCAACTTTAAAATATGATTATATATATATATATATATATATATATATATATATATATATATATATATATATATATATATATATATATATATATATATACTGTTGATAGTATTATTCTCTTTTACCTGGTTTTAAATCTTGGGGTCCCTATTGAGTGACATCTTTGTTCTGTGTGATAAGGTTCAAAGAGTAAGCTCTCGTGCGAGTCTAGACTTTTGCTAAGTCATAAATTCCTAATATATTTAGCTTACGATTATTGGATATACTCTAGCATTATAGTGACAATTTCTAAATTTAGCATTTATTTTTTATAATTAACAAGTATGAAACTCAACTCATTTAATTGATATTTTTATATTCATTTTTTTTTCTTTTTTCATTTGAGTACTTTTTTGCTTTTGCCATATAATGAGACACATTAACATGCTTTTACTTTTAAAATATGTTTCTTCTTTTCTAAGTAAGAATAGTCAAATGTTGACTTGGAAAAATGCATGGCTTACAGTGTAAGGGCATCTTTCCGGTATGAGATCATCTCATTCTTTTTATCTTATTAATATTATTTTTAACATGTTTCTTCCTTTCTAGGTAAGAATAGCCAAATGTTGACTTGGAAAAATGCACGGCTTATAGTGTAAGGGCATCTTTCCGGTATGATGTCCCAATTAGACTTACACCGTCTCATTTTGGATGGGATTCTAGTCCCAAACAATGTGAAGTCCAATTGGGACATCATATTTTTTTAGTATGATGTTCCAATTAGACATTACACCGTTCCATTCCGAAGGGGACTCTAGTCCCAAATAGTGTGAAGTCTAATTGGGACATCATATTTTTCGAGTATGATGTCCCAATTAGACTTCACACTGTTTGGGACTAAAGTCCCATCCGAAATGGGATAGTGTCCCATTTCAGATGGGACTTTAGTCCCAAACAGTGTGAACTCTAATTAGGACATCATACCAGAGAGATCCCCTTAGACTGTAAGCAGTGTATTTCACCTAGTCAACGGCAACTGACAAGGATTTTCTCCTGGTTAGAAGAAGTAACTCACATGGGTTGATATATGAAAATGTAAGATGGGAACAATCAAGAAATCGTAGGATGAATGGTTATGTGAGTGTGTAGAAATAGGAGGTAAAAAACAAAAACACTTTCTCATGCAATATGTGACATACTTAGAAAGGTGCATATTAAAGACTATGACTCAATAGGAAGAAACTAGTAATGGGAATGGGGGAAAGCACCATTTTTTAAACACTTGGAAGGCCCAAGTTAAAAAAAATAAAAAATAAAAAATAAAAAAAATTAGCATGTGTGCATGGGGAGAGGGGAAGAGGAGAGAGACTTTGGGTACATAATTTTGTAAATACAAGAAGGACAACCAATTTAGATACCCAAAGGAATCCTATGCGAAATTCAGCGAAGAAATTGCAATTGGGCCCTCAATGGAAATATCTGTAAACATGTATTGAAAGTTGAGATGTTAGTGAGTAACACTATTTTGGGTGAAAATGTAGCACCGGGTGTCAGTTATCCCACTACTGAAAGGCCTATAATTTTATTTGATTTGAATGAAACAACTATATTGGGCCCAAAAATCCAAACAGAGTTTTCACCATGCTTTGATTCTGCTCCAAATCTAAATTATCAATGAAACCAGCATTGATAATTTAGAGAATTTCTCATATAATGTTGAATCAACCAATCTACGACAAGATAGTGCATTCTCTGAAGATGATGATATGAAACATGTTAACTCATCAACTCATGAGAAATTGAGATCCAAAATACCTACAAATTTGGAACAGGCATATGCATTGAACAACTTGGTAGAAAAAGCATGTCAAGAATACAACAAAATGTTTTTCAATACTATAACTCCATCCAAGATCACTACCAAGAGAAAACATAGTTTCTTGAGTCTAGTAAATAAAAGGAGGCGATGTGGTCGCAAGTCAAAATCAGGGACAAATAAGCTACAATTTGAAAGGGTTGGACAAGTTCATGCAAGGAAGAAAAGAATGGATGAACAATTGGAGTCATCTTCTCAAAAGCAAAGAAATGTGGACCACGCACCTGAGATAATGCAAGATTCTATTATACCCAATATTGGTATGGAAATTTCATGCTATGTATTTTTTACGTTAAGTGCGATATATTATCATGTTCAACACATTTTCATAACTATATGAACTATTTTTATTGTTACAGCTGAGGGACCCACATCTTACAACATTCCAAATTGTCAAATTCATTTATTTGATGAACATGCTATTGAAAAAAGATCTAGCATTGGGAACACTGCTTCAGCCATTAACATCCCAATATCCTCCCAAGGGTGCTCCCCCTATTTTAGAACAACTTAGGATGTATCACTGCCCACACCCACCACCTTTTTCCTCCATAAATTCTTCCATGCCTATAACCACCTCTGTAATACCTTCCCAGTGCTCACCGCTACCCTTTAGTCATCCACCATTCTCATTTTTTCAATCGTCCACCCTTAACATTCCAATTTCCCTCCCTAGGTTAATTCCCGGGCCTACAGTGATTCCCATTATCATACAACCGGTGGGGGTGTATCATCGCCCACACCTGCTACATTTTCCCTATTTCACTTCCACGATGCCTTTATCCAGCACCCCTGAACCATGCCTATATCCGTCAGAAAGTTCTCAACCATCTACCTAGGAAGGGATGTCTTCTCCATTGCCTCAGATCCTCATGGTGCGAATGAGTATTTGATCAAAATATCATCATGAATTAATGAAATTGATTATATGCCTTTCAATTTTTACAACTAATTGATTATTGTAATTTTTGCAAAGATATCAATTTGGAAATCCACCTGGGAGTGCCAAGAGGGACGAGGGTGACTTATATACCCATACTATAGATTGAGCATGATGTTGTTTTCCCATTATGTCATTTATGGTCATGAGATTCCATTATCTATGTTGGAAATGAAGTTCTATTTTGTAAAAAAGTAACATGTATAGTTGGACCTATTTTGAATAAAAATACATAAATTTAGACTTGTGTTTATGACAACATCTTCATTGAATTTTAAATTCCTATGTGGATGTGATGTTATATTCTATCAATGTTACATTACTTTTGATGAATGTAGTTGTAATATATTTTTCTTTTATTACTTACAAATTATCAAGTTTACAAGTTGAGTTACTTTTATATTTATGTCTTATTTCCGTATATGCACAATTTTTGTATATGGAAGTTGCGCATATATGGTAGATGCACATACATAAAAGACGTGCATATACATAAAAGATATGCGAATATATGGAAGTTGCGCATATACGGTAGACGCACATATACAAAAGACGCCCATATATGAAATATATGTGCATATATTGGGTATATGCACAATTTCCATATATGCGTAATTTTCGTATATGGAATTTGCGCATATACAAAAGCTATGTATATACGGAAGATATGAGCATGTCTTCCGTATATGCACAATATCTGTATATGCGCAATTTCTGTATATGGAATTTGCACATATACGATGCAGATACATAAATGACATGCATATATGGAAGATATGCACATATAAGAAAGTTAGGGATATACGGGAGATATGCGCATATGTTCCGTATACACACAATTTTCATATACGCGCAATTTCTGCATATGGAAATTGCGCATATACAGAAATTGTGCATATATGGAAGATATGTGCATATCTTCCGTATATACATAACTTTATTATATGTGCACATTTCTGTATACGTGCAATTTTTGTATATGGAAGTTGCGCATATACTGTAGATTCACATATATAAAAGACATGCATATACGGCCAACTCCAGATCGTAGGTAGAGTAGCGTTGCTCATAATCCTTCAGTTTACGTGATTCATAAGCTATGACCTTCCCTTCCTATGTTAATACTCCATCGACACCCTCCTTACTTGCATCTGTACATACTACAAAGGATTTTTCTGGATCTGCTACTTTTAGCACCAGGGCGGTAATAAGAAGTTGCTTTAGTTGCTCAAAACTTTGTTGACATTCCACTATCTAGTGGAAAGCAGGCCCCTTTTTCTGAAGTGAAGTCATTCGAAAAGCTATTTTTGAAGGACTTATGTTGCTTTCCTACCAATTGAAAGACTTTCTTTACACTTGTCAATGCGTGTAAAGGTGCTACAATAATAGAGAAATTGGCAATAAATCTCCTCCAATACTGTACTGCACCCAAAAAGTTGCGAACCTCAGTTACACTTGTAGGTTTAGGCCAATTTACAATTGCTTCAACTTTAGAAGGATCAATTTTTAACTGACCATGACCAACAATATGACCTAGGTAAACCAAAGAGGTTTTCCCAAACTCACACTTTGACAATTTTACATAGAATTTTTCATTTTTCAATATATCAAGCACTTTCTTCACATGAAATATATGTTCATTCCAACATTTACTAAAGACAAGGATATCATCTAGATATACAAGAATAAATTCATCAATGAAAGGCCTAAAAAGATCATTCATGACCCTCATGAAAGTGGTTGGAGCGTTGTAATCTCTGAATGGCATCACCATCCATTCCAACAACCCCTATTTGGTCCTGAAGGCAGTTTTCCACACATCCTGCTCTCCAATTCAGACCTGGTGATAACCATTACGCAAATCCAATTTGGTGAAAAGGATAGCATTCTTTAACTGATCTAATAGGTCATCAATGCGTAGAAGAGGGTAACGATTTTTCACCGTGATTTTGTTTAGTGCTCAATAATCCACGCACTTCCGTATATACATAATTTCCGTATATACGCAATTTTTGTATAAGGAATTTGTGCATATACGATGTAGATACATAAGCGACATGCATTATATATGGAAGATATGCACATATAAGAAAGTTAGGGATATACGGAAGATATTCGTGCATATCTTCCATATATACATAACTTTCGTATATGCACAAATTCCATATACAGAAATTACGCATATACGGAAATTGTGCATATACGCAATATATGCGCATATCATTCGTATATGCGCAACTTCTGTATATTGTATATGTGCATCTACCGTATATCCGCAACTTTCGTATATGCACATATCTTCTGTATATACGCAACTTCCGTATATTCGCATATCTTCCACATATGCGTAAATTTCTTATATGTGCATATGTTCTGTGTATGCACGTCTTTTATATATGTGCATCTACCATATATGCACAACCTCCATATACAATAGGTGAGAGATATTTCCACCTCTATAGAAACATTAATGCGCGTCCTTACAACCTAGATTCCTCCCGCCATCCCTCCTTATGTCACCGTCGTCGCCATCCCTCACACCATGCATGCATCACATGTTACATCTCACCAAGCTCCAGCAACCCGACCATGCATCCATCGCATGTTACATCTCACCAAGCTCCAGTGACCCAACCATGCATCCATGCCATGTTTTTTCCCATCTAGCCCGCCCGCCTCCACTGCAGCGACGGCCTACGGGTATTAATCACATTTAATGGCATTTAAATGCGTTACCAACCACTATCATATTCACCCACATCACTAGCAATCGAACCATTGAACAAATTCCCAACAGAAAACAGGCGAACAGAAGTTACAGAGGGTGATCCCACGTAGTGCATGCAGCATTGCCTCCCCGTCTACTTTGAAACAGGTATTTCTCGGTTAATGTTGAATCTGTTGATGTTGATTCTCACGATTATTACAGCTTTGTTTATTGTTGTTGTTTTCCATTGCTAGCACTCATCAGTTTTCTCAGAAAAATAAACAGATTCCAAGTCTTGGCTCATAACATTTGCACTCAACCACTTTCTTGACTTTGTCGAGATCCATGGCTGACAATTTTTTATAAAAGTTTGAGGTCCCTGGTCAACACTGACCATGGCCCCAAACAGGCAATCTGTTTAAACTATGTCACTAAGAAGAGTGTTTATATTCAGCCAGAAAGTGATTTTTGCTACTAAATGATAAATCATAATTGCCTAAGGTGAAAGTGGAAATTTCTCAAAGCTACACAGATTTCAGTTAGAAAAAAAGTAAATTGCTTCAAATGCATAGATAACTTACCAAACCTATAAGAAAACTGAAATAAGGCATTTTTTATGAAAAAATATATCTCTGCGAATTTAACACTGGCTTAGGTTTGGTCTAGAGAATGGTGTGTGACCAATGGGAAAACTCTCAAAATATTATTGGCCACTCCTTTTTCTGTGCTTATTATCTTAATTTATGTTTAAAAAGTTGTAGGCAGATGCACCAGAATGTTTAGAAATCTTACAGCCCAGTAATGTTTGTTTTTAATGTTCCATCCACCTCTATATCGCTTGAATTTGTGCAATATATCAGGTCTCCTAGTCCGATCTTCAGCCAAAATAAGCGAACTGTTTGAATCCGTGGTATTAGCATCAACCGCTACAAGCCCAGTGGCAAGCACAGACAAGATTTGTTTCAGGCCACGCATCGAAGGTCCTGAGGGGAAATCGATCACATTTGGTCTTCCTACACAACAAATCTACCATCAGTTAGAGAAGCGATTGATTAATTTTTCTTCGGCAGAATGATTAGAAATTCTGCAGTAGTTTTTACATTGGGGACGAGGACAACTCTCAAAATGTCAATATAGTATAAGTTTCATTGCAAACTATACTTCTATTTTTCTTTAATTGTCAGACAGCATCATTGCATCGGAACAGGGAAGGGCGTCAATTTTTCCCTTGAGACTGACTAAGGCAACCAAGTTAAAATTCATGCAATAGAAATGGGGGGATTCATTAAAAACTTTTGAGACTTAAAGTTACCCTGCATTCAGAGTTATTCTAACCTCACACATCAACCATCCAATACATTCACACAACCATCACAAGACATTTAAGAAGCATCTGTACCACCAAAAAAACAACTACAACAAATGCTTGACGAAGCATTTTATGTCCAGTAACATATTATATATAAATTTTTAAATAATAGAAAGATTTAAGAACATTTTATTCTATTCCAGTTTTTAAAATTTTAGTGTTTAAAATGGATTTTAGTGTTTATTCTATTATTATGTTGTCCTTTATAGATTATGGTATATGGAGAGCATCATTGTCTTTACTCTCCTGGTTTTGTTTGCAGGGAAAAAATATGTCCTGTAAATAAATGGCATCCTATCTTGCCTTTGTTGAAGACTCCATAGAGCCCTCCCCCATGGAGTGTGCAGGTTACGAGTAGTATGTGCATCTCCTCAAGCTCAGTGCCATATGGAAATTCAAGGAATGGCCTGGTTGGTCTAGAGAGGGGTTAGGAAAGGTTGCCTTACAGTCATTGGAGTTTACTTTTCGGTTTGTTTTGTCTGTCCTCTGTGACACAAGGACTTACATTGACAAAGAGGAATGGAAGAGAAATCTTGAATCCTTAATTAGTTCCCAGATTGAGTTGGTTTCAATGATTTGTGAAAATGAGAAGCAGGTTACCACTGTTTAGTTTTCAGTAAGTAGTGGTGTTCTTGCTACAAACGTTTTCCATGAGGTATGGCATCGACTTGGTTCTTTACCTATGGTTAGCAGAACAAGTGAAGAGAGTTTACTTCATGGATGCTTTAAAGGGGAATAATTCTTTTATCAATATATATGCAAATCAATGCCACCCTTTATTCTTGAAGGAGGATGGTTATAGGCTTTGGCTTTTTAGCCAGAGGAACTAGATTGCAAAATGAGGTGTGGTTTGGTGAGTCTTTTCTTTTTGAGCTAGTTGATCCTATTCTATCCTAGTCGAGTCCCTATCCTATTCTATAACATTACTAAGTCACCACCACCATGTATTTTTTCTCAAAGAAGATTTACTAGAGGGGATTTCCTCTTGTCTTAATTCACAAAAGTTTTTAGTGGTTTTACTCTTTATATTGGGGGTTTTATTGGGGAGAGGTTTTATGTCTCTCCATTTCATCCTTATTTGAAGGGACCCATTAGTGCACCATCTTATGTGTCAGTGTTAGGTAGTTCCATTTGACCCCTTCCAGCTCAGTGACTCATCACAAGTCACCCCTCGACAATAACATGGTGGCACCACCTCCAGAAAGAATTCATATGTCATACATGGTTAGTCTAAATTTTTCAGAGATATTTAAACTTATCAATGACCCAATATCTTATGATCTTACTTATCATACAATGTCATGTAAGATCCCCTCAATATTACTTAATCCCAAAGTGGTTTACATGAAAAGTATAAAATATTTACTTAAAAATGAGACTTCCATGCTTAGTACGCTATGCATTGATCAAGACCATAAGATATACTCAAACTAAATTATTTTCAATGCAATTTGTACAGGTATTTTAAGAATGACTAAGTGGGAGAGGATTAATGAGTTGGAAGTTGAAGACCTGGAAGATATGATACAATTTTCAGCAGAAGAATTAACATGGACATAGATTGAGGGGGACCAAGTTGCAGTTATTCCATATTGTTGACTTGATGATTTCATAAGTGGAGAGGAATCAAATGAAAGTGCACCCACTCAATTTCTTCTTAAGAATCTTCGAAGTAAAAAAATAAAGGATATCAAACACACCAATTAATCAATATATTTGGAGTACACTATGTGAGTCTCTATATGCTTTTTCAAGATACGTATAATTTTTTCAATATGCATAAATATTATATCTAATTTGTAGTAACTTTTTTACGTACAGTTATTGGTGTTCATATGGTCCACAGTCAAAAAGGAGAATTAGGAGTGAATTATCAGATCCAAAGACAAACCGCAATCGACATGAAAGTATTAAAGTTGGTTGCCAATGTCACTTCTTTGTGCGATGACTTCAAATGAGACTAGATGATGCTGTAATAATATATACTGCATGTAGGCATATTGATAAATCCAATGTTATTTGTCATGGGACAAAGGCAATCGGTAGGTCCATGAGATTCAATTATGCACCACATTTAACAAGGGATATGCAATCTAGTGTCCAACATATCATTAAAAGAGGTTTTAATTTTACAATGATATGGGACAAATTCATCTTTCATGTGAAGGATGGATCTGGTGAGTTATACACAGGGATACCTCGAGATACATGCATGACAAGAAAAGATATAAGTAACATTTACAATGATACCATAAGGCTATAGCATGTCAAAGATCAAAGTGATCCAAAGAGTTTAGAATGTTGGTATAAGGAACACCTAGAGAGTTTTTTCTTCTACCAAAAACAAGATCTTGTCGAAAATATCCATTTTATAATAGGCATACAAACAAAGTGGATGTGTTCAATGATGCTGAAATACTCTCGTAATAATATTATCTCAATGGATTCAACCTTTAGTACAAATAATTACGGGGTGAGTACATATTTATCCTAAATCTGATTCATTTATTTAACCTCATATTAATGCATGTACCTTATATAAATATAATTATGCACATTTTTGTAATGCAGTATCAACTTTACACCTTAATGGTTTTCAATGAACATCACAATGGGGTTCCAGTAGCTTGGGTGATATCATCACGCAATACTATAGCTGATATTTCTAAATGGATGTTGGCCTTATTTTCAATTGGAAACAAAGAGTGACCCGATTGGTATGTTCTTGCCTTCATCACAGATGATGCCACTGCCGAAATTGAAGCGTTGAGGAGACGTGTTTATTATTTTTATAAGAGGCATAAAAAATATTGTTAATGTATAATCTCTCTAAAAATTATGTTATTGCAGGTCTTCAATCAAGTGTAAAGTATTATTATGTGTGTGGCATGTTCTTCATGCATGGTTGAAGAATGTTGGAAACAAGGTCCAAGGAAGGGAAAACCAAATATGCATTTTTCGTGGTTTAGGATAAATCATGCACATGTGTAAAGATGATGAATCTTTGAAAAAGAAACTTGAAATCTTATTTGAAGAATTCAGTGAACAAAAAAGCTTTCTGGAATATTTTAGAAATACTTGGTTAGTCAATAACAAAATATGTAAGCTTCTTATTGGTGGTTTTAATGACTCTAGTTTTCATGTCATATGTATACTTATTAATATATAAATAATAAATTTCTTTCTACAGATATGTGGGCAAAAGAATACAGAAATTTTCCACATTCAAATCAAGATACGAACAATGCCATTGAATCTTACCATCGGTATATCAAAGGAAAGGTACCTATGTGAGAATAACAATGCATGACATAGAAGGGTTGATTGGTTAATCTATGTTTTTTTGACAAAGGTTGTATTATATTACAATCATATGCACCGTTTAAAAGAAGCTAGTTTTGTATGACCCAGAAAAATACAGGAACAATTGAATTCATCCAAGTGTATAGCTAAGAAAATCCCAAATGAAGATTGTGTCCCTAAGAAAAAGAGTAATGATTATTGGGTCCGTAGCCAAAATAAGGATACTCGTGACATTTGGTACAATGTCATATATAAGGGTTCTAATCTACACTTCTGCAATTGTAATTTTGCCTTAAATGGAAATAACTGTAAACATGTATTGAAAGTTGAGATGTTAGTGAGTAACACTATTTTGGTTGAAAATGTAGCACTTGGTGTCACTAATCCCACTACAAAAAGGCCTAGAATTTTATTTGATTTGAATGAAACACCTATATTGGGCCCAAAAATCCAAACAGAGCTTTCTCCATGCTTTGATTCTCCTCCCAATCTGAATTATGATAATGAAACAAGCATTGATAATTTAGAGAATTTCTCATACAATGTTGAATCAACCAATGTACGACAAGATAGTGCATTCTCTGAAGATGATGAGATGAAACATGTTAACTCATCAACTCATGAGAAATTGAGATCCATAATACCTACAAATTTGTAACTGGAATATGCATTGAACAACTTGGTAGATAAAGCATGTCAAGAATACAACAAAATGTTTTTCAATACTATAACTCCATCGAAGATCACTACCAAGAGAAAACATAGTTTCTTGAGTCCAGTAAATAAAAAAAGGAGATGTGGTCGCAAGTCAAAATCAGGGACAAATAAACTACAATTTGAAAGGGTTGGACAAGTTCATGCAAGGAAAAAAAGAATGGATGAACAATTGGACTCATCTTCTCAAAAACAAAGAAATGTGGACCACGCACCTGAGATAATGCAAGATTCTATTATACCCAATATTGGTATCGAAATTTCATGTTATGCATTGTTTTACATTAAATGCGATATATTATCATGTTCAACACATTTGCATAACTATATGAACTATTTTTATTGTTACAGCTAAGGAACCCACATCTCACAACATTACAAATTGTCGAATTCGTTTATTTGATGAACATGCTATTGAAAAAAGATCTAGCATTGGGAACACTTCCTCAGCCATTAACATCCCAATATCCTCCCCAAGGGTGCTCCCCCTATTGTTAAACCAATTAGGATGTATCATCTCCCACACCCACCACCTTTTTCAACCATAAATTCTTCCATGCCTATAACCACCTCTGTAATACCTTCCCAATGATCACCCCTACCCTTTAGTCATCCACCATTCTCATTTCTTCAATCATCCACCCTTAACATTCCAATTCCCCCCCTAGGTTAATCCCCAAACCTACAGTGATTCCCACTATTGTACAACCGGTGGGGGTGTATCGTCGCCCACACCCACTACCTTTTCCCTATTTCACTTCCACCATGCCTCTATCCAGCACCCCTGAACCATGCCTATATCCGTCACCAAGTGCTCCACCATCTACCTAAGAAAGGTTGTCTTCTCCATTGCCTCAAATCCTCACAGTGAGAATGAGTATTTGATCAAAATATCATCATGAATTAATGAAATTGATTATATGCCTTTCAATTTTTACAACTAATTGACTATTGTAATTTTTGCAGAGATATCAATTTTGAAATCCACCTAGAAGTGCCAAGAGAGACGAGGGTGACTTATAGACCCATACTTTAAATCGATGATGACGTTGTTTTTCTATTATGTCATTTATGGGCATGAGATTCCATTATCTATGTTGGAAATGCAATTCTATTTTGTAAAAAAGAAACATGTATAGTTGGACCTATTTTGAATAAAAATACATAAATTTAGACTTGTGTTTATGGCAACATTTTCATTGAATTTTAAATCCTTATGTGGAGGTGATGTTATATTCTATCAATGTCACATTACTTTTGATGAATGTAGTTGTAACGGATTTTACTTTTATTATTTACAAAATATCAAGTTTACAAGTTAAGTTACATTTATATTTATATCTTATTTCATGTTACATGTGTGGATGAAAATATCATTACGATATACTAAAAGTTTCACATATACAAAAGCTTCACACATACTAAAGATATACGCATATATGAAAGTTGTGCACATAAATAGAAGTTATGCGCATTTACAGAATATTTGAACATATATAAAAAAGTCACGCATATACAAAAGATATGTGAATATACATAAGATATGCACATATAGGAAAATTAGGGATATACGGAAGATATGCGCATATCTTCTGTATATGCGTAATTTCCATATATGCACATGTCTTTCGTATATGCACAATTTCCGTATATGCGTATAGAAGATATGCACATATAAAAAAGTTAGGGATATACGGAAGATATGCACATATCTTCCGTATATGCATACACGAAAGATATGCAAATATAAGAAAGTTATGGATATACAGAAAATAAGCACATATCTTCCGTATATACACAATTTCCGTATATGTCCATAGAAGATATGCACATATACGAAAGTTAGGGATATACATAAGATATGGGCATATCTTCTGTATACCTGCATATATCCCTAACTTTCTTATATATGCATATCTTCCATATATGTACATCGTTTATATATCTGCATTGTATATGTGCAAATTCCATATACAAAAATTACGCATATACGGAGATTATGCATATACACAAGATATGTGCATATCTTCCGCATATGCACAATTTCTGTATATGCATAATTTTTGTATATGGAATTTGCACATATATGATGCAGATACATAAATGACATTCATATCTTCCGTATATGCGCAACTTCCATCTATTCGCATATTTTACGCATATGCGTAAATTTCTTATATTTGTATATCTTCCATGTATGCATATACAGAAGATATGCACATATCTTCCGTATATCCCTAACTTTCTTATATGTGCATACATTCTATGTGTATATACGGAAGATATGCGCATATATGGAAATTGTGTATATATGGAAGATATGCGCATATCTTCCGTATATCCCTAACATTCTTATATGTGCATATTTTCCGTATATGCACGTCGTTTATGTATATGCATCGTATATGCACAAATTCCATATACAAAAATTGCGCATATACGGAAATTATGTATATACGGAATATATGTGCATATCTTCCGTATATGCACAATTTCTGTATATGCGCAATTTTTATATATGGAGTTTGCACATATACGATGCAGATACATAAACGACTTGCATATACGGAAGATATGCACATATAAGAATGTTAGGGATATATGGAAGATATGCGCATATCTTCCGTATATGCACAATTTCCGTATATGCGCATAGAAGATAGGCACATAGAAGAAAGTTGGCAATATACGAAAGACATGAGCATATCTTTCGTATATGCATACACGAAAGATATGCACATATAGGAAATTTACGCATATAGGGAAGAGATGCGAATATCTTCCCTATATGCATTATTTCCGTATCTGAAAATTTACGCACATATAGAAGATATGTTGATATCTTCCGTATATGCACAATTTTTGTATGTGCGTATACGGAAATTCACGCATATACGGAAGATATGCGGATATCTTCTGTATATACGATATGTGGATATCTTTTGTATATGCACAATTTCTGCATAAGTGCATATACAAAAATTGTGCATATACAGAAGATATCTGTATATCTTATATACGGAAGATATTCGGATATCTTCCACATATGCGTAAATTCCGTATATGCATATACGGAAGCTATCCACATATCTTCCGTATATGCGAAAATTTCTTATATATGCATGTCTTCCATGTATGCATATACGGAAGATATGCGCATATCTTCCGTATATCCCCAACTTTCTTATATGTTCCTATCTTCCATGTGCATATACGAAAATTGTGCATATAGGGAAGATATTTGCATATCTTCCGTATATCTGTAACTTTCTTATATGTGTATATCTTCTATATGTGCACGTCGTTTATGTTTCTGCATCGTATATGTGCAAATTCCATATACAGAAATGACGCATATACAAAAATTGTGCATGTACGGAATGTCTTCCGTATATGCACAGTTTCTGTATATGCACAATTTATGTATATGGAATTTGCGCATATACGAAGTAGATATATAAACAAAATGCATATACGAAAGATATGCACATATAAGAAAGTTAGCACAATTTTTGTATATGCGCAATTTCTGTATATGGAATTTGTGCATATACGATGCAGATACATAAATGACGTGCATATACAAAAGATATGCACATATAAGAAAGTTAGGGATATACGGAAGTTATGCGCATATCTTCCATATATGCACAATCTCCGTATATGCATATACGGAAGATATGCACATATAAAAATTTTACGCATATAGGGAAGATCTACGGATATCTTCCGTATATGCACAATTTTGGTATATACGCATATACGAAAGATATGCGCATATCTTCTGTATATCCCTAAATTCCTTATATATGCATATATTCTATGCGCATATACAGAAATTTTGCATATACGGAAATTGTGCATATACTGAAGATATGCGCATATCTTCCGTATATGCGAAGATATGCACATATAAGAAAGTTAGGAATATATGCATATCTTCTTTATATGCATACATGAAAGATATGCACATATAAGAAATTTACTTATATACGGAAGATATGTGAATATACGGAAGTTGCGCATATAAGGAAGATATGCACGTCTTTTATGTATCTGCATCGTGTATGGATAAATTCCATATATAGAAATTGTGCATATATGGAAATATATCTTCCGTATACGGAGAATTTCAATATATGCGTAATTTCTGTATATGGAATTTGCACATATACGATGCAGATACAGAGACGACGTGCATATACAGAAGATATGCACATATATGAAAGTTAGGAATATACGGAAGATATGCATATATAAAAAAATTATGCATATAAGGAAGATATGCGGATATTTTCCGTATATCCACAATTTCCGTATATACCCATATAAGGAAATTGTGCATATACAAAAGAATATCTTCCATATATGGGTAAATTTCTTATATGTGCATATCTTTCGTGTATGCATATACGGAATATATGCGCATATCCTCCGTATATTCCTAACTTTTTTATATGTGCCTATCTTCTATGCACATATACGGAAATTGTGCATATACGAAGATATGCGCATATCTTTCGTATATTCCTAACTTTCTTATATGTGCATATGTTCCGTATGTACACATCGTTTATGTATTTTCATCATATATGCACAAATTCCATATATAGAAATTGGGCATATAAGAAATTTATACATATACGGAAGATGTGCGAATATCTTCCGTATATACACAATTTCCATATACGGACATATATGGAAATTGTGCATATATGGAAGATATCTGCATATCCTATATATGGATATCTTCCGTATATGTGTAAATTTCCGTATACGCATACACGGAAATTTTGCATATACAGAAAATATCTACATATCTTTTGTATATGCGTAAATTTCCATATACAGAAATTGTGCATATACGGAAGATATCTGCATATCTTCTGTATATGCGTAAATTTATTATATGTGCATATCTTCCGTGTATGCATATATAGAAGATATGTGCATATCTTCAGTAAATCCCTAAATTTCCTATATGTGCCTATCTTCTATGTGCATATACAAAAATTGTGCATATACGGAAGATATGTCCATATCTTCTGTATATACCTAACTTTCTTATATGTGCATATCTTTTGTACACGCACGTCGTTTATGTATCTGCATCGGATATGCCCAAATTCCAAATACAAAAATTACGGATATACAGAAATTGTGCATATACGGAAGAATATATTTTGTATATAAACAATTTCTGTATATGCATAATTTCTGTATATGAAATTTGTGCGTATATGATGCAAATACATGAACGACGTGAATGTACGGAAAATATGCACATATAAGAAAGTTAGGGATATACGAAAGATATGCGCATATTCTTCGTATATGAACATTTTCCGTATATGCTCATAAAAGAGAGGCAGATATAAAAAAGTTAGAGATATATGGAAGATATAGGCATATATTTCGTATATGCATACACAGAAGTCATGCACATATAAGAAATTTCCATATATGGAAATTTATGCATATACGGAAAATATGTGGATATCTTCTGTATATAGGATATGCGGATATATTTCGTATATTCGCAATTTCCTTATATGCGCATATCCACATATCTTTCATATATGCGTAAATTTCCATACAGAAATTGTACATATACGAAAGATATCCGTATATCTTTCGTAAATGCGTTAATTTCTTATATGTGCATATCTTACGTGTATGCATATACAAAATATATGCACATATCTTCCGTATATCCCTAACTTTCTTATATATGCCTATCTCTCAAGTGCATATACAGAAATTGTCCTTATATGGAAGATATGTGCATATCTTCCGTATATCCCTCACTTTCTTATAATTGCATATCTTCAGTATATGCACGTCGTTTATGTATCTGCATCATATATGCTCAAATTTCATATACAGAAATTTCGCATATATGATACAGATACATAAACGACGTGCATATACGGAAGATTTATACATATAATAAAGTTAAGGATATACAAAAGATATGCGCATATCTTCCGTATATGCACAATCTCCGTATATACGCATATATTCTATATATGCATACACGGAAGATATGCACATATAAAAAAATTACACATATACGGAAAATATGCATATATCTTCCGTATATGTGCAATTTTTCTATGTGTGCATAGACGCAAATTGTGCATATATAGAAGATATGCGCTTATCTTCCGTATATCCCTAACTTTCTTATACTTGCCTATATTCTATTTGCATATATGGAAATTGTGCATATACGGCCGATATGTGCATATATTTCGTATATTCCTAACTTTGTTATATGTGCATATCTTCTGTATATGAACGTCGTTTATGTATCTGTATCGTATATAAATAAATTCTATATACAGAAATTGCACATATACGATGCAGATGCATAAACGATGTGCATATATGGAAGATATGCACATATAACAAAGTTAGGGATATACGGAAGATATGCGCATATCTTTCATATATGCGAATAGAAAATAGGTACATATAAAAAAGTTAGGGATATAAGGAAGATATGCATACACGGAAAATATGCACACATAAGAAATTTCTGCATATACGAAAGATATGTAGATATCTTCCGTATATGCGCAATTTCCGTATATGGAAATTTACGCATATACTGAGATTGCACATATACGGAAGATATCCACGTATCTTATAAAGGGAAGATATCCAAATATCATCTGTATATGCATAAATTTCCGTATCCGCATATGCACAATTTCTGTATATGAAATTGTGGATATCTGGATATACGGAAGATATCCACATATCTTATATACGGAAGATATCTGCATATCTTCCCTATATGCGTAGATTTCTGTATACGGAAATTATGCATATACGGAAGATATCGAAGATATCCGCATATCTTCCGTATATGCATAAATTTCCATATACAGAAATTGTGCATATACAGAAGATATTCGCATATCTTCCATATATGTGTAAATTTCGTATATGTGCATATATTCTGTGTATGTATATACGGAAGATATGCGCATATTTTTCGTATATCCCTAACTTTCTTATATGTGCATACCTGCTATGCGCATATATAGAAGTTGTTCATATATGGAAAATATGTACATATCTTCCATATATGCGTAAATTTTTTATATGTGCATATCTTCCGTATATGCATGTCAGTTATGTATCTGCATCGTATATGCACAAATTTCATATACAAAAATTGTGCATATATGGAAATTGTGCATATATTCTTCAGAATATGCACAATTTCCGTATATGTGCAATTTCTGTATATGCAATTTTCACATATACGATACAAATACATAAACGACGTGCATATATAGAATATTTGCACATATAAGAAAGTTAGGGATATAAGGAAGATATGTGCATATTTTTCGTATATGCACATTTTTTGTATATGTGCATATGTTTCATATATGCATATACAGAAGATATACACATATAAAAATTTTAAGCATATGGGGAAAATATGCGGATATCTTCCGTATATGCATAATTTCCGTATATGAACATATAAGGAAATTGCGCATATACGGGAGTTATGCGCTTATCTTCCGTATATCGCTAACTTTCTTATATGTGCATATATTGTATCCGTATATACGAAATTGTGAATATACGTAAGATATGTGCATATATGGAAATTTTGCATATACGGAAGATATGCGCATATCTTCCGTATATCCATAACTTTCTTATATGTGCATATCTTGCGTATATGCACATTATTTATGTATCTGCATCATATATGCAGAAATTCCATATACAAAAGTTTCGCATATACGAGAATTGTGCATATATGATGCAGATATCTAAACGACGTGCATATACAGAAGATATGCACATATAATAAAGTTAGGAATATATGTGGATATACGAAATATATGCACATATTTCCGTATATGCACATATCTTCTGTATATGCACAATTTTTGTATATTCACATAGAAGATATACACATATAGGAAATTTATGGTTATACAAAGGATATATGCATATCTTCCGTATATGCATACATGGAAGATATGATCATATAAGAAATTTACGTATATACTGAAGATATGTGAATATAAGGAAGTTGTGCATATACGGAAGATATGCACGTCGTTTATGTATTTGCACCATATATGCACAATTTTTGTACATGTAATTTGCGTATATATGATGCAGATACTTAAACGATGTCCATATAGGGAATATATGCAAATATAAGAAAGAAATATACGGAAGAAATGTGCATATCTTCCGTATATGCATATTCGGAAGATATGCACATATAAGAAATTTAAGCATATACGAAAGATATGGGGATATCTTTCGTGTATGCACAATTTCCGTAAATGCATATACATAACTTTAAGCATATACGGAAGATATGCGGATATCTTCTGTATATGCACATTTTCCGTATATGCGCATATACGGAAACTGTACATATACCAAAGATATCCGCATATCTTCTATATATTCATAAATCTCTTATATGTGCATATCTTCCGTGTATGCATATCTGGAATATATCAACATATCTTCTGTATATTACTAACTTTTTTATATGTGCCTATCCTCTATGTGAATATATAGAAGATATGCGGATATCTTACGTATATTCCTAACTTTCTTATATATGCATATTTTCTGTATATGCACGTCGTTTATGTATCTACATCGTATATGCGCAAATTCTATATACAAAAATTATGGATATAAGAAATTTATGCATATATAGAAGATATGTGGATATCTTCCGTATATGCACAATTTCTGTATATGCACATATACGGAAATTGTGCATATAAGACATAAATTTCTTATATGTGCATATCTTCCGTGTATGCACATACAGATGATATACACATATCTTCCGTATATAACTAACTTTCTTATATGTGCCTGTCTTTTATGCGCATATATGGAAATTGTGCATATATGGAGAATATATTTTGTATATGCACAATTTCTGTATATGGAATTTGCGCATATACGATGCAGATACATAAATGACATGCATATATAGAAGATATGCACATATAAGAAAGTTAGGGATATACGAAAGATATGCGCATACCTTCCGTATATGCACAATTTTTATAAATGTGCATATATTCCATATATGCATATACGAAAGATATTCACATATAAAAAATTTACGCATATACGGAATATATACACATATCTTCCGTTTATGGACAATTTTTGTATATGCGCATATACGAAAATTGTGCATATTCGGAAGATATATGCATATCTTTTGTATATCAATAACTTTTTTATATGTCCATATCTTCTATGCGCATATACGGAAATTGTGCATACACGGAAGATATGTACATATACGGAAGATATGCGCATATCTTTCATATATCCCTAACTTTCTTATATGTGCATATCTTCTGTATATGCACATCATTTATGTATCTGCATCGTATATGCACAAATTCCATATATAGAAATGTGCATATACGGAAATTATGCATACATGGAAGATATGCGCATATCTTCCGTATATACACAATTTTCCGTATATGTGCAATTTATGTATATGGAATTTCTGCATATACAATCTAGATACATAAATGACGTGTAGATACAGAAGATATGTAGATATAAAAAAGTTAGGGATATATGAAAGATATGCGCATATCTTCCGTATATGCACAATTTTCTTATATGCCCAATTTCTATATATGGAATTGGCGCATATACAGAAATTGTGTATATACGGGAGATATGTGATATGTGCATATCTTTCATATATACATAACTTTCTTATATGTACACATTTCTATATACGTGCAATTTCAGTATATGAAAGTTGCGCATATACTGTAGATTCACATATATAAAAGACATGCATATACAAAAGATATGTGAATATACAAAAGTTGTGCATATAGTGAAGATATATGCATATATGGAAGGTACACATATACCTGGAAGATATGTGCATATAGAAAAATTTTTCATATACAAAAGTGATGCGCATATCTTCCGTATATGTACAATTTCTGTATATGAAAAATTTTCATATATTGAAGTTACACATGTACAACTCGACTTACTGAATTCATAAACAACTGAATGAACGACAACCTAGATGCCCTAGTGTCACTCACCACCCAATGATTGTAGAAATCAAGAAGAAAGATGATAAGCCAACAAGCAAACAAAACCAAATGAAAAACAATTTTCTAGTCAGGGAGAAAACGGTCTAAAAGGCTTACAGGGTCAAAATCATAAAAGCAAAAGACACTGGCCAAGATTGGGGACAAACCCTAATCTTCACTTACAGGCATCGGTATGACTACCTAACTGATAATAAGCACTAGAAGCTGGTCAACACGACTATTTCTCAGCAAATCACATTGATCAGCGTGACTGTCAGCGAATTAGGCGCGCTGATGGAGGGAGCCAGGAAAAAAAATGAAACAGAGACCAGATCTACTACTATGAATTTCAAACTCAAGCGAGTAAGTAGGAGAAAAGAAACAGAACCAAAGGGAAAAAGTGGAACTAGAAAAGTTCACATGAAATCATGAAATCCAAGATAAACAAAAGAATTGGTTCCCCAGTATGGTCACCAGTTTGTGGTGAAGTAAAATTATAAGTGCAGACAAACAAATTCCTCTAGCCCGATAATGGGTCTAGCCACAACTGATACATTCTATGGAAGATTTCCTTATGTTAAAACCAATTAATATGGCCTACCTCTTAGTACGCTTATCTCGTTTGATGATGTCCTTGCTTGCTCGCTCCAGCTATCTCTCGCTTCCTTCTTCAAACACCTGAAACAAGTAAACAATAGTAAACAACAACTATCATAATAGACAAATTGTAATTCAACCTACTTAACAAGTCAAGAAACATTAAGCCATGAATGTGTAAGATGAAAAATCATGTAGGAAATCAATTGATAGTTGCATATATATTGAATCAAGAAGAGATTACAACCATTGTCTTAATTTTACCATTCTCATTTGACAAAACCAGGTTCCCACACACTTTTGCTAGCATTCCATGATGGCCTCAACAATAATAGTTTTAAGGCTCTTCCCTTTAGGCTTCATTCCAAACCAAATCACACTTCTCTCTCACACAAGTAGAGAGCTACAACTATGAATAGCTCGTTGTTTACTCCAAACCAAAATAGCACTAACACACCAACATTAACACTAGCTTGTGCTTGGGAAGAAGGGAGGTTTATATAAGATGAATGGATGGGAGATGGATCCTCTTCTCATGGGAGAAGTTCTTATCCCTTGAGTTAGTTCCATCATTATAGGGGAAAGGATCCCAAACTGACATCCTCGACCCCATCCGACCAAACCATTTACCATACTTCTGTTATGAAGTTTCTAGAGCTGGAAGCTTTAGCTCTTAATTTAAAAAAATTTCCAGAATAGGACCAGACTAATTGGAACACAACTCAATTACTCCGGATAGCGTAGGGACAGTGCTAATTCCTTCATATTAGCGCGAGGAGGACAAGGGCCATTAGTGTTGGTCTTGTAAACAGGGAAAAACAGAAGTTTTAGGGGAAATGGTGAAAAAGGGAATTGATCTGCTCATGAAGAGGGACATAATGGGGGTTTCTTCATGAAGGGAAAGCATGTGGGGATTCACTGTACAGGTCCTCCAGGATCAAGGAATGGGGAGTACAGGGACAGTGACAAAATGTTGTGTAACATGAAGTAAACACCAACAACCAGCATATGTTCGAGGAAAAAGCGTAGGCACTTAAGGAATGGGAAGAAGTCATTGCACGTAGTTAGTAGCTCGAAGCAACAATAGAGCAGGTATGTAGTGAGTTTCGCGAGCTCCAAATCCCAGCAGACATGGCCTCCGCAGAAAATATCCAGAAGTTAGCTGTCATGGTAAAAGAATCAAAGAAGGAAATTGGTAAGGTTTGCTTTGAGCTGCAGCTACAAATATCAGAGCTCCAACTTAAGTTGCAGCCAAACACTCCTCTGGAAGTCAGAGAGCGGTGCGAGGTTGCTATTAAAGAAGATATGACTACACTAGAAGCTGCAGTCAAGGATTACACAGAATTGTTTGAACAGACCATGGAATTGTGGAACTCATTGCAAGAAGATCCAACCTTGTAGAAAATCGAAGAAGATATCTGAGAAAAGCAATGGCAGTTCGATGAGATCAGAGCTATAGCATGGACCTTATCACCAGTGCAAAGGTTCACCTGATTACAGGAGGGGAAGTTCATCTAGACCGGAATTGATGAGCTGTGTCAGAAGGCATCCATCATATCTTCAAGGACACAGCCCGACTGTAGTGCGCTTCCCAAATCAGCTTGGCACGCTCGCTTGAAGGAACACAAAGGTGGACCAGGTAGCATAATAATGTGCCCTGGTATGTGGAGGTGAACTTTGGATCATTTTTGTATTGTTGCGTCCATCCAGAGGTCTCGTGGCCACAAGAGTTGAGAACAATAGTCAGTTTTGCAACTGGGGGCCTGTTGAGGCAGAGTCCACAACATGATTGGTGCTTCCCTTTTTGTATTTAATGTTCAAATGGAATTGTTGCAGGTATCTAGAACACTTCTGATAGCGATCGTTCTGCAACTTCCCTTGTGTCTGTATAAACTAAATAGGTCAGTGATTGGTGTGGATGACCGTGTCCTTCCCCAGAATGTAATGCTTCCATTGCCGGCAAGCATGCACATGGAATACATCTCTTTACCATAGGTAGGGTACTTCTGAATTATATTAGAAAGTGTCTCACTATGATAGTCCACTAGATTCCCATGTTGGGTGAGGACTACACCAATAGCATAGTCATAGGTGTTTGTCTCAAGTTCAAATGGTTGTTACAGGTCTCGTAATGTGAGCACCGATGTCAAGTAGAGGCAATGCTTCAACTCAATAAAAAATTTCAAGGCCCAAAAAGATGCAAATATTTGTTAAGGTGGTCGGGGCTAGCCAATCCCGAATAACTTGGATTAGTCATATCCACATGCACACCATGTTCATCTATCATGTAACACAAATCTTGGACCTGACTCATGCCAAAGGTGCATTTCTCCAAGTTGGCATACATTTTTTGTTGCTGAAGGGTTCGAAGGACTTGTCAAATGTGTTTCAAGTGTTCTTCCCAACTCTTGTTGAAGATGAGGATGTTGTCCAGATAAACAAGCATGAATGAGTTGGTGAAGGGCCGCAAGATGTCATCCAATAGCCTCATAAAAGTAGCAAGGGAATTTGTTAACCTGAAGGGCATAAATAACCATTCAAAAAGGCCTTCCTTGGATTTGAAGGCAATCTTCCATACATCTGTGGGCTCTATTGGAACCTAGTGATGTCTAGACTTCATATCAATCTTGCTGAAATACTTGGTCCCATTGAATTGGTCCAGAAGGTCATCAATCTGTGTGATTGGATACCTATTCCTGACAGTGATTTTGTTTAGTGCCCAATAATCAATGCGAAGCTTCCAGGTCCCATCCTTCTTTTATACAAGTACAATCAGGCTCCCACAAGGCAAGGAACTTGGTCAGATGTGCCCTTTTGTAGAAAATCTTGTATTTTCTGCTTGATCTCTTCATTTTCCATAATGGAGCGATGATATATCGGCCCATTGGGTAGAGGTGCTTCGGGAGTCAAATCGATCGAATGCTTGACCTGAAAGTGAAAGGGTACCCCAATGGGTGACAAGAAGATGTCCCTGTATTCTTCCATGGTCGTATCAACCTGCTTCTGTTGCGTGGAGAAACCCTTCCCAGCGGTCGTGGATGTGGCTACAATCTTCCCCTTACTTTGAGAGTGAATCAGAAAGAAAATAAATTTCCCATTTTGGGAGATGATATTACTGAATTTCTTAGCAGAGACCAAAGAGATGATGGTAGGCGGGGCTGCCTCCGGTATCTTGTATAAGTTATTACCCAAAGAAATAATAACAAAGTGAGGTCTAGAGTCATATACAACATGTCGCTTCCACAAGTATGGTTGTCCTAATAATACATCACAAACTTAAAGAGGAGAAAGATCACACAATACCTCATTCGTGAAGGGCTTAATGCTATAGGGAAGGTGACAGTGTTGGCTAACGCGAAGATCTCATCCTTGGTGAAGCCACCCGATGGTGTATGGCTATGGATGTGCTACAGTCAGTAGGCCCAACCCCTTTACGACCTCTATTGAAATGAGGTTCTTTTGGCTCCCACTGTCGACAAAACTGCAGTATAGAACACTTCACCCACATCTGTCAGTGGAAGAGGCGTTCCCCCTCCTCTGGATCTTCAGGCTCAATCTTCTAGATCTTGGTGGTGGCCACAGTAGCACTGGGCTCTGCGTCAATGATTTGCTTCCCTTTGTCATTCCCCTTGTCGGTTTGAATCAAAGTCGAAACATGTGTCTGATTCAGAACCCTTCAACTCGGCCACCAGTGATTTCTTGGCCCAACACACACTTGTGTTATGAGTGGAGCTCTTATGGAACTCTCACCACTTTCCGTTGTCCTTCTTTATTTTCATGTTGTTATTCTTTGCCTGTGGCTTCAGCAGGTTATCCTAGGTTTCCCCGCCTTGGCGTTTTCCTTTACTATGCGGTTTGGGGCGCCTTTCCCCTGCTTCGAATTCACAGATCTAAAGTCTTTCCTTTTTTTGTTTAAACTTATGCTCAATCTTGACAGTGTATAGGTATGTCATTTCAAGCGAGGAGATCTCCATGAATTCCATATTGTCATCGATGTACATGTGTAGGCAGTGGCAATACTTGAGTACCTAATGCTGCTCGGAATCCTTAATACCCAACTTTGCACGGAAACAATGGTAAACTCTGACACATCTTTGTCCCTTCCCTATTGCAGCGTGATCCACTTTATGTATTTATCCTCATAGTTCTCGACAGGGTAATATACTCCTTGATGGCACCCCGGAATGAATTCCAAGTGGGTGCGGCTGAAAATAGTGAGGGTGTACTTTTGTCCTTCTTCTCACAGTGGATTTCGCACTAGTCCTTAACATGGGGGGTGTCTTTGAGAAGTGCTAAAATAATCTCTTCCTAGATGGAAAAATCATGAACAAAAAAATATCCTGCTAGCATATTTAACCTTTTTTCTACAGCATTCACATCTATTTGAACTTCAAATATGGGGAGGTCAAAGTTAAGTTGTAGCTTGAAGGGTGTGATACTTCCATAGTAGCTGGTGGAAGGATATGCGTCGCCTTTGGGTAGTCACTAAAGGATCCGGTAAAACTTATCCATCATCGCATTCCTCTGTCATTCGAGGGCTCCTTTGAACAAGATTTTGAAAGGATCTCCTGCCCCTTCATCTTTCTTCTCTTCCACCATGGGAGGCTGTCTGGATTTGCGAGGCTGGCCTCGTAAAGTTTGACCACTTCGAGCCCTAACTCCTTATATCCCTACGTCATTAGGGACATGCAAAGAAAAAATAAATAAAGAGAAAACCCCCTAGATACCACTGATCCAAAATTAAAAAGGAATGCAACAACTTACATATATAACCATAAATATAGAGATGCAGTAGAAATAACACTTCATTTCATTAATATCAAATATTGAAATATGCTTACAAACATAATGGAAATAAGACTAGCTCGACCGATGTTATCTTATCTCTGAGAAGAGATGTGGTACTACATGCCTCTAAACTATGTTACAATGGGGCTCGAAGACCTATTTATTATTGAGAAGCAATGGAAAACCCTAAACATCCAAAAACCTAACCCTAGGAGATGAAGCGCCAAAACTATGGGCCCCGTTTTGGTAAATTGGTACATCAACTTCCCAGGGTCGTAACTTTGGCATACGATCTCCATTTGACGTGCACAATACCTCGTTTAAGGAAAAAAAAATGTCATTTATGGCCTCAAAACGGCTCTGAAAGTTCAAGACCCGGAAAAATACTAAAAATAGTAAATTGTGCTACAATTAAAAAAACTAAAAAACTGAAAGAGACAGTGGTGGGGGGGCCAGTGGAATAGGTGGGTGACCACCAACATACACCTGGATCACCATTTGTCTTTTCTTCAATTGCATGACTGATCCTCAACTGTCCCTACTTTTGCAAATTTGAAAGGCTCTAAAGGATTACTACATTAACTTCTGCTTGCTTTTCCTGAGCTTTGGCAAGTCTTTCCTATGCCTCAACCAACTTGTTATTATCTGCCTTACAAATTCTGATTTTTTCCTTCAAACTTCTCAGTCTATCTACTATATTAGGAGAGTACTCTTCTCCTTGCTAATCAATTGACCTTTCCCATTCCACTAATTTCATATCAAGACTGTAAGGGGAGTCATTTGAACTATTGTCCACTAATATTTGATGTTCTATTTCCTACAATCATACCATGTTAGATAAACCAAATAGAAGACATAATCAATATCATACCTCTGTGTATCTCAGTGAAGGCTATCGCATCTACATAACTCAATCCCTATTAGTACAACACATTATCGAAAGTATACTAATGCATACATGAATATAATAACCATAACCATATGTGCAGGCCAATCCAAATTAGCATGATACATAATAATATCAAGAACTTAACCACAATGACAATAATCATCATACATATGACTAAAATGCATATAACAACAAGTTAACTATCATGCATGACTAGCACATGCACTTGCATATGACTGCACTAATCAAATAACATTTATCATGCATGTATCCACAACAATAAGAGAATGAAAGGCATGCATATAACTTTGATGCATATAAAAACCATTCACCATCATACTTGCATGCCCAACACACAAACCTTTATGATTATCTACTTTTACTCTGAGGTCTAGTGCTACAACCTCGCTTTGATACCAATTTGTAACGCCTCCTCCCACATCTACCCACTTTTACCAGCCTGGCTAGGTAAACATGACAATAATGTCACTATGATATGATCTGACCTCCAATTTCCAATTATGGAAGTGAGGCTGACACACTGACAACTTACAGACATTCCTCATGGACTACAAACCACCTAGGAGCCTAGAAACAACCCCAGGTGATCAATGCCTGAGATAGAGTTATTTTCACAAGGGTGACTCCCCAACAACACGCACAACACAGCATCAGTGCATTTATGAGGTCCCAACTGCACACATAGACCTGCTTCCACGTAGTTATGACCCAAAAACTCTAGTTTTTTGTCAATGGTTCTAAGATCTTATCTACTTATTTAGGCTAGCCTCTAGACCACTACAGAAAACTACTTGTAACATTCCTAAAACAAAAACAAGATGATGACAAGGGAAACCAATCAAAACTCAAGCATTAACTTAACCCAGACATGCCTAATCCATGATATACATTTCATCAAACATATAGTAAACATAGAAGCTACATGTCATGAATGCATATCTTATCGTAAGAGTTTGTACTTCATCGAGAATCACCAAGAAATTCTAATACCCTCTCAAGATAGTTATAATAACACTTGTTATTTCATGCATCCATCAACCATATAGCAACTTATCAAAACGTGTCAAGAGCCATAGATAGAATATATCATATAACCAACATATAAACAAAATGGAAACCATGGAAAATCAACCATAAAATCACCAACATAATCACAACAGTGCACATAGATCACAATAGGAAAATATCTCATACTAACGTATAAAAATGTTAACCAAGTCAGAGACTTCCAGGTACCACAAGACCATAGATTTAGTTGAACCAAATCTCTCTTTCATCCAATCACCCCTATGCCACATTCCAAGCATGAATGTGGGGCATAAGGGATAAATCAAACGAAAATCAACCAAGGCTTCTAGAATCCAAACCACCTCAACCCTCAACCATAGTGATCTCACCTATACGATCCAAAAATCACTAACATCAACCACATCGGCTTCTACCCAGGCTGTCCAAGGTTCCAAGAACTAGTAACTAGACCCATAGCTAAATGAGAGCTCCAGAGTGTTTGTTCCAAGTTGTGACTCCAATGACTAGTAACTCAAACCCCAAGGCTCTAGAGAATTTGTCCTAACCTGCAGGCTCCAGGAACTAGTAACTCAACCTAAGTAATTCTAGGGCTCCAAAGTGTTTGTTCCAATCCAAAACCATAGGGAACCTAAGAACCAATCAGAAAAGCAAGTGGAAAACCCACAACACCATAGCTATCTAGGAAATGGCAAGGCAAGGATGAAACCATTTTCAATCTAGGAAAATCACCATGCCAATGACAACACATAACTGAGGAAGCACATGCATATACCATGGATCCAAAAATCAACAAGGAGATCACACATGCAACTTTTTACCTACAAAGTAAGCCTGTTGTAGTTGTTGATCCAACTATCTCCTTGCACTTCCTTGCTTTCCCTTTCTTCCTTCTCCATTTTCATGTGAATGTAGAGTGCTCCAAGCATGCTCCAATAATGCTCTAAGTGTGCAAGAGTGTAAGAGAGCCAAATGCTAAACTGACAAAAGTTGTGCAAAAGTCATGAGTTGATTCTTTGACACCTTTTTATCATTGATATCTCATTTTTCTTCATTTTCCTTCATTTTCCTTTAATTTCCCTTGCATGCAAATCTTTGTCTCTTCATCTTCTTTTCACCTATTTTATTTTATTTTCATAATTAAATGCCATTTATTGTCTCTTTGTGTTTGCCAATGCCTTTGCCAATTTTCATAGCCATTAATAAGTTGCAAGTGATGCCCATTATGATGTTTTAATCACTATTCAGTTTGGAATACGTATGTCATGGCCTTGGTCTTATTTTTATTTGCATGAAAGATCAACCAAGGGATGTTACAATTATACATTGCTATATCTAAATAGAACTAATTAAAAATTAAAAATATTTATTTATTGAATTCATTTAATTAACATTAAAATTTTTAAATTCCATCTTTTCTATTGACAATATATTTTTTTCAATCACTATACATCGCAAAAAAATGTCAGATGTTATACTCTTCTTATTATAATTGAACTCACCACGATCATGAAATAACACATAATCACTAATTTAAAATCACTTTGTTGTTGGTAAATTCGATTGTCCAACACAATGGTTGTAGGTAATGTCCATGCCTTGAATGGATAGAATAAGGAAATTCTTAACTAGGGAAATATATATAGTATGGAAGTAGAAATTTATTTTGTAATGCATTTATACAACATTTAAACCAAGAATTAATGCACAACTCATAAGAAAGGACAAGAGTTAGTGCATTATTAATTCAACTTTGAATCCATTGAATGAAGGAATGAGGGAAAGTCTTGTAGGTGTTTAGCAACTGAAAAGTCAAACACTTTTAGTGACTAAACTATGGGGATTATTTCATAAGGTTCACACAACCTAGAATGACTTGTTGATTATTAACATGGAATAACATCTAGTACCAATAGTGCTTATTTACTAATGTTTCTAGTGACCTAGTAACACAACACTTAATTATTCTCGCCATGCCACTAATCAAGCAATTGGAGGATTGAGCTATGGGTTTCTTCCATCTATTAAATTGAATAAAAAGTAGGTGATGACATATGTTTTATATTATAGGAACATAACACTTATTCTTAGTAATTCATTGACCACATAGATTTTCAATGCACCATAAACATAGAGCATTTTTTTCCATGTAAAGCCCAAATGGAAAAACCATATTTTATGGAGATTTGATTATGTAGGAATTGATTAGAAAAGGGTGGGTTGTACACAGATTGGGTGTAATATTACTCACTGGTAGGTAATTTGCAGATGACTATGGCTTAACAAAAATCCTTTCTCATTATGGGACGAAGTCAATGTCTTATTCTATTATGATCATCAAGCATATTGCTTCCTTCTCTCATCTCTGTTATTTTCTTTCTTCATTTTCTCCTCTTTGTTAAATGCCCCACTTCTTCATCACAACCTTCATTTTGCTACATTGGAAGGTCAACCATCACAATGGTTCAATCCAACTTCTAAGTAAATTTTTGGGATTTTCCTCACTTTGCTGAAAAAAAAATAATTAAAAGTGTATTATAAAATTTACAAAGAAATGGTGTTGAGGATTCAATTCGGGACTTGCCTCCATTCCTTCATTCCTCCCACATGCATACCCATGATACCAAAAACTTTAACATTGTTAAATATCCTTTACAAATACATCTTTTCTCCCTTTGTGATCTTTCAAAATATTTTTGTAAAATTCCTGCTAAATTATTGCAAATTTTACTTATTTTACTTTGGAATCCATTCTAATTGAACTTAATATTTGTAGGATTTCATGTTTATGTTTTCACATTAAATAGAATTTAATTTAGTAGTTGCATTCATAATTTCTACGTTTAATGAAATAGCTATTGAAATATAAAGCAAGGAATTTCAATACAGTAAGAATGATGATATGAGGTAGAACAATATTTTTAGTAGTCGGTACCTCGTAGTAAAGTATTCAAGGCTAAAAAAATGTTTGTTGCACCATATAAGGTTAAATAGGCTAGAGTTCAAAAATCCCCATAAATGAATATGAATAGATTGATATTTTATTCTCTCACACAAATTTTACTTGTTGCTTGATAATAATATACATTTTTATTACTTAATTAATTAATTATTATTTTTTTAATAATAGTTCAAAATAGCAAGGCGTATTCCTTATAACCATACAATATTGTTTTTACATTTTTATTAAAAATATAAATAAATTAAATATAAATATTGAAATTCACATCAAAATATGTAAAAAAAAAAAATTGAGACAAAATATCATTCATATTTTATCTTGGAAAACCTTAAAATACAAAAAGTGTAAACAATTTTCCATATAACTAATTAAAATAAAATTTGTCAAACATATAAAACCAATAAAACTGGTCAACCATATAAAGAAAATTTCAAATATATTAATTTTCAAACATTAAAACTGGTCAACCATATAAAGAAAATTTCAAATATATTAATGTTGAGACATTAAAATAAATCTAAGTTTGAAATATAATCCCAAACCTTTTTTATAAATTAAAAATATTAATGAGCATAATAAATCTTGAGAATCTATTAGTCAACGTAATGAATCCTTACAAAGAATCCAGTAATTGTTTGCTTTCTTACCTCACATACAATCTAAGCTTGAAATATATCCCCATTATAACAGATATTAATTAACATAATAAATCTTGAGAAGATATTAATCAACTTAGTGAATCTTTACCAAGCACCTAGTGATGGTTTAACTTCTTACATCGCATACTAACTCCACATAATTCCTATTCCTTTGATATAAAATTAATTAATAAAATTCGCTATTGCATTCCCATTCCCTTCCTTCAATGACACTATTTATGAAAATAACATTTAACGTATAAATCTTAACCAAAATTAGGGTTAGCGGTTTTAAATTAATGTTGTTCTCAATAACACATATCTGGAAAGAAAAGAGGGCAGGCATAACCGACCGCAACCCACTTTAACATGTAAAATTTATGTTCGGTGCAAAAATTCGTGTATGATGGATGAATTTTAAAGGCACAATGCATAAAAGCAAGGAAGAGAAAAGAAAGAAATAAAATTATTTTAATTTTTATAAGATGAAAGATAGTTTATTGGATAGATTTTTTTTTTTTATCAAAGGAGTTTGTCTTGCTCAGGAAATCGATCTGTAGATTGAATAACTTCTTGACTGTTACAACAATGGATGAATGCTCAAACTGAGACGATGGATATGGTCCGTTAGCCCCATGTACCACTACAACAACAATTTATTTAATATAATACTCAATGTTATGGAAAATAATCAAATTATGGATGAACGGAAGAAGATAGTGCCAAGAGAGACTAAACCTGTTCCTTTGTCAATCCATGGCGAAATTACGATACTGGGTACTCGAACCCCTAAACTGTCGAATTTGAAAAAGAAGGGGTCGAGACCGATAATGTCGTCGGGGCTAGGCATGTCCTTCACAGGTGTGGGAATGTGATCGAAGAATACGCCGTGCTCGTCATAAGTTATAAGGAACAATGTCTCATTCCACTGAGGGCTAGATTTGAGCATCTCGTACACCTCCTTCACGAATTTCTCGCCCTCAGCTACATTGTGCAAAGGATGGTTATCATTGGCGGGGAAGAGCTTCGAATCCATGTAGCGCTGCTCCACAACCACATAATTGGGCAACTTCCCATTCCTGGCATGGGCCTTGAATTGAGCCGATTAGGATTGGAAATAGCTAATATACTTGAGTTTTTTGAGATTTTTGTAGAACAAAGTTGCTGGGATGTTCTGGTAATAAATCTAGAATGACAAACTCGACTCAATTATTGATTCCAAGATGGTTTTCTGTGGTTATCCGTTGGCCAACACCTTAGGGATATTGTTGGTGGCTCCATGGGAAGTCACAAAATGAATGTAGAGTATGTTGGGTTGAGTCAAGGCCGGTACCGAAGCAAACCCGACCGAATACTGCGAAACAACCTCGGGTCTGAAGCCATTCATGACAGTCTGAGACATGTTGGGACCCCGCAAGGAAGTTGCCTGCTAGCAAATCTGTTCATGGGTGCAGGATCTGCGGAGGTGTTCTCAGAGGCAAAAAGCTAGTCTTGTATGGCCTGAAACGAGTGCCTCAGATCTAGATCCATATACTCTATCTCATCTTTGAAGAAAAGACTCACAGAATTGGGATCAGTGGTGGATATGGGATTAGACTCCTGGCCTGTAACCCCATCGATTTGTGGATTTAGCGACTTCATCCATGGCCAAATTCAAAATAATGTGGGCGGGCATCAATTTGTGGACTCAGCCGCTTCATCCACAGCCAAATTCAAATAATGTGGGCGGAAAAATTTCAAAACTTGTTGTGAAAATTCAAATCTCAGTAGTGGTTTAAATTAATTCAATTCACATGTATCATGCGCATGGGGATGATGCATCTCGCATTGGCATAAGTCATGGATCAGTTCACATGTATCATGCACATGGAGATGAGGCATCTCGCATTGGCATAAGTCATGGATATATGATTTACAAGGACATCAACCCAATCCCCGGAAAGTATTTGTCGAAGAAATTATGTCCACGAATTGACAGTCAAAACTGTCGAAATATTAATTTCAACCGCACATTTACTGCAGCGTGGTTTGGCAAAACCACCCAGACTTCCCCGCACCACCGTTCGCAAAAAGTTGTTTTCGTCAGAGGGCCTCCGACACAATCCGTTGCTGCCACGCGTCCAGTGTACAACCATGAAACCGCCAATTCCCCGGACATTAAACTTCGATTAGTTTGTGTGAGTTTGGTGTGCGAAATGTGTCTGATCAAGTCAACGGACCAGGATCTTCTTCAACTTGCATGAACGTTTTTGGTTGACCGCCGGTTCCGTCTGCAAAAGAATTAAATGGAATTTAAACCTGGTTGTAGAAAGTTGGTAAAATATTTAAGTTTTTTATACGGCATATATTTTTTTAACATAGATAAAACGTATTATATCTTTTTGTTTGATATACACATTGTGTGTGTTAAGTTTTTTGTTGGTGTTGGTATTGTAATATGAGAGCTCGCGGCAGCGAAAGAAAAAGGGGGAGCGCATATGTTTGAATGAGGTATGTAGAATATCGCACAGCAGTGCGTAGTGTGAAGCAAGGAGAGTATAAAGAAACCAAGTTGAAATGTAAATCTTGCATGTTGCTCAAACGAGGAGGAAGCATGAAGAATCGTATGGTGTGAGTAAAGAATTTTTTTGGAATGTAATGTAAAATCTTGCTGCATATGTAAAAATTTATTTTTACAGCAGTATATGTAAAATGTTTTCACACCAGTAAATGTAAATGAGGTTTTTACACACCAGCAGTGTAAAATCTCAGGAGGAGACAAAGTTTTATTTTTGATTGGTTGAATGTATTTTTGGTAAAACCCTCTGAGTGAAAGAGGAAGAAATATGTATCAGGCATTTTTATTTTAATGAATACAAGCATTTTCTGGGTATGTAATACTCTGTTCTCAGAATTTTTTTTTAAGCTTCCCTGTGCAAAAGATCCTGTGGAGAGAGAAACAGAGCATTGCCTCTGTGTTGAGTTTTATTTGTGTGTTTTTGGGATTTTACCAGAAAAATCCCCAACAGTGGACCAGAGTGTGTTTCCAAGGATAGCAGTAGCTAAGACATCCAAAGAAGCATGGAAAACCCTCAAGACAGCCTATCAAGGCATGGAGAAGGTGAAGACAGCAAAACGACAGTAGCTAAGGAAAGATTTTGAGAACCTGTACATGAAGGAGTCAGACAATATTGACTTATTTTTCACACATGTGATTGGTTTGGTCACACAGATAAGGACTCATGGAGAAACTCTTGAAGAAAGAAGAATTGTGGAGAAAATATTGAGGGTCCTACCCTCAATGTTTGATGTGATTGTCACCACCATAGAAGAGACAAAGGATCTCTCAAACTTTTCAGTTGATGAACTTCATGCATCACTGATAACACATGAGCAGAGGTTGAGCAGAAATGAAAACTCATCTCTAGAGCAAGCCTTCAAGACCCAGATGTCCTTTGGAAGAGGAAGAGGTCAAGGCAGAGGAAACAAGAGAGGAAGAGGCAGAAGCCAGAACAGAGGTGGAAGGAACAATCCAGAAAATGCTCAAGGAAGAGGCAACAATCCAAATCAGAACCAAGGCTAAGGTAGCAGTCAACAAAGAGGACAACATCATGCTCAAGGGAAAAGGTATGAAAAATCCAATTTCCAATGTTATTACTGTAAAAACTATGGGCATTATGCCAATGAACGTAGGAAGAAGCAGCATGATATGAGTAATAAACCAAATGCAAATGTCACTAGAGAAAACATCAGTCGAGATAATGTGTTGTTAGCTTGTAACATGGCTAAAACAAACAATGAAGACATATGGTTTTTAGACTCAGGTTGCAGCAACCATATGACAGGAAACTTAGCCCTGTTTTCTGCCCTAGATAAAAATTTGAAATCAGAAGTCACATTAGGAACTGATAGCAAAATTTTTGTTATGGGAAAAGGAGAGGTAAAAATATTTACAAAGAAAGGTGAGAAGAAAACCATAGCAGATGTCTACTATGTTCCTGGAATGAGATGTAACCTCTTGAGTATTGGACAACTTGTCCATAAGGGGTACAATGTTTTCTTTGAGAATGATGTATGCACCATCATGGATAGAGCACCCAACAAATGATGCATTGCTGAAGTGAAGATAACAAGGAACATGATGTTTCCTCTCAGAATAAGGGCAGATTTGAAAAACAAAGAAGTAATTGCAGCAGTTACCCAAGAGGCTTTCCAAAGCGTACCAAAGGATGAAAATTGGTTGTGGCACTTGAGATTTGGACATCTCAACTTTGGAGGTCTTAACTTGTTGAGCAGAAAAGGGATGGTAAGAGGATTACCATTGATAGAGAAACCGAACAGCCTTTGTGAAGGTTGCATATTGGGTAAAGAACACAGAGAAAGTTTTCTATCAGGGAAAAGCATAAGGGCAACGACACCCTTAGAGATTGTCCACTCAGATTTATGTGGACCGATGCAAAATCCATCACTAGCAGGAAGTCAATATTTTCTAACATTCATTGATGATTTCACCAGATAGACTTGGGCTTATTTCCTTAAGAACAAAAGTGAAGTGTTTGAAAAATTTCGAAATTTCAACGCACTTGTAGAAAATCAAAGTGGACTGCTCATCAAAGTTTTGAGAACTGACAGAGGAGGTGAGTACATCTCCAAGGAATTCCTATGGTTTTGTAGAGAAAATGGGATTCATAAGCAATTTACAGCTAGGTACACCCCACAGCAAAATGGAGTTGCTGAAAGGAAGAACAGGACCATCATGGATATGGCGAGGAGCATGTTGAAGGCAAAGCATTTGCCAAATGATTATTGGGCTGAAGCCGTACATTGTGCAATATATATTTTCAATAGGTGTCCTACAAAAGCAGTGATGAACAAAGTGCCGGAAGAAGCGTGGAGTGGGAGAAAGCAAGGTGTCACCCACTTGAAAGTTTTTGGATGTGTGGCCTATGCACACATTCTGGATCAGCTAAGGAGGAAGTTGGACAGCAAAGGGGAGAAATGTATTTTCATTGGATATAGTGAGGAATCCAAAGCTTACAGGTTGTATATCCCATCCACCAAGAAGTTTTTTGTCAGCAGAGATGTTCAGTTCATTGAGGAGGAAGCTTGGGATGGAAGCATAGAGAAAACAGTGAAAGTTAAAAACTGTTTGTCTCATGATGAAGATGATGAGGAGGTGGATGAAATACATCCCCAAACAACAGCGCCAACACAAGGACAGCAAGGAACACCCTTGAGAATAAATGAAAGTGCTTCTCCACGTACACCACAAGGAGGAAATTCAAGTGCATCTTCAAGCACTTGCACACCAAATGAAAGAGGTAAGAAATTCAGAAACATAAGTGATATTTATGATTAAGGAATGAATTCCTTGTTTGATTTGTATTTTCATGTTGATGACCCTATTCATTTCAAAGATACTATTAAAGATAAGAAATGGATAGAAGCTATGGATGAGGAGATCAATGCCATAGAGAGAAACAAGACATGGGACTTGGTTGAGCTACCAAAAGGTAAGGAAGTCATTGGATTTAAATGGGTCTACAAGACCAAGAGTAATGCTGAAGGCAAAATAGAAAGACACAAGGAAAGGCTTGTTGTCAAGGGATACAAGCAGCAGTATGGGAGAGACTATGAGGAGACTTTCGCACCGGTTGGAAGAATGGAAACCGTGAGAGCAGTGCTATCCATAGCAGCTCTAAACAAGTGGAAAGTTTATCAAATGGATGTGAAGTTAGCATTCGTAAATGGAGTGTTAAAGGAAGAGGTTTACATTCAACAACCTCTAGGCTATGAGAAGAAAGGTGAAGAGCACAAAGTGTGCAGATTGAAAAAAGCTCTTTATGGGCTGAAGCAAGCGCCAAGAGCATGGTACAGTAGGATAGATTCCTATCTACTGGAGAATGGATTTGACAAATGTGAGGGAGAACCCACAGTCTACATCAAAGAAAAGGATGGTAAATTGCTAATTGTTGTGTTATATGTTGATGATGTTATTTTTATAGGTAATGATGACTACCTCATTGAACAATTCAAAACAGTCATGAAAGAAGAATTTGAAATGACTGACATGGGTTTGCTGAGATACTTCTTAGGAATAGAAGTAGATCAAAATTAAAATAGAATTTTTATCTCACAGGCAAAATATGTAAATGAAGTGTTGGACAAATTTAATATGCAAGAATGCAAGGCAGCAATCACTCCCACAGTAATGGGATTAAAACTCAGCAAAGAGGACAGCAACAAGGATTTTGATCCTAGTTTGTACAAGAGCATAGTTGGCAGCCTTATGTATTTAACTGCAACTAGGCCTGACATAATGTTTGCTGTTAGTTTAATTTCCAGATTCATGGAGAGGCCAAAGGAAGCACATTGGCAGGCAACAAAAAGAATTATGAGGTATGTTAAAGGTACTAAAAGATTTGGCATTTTATATACTACTTCAGAATGTTCAGATTTAGTTGGATACACTGATAGTGATTGGGCTGGAAGTGTAGATGATCGGAAAAACACTTCCGGTTATGTTTTTTACATGGGTTCAGGAGCCATTTCATGGGCTTCTAAGAAGCAGTCCATTGTAGCACTGTCTACAGCAGAGGCAGAATATGTGGCAGCTACAGCAGCAACATGTCAAGTAGTTTGGATGAGAAGAATGTTGAGGAGCTTAGGCCAAGAGCAGGCAAAAGCAACGGTGATTTTTTGTGACAATAGCTCAGCTATTGCATTATCCAAGAATTTGGTGTTTCATAAGAGAACGAAACACATTGACACAAGGTTTCATTACATCAGGGAATTGGTGAGCAATGGAGAAATTGTCTTAGAACATTGCAGGACTCAGGAACAGGTTGCAGACATTTTGACAAAGCCATTGGACTAGAAAAGCTTTGAATTTTTGAGGAAATGTTTGGGTATGACTGATAACCCAGCAGTTGAAATTAAAGGGGAGTGTTGAAATATTAATTTCAACCGCACATTTACTGCAGCGTGGTTTGGCAAAACCACCCAGAGTTCCCCACACCACCATTCGCAAAAAGTTGTTTTCGTCAGAGGGCCTCCGACACAATCCGTTGCTGCCACGCGTCCAGTGTACAACCATGAAACCGCCAATTCCCCAGACATTAAACTTCGATTGGTTTGTGTGAGTTTGGTGTGCGAAATGTGTCCAATCAAGTCAACAGACCAGGATCTTCTTGAAATTGCATGAATGTTTTTGGTTGACCGTCGGTTCTATCTGCAAAAGAATTAAATGGAATTTAAACCTGGTCGTAAAAAGTTGGTAAAATATTTAAGTTTTTTATACGGCATATATTTTTTTAACATAGATAAAACGTATTATATCTTTTTGTTTGATATACACATTGTGTGTGTTAAGTTTTTTTGTTCGTGTTGGTATTGGCATATATTTTTTTAACATAGATAAAATGTATTATATCTTTTTGTTTGATATACACATTGTGTGTGTTAAGTTTTTTGTTGGTGTTGGTATTGTAATATGGGGAGCGCATATGTTTGGATGAGGTATGTAGAATATGGCACAGCAGTGCGTAGTGTGAAGTAAGGAGAGTATAAAGAAACCAAGTTGAAATGTAAATCTTGCATATTGCTCAAACGAGGAGGAAGCATGAAGAATCGTATGGTGTGAGTAAAGATTTTTTTTGAATGTAATGTAAAATCTTGCTGCATATGTAAAAATTTATTTTTACAGCAGTATATGTAAAATGTTTTCACACCCGTAAATGTAAATGAGGTTTTTAAACACTGTAAAATCTGAGGAGGAGACAGAGTTTTATTTTTGATTGGTTGAATGTACTTTTGGTAAAACCCTAGTGAAAGAGGAAGAAATATCTATCAAACATTTTTATTTTCATGAATACAAGCATTTTCTGGGTATGTAATACTTTGTTCTCAGAATTTTTTTTTAAGCTTCCCTGTGCAAAAGATCCTGTGGAGAGAGAAAAACAGAGCATTGCCTCTGTGTTGAATTTTATTTGTGTGTTTTTGGGATTTTACCAGAAAAATCCCCAACAAAAAGTGATGTTAGAATCCTTCTCCAAAAGCGTCCTTAAAAAGTGTATTAATGGGGCTATAGAGGTGGAAATAGGCCTTGCCACCAGGTCTTGCCACCACATGTTGTCATCTTGTGGGAAGACTTCAGTTAACCGAGTCAATATCTATCCCCACAAAACCAAATTTTGATCTTGGATTCAACTCCCAGAGGTGCGCGATAAGAATATAAATCAAGGATCCCCCATCCTCTAGAGTGCAAACACAGCAGCAACAATGGTGTCAGCTGCTGGAGCTCTAGATTCCGAGGGTGGGAAAGGGCAAGAGGCCATGGAGGCCATGGATATGGATAGTTCGAAGCCAACGAAGAAGATTCCCAGAAACAAGTTTGTGATTGCATATGCAGTTTTGGCCTCCACCATCTCAATTCTGTTCGGCTACGGTATGTTTGGAGTACTTGATTGGAATAGACGACCGATCAGATGGTCTGGATATGACAAGTTTGGCAAATTTTACAGTGTTTATTGTGTTTATATAACTGTCAATATTTATTTCATCAGGCTCTTTGCATTTTTATTCTGTGCATACTGAACTTATTTCGGCAGTTTACTTCTGTTGTTGCTGTACTTGTCCCATAAGAGTTTTTCCTGCTCTGTTTGTTCTGGTTCATATATAGTACATACTTTCGATGCTCATTTCTTCAGCCTTCTTTGTATATATTCTATGTATACTGTCAATACTCATTTCTTAAGCCTTATTTTGTCTTTTATCTACGTATACCGTTAATACTCATTTTAATAGTCCCAGTTTGGTAGTTTTTCTTTAATAGTCCCAGTTTGGTAGTTTTTCTTTATATTTCTTATTTGAATTAAGTATGTTTTGGAAAAAAAAATTATGATTTAATTTTGAAATGGGTTATCTGAGAATATATGCTGGCTCATCACTGTTATTCAAGGAAAACCATTCTACCTGTAATTACCAGTTAAGAGAGTCTAGAAAGAGAAAAACAGAAAAGACTGTCAAATACCTCTCAACAGTTAACACTAAATTTTTTTGTTAACGACTCCACCTGTAATTACCCACTAAGAGTCTACAAGGAGAAAAGTTGTCAAGACTGTCAAATACCTCTAAATCTTCAGCAGTCAGGGCTGCCAAATACCTCTAAATCTTCAGCAGTTAACATATTTTCTTGAGTCTAATTTTTTTTGGTTAATTTTTTTCATAAATATATTTACGATTTTTTCGAGTTCGAATAAGTGGTTGGCAAGGGTACTACTGTAACGGCTTAGATTCAAAGTTGATGCAAAGCCCTTTGTGTGTAGAGAAAATGTGAATTTCAACTGTTTCCATGCTTTCAGCTAGACCATTTTCTTTTGTATTTCTCCCGTGCATATTGTTCCTACTTACTTTTTTATTTTTCACAGGTTTTTGAATTTAGGATTGATGGAGGCAAGGGCGTTGCCATAGAAACAATTTAGGATTAAAGCTGGCGTAGAGTCGTTTTAGGTTTAAAGCTGGTGTATAGTCGTTTTTAAGAAAATATATTATAAGTTACTGTGATCGATTTTTCCGAGTTCAATAAACTTTAACATATTTTCCAGGGTAAAGGGTAAAGGTTAACAGCCAAGAGAATAAAGGTTAATAGTTAAGAGTGTGAGTTTGTATGAAGTAGTCGGTGCAGAAGAGTCCGGTATAGTTAGAGTATGCATAATTTCATATTTACTAAATTTGGTATTTATATATTTGTAACTGGGTCATTGTAATAAAAAACAAGAAAAAACTAGCCCAGTAAGTAGATGTATATGAGAGAATCAAGTATGGGAGAATCAAGAGTGATTAAGCAGCAGCTAACCATTTTGTGTTTATTTGTTCTTTCCTCCTCTGGCTTTCCAACCGGCATGAAACTCATCTTTTTCTTTCAACATTTTTTTGGATGATCAATTTGCATTTCTGAACTATACTAAATATAATTACTTCTTGATATTCTCAGTTGGAATGGGGCCTGTTAACTGGGTGCTGGGAGCCGAGATTTTCCCTCTTAGACTCCGGGCCAAGGCGGCCAGCCTTGGGGTGGCCGTTGAACGAGGCATGAGTGGGGTGGTCTCAATGACATTTCTCAGCATTTCCAAAGCAATGACTGTGCCTAGAACGTTCTACCTCTTCTTAGCTGTTTCGGCTCTCTGTTCAATCTTCATATACTTCTGTGTTCCGAAAACGAAAGGCAAAACCTTGGAAGAGATTGTGGAATCTTTCCACGTGAAACCTCAGGAATCTTCAGACGAAATGGCAACAGATCCGTCAGAGCTTGAGCATGGTAACAGGAGGGGTATTCAAGTGAAAGGAGGGGTAGTAACAGGAGGGGTATTAACAGGAGGGGCAGTAACAGCAGCAGGAGGGGCAGCAGGAGGGGCAGTAACAGGAGGGGCAGTAACAGGATGGCTAGTAATAGGAGGGGTATTAACAGGAGGGGCAGTAACAGGAGGTGCAGTAACAGGAGGGGCAGGACGGGCAGGAGGGGCAGTAGCAGGAGGGGCAGTAACAGGAAGGGTAGTAATACGAGGGGTATTAACAGGAGGGGCAGTAACAGGAGGGGCAGTAACAGGAGAGGCAGGAGGGGCAGTAACAGGAGAGGTAGTAACAGGAGAGGCAGTAACAGGAGGGGTATTCCAGTGAAAGCAGAAACAGCCGTATCATGAACGGATTCTACTGAAAACTACGATATATTTTATATGACCCTGGTATGTCCGAAGCTGCAGGATAAAGAAAAGGGAAAATAGTTTGTCATATGTAGTCCATAGGGTTTGTGTATGTTTAAGTGCAAGTTGATGTAATGCATATTGTCGTTACTTACTTTTTTCTTGATTGTTTTGAATTTATTATGGGTGGTCGTACGATTCGGATTCAGTCTCAACCACAGATGAAAAAAGTTAAAGGCTAACCATTTCTATCAATGTATACGAGATCTATATTTACGATTTTCCAATAAGAGCCACGTTTAAATGAGTGTAAACCCATGTTTTATGATTGGTAAAAAATCTACGAGATCTACATTTATGATTTTTCAAGAAGAGTCGTGTTTAAAGAAGAGTCACGTTTAAATTAGTGCAAACCCATTTTTTTTTTAATGATTTGTCAAAAATACCCAATTTGGAGGACTCAATTCAATGTACTTCATCGGATTTGGGCTGAGATCACAGCCCGGCAAGCCATGTTTAAATTAGTGTAAACCCATCTTTTTTATGATTTGTCAAAAATCTACGAAGTCTACATTTACGACGTGATTCGCCCCTTTAGCCCCAGCTTTCCGGGTCCGCAAGCCCAACTAATTCTCATAAATAATCGAATATATAAGGAAAGGGAGTCGTTACCATGTCTTGCTTAAGGCTTTCACTTACTCAATGGAACCTACACTATGGACTACCAGCAGTACAACTAAGCTTGATTAACCGATTAACAAGGCTAGACAAGAGTTAGACGTGTTGATAGACAGAGTGTGGCTGGGGCATAGAGACTAACCTAGAAGAAGCTTAAGTAGGGTGGATTCTAATAGTCTCTGTTGTTCCAACTAAGAAATATAAATCTAAAGATTCTTAATCTAAATCTAAATCTTTTGATTAAACCTAGTTCAAATAGTCTCTCTAAAAAGAATACGTTTATGATACAGTGATAAGAAGTTAAGTTACGACACCCCCTTTACTTGAGGATTCAGACGCCCACAGGCCAAAGGTGCTGGGAATTAGGAAACTCTAAAGAAGAGCCGTGTTTGAATTAGTCCAAACCCACTTTTTTAATGATTTGTCAGAAATCCCCACTCTCATGGGCTCAAACCAATGTACTTAATCCAATTTAGGGCTCAATCCAATGTACTTCATCCCACTTGGGCTGAGATGACAACCAAGCGAACTAAATACAAATGTAAACTCTATTAGCAAAAGTAAATAGATTGAGATATTAAAAAAGTTAAAGGCAACGCATGTTAAGAATTTTCATGTCTTTTTTTAATTTATGGGGTAGCTGTTAAATTTACACTTCTGTAATTAGTTATTATAATAGATATATATTGTTATAATAATATTAAATAAAGTTCTATTAAAATAATAAAATTATTTTAATTAAAAAAATATATTAAAATATATAAATAAACAATAAAATATAAATAAATTTATTTGTATATATATTAATCAAATTTATATGTATTTTAGATTTATGATATTTATGTTAAGTTTCTTTAAATTTATTTCATGGTGGTTGAAGAAATTTGTCTCTTCATATATTTATAATATTGTTTTCTAATTTATGCGTTGAGATTGGTGTCTTCAAAGATTAAGAAATTAATGATAGTAGTTATTTTTAAGGTTGTTTTCTAATTTATGCATTGTCAAGTAGGTGTCTTCAAAGATTGAGAAATTAATGATGTTAGAATATGGATAAATTTTATTCATAACAAAATAATTATACCATAAAAAATCAATCATTGAAGGAAAAAAAGAAAAGTTAATTTTTTCTTATTATTACTTTTCAAAGATAGTTGGAAATGTCTCTTGTTAAAAACATAATTGTAATTTAAACAAAATAAATTACATTTATTCATCACTATTAAAACATTAACAGGAATTATATGTGCAAATTTTTCCTAATTTTTATAATTTAATTCTTTATTAATAATAAATATAATAATTATCTAGTATTATTCAAAATGTAAGTTAATTAATTCTTGTTATTTATAAAAAATCATAATCTATTAAGTACCAAACATCAAAATTTGATTTTTATAGTTATTTAATAGATATATATTTAAAAAAGATATAAAATAATTTAATTTTTAAAATACTATAATATAAATATACATATACATATATATTTTTTATTTTTTTATCTAATTTATTTTTTATTTTTAAATATAGTTTAATATAACGTTATATTGTGAAAATAGTTTTTCCATTATAAAATATTTTGTTACTTTCATTGTAAATATTTACTGAATTTTAAATCAATTTTGTTATATTACAAAATAAGAAAATAAAGACATGAATAATATTAATACAAAAAAAAAAATTTTCCCTCAAAATATTTCGTTACTTTCATTGTAAATGTTTACTGAATTTTAATTCAATTTTATTATATTACAAAATAAGAAAATAAACACATTAATAATATTAATAAAAATAAAAATAATATCATTTACCATCATTATTAAACGGTTTCACCTGAAATATATTATTTAAAATACGACTTAATCAAAATTTAAAACGAAATACTATTCTAATTGAAATTTAAACTTTTATAGGAAAAGCACAATATTTTCATCTCATATAAAACGTGTTTCTTCATTTCTATTTGATATTAATTTTGAAAGTATACAAACTTGAGTGTGTACTGCATTGTATTTATCTTAATCCACGGTTCTATGCATGTAATAATTATAATAAAGAGGACCGCAATATTTATCAAAAATTGACTTACGGCTTAAAGTTTGTTGTTTTCCTGATCCTTGAACCTATTACGGGTAAAAGTAGTCATATACACTTAATCACACTCAAATACTGTATACTTGCAAAATTCAGCGATCCAGTGGGAAGCGACCTCTGAGAAATCTACCTTTCTGAGTGAAAACAATGTTGAAATTATCATTATGCCCATTTTAATATTGTTGATTTCATTTCTCTTTTGTTAGAAACTGCTTCCGAAAGCATGGAGCACGACCCAATTAAGTAAGCCAAACATGGGTTCCCAGCCGGATGGGGTGCCAGCCAGGTGAGGGCGTATGGCAACCGTCTCACTATGTACTACTAGTGGCGGGCGACGCTCTCTAGAGACATCAGCTTACTGTAGAAAATGGGCAACACTGCAGATAAATTCACTTCATCTCCATGCTTGTTCGTTCTAGTTGATTGTTTCCTTTTGGAACAAGTTTTTCTCTCTGGTTTCTGATCAACCGGCTAAGTTTCTTTCCAGTCTGGTCTTTTATTGTTTTTCCATTTTCGTTACTGACTACATAGTCTTCCCCCTGCCCGAAACCTTTATGACTAGTGTCTAGATGTAAGGCCTTGTCCTTCTCCTTCTCCTGGTAACTCAAGTACTCTCCTTGTCACCTGCTCTCTCGACCCCCAATGACTCCATTAACCAGTGTCCACTCACTTAGCCCTATTCCCACAGCCGCCCCCCCCCCCCCCACCGACTCCATAATCCAGTGTCCACTCACTTAGCTCTATTGCCCAAATCCAGGACTTCAACTTTTGTTTCTTACACTACCTCTTGCATCTTGCTCTTCGTTCGGTTCTTGGGTTCGCGGGTGCAAAACAACTGTAACATGCCTAAAGCTGATACAGTGTTGCAGGGATCAAGTTGGCTCAAGAGCCCAGCAGAGGGTGGGATTCTTAGTGAGGCTCTTCTGCTCTCATACACCCCAATCCATTCAAGACGAAATTGTGGAGGATGAACACGAAAATATAGGGGAACGTGGCTGATTAACTGAGACTGAGGTGGCGAATGAAATTGTTGATTGGGTCTAGATTGATTCTAGATGTTTGCCACAGCTACGATGGTTTTAGTCAATCTATGTATACAGTGGATGGTGGATATCTATTGGCACTTAAAATGCTGTTCTGTTCGGGAAACTTCTGCTGGACGGTAATGAAGTCGAGGAGATCCTCATTATGTTAGATGAACTCCAACTCTATGTAAGTGGTTGATGATAGGTGAATGCGAGGCATTGAAGCTCATTTGGGCCTCCTCGGTTCTAGGCTGCTGGCCGGGAAGGAACAGAGAGCTATTTGCAAGAGGAATCAGAGTCCCCCATGATGATTTTTATTTACTTTCCTTTTATTTAATTTAAAAGTGGCTTTTCTAGTTTTCAGTTTATTGTTGCAATAGCAGGCTATATCCCTCAAACGAAAATTTATATAATTTTGATTTCATGTTAAATTTTGGATGCTGAAAAGCTCTGGTTTTTTCAGACTTCTGATTTCTCATTTCAGTGAAAGACCTTGTATTCTTCAATTAAGAAATAGTATGTTTTCCTGTTAGAATTTAAGTAATTAAGGGAAAAAATCTGCCTACTCTCAAAAAAAATCTAAGCAACTTGGGATTGGATCAAAGCGAAACTAACTTAATCCAGTTGTATTTATTGTCGAGAAACAAACTGAGAAGTGTGTCACTGTGGTTGGGTTTCGATCACATGCCGAGTAACTGAATCTAAATGTGTTAACTGTGGAGAGATCAATCTCCAAAGTAACATTGCGGTCCGACACAGCCCAACTTCATCCAAATGTATTAATTCCGGAGAGATGAAACTCGACATACCAAGTAACTTAATCGAGATGTATTAACTGTGCACAGGAAGTAGCTGTGCGGGTAAATTTGTTGGGTATTTTTGATGGGAAAAATACCAAAAACCAAGATTCAATCACACAGAGGTAATGCTCTGTTTTACCTCCACAGGATCCTTTTGTGCACAGAGGAGCTTAAAAAAAATTCACAGAGAAACAGAGTAATTCACCACCATAAAAAAACATTTATGAGAATTTACTGAACTGGGTTTACTGCTGTAAATCCCCTTTTACATTCACTGCTGTAACAAAAACTTTACTGCTGTAATTTAAAATTTACTTTACTGCTGTAAAAGAAATTTACACAGGCTTACAAAAATTCGCTCCACCATTTTCTTTATGCACTACTGTGCAAAACCACACATGGTTTTTCTTACTCCTCTGTTTTTCAATGCCTCACAAAACATTACAAAATATATTTGTGCACTGGTGTGCATACATCCTCTGGTTCTCCATGCTGCTGCTGCGAACACCAGATGTGTTTTTCTCCCATGTGCCATGCATAATAATAATAAGGTCAACTCTCAAAACATAAACTTATTACATACGACTTTTAGTTTTAATACATGCCGTATAAAAAATATATAAAAAAACATATATTAAAACATGCCCATACTTATATTAAAAGGGCCACCAAAATCTTCGTACCAACATTAACTCTTTTCGTACCAACATTAACTCTTTCACCTACGGCGGTCAACCAGAAATCAAACACTCCTCGCATGAGTTTTAATTTGATGTAGGCCCGTGCACCTTCAGGCGATCGACGGCAGAGAACACTGGAGCGAATCCGACGGTGGACAACAATATCGGAAGGCACTTTGCTGCTGAGCTTTACCTCCCGATATGTCAGAGATGCTGATGTCAGGTGAGAGCCACATGTCTTCACCAAATCGCATCGGAACCAAGAATACGGAAACAACCTTTCGTTGAATGGCGGTGCGATATCCCTTGGCGGTTTTATGGTTTCGTTCGGTGGTTTTTGGGCTGCGTTGAAATTATAACTTCAACACTCCCCTTTAATTTCAACTACTGGCCATTCGGTCATACCGAGACACTTTCTTAAAAATTCAAAGCTTCTCTGATCCAGCGGCTTTGTCAAGATGTCCGCAACTTGTTCTTGTGTCCTGCAATGTTCTAGGACAATTTCTCCATTGTTCACCAATTCTCTGATGTAGTGAAACCTTGTATCAATGTGTTTCGTTCTTTTATGAAACACTGAATTCTTTGACAATGCAATAGCTGAGCTATTGTCACAAAAAATCACAGTCGCTTTTGCCTGCTCTTGGCCTAAGCTTCTCAACATTCTTCTCATCCACACTGCTTGACATGCTGCTGTTGTAGCTACCACATATTCAGCCTCTGCTATAGACAATGCTACAATGGACTGCTTCTTAGAAGCCCATGAGATGGCTCCTGAACCCATATGAAAAACATAACCGGAAGTGCTTTTCCGATCATTTACACTTCCAACCCAATCACTGTCAGTGTATCCAACCAAATCTGAATGTTCTGAGGCATGATATAGAATTCCAAACATTTTAGTGCCTTTGACATACCTCAAAATTCTCTTTGCTGCCTGCCAATGTGCCTCCTTTGGCCTCTCCATGAACCTGGGAATTAAACTAACAGCATACATTAAATCAGGCCTAGTTGCTGTTAAATACATAAGGCTGCCCACAATGCTTTTATACAAGCTAGGATCAAAATCCTTGCTGCTGTCCTCTCTGCTGAGCTTTAATCCCATCACTGTGGGAGTGATTGCTGCCTTGCATTCTTCCATCTTAAATCTGCTCAAAATTTGATTTACATATCTTGCTTGAGATATAAAAATTCCTTTTTCATTTTGATCTACTTCTATGCCTAAGAAGTATCTCAACAATCCCATGTCAGTCATTTCAAATTCATCCTTCATGACTGATTTAAAATTCTCAATGAGCTGATCATCATTACCTGTGAAAATTACATCATCAACATACAAGACAACAATTAAAATTATACCATCTTTTTCTTTGATGTAGACAGTGGGTTCTCCCTCACACTTGTCGAATTCATTATCCAATAGATATGAATCTATCCTACTGTACCATGCTCTTGGCGCTTGCTTCAGCCCATAAAGAGCTTTCTTCAATTTGCACACTTTGTGCTCTTCACCTTTCTTCTCATATCCGAGAGGCTGTTCCACATAAACCTCTTCCATTAACACTCCATTTAGGAACGCTGATTTCACATCCATTTGGTAGACTTTCCATTTGTTTTATGCTGCTATGGACAGCACTGCTCTCACGGTTTCCATTCTTGCAACCGGGGCGAAAGTCTCCTCATAATCTCTTCCATACTGCTGCTTGTACCCTTTGACAACCAGCCTTGCCTTGTGCCTTTCTATCTTGCCTTCAGCATTACTCTTGGTCTTGTAAACCCATTTCACACCAATGACTTCTTTCCCTTTTGGTAGCTCAACCAAATCCCATGTTTTGTTTCTCTCTATGGCATTCATTTCCTCATCCATAGCTTCTATCCATTTCCTATCTTTAATTGCATCTTCGAAATGAATAGGATCATCAACATGACAATACAACGTAAATAAGGAATTCATTCCTTCATCATAAATGTCACTTAGATTTCTAAATTTCTTACCTCTTTCACTCGGTGTGCAAGTGCTTGAAGATGCACTTGAATTTCCTCCTTGTGGTGTGCTTGGAGAAGCACTCTCATTTATCCTCAATGGTGTCCCTTGCTGTCCTTGTGTTGGCGCTGCTGTTTGGGGATGCATTTCAGCCACCTCCTCTTCATCTTCATCATGAGACAAACAGTTCTTGACATTCACTGTTTTCTCTATGCTTCCATCCCAAGCTTCCTCTTCAATGAATTGAACATCCCTGCTTACAAAGAACTTCTTGGTAGATGGAATGTATAGTCTGTAGGCTTTGGATTCCTCACTATATCCAATGAAGATGCATTTCTCCCCTTTGCTGTCCAACTTCCTCCTTAGCTGATCTGGTATGTGTGCATAGGCCACACACCCAAAAACTCTCATGTGGGTAACTCCTTGCTTTCTCCCACTCCATGCCTCTTCTGGCACTTTGTTCAAGACTGCTTTTGTAGGACACCTGTTCAATATATAAACTGCACAATGTACAGCTTCAGCCCAATACTCATTTGGCAAATGCTTTGCCTTCAACATGCTCCTTGCCATCTCCATGATGGTTCTGTTCTTCCTTTCAGCAACTCCATTTTGCTGCGGAGTGTACCTTGCTGTAAACTGTTTATGAATTCCATTTTCTATACAAAATCTTAGGAATTCCATGGAGATATACTCACCTCCTCTATCAGTTCTCAAAACTTTAATGTGCAGCCCGCTTTGGTTTTCAACAAATGCCTTGAAATTTTGGAATTTCTCAAACACTTCACTTTTGTTTTTAAGGAAGTATATCCAAGTCTTTCTTGTACAGTCATCAATGAATGTTAAGAAATATAGGCTGCCAGCTAATGATGGAGCTTGCATTGGTCCACACAAATCTGAGTGGATAATCTCTAAGGGTGTCTTTGCCCTTATTCTCTTTCCTGATGGAAAACTTTCTCTGTGTTGTTTTCCTAATATGCAACCTTCACATAGGCTGTCTGGTTTCTCTATCAATGGTAATCCCTTTACCATTCCTTTTCTGCTCAATAAGTTTAGACCTCCAAAATTTAGATGCCCGAATCTCAAGTGCCATAACCAGTTCTCATCCTTTGGCACGCTTTGGAAGGCCTCTTGGGTGACTGCTGCCATCTCCTTCTTGTTCTTCAAGTCTGCCCGGATCCGGAGAGGGAACATCCTGTTCCTTTTCATCTTCACTTCAGCAATGCATCTTTTGCTGGGTGGTATGTCCATGGTGCACACATCATTTACAAAGTAAACATTGTAACCCTTTTGGATAAGCTGTCCAACACTCAATAGGTTACATCTCATTCCGGGGACATAGTAGACATCTGTTATGGTTTTCCTTTCTCCTTGCTTTGTAAATATTTTTACCTCCCCTTTTCCCATAACAGACACTTTACTATTAGTTCCTAGTGTGACCTCTGATTTCAAATTCTGATTTAAGGCTGAAAAGAGGGATATATTCCCTGTCATATGGTTGCTGCAACCTGAGTCTAAAAACCATATGTCTTCACTATGTGTTTAAGCCATGTTACAAGCTAACAAGACATTGTCTTGACTGTTGTTTTCTCTTGTAACATTGGCATTTTGTCTGTTGTTCTTATCATGTTGTTTCTTTCTACAATCACTAGCATAATGTCCATACTTTTTGCAATAATAGCATTGAACATTAGATTTATCATACCTTTGTCCTTGAGCCTGATACTGATCTCTTTGTTGGCTGCTGCCTTGACCTTGATTCTGATTTGGATTGCTGCCTCTTCCTTGTGCATTTGATGGGCTGTTCCTTCCACCTCTGTTCTGGCTTCTGCCTCTTCCTCTTCGGTTTCCTCTTCCTTGACCTCTTCCTCTTCCAAAGGACATCTGGGTCTTGAAGGCTTGCTCAAGAGATGAGTTTTCATTCCTACTAAACCTCTGCTCATGTGTTATCAGTGATGCATGTAGCTCATCAACTGAATAGTTTGAGAGCTCCTTTGTCTCTTCAATGGTGGTGACTATGGCATCAAACCTTGAGGGTAAGACCCTCAATATTTTCTCCACTATTCTTCTATCTTCAATTGTTTCTCCATGAGTTCTCATTTGTGTGATTACACCAATTACATGAGTGAAGAATGATTCAATGTTGTCTGACTCCTTCATGTTCAAATTTTCAAAATCCTTTCTCAGCATTTGCAATTTTGCTGTCTTCACTCTCTCCATGCCTTGATAGACTGTCTTGAGGGTTTGCCATGCTTCATTTGATGTTTTAGCTGCTGCTATCCTTGGAAATATACTCTGGTCTACTGCTAGATGCAACAATAAAATGGCCTTTGCATCCTTCTTCCTATTGCTCTTCAGGAGATCTCTCTCTCCCTGAGTTAATGCATTGAACTCAGTTTCATCTGCTGGTTCTTCAAAACCTTCCTCAACTATTTCCCATAAATCTTGAGAAGCAAACAAGGCTCTCATAGTTATAGACCAGTAGTCATAGTTCTTCCCATTAAACTGTGGGAGCTGGGTATTAAACATACCCATACCAGTGCTTGTGCTAGCCATTCCTTGACTGTGTGTTTAAAACAACTGACTGCTTCTTCAGCAACACAAAAAAAACTTTTGAAATACCTGAATCCTTTGATGTCTGAGTCTTCTGTCTGCCTGAGAAATTTTGCTGCAGTAACAACCTTCTCCCTTCAGCTTCTTTAACTTCTTTAAAGAGCCTGAGCCTGCTCTGATACCACTGTTGGGTATTTTTGATGGGAAAAATACCAAAAACCAAGATTCAATCACACAGAGGCAATGCTCTATTTTACCTCCACAGGATCCTTTTGTGCACAGAGGAGCTTAAAAAAAATTCACAGAGAAATAGAGTAATTCACCACCATAAAAAAAACATTTCTGAGAATTGACTGAACTGGGTTTACTGCTGTAAATCCCCTTTTACATTCACTGCTGTAACAAAAACTTTACTGCTGTAATTTAAAATTTACATATGTTTACTGCTGTAAAAGAAATTTACACAGGCTTACAAAAATTCGCTCCACCATTTTCTTTATGCACTACTGTGCAAAACCACACATGGTTTTTCTTACTCCTCTGTTTTTCAATGCCTCACAAAACATTACAAAATATATTTGTGCACTGCTGTGCATACATCCTCTGGTTCTCCACGCTGCTGCTGCGAACACCAGATGTGTTTTTCTCCCATGTGCCATGCATAATAATAATAAGGTCAACTCTCAAAACATAAACTTATTACATACGACTTTTAGTTTTAACACATGCCGTATAAAAAATATATAAAAAAACATATATTAAAACGTGCCCATACTTATATTAAAAGGGCCACCAAAATCTTCGTACCAACATTAACTCTTTTCGTACCAACATTAACTCTTTCACCTACGACGGTCAACCAGAAATCAAACACTCCTCGCATGAGTTTTAATTTGATGTAGGCCCGTGCACCTTCAGGCGATCGACGGCAGAGAACACTGGAGCGAATCCGACGGTGGACAACAATATCGGAAGGCACTTTGCTGCTGAGCTTTACCTCCCGATATGTCAGAGACGCTGATGTCAGGTGAGAGCCACATGTCTTCACCAAATCGCATCGGAGCCAAGAATACGGAAACAACCTTTCGTTGAATGGCGGTGCGATATCCCTTGGCGGTTTTATGGTTTCGTTCGGTGGTTTTTGGGCTGCGTTGAAATTATAACTTCAACAAAATTTACACACCAACCGACTTAATCTAGATGTATTAAGTCTGGAGAGGTCCAAAATACCTTAAAGTGGGCCATTGAAAAATATCAATAAAAAAATGTTAAAAACATCGTGTAGATTCTTGGCCGGATGCATGATTAGATAAATAGAAACTATGAAGATTCCAATTTAGTGATTCAACTTGGCTACTCATCCTTTCCTTCTCAAATCATGGGAGTGAATATTGGTGGAAAGGGAATATATATAAACCCTTCAGGATGACAAAAACTACTCATCCTTTCCTTCTCAAATCACGGGAGTGAATATTGGTGGAAAGGGAATATATATAAACCCTTCAGGACGACAAAAACGAGTGAATATTGGCTGAAAGGGTGTATATATATATATAAACCCTTCAGAACGACAAACAGATTCAGCATCTCCTGCAACATTGAACTTATTTGACCACATACCGCTTTTGGAAATGTGACGCTTATTTGTATTTTTATTATAAATCAAACAGAGATCATGTGAGAGAATATATATAGAAAAACGACAAACACCAATACTCGAGAGTGGAGACTCAACATCCGCAACACTGAACATAAATGGGCAGTGTCCAGCTTTTGAAGCTGTCACTCTTGATTTCTATTCAGTAGAGATCAAATCAAGAACCTTCATCCGCAAATCTCATTTGAAAGCAAGGTAGGCTCAAATGAGTCTTCGGCCAGCGTTGAGCTTTTGGCCAGCTTTGAGCCTTCGGCCAATCTTTGGCCAGCCTTCAGCCTTCGGCCAGCCTTCAGCCTTCGGCCAGCCTTGAGCTTTTGGCCAGCTTTGAGCCTTCGGCCAATCTTCGGCCAGCCTTCAGCCTTCGGCCAGCCTTGATAGTGCCCCATCACCCCACCTTGATGGTGTCCCATCACCCCACCTTCCAACCAAACATCCCTCAACCTTCGGCCTGCCTACCCTCCAACCTTCCACATCTGACAGTGCCTCCTAAAGATTGGCATCATATATTAAATTGACCAAAAACTCCTAACCAACAAAACCGTACTCCTTCAAATAGCTGAAACCAGCAGGGCGGCGGGGACACCAGACACCGAACACTTTTATACAATTATGGATACTCACCTAAGAATCCAGCTGTCAGTTTTACTGACTACAACATGGGACTTTGTACCTACCCTAACAGAGCGTAGGGTGGGTGCAACAAACGAACAACTGTCATATTGACCAACGTCGGACGCCATTAGCCTTCATTCTGTTCCCCACCTAGATGAGGGCTTCACAGGAATACAACGCACTGTCACTCCTCCACCTCCACCCATACATCCCTCCTCAACACTCCCACGGCAACACGCAGGGACTTCATTAGCGCTCATGCTGGGAGGGCAGGGATAATTAACAGATTCCTTTCTGGAAATCCAGCTAAATCAACCTTCGAAGTGCCTTCAGACCTGACAGCCTGAAGATCATCCCTTTGCCATACCTCAGATGGAACATCACAGGAGAGACAGCGCACTGCCAATCCTCACCTCCATCTGACCCCTCCAACAACATGCCACTTGTGATGGGAGACTCATTGCTTCTCATGAGAAGAGGGACCGGCTTGTGGAAATTTCCAGGATTCAATTGGTTACATGCTATCTTTCTTTCTTATACCTAGAGGGTGCACAATTTTTACATTGCATTTGGAGGGCAGGCAGGCCGAAGGCTGAGGGATGTTTGGTTGGAAGGTGGGGTGATGGGACACCATCAAGGTGGGGTGATGGGGTACCATCAAGGCTGGCCGAAGGTTGGCCGAAGGCTCAAGGGTAGCTGAAGGGTCATTTGAGCCTGCCTTTCTGGGTGATGCAGATTTGCAGACTAAAAAGTACAATATAAAAATATTAAATTCCCGTGCGAGAAATCAGTGGACTGACGAAAAATTTAAAGACTACCACGTTGCTTTGGAGATTGCAAATATAAAATATATTATCTTAAATCATCCCTGCAAAAAGATTCCATAGAGTGACGAATAGAATTGTTTTATAATATTTTAGATAAATTTAGGTGTCAAAGTTGGTAATGGAATATGGTAACGAGTGAAGTTATATATATTAAATTATTAATAGGTTTTGTTATAATATTATAGGTAAATATTATGAATTATTAATACTATCTGATATTTGTTTATTTCATATTTTTTAATTCATGAATTTAATTGAAAGAGAAAAAATTATAATTATTTATTTTGAAAATAAATGTCACTCTTTGATTTGTGTATATATTAAGAAAATTTTAGAATATGTTGTGGAGGTTAAGTTTCTACCATCCACTTAATAATTTCCTATAAATAAATTAAAATTCTGGAAGCCCTATTCCAAAATACACATGCGTATAGGCGTAACCAACCTAGATCCATCTTAACTCCATATATACCAATCATTGAGAGGAATCAAATATCTCAGAAGCAAAGACGAAGGAAATGTTTACACCTTGAGATATTTGACTCGTCTTGGGGCTTTTTAGATCTAGATCTAAGATGAATCTATGTTGGTTTGTTTTTCTAGTTAATTTACACTTAACAATATAAAGTAATTACTTTCTAAATTTCTATTTTGTAGGATGGTTCTATGTTGGTTCTTATTAAAATTGTTTATATTTATATAAATTTCATATCTCAATAATATTCTTGTATTTCTTTTACATGTTTTTTTTTAAATAATTTAAATTTTAATGTGGTATGTATAGCATTTGATATATAGGGAAATATATAACTAGAAATTGCACCAGATGTTGCAAAGGAAATGCCTTAAGACGATAGCATGTAAGGCCAATTTATGCTTCTTTGACAATTATTGAAAGATAGAAAAATATCAACAAAAGGCAAGGACCATGCTACAATGCAATCTTATTGCAATAATGCTTCCTTGAGCCTTACAAATCATGATGCCTATGTTCAAGTTAAATACCTTGTCTAATTATACCAATGTGAATGCCTCATAAATAAAGAAATAGATTTTGTCTCAGCTCATCCACATGACCTATGCCCTTGACATTTAATCAATTATGACGACTGCTCTTATCGAATGAGCAAAAAAATAAGCTATATGATGAAGAAGAAAGTTGTAAACATTCCTTTGTGTTAAAGAGCAAGGGAAAATGAACACAAAGTTTTGGCCACCAAAGAGACAGGAGACAATGCCAAATAGATCACAACTTCAAATAATAAAGAAGAGGAAACTTCAGCCCAGGTATTGAATGCAAGTGCTATTGTTGTGGAAAACTTGCTCATTATCAAAAGAATTGTAGAAATGAAGTATGAATCTTCTCATGCAAAAGTGTGACGAGAAGAGAGATCTTAGATTCTCTATTACCTCACTATTGACCAAAAATATGCTAAGGAGATATTACATAGACCACATGACACGAGAAAATGAGTTGTTTGTGTAATTGAATGATAATAAAAGTCACCAAGAGACAATTGCTTCAAGAGATAAGAAGGAACACATGCTCAAAGGAAAAGGAACAATCACAATGATAGTGCATGATGGAGGTGTTAAAGATGTGGAGTATGTATATACTGGGCCTAAAGAAGAAACTATAGACAACAAATGCTAAAGCATCATTCCAAGATAAAATATGATTGAAAGGGTTTCAAGAGGAAAAAATACAAACTGGTTGCAAAAGTTGTTGAAGGAGATGTTGACAAGTATACAGTTACAATAATAAGAAAACAAGCATTGGTTGCTAAAAACGGCTCCACAAATAAACTATGGCATCAAATCTATGGATATCTTAAGTCAAGAATATGGATCATTTAAAGAAATTTAATATGGTTCATGTTTTTCCTCTAATTCAACATGAGTTATTGTAAATTTTTCATTTTACACAAGAAACAAAGGGATACATTTGAAAAAAAATGTTGGATGAAGAAAAAAGATTCATGCCTGCTTTTTACCAAAGGTGAGTACTTTGATCATTGATGCTAGGAAATTTGCATTTATTTTGATGGTTGATGATGCAATCCCTATTTTGAAAGGACCAACTTCTTTTGGTGTTGTTATTACTAATAATTTCTCCTTTGTGCAAAAGTTATCCTCAACAAGCACCGCCAAGTTACGTTTGATATCCCCTGATTTACGAATTTTTGACACTTTTTTAATACAGTACCCAAGCCTGTGAATTTGATACAAAGGCTTATGAATTGTTGAGTTACACTTGGTTTGGATATAAGCAATAGATGTACCAAGTCATCACCGTAACATTGAAAATAAGTCATCATTGTAACTCAGTCTTGTTGTCCTAGTTGGATTTCTTTTGTCTTGACATATATGAATTGTGTACATATGGATGGAAACATTTTTGTGTCCTAAGATTGCCTATACCATTGTTCAAGGATTATTTTTCAGAAGTCATTATAGTTTACTACCTTCAACTAGCATGTCCAAGCCTACAATAAATCCATCTAGATGGATGTGATTACCTGGAGAGAGCCTCATTTTCCCATGTATGTTGTTTTTGGTGTTTTTCCTATATTATATTAAAATGATGCATTGTATGCTTTTCTTGATTTTATGCATCTATAAGGGGTCAACCTCGAATCCACTACAAAATAAATGTGCGGGGATAAAAGTAAACATTGAATGTGTTGCTTGTAATATCTCTTGTATACGTAAGCTTAATCATATGGTATATGTAATTTTAATCCTATGGTATATGTATGTTTTCACCAACATGAAATTTTATGGACAAATAAAAAATTGGTAGTTTTAAATCGGGCATATGTTGAGTAAGAAAGACAATATGGGGATAAAATTAGTCCTTTTCTTTTTATAGAAAAAAAATTACATGGCAGAAGATTTTACCCCATCAGTTGTATGCACGATAAATTCACTTGTGTTGGTTAGTTGTCTGTGTGTAATTTTAGGGAAAATGATAACACCAAATTCATTGATACAAAAATCTCCAAAGGCCCGGGCCATGGAAAGACTTGGGGAGTTTTAATTTGGTATCCATACTCTATGCACATGGGGTTCATCTTTTAGATCATGGACTCAGCCTTTGCACTATGTTATCCTTTCTGCCTCCCGTGACATATAAAAGCTTTATCTCAGCTACCCATAGATACATAACAAAACCTTTAACAGTTCATGATAGATCCTAAAGTTATAGGACAAAACTTGTCATTCTAAACTATGTTGCTGAAGCAACAAATATGGAGAGCATTATGGAAAATAAATAACACAATATAATAATCAATACAATGTTCACACAATTAGCCCTATTTCGCCCACACTCAGTCCATTATCCAGTGTCCACTAACTTAGCCCTATTGTCTAAATATGGGACTTCAACTTTTGTTTCTTACACTAACCCCTTTCATCTTGCTCTTCGTTTGGTTCTTGGGTTGGCGAGTACAAAGAAACTATTACATGCCTAATGATGATGAAGTGTTACCAATTGCAAGGATCAAGTTGGCTCAATAGCCCACCAGAGGGTGGAATTCTCAGTGATGCTCTTCTGCTCTCGTACACCCCAATACATTTAACATGACATTGCGGGGATGAACATGAAAATATAAGGGAACGTTGTTGCTTAACTGCAACTGGGGTGGTGAATGAAATTGTTGATTGGGTCTACATGTTGGCCACTATGGTGGTTTTGGTCAACATATCTATACAATGGATGGTGCATATCTATTCGCATTTAAAATGTTGTTTGGGGAAATTCTGGTTGATGGTAATGAATTCAAGGAGATCCTCATTATGTTAGATGCACTTTAACTCTCTATAATTGATTGATGATGGGTGTTTGCAAGGCATTGAAGCTCATTTGGTCCTCCTTCTCATGTCTAGGTGGTTGGCCGGGAAGCAACAAAGAGTTATTTACAAGAGGAATTAGACTCCCCGATAATGATTTTTATTTACTTTCATTTTATTTAATTTTAAAGTTGCTTTTCTAGTTTTCATTTTATAGTTGCAATAGTCGGCTATATCCATCAAAAGAAAATTGATATAATTTTTATTTCTATGTTAACTTTTCGATGGTAAACAAGCTTATGACTTCCCATTTCATGGAAAGACTTGGTAATCTTCAACAAAGAAATAGTTTGTTTTCCAGTTAGAATTTAAGAAATTGAGAGAAAATTTTGCCTACTTCCATAAAAAACTAACAACTTGGGTTTGGATCAGAGCGAAACTAACTTAATCTAGTTGTATTTATTGCTGAGAAACAAACCGAGAAGTGTATCAATGTGGTTGGGTTTTGATCACATGCCGAGTAACTTAATCTAAATGTATTAACTATGTAGAGATTGATCTCCAAAGTGTAACATTGTGGTCCAACATAGCCCAACTTCATCCAAATGTACAAATTCTCGAGAGATCAAACTCAACATACTAAGTAACTTAATCAAGATGTATTAAATGTGGACTAGGAAATAGTTGTGCGAGTAAATTTATAGATGAACAAACTTAATCTAGATGTAGTAAGTGGGGAGAGATCCAAAATACTTTAAATCATAGTTACCAAATTCAAATTCAAATTCGGATTCAGATTCGATTCTATATGGAAAAAATGGACTATGTTAAATTCAATATGGAAAAAATTCGAGAATATACATCTCAAAATTAACATATAATTTATTTATTTATTTTCAAAAATTTTAAAAGTTGAAATTCATAATTGCAAAACCCTAGGGTTATATTTAAGTTACTTTCATTTATGTCACTTTCATTACTTAACACTTCAGAAATTGGGGCTTAGGGGAAGCCTAGTGAAACCTGTGTTATAAATATTTAAAAAAAAAATTATATTATTTTGTTATGAGAAACATGGAATTCAATAGGACACACTGAAAACATATTCCAACCTCGAGACAATTAGAAATAGGTACCCCTCTCTTCCTTGGAGATAACGGAGGATCTCAATGGGAAGAAGGGGGTTCTGCTTTTTATCTTTACTGAAAGGAAAAGAAAGGAATTTTGTGAATTTAGGCAGGACACTACCAAGGAGTGAACCTTGAGCTAGACTAGGGCTAGTGGAGAAATCTGGTACAGATAAAGATCAACAAGTATTAGGTTGGACTGTAGTGTCTTGATCCTTATTATCTCACTCTAAATTAGCTATTTTTTTCTATTGTTCTAGAGTGGAAGCTTGGGGGGAGAAGTGGACGTAATCTTTCTTCTCAAGGATGGGTGGAACTCGCTTTGCCCTGTTGAATTATTGGATAAGTTTCTCTTCAGATAAGTGTTTTTGGCTTGAATATGATATGTGTTTGTTCGAGTTTTAAATCTATTGGAAAGAAAAAGACCTCATTTTGTTTAAGCTGAATTGCAAAGAATGCTATGAAGTAGGTGCTTGATAAGAAACAAAAATGTATTTATTTACTCTAATTATGGAAGGGATGTTGAGTTGTGCTCAGATAGACAATGTGATGAGATTGAAATTAAATAAAAAATTGTTTAATTGAGGAACATACTAATATTCCTAAGACATAAATGATTAAGCTAGGATTGTGAACCATGAGGAATGGTGTGACTGTATGGTTGCTAAAGTTGTCTTTTTCTTATATATATATATATATATTGAACCATGGAGGGGATACATTCAGGTAGTCAAGTTCCCAAGTAACGTACAACCCAAGTGTACTGAATGAGGTGGGGATTGTTAAATCCTCCATGGGAAGTATTCTTCATTGAACCAGTATGGGATAGCCATGAGTTAGGGCACCTATGAGACTAAAGGAGATTGCTCACAGTCGTAATTGTGGCATAAAGGAAATCATTTCCTTTGGAGGAATCAATAACAAAAGGATGGTTACACAACAACTGAGTGAAAACACATTAAAAGAGAAACTATAAAATCTGGTAATACCTATAGAAAACAAGAAAACATACCTAAAATTATTCCAAGTGTATTTCTGTAGAAACTATTGTTTCGACCATAACCCTTCGGGCCTTTGTCAAGAGCTAAAAGAGAAAGATGAACATGGTAAACATGATTCTATGTACATAGGTACAAGAAGGCTTTAGATGCAGGTCGCTAAAGGGAACCAGCAGCCAGGTCTGGGCCCACTCAGTGACCCCTAAGGAACCTTCACCAACCTAGTAACAAATTCATATGTGTGTGTGTGTGTGTGTGTGTGTATATATATATATCTATATATCTATATATATATATATATATATATATATATATATATATATATATATATATAGATATAGATATATATATATATATATATATATATATATATATATATATATATATATATATATATATAAGGGAAAACACCGTGAAATGTAGGCCCTTGCTGAGAGGATTCTACCCTGGAATGTTAAACTAAAAGAACTGAAACTTTTCCTTTGCGACATCACATATACACGAAAGGAAAAATCAGTATACAAAAAGTTTGGAACATAATGTTTCAAAAAATAACTTATAAAGTGAGCCCTATTAATGGCCAAGGCACACCACAAGACCCAACACTTTTAAAATATGTAATACAAATTGAACCACCTTAATATCGACTTTAAATTACTACTCAGAGGAAATATGGTTCATTGAATTAAAACTATGAATTACCGGACACTTGTTCCTCCCAAGAAGGGAGAGAAAAGTTACATTTGTATTCATAACTGCAAATGCATAGGGAAGAACAATAAATGGAAATCTTGCACCTAGGCATGTCAGGCAGGATATAGGTTTGGTTTTCTTGCTTGACCTTCTTGCCATTTGACTGTAAGCCATGCACCACCTACATGTGAACAAAAAAGAGATCAACAATATTTCTTTTGAGAAGCGTTGTAAAAATTTAGGGTTTGAGAGGAGGTCAGTTATGAATTACCAGGTGGTTACCTTATTCCTAGGAAGACTGATGTTAAAACCCTCACCAACAATTTCATCGAAAGACCGAGGAGCTACCATATCCTTTTTTGTAACTTGGCGAAACTTCTAATACCTGTGAGAATGACAATCCAAAAATTATATGAGAATCAACGACATTGTTAAAAAGGAACTGACCAGAGAATCAGTCCATACACCTAGCTTCATTATCATAGGATAGAGGGTATATGTGTCCCAGTTAAAATTTGTAGTGTTCAAACAAAACCATTGTAGCTACACCTGATTCTGAAGAGAGAAAAATGAGAATAAGTTACAGTAACCAGTGCGAATTAAGTGTTTAAGGGAGAACGCAAAATATTATCCTAAATAAAGGGAAACCTTAATTCAATTTATGCATATTCACTTGATTAAAAATGGTTTCACGCTTAGTCTCACCTGAGTGGTCGTTCCTACTGCTAGAAACACTTAAAACCTGCCAGCCCCATCCTGGTTGTAAAGCTCGAATCCAAGAAACATTTGGTGCAAATGAATGGGCTGAGTGGCGACCATGGTAGGGAATGGTTACACTAACCTGCCCTGATAAAAAATTAACCATTGGATTTGGAACCTTAGCATCCAGGGTGAGGATCCTCTCACATGTCATTACCGAATCTTTGTACCCAAGGAGATTGACAACTCTAGGTTCCGGACTTCGAGAAGGTTCTTGTCGATAGCCTCGGTCATATCTAGGCATCTTGTTAAGGCGTAAGAAGTAGGCAAAGGATAGATTAAGCCTTAGGTTACGTTTTATAATCAATGATTAAATTTAATAAGCTATAATTCCCATACATGTTCGAATTAACCCCAAATCAATTGTGTTGTTTTTAACATAATGGGATCCTGCATATAAAGTATTGTATTGTTAGATGAAGGTGTAAAACTACCTTAGTAGGAATTCTTTTTTTGTTTAGTGTGTGATCTCTAATGTGTATAGTTAAACATGTTACAATTGGTATCCAAGCCACAAGTTGCAACACTGTGACCTGATCAATAAACTCTAAATAACCAAAGTGTTAATGGTGCAAAGAGGTAGCTAAAGAAAGATGAGGAGGGGAACTAGAGTTATTCCACCTAGAGGACCGTCAATGGGATATGGATTTATTCCTCGTGCAGGTGCCAATCCAGAGATGTGGGTTTAGTTAGGAGAAGAAACCCAGAATGTTAATGTTACGCTACTAGAAACAGTCGAATAGTTGTGAGCTCAGATGGGAAATTTAAGAGCTGACAATGAGAGTTTGAGATTGGAACAGGAAAGGATTATGAAAATCCTCTCAGATAGACAAAACCAAAGGAACCTAGATCCCATACTAGATAATGGGAACAAAGTTGAGATGCATCGACAATGGGACGACCACCCAAAAATTGAAGGAGGTTGAATGGATAATGAGGAAGAGTCTGGAAATAATTTCGGTGGGAGGGGGGCCAAGAGGCCAAAGGATGAATTACAGGGTGAGTGCAAAAAACGTAAGCCCCCACAATTTGAAGGTGAAATGGAAGAAACTGCTGAAGCCTGGTTGATTAATATGAATAAGTATTTTTATGTCTACGAATATCATGATAATTTAGAGGTCAAGTTGGAAATCTATCAATTTCAAGATAAATCCACCTTATGATGGGAAGAAATTAAATGATTTGAGGTATTGATGAACAAGAAGTGGCTTGGGACACCTTTCAAAAACCTTTTAAAGATAAATATGTAACCAAGAGGTTTTACGATGAGAAGGAATAGGAATTTCATGGTTTGGAATTAGGACAATAGTCCACGAATGAGTTTGTAACCATGTTTACCTCTCTGTTAATAAATGTTCCATATATATAGGAAGAGAATGCTAAGGTGTAACACTTTGTTAGAAACCTACCAACTTTCATGAAGGAAAGACTAATATTTGATAATTCCAAGACAATGGATGAAGCTATTAGAAAAGCCCGCATATGTTATAAGTAGATGAAGGAGAAAGGGGAAACTAGTAGAGGCTAGTTGAGTGAAAAGCGAAAGAAAAGGTTCTAAAGGAATAATAAGAACACAATGTCTGCAGGTGTTAAATATGCACACAAAAAGCATAGGAGTTTACCCCGGGGAAAGAGTTAGCAAAGAATAAGAACACTAGATGAATTTAAGAAAGTTGAACCATCAAGTAATCTAGATCCTAGTCAGTCACATAAACCTCCCTTACAGCATTGGGGCTATGGGGAAACCCATTACTATAAAAAAATTGCTCACCAAGTTAGAACAGAGCCAACTACTAATATTCAAGAAGCCGCTACAGTTGGGGAGGTGGCTAGAAGCATAATGAGAATTAAGGTTGCATTGGAAGATCATTAAGTTGAATACTAACCCACAATGGTAGAATTTGAAGGTAAGATAGTTAACCATCCCATTTCTATTTTAATTGATATATGTGTGAGTCTGAGTTATGTTAGTATGAAAATAGTTGAATTGTGTCAATTACCAAGTGTCAAGTTTAAAAATTCTTGGCTAGTACAATTGGCCACTTGGGAAAAGCGAAAGGTAATAGCCAAGGTGGAAGGTTTCCCTATGTAGATGCGAGGACAACAGATTAAGGTGAGTTTGAATATATTACCGGTGAGTTTAAATATATTACCTCTATGATCTTATGATGTGTTGATAGGAATGGATTGGTTGGAGGGACATAGGTTCCTAGTAAACTGTGAAAAACAATCAACTTCCTCACTAAAGAAGTTGATACATAAGAGATTCAAGGTAGTAAAAGAGACAATAAGTTACGATCCATCATAGGTAATAAATTGAAAAATTCCATTGTCATGTCCCTTCTCAAACACATCTGTAACACGGTGCTGCTAGACAATTTTGGACAATTTTGGCTAAGGAAGAGAACCCATCATTTTCAACTTAGGGACTTAGGAGGCAATTCGACTTAATTTGGTTGCTAGTGGAATGTGGGGGCCACCCACATGGGAATTCAAATTGGCCCATTCAAATAACTTAGAGGGAAAGTCAGATAAGTGGATGAGGGGCCCACATGAGGCAAGGGAGTCCCGAGGAGTTATAAGGAGGGAGTAGCTCTGATTTTAGGATTCATTCATATATCTTGCAAACAAAATCATTTCATTGTTCACTCTGTTGTTTAGCTGATTCAACAAGCTGTTTAGCCACAAATATCTCAAGCGAGAGATTCAACCTCTACTTTGGGGGACAATCCATGCATGCTCTAGAGACACAGTTCTATAAGGATTTCAGGAGTTCTGGGGAAGTGACATAGCACCACCAACCAATGCAGAGAAAGGAGTGCATATTTTTGGGCAGTGAGGAAACATGCAAAAGGAGATTGAGGCAAGTGGAGATTTGATTGTTTGTCTAGGAGTTGGGGAGATCAGGTAGCAACATTAGACCAACGTTCTTGCTGGGTTTTATAGCCAGTTGAGCCAACATTCCAACAATGCAAACTGCTGGGCTAGGAGACAACGTAGAGGCCACACAATAGATTTTCATGGTACTTGGGAGCGACTGAATTGGGCCAAGAGATCATCCGAGGAGTCAAGGATTGGATAGCACACGTGAACTCAGCATTTTGGAGAATTGTTTAGGTGATTTACAGGAAGTTTTCAGCAATTCAAAATTGGCAGCTAGAGCTCAGGTGAGGCTCCAAGGGGGTCAAAAATCAAAAGTCTAAACAAGCCAAAATTATTTCTGGGTTTTTGACAAGGATCCTAAATATAAAGTTTCATAATTTTCTGAGCACCATAGGTGGTGTTTTAAGTCCTATCTCTGTAGCAGACAATGCAGAATTGTTGGGGATTGAATTGTGCCTTTGGGGGTCTATTTTGGGAAGTCCAAATTAGGCCAAACTATTTCTAGGTTTTTGTGGGTTTTGACCAAGGAGTCTGGGGTTAAAAGCATATAAATTTCTGGGCAATTTCTGTGCACCTTATAGCCATTCGAACTTCAGCAAAGTAGTAGTTTCTCGGCAGCGCAGTGTAGATTGGTGCAGCAGCTGGGCAGCATTCAACTCAACCATTTTCCTACCTGGGTTTGGTCCTGCTTGTGATTTTAGACAAGCCCAGGTGCACCATTCCATCATCTATTGTATTTGACTTGCATAAATATAATAAAATGGCTCAGAATTTTTCCATTTGCATCTTTTATGTTGGTGTTTGCTGAATATTTCGTTTTTGTAATTTGTTGCATGTATTATTTGCTTGTTATCGCTTATATTCCTATTAAGGATCATTACAGTGGTATCAGAGCATGATATTTGCCTATCTGTGGGAAATTATCCAAAAGATCAAGGAAGCTTTGGTTATGAGTGCACAGTGACAGGTGAAACTAGAGACAAACCCATGGCTCAAGGGAAATCCAGTATGCATAAATTCTGGGGTAGAACTCATTGGGACGATGAGAGGTTGGCCCAGTTGAGGAGGGTGACAAATGATCCAAATACAAAATGGCATCAACCCATGGTATTCATCCACCCATGTTATTTACCCATGGTATTCATTCACCCATGGAATTGACCCATGGTATTGTAACTGAAAAAGGCTATAAGTAACAAGTCACATTTTGTAAAAGGATAGATTGTCCGCCACAATATAGCCTTTATAGCTATTATCAATTTTTATTAAATTTCTTTGTGGTTTTATTTAATGTGTGTTTTGTCATTTTCTTTCTAACATTGAAATTCTTCAGATCTTGGGGGCCTCCCCCACAAGATCCATTTCAATATTTTAGATCTTGGGGACTTCCCCCAAAGATCTGGATCAATGGTATCAGAGCAGGTTATGATTCCATGGGAATGAGGGTTTGATGCATATTTCAATTTCAAATTTTGAAACAAATTTCAGGCATGTTCTGTGTCCTCCATAGAGCATTTTCTTGGGCCAAGGGGAACTAATTTTTCATTTTTCATTTTTTTGCAAATATGTTTTGGGGCGGAGAGTTTGCAGATCAGATATGAAATTTTTGGTATGAAATTTACAAAAACAAATAACATATCTGGATTCCTTCAGAAAAATACCCAAATTCAAAAAAGAAATCGTCCGAATCGGAGCCCGGATGAGGGAGATATCACTGATTTAAAATCAACTATGTTGCAAAAATGTTTCTGAAGGAAATTCGTGGACGGCGGATCTCCTATATATTTTTGCAATTTTGGTGTGGAATTTCATAAAAGTGATTTTATATCTGAGCTCCTCTCAAAAAATCGCTCAATTTCAAAAAAACATGGGTCGAATCGGAGTTCGAATGTGGGAGATATCGTTGATTTAAAATCAACTATTTTTTCAAAATTATCGTGATGGTGGAAATGTTGCCACATGAATTTGAGATTCTAGAGTGTCCAGATAAGGATTTCCAACTCATGGGAAGATGAAAAACACTCCTTCTATTTCAAAAAATAGGTTATAATAAATATTCTGAGTTATATTGATCGAGTTATGTCCATTTTAATTTTGAAGCAGCATTCAGAGTGGGTTCCGTTTGGAGACGTGTACTTCCACCCCGTTTTAGTAGGCACCTGCTTCACATTCATCAGTTTCAGCATAGAAACATTCAACTTGGGTTCATTGGAGATGTGCTCTCCCACGTTAGGCTATGTAGGTAGCTACTACTTCATCAACTACCAACATCACGGTTATGGGTCAACTTCACAAAATCCTTGTCATCGAAGTCCATTTGCTAGGCGGCACACTGTTAGTATCATAGTTGTTCATAAGAATTACAGGGTATCTCTATCCTCGGATCTTCATTTGTCATGGTTATGGGTCATCCACAAACCCACACTTCATCAAAGTTCATTTTCTAGGCCGCACACTGTTTGTATCACAGTTGGTCACAAGCATTACAAGGTATCTCTATCCTCAGATCTTCGTTCATCATGGTTATGGGTGATCCACAAATCCACACTTCATCGAAGTCCATTTGTTAGGCCGCACACTGTCAGCATCACAGTTGGTCACAAGCATTACGGGATATCTCTATCCTCGGATCTTCGTTCATCATGGTTATGGGTTAACCACATAAAACCCTTCTCTTCAATAGCTCTTCATATTCAACAAAGGCTTCGCAGGAGGGAACTACAAGCAATGGGGACCATTTCTTCTTACGGAGGGAGGAATGATCTGAATAGAAAATGACATCAACCCATGCTATTCATCCACCCATGTTATTCATCCACCAATGGAATCTACCCATGGTATTGTAAGTGACATCCATCCATGATATTCATTCACCCATGGAATTGTGACATCCACCGATGGTATTCATTCACCCATGGAATTGACCCGTCGTATTGTAACTGAAAATGACTATAAGTAACAATTTTTATTTTGTAAAAGGATACATTATCCACCACAATGTAGTCCTTACAATTACTATCTGTTTTAATAAAAAAAATCTTTGTGGTTTTGTTTATCGGTCATTCTGCTCTTTTTCTTATGTCAATTTCAATTTTTCAGATCTTCGGGGCCTACCCCCCAAGATCCACTTATTTTTTTTTCAAATCTTGGGGGCCTCCCCTCAAGATCCGGATCAAAACCCATCCTCACCCTTACAACAAAGATGTTAGGGGTGAGCAGGTCGTGGGGGTGCAACTATCTCCATCTTGTGGGGAAATTCGACGAGATCAGGGCACCAGATCTCCTGAAAAGGAGCAGACAGGACAAAGATGATGAGAGGGTGAGACCAGGGGGTGCTTTTGCTGGTGGAGACCTGGCTTTAGATATCAGGAACCTAAGGAGGAGGTTGAGCATGATGCTGAGAGCCCACAGGATGGTGAGGAGCACATCGATATACCTGGTGTGGTGCAGAAGTCACCTTTATTAGAGACCTCTTTGATAGCCCCAGTTGACACCCTGGTGGAGAGGGTAGAGCCTGCTCACACAGAACCATTTGTTGAGGGGGTGCCATCCCTGGACGAGATACCAACAGTTTCTGAGGTATCTGGAGCTGTGACCAAGTTTACAGGTGATAGATGCCCATGACAATTCCATCAGTTTCACGATGACCTTGTAGCATTAAAAAGGAAGGCCGTATTAGTGCGAGAGGAAATTCTGCAGCAGAATAAGGAGTTGGAGGGCATGAGAGTAGTTTGTGCCGAGTCGACGACCAAATTGACTCACATTGAGGAGAAGTTGGATTCCCTACTGGTGCAGCTAGAGTGCACATTGGAGCATGAGAGCAGCCCTCTTCGGACATACATAGACGGGGCTGGCAGTACTATTAGGTTACCATGGCCCATTGGGTAGAGGGAGATAGAGTTACCTAGTCAGATTGTATGTATTGACCAGGGTGGTGAGATGAGAAGAACTAAGTTGGATAGGGTGCAACAACCTCATCATCGGGTTGTTCTATGTGCAAGAGTTTGTGCATTTGATCCCTCTCTTAGGGTTGGGTGGCGAGAGATTCTGAGTTGGTACCCAGTGGAGTGGACTCTAGAGATGGCAGTGAACCCAGTTGGAGCTCAGCAGGAGTTTCCATGCACTAGGGATGCTAGAAGCCCGACTGGCATTGGGATCCAAAAGGGACTACCAATCATTTACCATGTATGTCTGTTGACTACAACCGGGATGGTGCAGTTGACCTAGCACTTGAGCATGCACTTTCGTTATGGAAATCTCGATCAACACCAGTGGCAGACCAATTTATGGATAGACTCTTTTGGTTTTCTTGGTATGGAATTTGTACACGGGATCACTGGGTGATCATCATACTCTGGCAGGAGGTTGTTGGAGGAGGTGGCATTGGTAGGCCACCAAATAGTGCCTTGCATGGAGTTGAGGGCTCTTCACTTTTATGTGGGGCGCAGAGGGGTGGAGCAATGGTGGCATCACTGCTGACACATAGGGAGAGTCACTTCTCAGATCCCTCAGGGGGGATTTGGAGGGATGATCCATTCATCGGTGGGGATAATGATGCGATGCTGGAGGTGATGATAGCGATCAGGTGTGGGCTAACACATACAAACATAGCTCTAGGCCATCATATACAGAGATATGTGGGAGCATATAGCCTTGAGAAGTGGTCTACAGGTGGGCATGAAGATGCATGGTGGTGTGTTGTAGTGTGTTGCACTATGTTGTGGAGTGGGAGTGCCTCACATCGCAATGAGTACATGCAGGGAGTGATAGGTGCAGTGACACAGGTAGGAAGTAGGACGGTACCAGATGGCATAGCTGCAGCCGAGGGTATCCAGCAGTGTACAGGGGTTGGCCATAGTGTACAGTGGCATGTCCAGGAGTACTGGGATGATTGGTGGTATGTAGAGGAGTATGGTGTTGCACAACGAGGTCTTGGAGTGTTCCCTCTAGGGACACCCATGGACGGAGATACCAGGCATACCTTTGGGTGTAGTTCACCCAAGATCGATGGGGACACAAATGAGTGATACTTGATGGTATCTGTGGGGACTCACACTCCTGACCCTCTTCTACGTCACTTACAGGAACGATCAATCTCATTGTTTTCCTTTGACACTGTGGGCACGAGCAGTAAGGGATGGGGAGCTCACCCAAGATATTTGGATGACACTTGGTGCGATAGAGGGGAGAATTCTCAGCGGGGCATCGAATCGCTGCGTGAGTTGATAGCCACAAGTCGAGGGATGAGGTGATGACCGACAGGGATGGGATATCATTCATCACTGATTCTATGCCTGGGGAGCTGGTCACAGGGGATACATGTTTCACTCTTTCCACAGGGCATGTCTAGACCATGGATGAGCAGAGGGTACCATGTGCAGCTGAGATAGTTGTCTAGTATGTATCCAGGTTCCCAACATTGTATCAACACATTCTCCAGGGGGCGGGTAGCCGAACCAGTGGCGATGGTTGGTAGGAGTAGGATGGATCCACATACATTGAGTCGATTGTGTATATCAGATACACATCTATTGGTTGCATTCAGGGGGTTGCTATTTGGCACACATGGTTTCATGTGCTCATTTGTACTACACAATGGTAGACACCAGACAACTTAACATGCCTCAGATTAGTTCATGATGTATGGAGCCTATATATGGGTGGCATGCAGGGACTAGAGATGAGGGCCAAAGGGATTCCATCGATTGTTAGGGCTATGCCACAGCAGGTGTCCCTATGGGATGCAAGGATTTGGTTGATCGATAGATCACTCATGATGAGCAAAGTTGTGGTAGAGAGTGATATAGTTCGCTCTTGGGATGACACATGGGAGCTAACAGAGGGTTTCATCATATGGGGAGGTAGACATTCTCTATTGCTTCATAGGTTCAGAGCTAGATTTGGATGGGTAGGCCTTGGTGCCATGGAGATGCCCAGGGAGGATATTTCTTGTGTCTTTCAGTATTCAACCATCGAGTTCCAGGAGAGCAGGATACTATCTGTGCATGATGGGGAGTATGACACAGTCAGCGTAGCGCAACATCAACACGGTAGCACCGCTCTGGGACTAGTAGGGAACTGGGGCATCACAAGTCTTCATAACTCAATAACCTTTAGGGATGTGATGGCTACTGTAGGGGGAGAGCATACAAATCTTCCATTGGGCTTCAGATAGTCACTGATGGAGCAAGGGACTTCTAGTACTTCCACCGGGCAAGAGAGCGAGTGGAGCGAGGGGAGCTTCATGTTGGACAAGGTGGCGTGGGATCCTAGTATTGAAGGTTTCTTTCATATCAGGATAGTGTTGAGGTTAGAGATGATTCAGTGGCACATGTGGGACCCTGGCACATGTTACAGTGATAGTGGGGAGAAATAGTTAGAGAGGATGCTCGTTCAGGCATTGCTTGAGGACAAGCGATTTTTGGGGCGTTGGAAGAACTTGCTGGATGAGGATGCCACCTTGGAGGGTGAGCACATATTGGAGCACCCAGCTTTGAGGTTTCTTGAGTGCAAGCAACAATTGGGAGGGGAGGACTATCATGTCCCTTCTCAAACACATTTGTAACAGGGTGTTGCTACACAATTTTCCACAATCTTGGCTAAGGAAGAGAACCCATCATTTTCAAATTAGGGACTTAGGAGGCAATTCGACTTAATTTGGTTGCTAGTGGAATCTGGGGGCCACCCACATGGGAATTTGAATTGGCCCATTCGAATAGCTTGAGGGAAAGTCGAATAGGTGGATAGAGGAGCCCACATGATCAAGGGAGGCCCAAGGAGTTAGAAGGAGGGAGCAGCTCTCATTTTGGGATTCATTCATACATCTTGGAAACAAAATCACTTCACTGTTCACTCTATCATTTAGCTGAGTCAACTAGCTATTTAGCCATGAATCTCTCAAGAGGGAGATTCAACCTCTACTTCGGGGGACCATCTATGCCTGCCCTAGAGAGGTAGTTATACAAGGATTTTAGGAGTTCCGGGGCAGTGACATAGCACCACCAACCAGCACAGAGCAAGGACTGTGTATTTCTAGGTAGCCAGGAAACACGTAGAGGGAGATTGAGGCAAGGAGAAATCTAATTGCTTGTCCGAGAGTTGGGGAGATCAGTTAGTAGCATTAGGCCAACGTTCTTGCAGGGTTTTACAGCCAGCTGAGACAACATTCCAACAATTCAAACTGATGGGCTGGGGGACAACGTTGAGGCCACACAAAAAATTTTCGTGGTACTTGGGAGAAACTGAGTTAGGCCAAGAGATCATCCGTGGAGTCAGAGTTTGGATAGCACGGGTAAACTCAACATTTTGGAGAAGTTTTTTGGTGGATTTACAGTTAGTTTCTAGCAAGTCAAAATTGGCAGCTAGAGCTGAGGTGAGGCTCCAAGGGGGTCGAAAATCAGAAGTCTAAACTAGCCAAAATCCTTTCTAGGTTTTTTCGGGATTTTGACAAGGATCCCAAATATAAAGTTTCATAATTTTCTGAGCACCAGAGGTGGGGTTTTAAGTCATATCTTTGCAGCAGATAATGTAGAATTGTTGGGGATTGAATTGTGCCTTTGGGGGTTGATTTTGGGAAGTCCAAATTGGGCCAAACCATTTATGATTTTTTGTGGGTTTTGGCCAAGGAGTCCGGGGTTAAAATCATATAAATTTCTAGTCAGTTTCATTGCACCATACAACCATTCGAACTTTAGCAAAGTAGTAGTTTCTCTGCTGCACAATGCAGATTGGTGCAGCAGCTAGGTAGCCTTCAACTCAGCCATTTTCCTACCTGGGGTTGTTCCTGCTTGTCCTTTTAGACAAGCCAAGGTGCACCATTCCATCATCTATTGTATTTTACTTGCATAAATATAATAAAATGGCTCTGAAGTTCTCCATTTATAACTTTTATATGGGTGTTTGCTGAATATTTCATTTTTGTAATTTGCTGCATGTATTATTTTCTTGTTATCGCTTGTATTACTATTAAGGATCATTACATGCATCCTAAAGGGAAGCCAAATTTATGCAGTACAAATGGGTTATACTAACTCCAAGGACAAGTTAGCTACCCTAGAAAATATACCCATCATTCAAAAATTTGTGGATGTATTTCCAAAGGAAATTTCGGGACTACCACCGAGAAGGTGTATTTATTTCACCATATAACTTGTTCTAGGAGTGCCCCCGATGTTGAAAGCTCCTTATCATATGAGTATAACTGAAATGAGTGAACTTAAGATGTAGTTGCAAGAGCTACTCGATAAAGGGTACATTCGCCCAAGCATGTCACCTTGGGAGGCGATGATGTTGTTTGTAAAGAAAAAGGATGACACACTACGATTATGTATTTATTATAGGTATTTAAATAAGCCAACCATAAAAATTAAGTACCCTTTTCCAAGAATTGTCAATTTATTCGATCAAGTTAAGGTTGCCACCGTGTTTTCTAAGATTAACCTACGATCGGGCTATCATCAAATATGGATTAAGGAAGAGGATATCTGTAAAACAACATTCAGAACTCACTACAGCCATTACAAAATTGTTATTTTTCCATTAAATATGACTAATGCCCCTGCAACCTTTATTATCTTAATGAATGGCAAATTTCACCCTTATCTAGACAAGTTCGTTTTGATTTTTATTAACGATATTCTGATTTATTCAAAAAATGTGGGGGAGCATAAGAACATCTTCGAATGGTATTGCAAACCTTAAGGAAAAATCAACTCTACGATAAATTCAGTAAATTTGATTTCTTTAAGGAACAGATTCAGTACTTGGGGCATGTGATTTCATCTGAACGCCTAGTTGTTGATTTGGAGAAGATTAAAACTATCATGGATTGGCATGTCCCTAGAAATGTTGCAGATATTTGATCTTTCATTGGAGTATCTAAATATTATCATTATTTTATCGAGGGGTTTTCTAGTATCACTTACCCCATAACTTCTCTAAAAAAAAACTGGAGAACCTTCAAATGGACTGTTGAGTGCCAACGCAGTTTTGAGAAATTAAAAAATTGATTGACTTGAGCCACAGTGCTAAAGGCTCCTAATCCATCAAACGAATTCATTGCTTGTACTGATGCATGTGAAGAAGGAGTGGGAGGAGTTTTGATGCAATATGGTAAATTGATAGCTTATGAATCAAGTAAGTTAAGGGATCATGAATAGAGGTATTTCGCTTGCGATTTAGAGCTAACCGCAGTGGTTCATGACCTGAAGGTATGGAAACATTATCTATTGGGAAATAAATTCTTCTTGATGACAACTCATAGTATTTCAACCAGTTTCTTCAAGCAGCCTAATGTAAATTCATGACAAGATAGGTCAACCATGTTCCTAAGTGAATTTGACTTTGATATAAGGCACCTTAAAGGAAATGGGAATCATGTGGTTGATGCCTTAAGTAGGAAAGTGAATTTTGTATATCTAATTCTTTATAATAGCATTAAATTTGATGTATTAGAAAAACTTGAGGTTGCTCTCAAGCATTCAAAATATGAATTCTTATGGAAGCAAGCTAAACAAGTGCAAAATTCTAGAAAACCGTAAGAGTATGGTAGAAATGATAAATATTTGTTAACCTTCAGAGGAAGAATCTATGTTCCTAACCAGTTGGACATTAAACAATTTATGCTAGATGAATTTCACTGTAGTCCATATGCTGCCCATCCTAGGTACCAAAACATATTTTCCGCAATCAAGAAGGAATAATTTTCACATGGTATGAGAAGGGATATTGTTAGATATTTAGCCAAATGTTTGGAGTGTCAGCAAGTAAAAGTTGAACACCAACACTCTGTTAGCTTGCTCCATCCTCTCCCAATTCCTGAGTGGAAATGGGGGATGATTACATTGGATTTTATAACAGGTTTTCCAAAATATAGAAGGAAACATGATTCCATGATGGTAGTGGTTGAAAAATTAAGCAAAACTGCTCATTTTATTCTTGTTAAATATACTTACAAGACATTTGAAATTGCCAATATATTTATGAAAGAGATATTCTGGTTGCATGACATGCCAAAAATAGTAATTTCAGAGAGGGATGTGAAATTCACCTCGGCATTTTGGAAAGTTCTTTTTACTGGGCTGGGAACTCAAATTCAATTTAGGACCGCATATCACCCCCAAACCGATGAAAAAACTGATTGGGTGAATCAAGCGTTAGAAGACATGTTAAGGATGTATATGATGCAACAACCAACCAAATGGGAAGAATATCTTCACCTCGTTGAATTTTATTATAATAATAATTACCATGAAAAATTAAAAATGAGTCCCTACGAGGTACTGTATGGTAGAAAGTGTAGAACACCCACTAATTGCAATAATCATGAGGATAAGATAATCCTAGGACTCAATATGTTAGAAAAAATGGAGCAGGAGGTAAAAAGGGTTTGACATAACTTAAAGGATGCCCAAGATAGGCATAAAGTGTACATAGATAAGAAAAGAACCTATAAATAATTGCAGATAGAGGACCATGCTTATGTACGAATAACACCCAAGAAAAGTACCTTAAGGTGGGGTAGTTGTGCAAAGCTAGCACCTCTCTATTATGGACCTTTCCAAGTTCTGCAAAGAGTAGGGCCTGTAGCATACCAACTTGCACTTCCAAGCCATATAAAGGTTCATAATGTATTTCATGTATCCCTGTGAAAGAAGTATGTGTATGATTCTAGACACATTATTAACTCGCAAGATATACAAGTAAGTACGATATTAAAATTTTATATGTGTGTGTGTGTATGTATGTATGTTTAGATTGAAGACTAAATAGAACCAATGACATAATTATGGTGGTCTGACAGGTCGAACAATATAGAGAGTTCGTGGTAGAGCCTTTATGTATTCTCGAAAAGAGAGAAACAATGTTTCGAAGGCGAGCTATCACCCAGGTTAAATTGCAATGGATACACTTTAGCCCTGAAGAGGCCACCTGGGAAGATTAAATTTTTATGGAACAAGTATACGCTGACCCATACTAAGGGCAAGAGTAAACACCGAGGACGGTGTTCCGCACAGGGGGGGAAGATGTAACACCCGAGAGATATATTTATGTTATTGTAATTTACATTACTTTCATTACTTAAGACATTAGTAACTGGGTTTGGGGGAAGCGTAGCGAAACCTTTGTTTTATATATTTAAAAAAAAAATATTTATATTTTTTTATGAGAACATTAGAATTCAAGAGGGAACACTGAAAATGGATTCCAACCTCTAAACACTTAGAAACAATTACCCCTCTCTTCCCTGGAGATAAGGGAGGATCTCAGTGGAAAGAAGGAGGTTATTCTTTTGATATTTACTGAAAGGAAAAGAAAAAGAAGTCTATGAATCTGGGCAAGACACTACTAAGGAGTGAAGCCTGAGTTGGACTAGGGCTAGTGGAGAACTCCGGTAAAGACAAAGATCAACAAGTATTAAGCTGGACTACAGTGTCTTGAATCCTATTATTTGACTCTAGGTTAGCTATTGTTGTCTACTATTCTGGAGTGGAAGCTCGAGGGAGAAGTTGACATGATTTCCCTTCTCAAGGTTGGGTGGAATGGTCTTTGCCCCGCTGAATCCTTGGATAAGCTACTCTTTAGATAAGTGTTTGATGCTTGAATATTCTATTTGTTTGTTCTAGTTTTAATTTTGTTGGAAAAGAAAATACTTCATTTTTTTTAAGTTGAACTATAAAGAATGCTATACAGTAGGTGTTTTGATAGGAAATAATTTTTTTATTGATTTACTGTAATTATGGAAGACCTATTAAGTTTTGCTGAGATAGACAATGTTATGAGATTGAAATTAAAGCAAAACTAATTAATTGAGGAACCTAGTAATACGCCTAAGACATAAATGATTAAGGGAGCATTGTGCACCATGAGGAATGGTGTGATTGTATGGTTGCTAAAGTTATTTTTTTCTTATATATATATATATATATATATATATATATATATATATATATATATATATATATATATATATATCTATATATATATATATATATATATATATATATATATCTATATATATATATATCTATATATATATATATATATAACCCTATAAGGGATATGTTCAGGTAGTCAAGTTGCCAAGTAACGTAAAACCCAAGTGTACCAGATGAGGATGGGGTTTGTTAACTTCTCCATGGGAAGCATTCCGCATGAAATGAGTAGGGGATAGCCATGAGTCAGGGTACCTCTGAGATTAAAGGAGAGTGCTCACACTGGTAATTGTGGTGTGAAGGAAATCATTTCCTTTGGAAGAATTAGTAACAAAAGGATGGTTACACGATAACTAGGTGAAAACACCTTAAAATAGAAACTATAAAATTTGGTAATCCTTGTAGAAAAGAAGAAAACAAAACTAAAATATTCCAACTGTTTTTGTGTAGAAACTATTGTTTCGAGCATAAATCTTGTAGTTCATTCTTAAGAGATGAAAGAGAAACATGAGCAAGGTAAACATGGTTCTTGATACATAGGTACCGAAAGGGTTTAGACCCATACCGCCAAAGGCAACCAGCAGCCGGGTCTGGTCCCACTCAGTGACCCCTATGGAGCCTTCACCAACCTAGTAACATAGTCATATGTGTGTGTGTCTCTATATATATAAATATATATATATATATATATATATGTGTAAAAGGGAAAACACTGTGAACTATAAGCTTAAACAAGAATGAAATATAAACTCTCGTTGAGAGGAATTAACCCTGGAAAGTTAAATTAAAGTAACTTATGGTTTGCCTTTGTGGCATCACATATAAATGGAAGGAAAAATTAGTATACAAAATGTCTGGACCATAATGTTTCCAAAAATAACTTATAGAGTGAGCCATATCAACGGATGAGGCACGCCTGAAGGCCAAACACTTCTAAAATATGTAATACAAATTGAACCACCTTAATCTCGACTTTAAAATACAGTTGAGAGGAAATAGGGTTCATTAAATTACAACTATAAATTACCAAACAATTGTTTCCTCCCAAGTACGGAGAAAAAAGTTACATTTGTATTTATAACTACAAATCCATAGGGAGGAATAATAAATAGAACTCTCCAACTTGGGCATGCTAGGTAGGATATAGGTCTGAGTTGCTCGCTTGACATTCTTTCTATTTGACTGTAAGTTGTACTCCACCTACATGAGAACATAAAAGAGCTCAACAACATTTCTTTCAAGAAGCCTTGTAAAACTCTACAGTTTAAGAAGAGGTGAGTTGTGAATTTCCAGGTGGTTACCTTGTGTCCGAGAAGACTAATGTGAAAACCCTCACCAACATTTCCTTAAAATACCCAACAAATGCCATATCATTTTTTCTGGAACTTGCCGAAACTTGTAATACCTGTGAGAATGATAATCCAAAAATTGCATGAGAACCATCTACAGTGTTAAAAAGGAACTGAACAAAGAACTAGTCCATATACCTAGATTCATTTTCAGAGGACAGAGGGTATATGTGTCCTAGGTCAAATGTGTAGAGTTCAAACAAAACCCTTACTCCTACACTAGATTCTACCAAGAGAAAAATGAGAATAAGGTACAGTAACGAGTGTGAATTAAGCATTGAAGGCAAAACACAAAATATTTTCTTGAATAAAGGGAAACCTCAATTCAATTTATGTATCTCCGGTTGATTAACAATGGTCTCAGGATTAGTCTCACCTGAGCGGTCGTTGTTATTGCTAGAACCACCTGAAACCCACCTCTGTCATCCTGGTTCCAGAGCTCGAATCCAAGAAACATTTAGCGCAAATGACTGGGTTGAGCGGTGAATAGGATAGGGAATGGTTACCCTAACCTGCCCTGATTGAATATTGATTATTGGATTTAGAAGCTTAGCATTCTCGGTGAGGATCCTCGCACATGTCATTATCCAGTCTTCGTACCCAAGGAGATCAACAATTGTAGGTTGCGGCCTTCAGGAAGGTTCCTATCGGTAGCCTCAGTTATATCGAGGCATGTAGTTAAGGCATAAGGGGTAGAGAAAGGATAGCTTAGACTTTAGGTTATGTTGTATAATCAATGATTAAATTTAATAAGTGGTAATTCCCATCCAGATTCAAATTAACCCCAAATCAATTGTGTTGTTTTTAACATAATGGGATCCTGCATATAAAGTATTGTATTGTTAGATGAAGGTGTAAACATACCTTAGTAAGAATTTTTTTTTGTGCGGTGTGTGATCTTTAATGTGTATAGTTAAACATGTTATAATAATGATTTCAAAACTTCAAAGAAAAGTCATTAAATCTTTCTATCATATGGACACTCTTTATTACTTATCTCCAACATTAGTCTTGTATGTGTATATAAGATGATCGGAAAATAATGATGAACAAAATGCATCAAATTTATTAGTATTGCATAGTAAGAAAACCTGTAAGTAAAATCTAATAACAAGAAAACCTCAAAGTTGAAGTTCAATGTAAAGAATGAAATAATGGATATTAAAAGTAGACTTAGAGTGATCTCCACGTGCTAAGAAATTTATGTCTAAATCATATTCCTATCATATCCAAATTTATTTAACATTAAATAAATTCCATACCACAAAAGATGAACTCTTCTAATTAAATTCCATACCATTGTTTTGCAATAAAACTATAATTCAATCAATAATTCTAATGATCAAAAAAATTTATAAAAATCAAAAAATGTATTTTAAAATTAAAATCTTTATTTTAATAAAAAATCTTACCATTAGTTGATTGCAAATTTTCAATATAATATTTTTATAACTTTTTAACATAAGAACGTCGATTTCTTATAACTTTTTAACCTAAAAACGTCGATTTCTCCTCCGTTTTAACACATTTTTTAGTCAACCCAAAATTCCGTATCGTGTTAAGATGGGCGTATTTTCAAGCGAATCAAATTGTACAGGCGAATTTCCGAATTATTTTGTCCAATACAGGCGAACTTGGTAAGGCATTGAAAAATATCAATAATAAAAAAATGATAAAAACATCTATCAATAAAAAAATGTTAAAAACTTCGTGTAGATTCTTGGCTGGATGCGTGATTAAATAAATAGCAACTATGAAGATTCCAATTTAGTGTTTCAACTTGGCTACTTATCCTTGCCTTGAAAAATCAGGGGAGTGAATATTGGCTGAAAGGCAAAATAGCAACTATGAAGATTCCAATTTAGTGTTTCAACTTCGCTACTTATCCTTGCCTTGAAAAATCAGGGGAGTGAATATTGACTGAAAGGCAAAATATCGAACCCTTCAGAACGACAAAGAGATTCAGCATCTCCTGCAACTTTTGAAAAATGTAACTCTTATTTGTATTTTCAATACAAAAACGACCAACAACAATACTCGAGAGTGGAGACTCAACATATGAAAAATTGAACATAAATGAAGCTGTCACTCTTGATTTGTATTAAATATGCATCAACTCGAGACCCCTCTATTTCGCCATGAAAAGCAAAAATCTTAAATTCCCCATGAGGAATCAGTGGATTGACGAAAAAATCAAAGACTACCACGTTGCTTTGCAGATTGCAAACTATATCATCTTAAACCATCCCCGCAAAGATTCCATAGAGGGACAAATAGATTTGTTTTATAATATTTTCAATAAATTTAGGTAGCAAACGTTGTAATGGAATATTGCAAGTAGTGCATTTATATATTAAATTATTAATAGACTTTCTTTTCTTACAATACCATAGGTTACTATCATAGATTATCAATATTACATGATATTTACTTATTAGATTTTTTTAATTAATGAATTTAATTGAAAAAAAAATATTTTGGAAATAAATGTCTTTCTTTGATTTGTGTATATTATTAAGAAAATTCTAAAATATACTATGTAAGTTAAGTCTTTACCATCTACTTAATAATTTCCTATAAACAAATTAAAATTCTAGAAACCATATTCCAAAATACACATGCTTATAGGCATAATCAATATACTCCATATATACCAATCATTGAGAGGAATCAAATCTCTAAAAAAAGGCCTCTTTTTGAGAGATCAAGGAAATGTTTGCACCTTGAGAGATTTGATTCCTCTAGGGGCTGGGTGATCTAGAGTTAAGAAAGACCTATTTTAGTTTACATTTCCAATTAATTTACACTTAACAATCTAAAGTAATTACTTTGTAAATTTCTATTTTATAGAAAGGCTCTATGTAGGTTCTTAGTAAAATTATTTATATTTATAAAAAAATCATATCTCAGCCACATTCTTGTATTTCTTCTACATCTTTTTTTTTTTAAATAATTTAATTTTTAATGTGATATGCATTGCATTTGATATATAGGAAAATAGATAAACATATAACTTAAAAAAATTTATTGTAAATATTGATTTTTTTAACATTGAGAATGGGGGGCTACAACCTGGGTTGTTAGGCTCCCATGTGGTTCTTGTTGCCTATTTTGAGGAGTCAGGGGGTCTTGTTGTGGGGTTTCTAGTGCAAGGTCATTATGTTGAGAAGTGTCATCTTGGGGGTGGGGGTGATCCGGTTGATGAAGCCTAGTTGGAGGTCATGTTGTTCCGGGTGGGTGGTAAGGGTCTGAATTCCTATGTGGCATTTGGTTGGTCTCTGTGGTGTCGTCATTGTTTTGGTGTTGGCTCTATTCCCATCTTCAGGGGTAGGAAGATGTCCAACAAGAAGGCTTTTGTGCAGGGGTAACTATCAAGTTGTGTTGGACGTGGTGTCTCGTTGTAGTGTTGTTGCACTGTCTTTCGTGGTATGAGGTGTTGGTCCCCATGCTTCTCCAATAGGGTCGTGCACGTCGGGGAGGCATTTCCCTAGGAGGGTCTGCTTGTGTGGGTGGTGGAATCTAGGATGGCGCTAGAGCTGGCGAGCTAGATGCGAGCGTGTTGGCCCATGAAATTCACCTAGCTTCGGGCCAAGAGAGAGAGCCTCCCTCGTTCTCGTCTATTGTGGGGCAACTTCAAGAGATTTCATCTCAGCAAGCAGAGCTCGTTTGTCTTCGGCAGGAAGACCTTTTGGAAGTCATTGGTTCTTACAACGATGTTATGTAGCAACAAAAGGATATTTTGGACAGGGTGTCATGAGTGAGGAGAAATCAAAGGTGGAAATTTGAAAGGCTGGAAGTGATCGAAGGATAGAGAATTTGGAATTCCATGTCCACAATGGTCAATGCCCACTAGTTCATCCACCAACCCATTCAGAGCATTCTCAAGACCAGGTCCCTTAGTCTTTGTTTTCATGTTTGGTTTCGTATACATTTTGTATGTTTTTTGGTGACGTTTTGATCTCTGGGTATATCAACGCCTATCTTTGTGGTGTCTTTTTTGGTAAAATGGTACTCCTCCCACAACCAAAAAATATGTTCGGAGTAAAACTCAAAGTCGAATGATGATTAAAATTCTTCTTTACAAATGTTTTCAGAATTAATAAAATATGTTGTTTTCCAAATTAATAGAATATGTTGAATAACAAATATGTATTAATGACTAAAACATAAATGGTAGTGACAAATAAAATAAGTTAATAGTTATCATATACAATTGTAAACGTCATAATAATAATAATATAAGTTTCAGATCATTGTTTAAATATCTATGTATAAAAATTATGTTTCATGAACAAAAAAATTCCCTCTCAACATCAAGTTGACTAATTTAATAAACTGTATATACGTTACCTTTTCATATTGGAACGTGTAACCTTGTACCAATGAACTTTAATTACCGCCAAAAAATTCAAAGACACTCTCAATAAATAATATGTGAGATTTTATTGATGATTATGAAATCTATGGAACTGCATTCACACATTGATATACAAGCTAATTACACCATAAGGTAGTCATGTCTTCAATTATACTTTCAACTTTGCAATTGTTGCAGCTGAAGATGGTTATTATTTAGAATGCGTGTTGAACAAGCCATGGTCACCGCATGTCTATACTCTTGTCTGCCTTCTTTGATGGTGATGGAGAACTTAAGAATGAGCACGTCGAAAACACTGTGGCGGGCAATCTCGAGGATGCATATATATTTTAATTTCTAAATATCATTTCATCATGTTTTCAAAATTCCCCATTTACGTCTTTCTAATCGCTGAAACATGAAATGTAGTGGCCTTTATCGCTGAAACATGAAACATTGCAGGTTCCTCTTTAGTTGCAAAATCTACACATCTGGGGTTCCACGTTTTCAAGCCTTCCGAATTCTGTAGGACAATTGAAGTACCGTCAAAATATTAGCATATCGGTGGCTTCCCTGCTCGAAGCCGCACTCAAAATTTTGCTGGAAGAATTTTGTGAACTACTCCTTCATATACTTAGACATATGCAATTGTAGCAAAACGATATCCTTTCTTGATTCTTCTGAAAGGCTAACAAACCTTTAGCACATTGAATTGTATGGTGCTTCCAGCTTGCAGATGCTTCCTAAATCTTTTGAGAATTTAATTGGACTCAAAAGTCTAAATTTGACCTTTGCCTCTTTTTTACTGTGTCCAGTGCCACACTTGGAAATATTAGTACCCTGGAACATTTAGAAATCTCAAATTATAGCAATGTGAGAGAATTTGCTCCCAATTACCAGGTAGATTGGAACTGATGCAATTTGGAGGTTTTGTCAGTTGGTAAAGATTCAATGGGAGTGCTGCTACCTTTTTCCTCACCCAGCAGCTTGAAAAAATTTCTCTCCATGAAGCAACTAGATTGAAATACTTTCGTGATGACTTTCTACCCTTGGCAACTACATGCCAGGAAAGTTTTCACTATTGCATGTTTACTTAGTACATTTAAGTAGCAATGTGGAATGCAAAGAGGGTTCGGGTCAAACTTAAACTTTAGGATATGATGATAATGATAATGATAATAGGTAAAAAGGAAAAATCAATAAAATCTAATTTAAAATAAAATTTAACAATAGGTAAAAAGGAAAAATTAATCAAATTTAATTTAAAATAAATTTAACAGAATTTAAGTAGGGGAGATAATAACTATTCATCACAGTTCTTTGACATACTCTTAATTTCCATCTATCTATATATACTAACTAACCAATCTAGATCCATCTTAAAATCTCACGCATGGACTTTCTAGCCTTCTGATATTATCTTAAAAAAGACAGAAATATAAAATAATAAAAAAACCATGTAAAAAATATTTTAAAAATCTTTTACAAAATAAATTATTATAAAATGGTATTAAGTAATTACAAAAGCATAACTAAAACAAAAAAACTATATGAACAGAAAATAATAAGATATTTAATCTTTAATAAAAGAATAAAAATATTAAAAAATTAAAAAATCTTAATAAAACATTAACTAAGAAAAAAACAAAATTATTTACTTTTACTAAATTGGATACATAAATGTGTGAAGATAAATTTTGATTCCTAAATTTAATGAAAGTAATAATATGATTGAATTTTTCATTATAAGACATTTTATGAATATTTTAATCCATTAATGTTTTGGACCATAAAAATCATAAAACTAGAGAATTTGTCTTTTGTTTTTGTTATTCATTAGCTCCTAAATCTCGCATTGGAAAATTATTTCCATAAAACATGGATTTTAAGCCTTAGTGTTCCAGGAAGAAAAGAAACTCTCCAGGAAGAAAAGAAACTCCTTTATTAATAAAATTATCATGACTATCTTTCTTCTAACCCATTTATATGGAATTATATTGAAAAAAAATAGCAAACGGCTAAGAAGTTAGGATAAAAGCTTTAAGGTCTTATTGTTCTAGGAAGAAAAGAAACTCTTGTATTAACAAAATCATTATGATTATCCTTCTTCTAACCAATTTATATAGAACTATATTGGAAAACAATAGAAAATGGAGAAGAAGTTGGGATAAAACGTTTAAGCCTTATTCTTCTATGAAGAAAAGAAACTCCTTTATCAATCAAATTATTATGATTATTCTTCTTCTAACCAATTTATATAAAATTATATTGGAAAAAATAACAAAGGGCAAAAAAATTTAGGATAAAAGGTACAAAGATCAAGGTAGATTTAAAGCTATCAACCATGGACCCATAATACTGTTGGCATTATGATTCAAGTGTTGTCCTTGATGGCAACTCACTCAGAGGTTGGTACAGATGCTCAGAAGTTGGTACAGGTAATGGCAACTTAATCAGAAGACAGATCCTAGTACAACTTACCAAGGAAGTTCATACACGCAGGTTTGTTAAGCCCAAGTCGCGTGTACACGCAGGTTGGCTTCAGAAAAAGCGCGTGTATGTGGAAAAGTACCTTTGGTCCATGGCGGTTAGTCCTTGGAAGTTGTGCCTATGGTTTCGGACCATTGTATCTCGACGGGCGTGTCGATCCCTAGTTTTGAAGTTGATGGTATTGTGTTTCTATGGTTTTGGCTCTTGGTATTGAACAAGGCCTAAGGCTATATAAGGAGAAGATCACTAGGCAAAGATATGTGTGTGGGTGTCTGACGCAGTGAGAGGATCTGGTATTACTGGTTATCTGTTCGGGACGCTTGGCAAGGGTCGGATCTGACAGCAAAGGCAGAAGTAATCATTTCTAGATCTGCACGCGGGTTGCCTTTGGAGAAAGCGCGTATACACGCGGTTTTGGTACAGTGAAGTAGCGTATGCATGATAAGGGTTGATATTTCAGGTTGTTGCTGATTCTGGTGGTTGTTGCAGAGTTCTAGATTCTGGTTTGGGTTCTGTGTTCTTGATGACAGGGTTTCAGTGATTCGGTATTGGGTTGTTTAATGAATTATGATGCAAGTATAAGTTGATGATTGTATTGCGGTAATGTTTGCTTTGTACTCTTGGATCCAGTCTGAAAATTGATGAAACGTGGTCCCTGAAGGTTGTAGGGTCAGCACCTCCGTACTAGTAAATGGATCAGCTAGTACAAGAGCTGAGGGAGTTGTAGCTCCCTTCCAGAAGTAGTTGGAAAACGAAAGAGAGGGTTGTAGCCCTCTGCAGGTTGTAGCCTGCATACTGGTAAAGGACTGCACCAGTATATTGTAAAAGAAGTTTCTCATTAAAGAAGAAAGAGACGAATTGCAGCAGGTGGTTTTCACCCACATTGGGTTTCCACCTTATATCATGGTGTTCATGTGTGTGGCTCTTGTGTGATGTTCTGTTCTGTTATACTGCACCTGTTTACTATTAAATTGCTTAATAATGTTCTGATGCATTTACTGAAGATAAGATTAACTGAATCATAAGATATCTGCATATACGCTAGTTGCTTTAGACACAGTCGCGTGTACACGCGGATTCACTTAACTGAAGTCGCGTATATGTTTCTGAGTATGAAATTGAAAAGGTTTTATTGATCTGATAATACTAATTCACCCCCCCTCTCAGTATTATTTCCAACAATTGGTATCAGAGCAGGTCCTTCAGAGGAAGCTTGATCGCTTGAAGGAAAAGATCCATCAAAATGGCTAATCCAGAAAGAGAGGCACACATCAGGCCACCAGTCTTTGACGGGAACAATTTTACTCACTGGAAGATAAGAACCACTGCATATCTACAGTCTCTTGGAGCAGAAGTTTGGGGACTCGTAGAAGGAGGATACAAATTCCCATCAGCAACTCCTACAGATCCAGCAGAGAAAAAGCAATATGAGCTCAATGCCAAAGTAGTTAATGTCCTATTGAGTACTTTGACTCAATCAGAATTTATGAAGATCATGCATCTCAAATCAGCTAAGGAAATATGGGACAAAATCGTTACAAGCTACGAAGGAGATGATCAGGTAAAAATAGCGAAGCTTCAAACTCTCAGAATCCGGTATGAAACTCTTAAGATGCGAAGTAATGAAAGCGTAGCTAATTATTTCCTGCGTATGGATGAGATTGTGAATTGTATGAGGGATCTGGGTGAAGAATTTGAGGAAGTTGTCTTAGTTCAAAAGGTTTTGAGATCTCTGTCTACTAAATTTGATTCTAAAGTATCTGCCATAGAAGAAAAAAAGAATGTGCGAAAAATTACCATGTCACAGCTTCACGGGATGTTAACTGCTTTTGAAATGCGACAAGAGGTACCACCAGAGGCCGCATTCGAAGTGTCAGAGGAAGAAGATGAGGTAAATTTTGTCAAGAATCTTGAACGGGGAACTGGACGGTTCAAAGATAAGCTGCCTTTCAAATGTTTTCTATGTGGTAGAGTTGGTCACTATGCTGCTAGATGTCCTCATAACAAAGAAAGGATATATGAAGAAGATGGTAGAAGCTATTATTCCCATATTAAAAGTTCATTAAATGATAGTGAAGATATTAGAAGTCTCATGGCGCACAAGAAGAAGAATGCTTCATCCAATAATAGCGAGGATATTAAAAGTCTCATGGCACATGAAGAGAAGAATGCAGAAACTGAAGAAGATGCCAAATTAAAAGAACTATTGGAAACAGAAACCAGGGTAAGGGAGAGATTGCAGGATATAGCAAAAGATCAGAGCACAACTATTCAGAGACTTGAATCAAAGATCCTCTCTCTAAAAGAAGATCTTGAAGATCAAGAACATGAAGTGATCAAACTAAAGCGACAAGTGGAAGAAGGGAGAAAAGGTGAAGAAGACCTAAGGAAGCAGTATCTGAAAAAGGAAGAACAACATCAGGTTGAGGTAAATATCTTGAAAGGTAAACTAGAAGAAAAGGATAAGCTCTTACGATTTCAAGATAGTTCTAAAGTCTTGGATGATATTCTTAATAGTCAAAGATCTCCTGCTATCAAGACTGGTCTTGGTTTTCATGAATATGGTGAAGGTGAATCTAGTTCACAAGGTGAGGCAAGAAACTCTAATGAGAAATCTGAAATGCTCAAGGAACAACCAAGGAAAGAAATTCCTCAAGGAAGATCCTTTACTCCTAACTATGGACGTGATAGACGATTATTTCCTCCGCTGAATAATGTTGAATGTTATGTATGTCATAATCTTGGACATGTTGCAGCCAGATGCAGAAGTAGAATGGTTCAAGAAAGATCATCGCATCCCAAGTATTTCAGAGGGTATTGCTTTGCCTGCAATGCATATGGACACAAAGCAATTGATTGTGATAGAAGGAACATGAAAAATATAAGGTGTTATACATGCAACAACTATGGGCATAAAGCAAGGGAATGCAGGAGCAGATTTCAAAATTCAAGACAAGGGGACCATACATCATCACAGTTGCAGGAATTGAAGAAGACAGAGACAGAAAGGTGTGGGACAACTCAGTCAGCTGACATAACAGACACAGGGGAATCTGAAAGTGATGAGATTCAGTATTCCATCCTGCATACGCTGAAATAATGAAGACAAGTCGCGTATATACGCGAGTTACAGGCTGCAAAGTCGCGTATATGGAGAAAGGGCAGCAGAACAGACCCAGGTTCAGTCATGGTTGGCTCAGGCTCAGGGGGAGCAGAACAGACTCAGGAAATGGTTCAGACATGGTTGGCTCACACTCAGGGGGAGAATATTCTTCAAATAATGCATTGTTGGCATTATGGTTAGAAGTTGTTGATAAAGTCTATGAAGCTAAATGATACATCTTACTGTTTAGGAATGGGATTGCAGGCTGATGCTTATGGTACAGATCATGATGCTGTTGGTGGCTTTCATAAGTCTTGGTCTAGATATTTCGTCTCTATGTCATGTATCTCTTGTGATATCTCTTTTTATGGTGTCAAGGTCATGTAACGGCCTATGTTGGTTTCCCCACTATGCCTGGGATGAATGATGAATGTATGTTGAGTCTTTTGGTGATAGGAAGGTCTTCTATGATGTATAAGTCCTTGTTCTTCTTGAAGAACATCTTTTGCAGATCTTGCCTACAGTCAAGGGGAGCATGAACAGCACAATTCAGCAAGAGCAGGATGGATAGATTGGTACACTTTGGCATACACAAAGGGGGAGCACAGTTGGAGATTTCAGCAAGTACTCAGGGGGAGTATGGACAGCAGAAGGTATACCAAAGAAGAGAATATCTTGGTCCGCCCTTTGCCCTTGATGTCAAAGGGGGAGAGTGACTTGGTGTAGTGGTTGCCATCAAGTCCAAAGGGGGAGATTGTTGGCATTATGATTCAAGTGTTGTCCTTGATGGCAACTCACTCAGAGGTTGGTACAGATGCTCAGAAGTTGGTACAGGTAATGGCAACTTAATCAGAAGACAGATCCTAGTACAACTTACCAAGGAAGTTCATACACGCAGGTTTGTTAAGCCCAAGTCGCGTGTACACGCAGGTTGGCTTCAGAAAAAGCGCGTGTATGTGGAAAAGTACCTTTGGTCCATGGCGGTTAGTCCTTGGAAGTTGTGCCTATGGTTTCGGACCATTGTATCTCGACGGGCGTGTCGATCCCTAGTTTTGAAGTTGATGGTATTGTGTTTCTATGGTTTTGGCTCTTGGTATTGAACAAGGCCTAAGGCTATATAAGGAGAAGATCACTAGGCAAAGATATGTGTGTGGGTGTCTGACGCAGTGAGAGGATCTGGTATTACTGGTTATCTGTTCGGGACGCTTGGCAAGGGTCGGATCTGACAGCAAAGGCAGAAGTAATCATTTCTAGATCTGCACGCGGGTTGCCTTTGGAGAAAGCGCGTATACACGCGGTTTTGGTACAGTGAAGTAGCGTATGCATGATAAGGGTTGATATTTCAGGTTGTTGCTGATTCTGGTGGTTGTTGCAGAGTTCTAGATTCTGGTTTGGGTTCTGTGTTCTTGATGACAGGGTTTCAGTGATTCGGTATTGGGTTGTTTAATGAATTATGATGCAAGTATAAGTTGATGATTGTATTGCGGTAATGTTTGCTTTGTACTCTTGGATCCAGTCTGAAAATTGATGAAACGTGGTCCCTGAAGGTTGTAGGGTCAGCACCTCCGTACTAGTAAATGGATCAGCTAGTACAAGAGCTGAGGGAGTTGTAGCTCCCTTCCAGAAGTAGTTGGAAAACGAAAGAGAGGGTTGTAGCCCTCTGCAGGTTGTAGCCTGCATACTGGTAAAGGACTGCACCAGTATATTGTAAAAGAAGTTTCTCATTAAAGAAGAAAGAGACGAATTGCAGCAGGTGGTTTTCACCCACATTGGGTTTCCACCTTATATCATGGTGTTCATGTGTGTGGCTCTTGTGTGATGTTCTGTTCTGTTATACTGCACCTGTTTACTATTAAATTGCTTAATAATGTTCTGATGCATTTACTGAAGATAAGATTAACTGAATCATAAGATATCTGCATATACGCTAGTTGCTTTAGACACAGTCGCGTGTACACGCGGATTCACTTAACTGAAGTCGCGTATATGTTTCTGAGTATGAAATTGAAAAGGTTTTATTGATCTGATAATACTGATTCACCCCCCCTCTCAGTATTATTTCCAACAAATACTAATTCATCTAAGATCATATAAAATGAAGGTAGTATTCATAAATTTAATCTAATATGTTTTTTTTTTATTTGGTTGATTTTAAGAAAGTGTTTGGTAGAGTGCTTGCAATTAATTTTTGGAATAGATTAGCAAAGTTGAAGCTTTGTTTTGAGTTGAGTGTTTCTGTGATAAATGTTGTATAAGAGTGTTGTTATTAATTTTAAGAATATAAATTGTTGTTTGAAATAAATAAATTATAATATAGAAGTTGAATAATGTTGTTCTATATCGGTTGCTTTCTTTGAAATTTACGTTTACATGATAAATTCATCTTTATAAGAAGTAAGTTGAACTCGCACTACTTTGCTACAATATTCATCATATTTATTTTATACACTAATGATATTGTTCTATGGCAAGGTTTCTCTTTGATTTAGAAAACAACCAAGAGTATTTAAGGATTTTTGTTCTAGCATAGGTGTGAGAGTGAACATTGACAACACAAAGTTTATGATAATCAAAACAAAAAGATCACCTATGCTAATTTTATTTAGGATGATAATAACTTAAAGGAATATTTTCATAGAAATGTCTTAGAGTAGACCTTCATTGCAATATTGGATCAAACTATAACATTGACAAACTAATTAATGGATTTTCCATGGTAGGAAAAAAGGCATTTTGAGGCTCTTTTCACATCACTTGTGTAAATGGGATGTTTTGGACTATAAAATCTCCAAAGAATAAAAATGAAAGAAATATAAAATATTTCATAAAAGAAATGCAGGTTATTTTATCCTCCTTATATAAGTTATTCTTTCTCCCATTGAGAGTGTGTCTATGAGTAGGTAACTAATGTAAAGACACAAAAAATCTAACATGAAAGAAGGAAGATTTCCAATTATTACTTCAAACTTAAGTCAAATCCACTCATAACATAAAAGTGGTTTGTATGATGATTTCAAGGCTTGGCCAAATAATGAAGGAATAGAGAGAAAGTCATTATGAAAAATGTTGATACCATCAAGGATACTATTACATTTAAATTTAAGGAGAAATTGTAGTACTATAAATAATTATAAGATAATAAAAAAATTACAATAGATTAACAGCTCTAAGATCATAATTATGATATTATCTTTTTGCTATCAATAACACAATAAAAAAAATCAAAATTAATAAAATAAAAAATCCTCTCAGCCAAAAACATTGACTCAATTTATCTATTTATTTTTTTCTAAGTAAAGGCTAAATCTATTAATAAAGAGAAAATATTTACATGGAGGTCAAGACCTCAGAGGAAGCCAACGCCATCCAACAACACTGACCCAGAGAACATAAGACCGGATAACTAGATGACCAGATAACCCAATTCCCGGATTGAGATGACCCAACACATAATTCCCAGAATCCGTACATACAAAAAATGCTGGCCAAGATGGTAAACAACATTACAAGGCATATGAGAACTATAGCCATGATAATTTTTGTGGTGCCCTGATAACCATATGCAAAACTGAACAAAAACAAAGGCCTGATAAAATTGCCGAGCCAAAACCTGATACAGAGCATATGACCATGAGAGCTAATATCTATGCTGAGCCAAGACCTGATACAAAACATGTTGACAAAAGCCAGAATAGCATAACACATAGGATAGAAGAACTAGAAGGGAAACTGCAACATCAGGCGAGGTTCCAGAGGCATCATGCATTTTGCAGAGGGTCTCGAGCATCCTTCTCCACCTGGCTAGGAAAGCCCATCTGCGTATCATCGACATTGTCCCCGGTGCCCGTGTCGCTACCACCTGGAGGAGCTGCCAAGCACAGATTGCAATCTGATGGGTGCGCAGGATCGACCGCGGCCAAATTTTCCTGAGCATTATCTTCTGGATGCTTAGGGACATCAGGAAGGTTCCCCTCATCCTGCAAGTCACCATGATCAAACACAGTTCCTACAACTTCTCCCTGGAGCACGCTATCATCCTGAGACTGCGAGGGTGAGGTATGGACAGATACACTGGGCCTGTCTTCTTCCTCAGCCAAAATGACAATAATGTTGGCTGAGAGAATCGGTCTGTTGAGATGATTGTGGAATTTAAAGCAGGTGGTTTGGAATGAATTATGCAAGAAGGGCTTACCATGATCAGAGGACGGGGAAGCCAAAGCCAAAGGTATGATGTTCTGGGGAGCAGGCTGAGAGAGTTCGCGGTTTCCACCGCCGCCTCCATGGCGAGAGCAACCACAGTGACGCACCATCGTCAGGGGAACAAAGAGACCTGAGGGAAGAGATGAACCGGGCCAGACAGAGCAGGATCGAAGGTGGGAAAGCCAGGTAAGGACCTTACACCGGAAAAGCCAACAAGCTACCAGAGCAACACCAGGATGCAAGAATAAGGACAAGCTGATGAAGAGAGACCCGATAAGAATGACAGCAAAAACCACAGAGGAAGCCATGAATATAGCAACCTGCGAAGAGTCTTGAACAGGGAGCGCATTCAATTATGAATGCTTGAAGAACTGCAGGTACTGAGAGTGATTCATTTCATCCGCAGGAGGAGATTGAAGGCCGTGCAGGATTGCCAGGTGCAAGTCCACATGCCGGCTTGACATGAACCCACATTGATTAAGCTTTGAAAACACCCGCAATTTATTAAATTAATCCTTAAAATATTTTAAATTATATAAAAAAATTTAAAAATTCAAAAAAACAATTCATAAAATGTAAAAATAACTTAAAAATTAAACATTATTTCTATATTTTTAATAATTAAATATATTTTTTCCATTATCAAATTTAATAAAAAATAAAAATAGCTATAAAAATAAAAATAGAAATAGAAATAAAAATACTATTTTTTCATGCGAATGAATGAATTTCACAACGCATATGAATGAATTTCACAAAGCATTCCTCTGATGCACCTTGTACCTTATTTCTAATGTCTCATAGCATCACGTAAATCACCCGTAATCATCCATTTATGTTAATATACAATTATTCAAAAGAATTTAATCTTTCACGTTTTAATATACCTTGGGAATTTCATCCATTGTAGAAAGGAGATATACTGTGCATACCGTGTAGCTAGGATCATCACTAAAATGTGCATGTATTACAATATGTAATACTACTAAAATAATTTGCAATGCAAATGATTTGCAGCCATCTTCATTTTGTGCTTATGGTTTTGTGTATTTGGTACATTTCATTTTCAATATAAATCTTACCACTTTGTCAAAATATATGATTTTAAATGTGACATCATCACATATGGGTGACACTAACATATAAGGATGACATAGTTTCACGTTAACATATTGGAATTAGCACTATAAACATTTTCTAAATATTTGAATGTTGCATACCTTTAAAATTTTCTCTCATATGACAATAGCTCTATTTAAGAGCGTCATTCTTATCCAAATATTTGAATGTTGCATACCTTTAAAAATTTCTCTCATATGACAAATAGCTCTATTTAAGAGCGCCATTCATAGAGATACCATAACCTTTGGAATAGTTTGAAGTTTATTTTTAAGGATTTTCTTAAGGTTTTAATGGGTAAACAAAACATGAAGTTATTTGGAAAATGAAGATGTTGATAACCAAAATAAAAATGTGCATATAACATAAATGAGTTTATGTCAATATAATGTGAATGTGTTTATTTCAATTTGATATAAATATTGGCACACTTAAACACATTTAACAATAGTGAAATATTATCAAGTATAATTAGTTTAACGAATTATAATGAAAAATAATAACGATACTCAATTTACAATCAACTATAGTTAAACATTAAAAATTATAATAGAATCACTTCAGTTATTTTCAACTATATAAATATGGCTTAGTTTCATCAACCATAGTTTACATCATCAACCATAGTCAACCATTGTTAACTAAAGTTAACAAAAATCAACCTATAATCAATCATAGTTAACAATTACGATTTCTACTCAACCATATTCAACCATCATTCTTAACCATAATCACATGTGGTTAATAATAGTTAACCCCAAAGAAACTCAAACATGACATTTTAATGATAATATTTCTTGAAGGGAGATGAAAAATTATGGATGTGAGAAGTGAAATTATATGGTCGTAAACCTGACACATATAAGGGAAGTCAACCTAAGCATTTTTTTTTCTCTTGTTTTACTTTCTTTTCTTTTATTTTCTTTCAATTTCTTTGAGTTTACACATATAAGTATAATTACATTATTGATTTTATTTTTATATTTAAAAAATAGCTTTCAAAAGTTTGGTCCTAATTTTCACACTCAGAAATTAGTTTTATGTTTCTGCTATAGACTTTGGAAGGATGCAAATTTTATTTGGCTAACTATATCCAAACCTTGTCACACAAACTTTAGCTATGACTTGAAAATACCAACAAAGTGACCATCCATACATATGAGAAAAGGCATAGAATCCAATAATTTAATGAGGAACCTCTATTCCAATGTAGTTTCCATGTAAATACATTGAAATAAAGACATCCTTTACACTATAATATTTGAAATATAGATTGAATAAATACACTAGCTAACTTCTTGGATCATCAATATTTTTATTGTTCATTTCTCCTGTTCAACTCTTCGAAATTTCACTATATGTGAGGTCTATATGATCATTCAAAAAATTCCATGGATCTTAATGATTATTGGATGAAAAAGAGGTCATGATTTTAGTTTAAAATATTTTTGGTTTTTCCAATTATTAAAACCACTTTATACAATAACATTTTAGAAAAATTATGTTTCTCATGTTGAAGGAAAATTTGTGAAAGGAAAATTATGTCAAATAGAAATAAACATTTTTTGAGTGGAATATATCATAAAAAATGAAAAATTAAAGCAATGTGATACATCATGGCCATATCAATTATAGCTATGATAGACATTATATCAAAATTAAAATAAAATTGAAAAACTACAATGTTTTTCACTAAAAAACAAAACTTCAATGTGGTGCAACTTGTCGGGACAATAAGATAAACCTTATTGAATCAACATTTAACACCCAATTTTAAAAGAGGTTTGATGGACATAAAACCAAATCTCCTTCTATTATCTTGTGTTAGTCGAACAATTTATTTAAAAAAACTGCATAGAAAAAACACATTTTGTTAAGTGAATGAGATAGGAAAAATAATTTAAAATAAATTATTGTTTATTGTATCACACTTACAATTACTTTGGCTATGACATTATATCTTGTGCTAAAATTTAATTTTGTCATGAAAAATCATGTCATGTCATATGAATTTAACTCACCACGCCTTTTCACACATTGCTTCATCAAGGAAAAAAAATATTCTCAAGCTTGCCTTTACACTCTCATAATAATCTTAGCTTTAATCAACCAATTTAAAAATTAAACATTTCTAGCCATTTCACATTATATTGGCTTACCTTTTCACATTATATTGATTTACCCTTACACCTCAAAGGGTAATTGCTAGTATAATCTATAGAAAATATCACATGGAAGATTTTTGTGATTAAGATTTGGGAACTCGAATTTAATAAAGTATTCTCTTATTTACATTAAAGAGCTGAGAAAATCATCTCATGATCCACAACCGTATTAAGAAAGAAGCTAGGAATCCCCTCTAATAGCATTGCCTCCTCTCTCTTTTTCCCAACGTAGAAATGGTAATCCTAACCGATGTGCTCTAGCAACGTGGTAAGATTAGCCACACCAATTTCCTTGATCTATGAAGGTCATGTGCTGGACTAAGTATGAATGTCAATTGGATGTGTAGGAACCACGATGTAGTGCTTTTCCATTACAAAGAATTAATATAATGTATTAAAAGTTCAATGAAGAAAACTCGATACTTTTGTATAAGAAGGTCATGTGCTGGACTAAGTATGAATGTCAATTGGATGTGTAGGAACCACGATGTAGTGCTTTTCCATTACAAAGAATTAATATAATGTATTAAAAGTTCAATGAAGAAAACTCGATACTTTTGTATAAAAATTGAAGATGTGGAGGAACCACGATGTAGTGCTTTGGCATTACAAAGAAGCAATATAATATAGTAAAAGTTCAATGAAGAGAAGTTGATACTTTTATATAAAATTCAGAACGGGATACTTTGGGATAAAAATTGAAGTATTTGTAGCCAAAGGATTTGACGCGTATAAAGAGGTGTCTTTTTTGACTTTCGGTTAGAATTGGGGAACACAATTCAGGGTGAGATATAATATCTTTGTTGTTTAAATTATAATTTTGAAAACTAAAATATATTTATTTTTCGGAAAGCCATTCAAACATTCAAATTATATAAACCCAACAAATTGAATAATAATTTTCCTAATTTCTTACTAAATTTCAAACAAAATTGAAGCAAGTAACTTCATTAACCTACTGTAGAGGATTTTTCTAGGTTTGCCCTACTCAAACGATGCAGCAATCTAAGGTAGTAAAAGTTCAACATAGAAAACTGGATATTTTTGGGTGTAAGTAGATTTAACAAAATTATTTGTGTCAGAAATTATATAAACCCAACAAATTGAATAATAATTTTCCTAATTTCTTACTAAATTTCAAACAAAATTGAAGTAAGTAACCTCATTAACCTACTGTAGAGGATTTTTCTAGGTTTGCCCTACTCAAACGATGCAGCAATCTAAGGTAGTAAAAGTTCAACATAGAAAACTGGATTTTTTTGTATAAAGGTGTAAGTAGATTTAACAAAATGATTTGTGTCAGAAATTATATAAACCCAACAAATTGAATAATAATTTTCCTAATTTCTTACTAGATTTCAAACAAAATTGAAGCAAGTAACCTCATTAACCTACTGTGGAGGATTTTTCTAGGTTTGCCCTACTCAAACGATGCAGCAATCTAAGGTAGTAAAAGTTCAACATAGAAAACTGGATTTTTTTGTATAAAGGTGTATGTAGATTTAACAAAATTATTTGTGTCAGCAACGTCCCCACAAGCTCGCGGCAAATCATTGCACTGGTATCAATCTTCATCGGGGCTATAGCGTGGCATAGTGGGTGATACGGATGTGGATGTGGATGTGGGTGATACGGATGTGTATTAGAAATTAAAAAAGGAGAAGCCCAATTTAATTGTTTTATTTTTAATTTTTTTACAATTCAGGTTTTATTTTATTTTTTCCATGAATTTTGTTTTGTTTTATGTTTAGTTTCTTTATCGATTTTGTATATATAATTTTTGGTAGAATTATATTTTTAATTATTGAAAACATAAAAATAGATGAAGTAGATTGAAATAGTTTTCAACACTAAAATTATACAAATCAAATCATTTAAATTTACAATTTCAACCATTATTAAATTAAAAATATATAAACAAAACCAAAAAAATAAAAAGTTAAACTACATGCTAAAACAAGAAAAACACTGGAAAAGAGTCTATAATCTTTCCAGTTGAATGCCCCACGATCTTCATACAAACATCAACAGGCCCATTAAAAATTGAGCTAGCCAACCCCCAAGCTACTCCAGTATAAGGACAAGCAAATGTATCGAGACCAGATTGAACTGGAGAATCTGATATGATCGTGTAAAACCACGGGCTCTCTCGAAGCTTCCGGATAAAAGACGAGGGAATAGATTAGTATTCATAGTCAACCAGGGTTGCGGTCTGCAGTCATACATCTCTTAATCATTAATTGTGACGTGATGTAATGGACATTGTCTTTACTCACTTTTCTGAGTGTTAAATTTATTGCTTTGGCTTGACAAATCATATACACTCCACTCATAATCCAGAGGTCAGAGATCCTCACAGAAAAGCACGTTCAGACAACGCTAAAATTAGCAAAGCCAAATTTCAAGTTTTCCATTTTATTTTGAGCCGTGCAGGGCTCAATCTCTTGGGCATGCGTTCCCCCGGATTTTTAGATTTGAAGTTCTCACTTAGCGAAATCAAGTTTAGTTGTAGACGATTAAGCTAATCAGATTAGGTTAATGTGGAACTCCTTGCAAATTTGCAGAAACGATATGCGTTTCTTTTATTTTGTCAACTTAATCGTTTTCAAATCAAAATCGATTAGGTTAATGTGGAACTCATTGCAAATTTGCAGAAACGACATGCGTTTGTTTTATTTTGTCGACTTAATCGTGTTCAAATCAAAATCGATTTGGAACCGTACGAGGGAGGGTAGCTTTCAATACCAATATATTGATTTGAATTTATAATGGGACGCGTGTAACTATTGGCTATGTTAATAAGATTAAAAAATAGTTACATTACCATTAATAAAAAAGAAAAAAGATTGATCACAAAGTGCCAATACAATATTGATATCAATGGAATGAAGAGACCGTATCAATTTTGAGTAGGTTGCGTGTATAAATGTATGTTTTATATAAATATTTAATTTAATAATTAAGAGTAATTTGTCATTTTTTAAAGTTATAAATAATTATTATATTTTTTGGTCTATTATTTTAAATACGAATTTAGATGCAAATGTTTATTCAAGTTTTGCAGTCTAGAGAATTATATTGAAAAATAAATTTTCATTTGATAAATCTATAATTTTGATAAACTTATATTTAAGATGAATGTAGACTGGTTTTAAGTATTTAAAATAGTGTAATTTTGTTTTACACTTCAATTATTTTTTATTAGTTTTTCTCTTTTCTTATAATGGATTATAATTTACAAATTTTAATTGTTTGACATCAATTAAATTATGCACCCATATTAAGCACTCATATTTTTAACAATGATCTTAATTTTTTCTCTCTCTTAAATGTTCATTATTTTTACTTTTGATAAAATTTATCTCACACAAAGATATTTTAAGGATAATATTTTTTTATGCAAAGCATTATTTTCCATTTAAAATTTTATTATTAAACATTTGTTTTTCCCTTGGGAAAAAACATTTACAATTTACATAATTTATATATACCAATTAATTTTTACTTGGATATATTTTACCTCACATTAGCATTTTAACTATAGTATTTAGAAATAATTATTGATTTTACTTTAACAAAATTTAACTCACACAAAAATAATTTTAACTATCATAATAATTTTTGCTTAATTTAGATACTAATTATTTATCACTTTGATAAAATTTACATCTAAAACACATTTAACTATGATGTCAATTTACTTAATTTTTGCAGGCAATATTTTAGTTCTGCAATTATTCCAATTTCATGCAACATTTCACATATAATAAGAGTTAGATTGTGTTTTCAGGTTTTGACCAATAACCTTATATGCTTTTTTAAATTACACATAAAATATAACCTAATATTTTTTAGGAATGAGGTTTTGGAAAGTTTTATAGCTGGTGAGTTTGTTTTCGCAATGTCCAGTGAAGCATAATTTATAGAGAAATACTTTTATTTCATCACTCTAGGTTGCCAAACAAACTTTATACTTTTTTTGGTTGTTTTTGTTTTTCTTAATTTGTCTACACTTTATTTTCCTTTGTGATTCTCTTTTGCTAAAGGAACTATATACCTCTTTCTTTCTTTTTTTCTACACTTTATTTCCTTTTTCAATAATGTTATTGTGTATATGCATTTGTCGTTAAAAAAAATTATTTTGAAAGAACATATTCAACAATATCTCCATTATATATTGGGTTGTAGAGTGTTGATAGTTAAAGGTTTTTGCGAATAACAAGCACATCTTAATTGAAGATTTTGGCACTGATACTCTTTTGCTAAACAAGCTTTATACTCTTTTTGTTTTCTAGAATTTTGTCTAGGCTTTATTTCCTTTTGTGATCTTTTTTAGAACTTTATACTCTTTTTATTTTTTTGAATTTTGTTTACCCTTTAATTAGGTTTTTGTGATCGATAATATTATTTTGTATGTGTTTTTTTGTTAAAAAGTTTAATTGAACTAACATATTCAATATTATTCTTTATTTTTAATTAGCTTATATATATTTTTTAAATTTGTTTCACTTAATGTTACACATTAAAATAATTCTTTTGTTATTTGAAATAATGCAAAAGAAATTTATTTATTTCTTATTTCAAATTTTAATAAGAATTTTAATAAATAAATGAAATTAGCCAATAGGCTTAGAATAGGTTGTGATGGAGTACTCTCTTTAATTGTGTTAAAGGCTAGTGTAAAGTGATTTTGACAACTTATATGTTTTTGAATTCTTTATAGTTTTTCAAGCCAAAAATCTAACCTATAAATATATCATCTAAATTAAATTAAATATATTTAAAAATATTAAATCTATTTTCACATTAAAAAGACAATCTCATCTTTCTAATATTATAACTTTAATATATTTCCAATCTTATTCATTATCTAAAAAAATCCTCTCAATCATATGATCCATACTAGTTATTAATATTATCTCATTCGATGGTCATTATGATCCACATTCCCTTAAATTAGCTATAACATTCAATTCCACAGTTTCCTATGCTTTTGGAAAACTTCAATCTCTACTCTTTGATAGTTCCATTACTACCTCGAAGTGGTGACTTAATGGTTTGTAGTATTTTGAAATCATATATTTCATAAGAATAAGAAAGATTTTCAATTGATTTTAGAAAATTATATAGAAAATATTTTAGAAATATATTTAAATGTTATATCAAAATAAAAACCTTAAAAATATATATTTTAAAATTGCAATATAGTTTTTATCTAATTTTTTTGTGATTTATTTATTTATTTTTTATTAAAAATTCATAATTAAATTTGGATGTTATGATTTCAAATTTATAAAGATAAATAAAATAAAAATTCTCAATATCTTCTAAATGATTTTTTTTTGGAAAAATACATTTGTATTCACTTGTTTCTATGAAAGAGAGAACATCCTAATTAGCTAAAATCCAATACAAAATATTGTAATATATCTTAGATATAAAAGATTTCATTTTTATTTATAACAACCTAATAAAGCCTAACCATTACACAAATCCTAACTACATAATGAACCTCTTCAATAAAGTGAACTTTTATTACATTTATTAAATACTCACGACTTAGTCAACCTTAGTGAACTTAATCTGTATTACATTAATTATTTTTTTCTCGACAAAGACTAAAATCTATTAACTTAAGATAAAAATAATTTTACAAGTAATCGAGGCCTTAGAACATTCATGAGAGTTCTCTACACAGCAAGTTCGCTTTAGAATGGAAGGAATTTGAGCATAAGCGCTACAAAAAACTAAATGACAGAAGAACATATCAGAGAAGGACCAATAGATAAGAAGATTGTGCATGAGAACATGGAAGCGGGTATCCATTGCGAGTCTGACTGTAAAAATGTTGCCACTGCCCTAGAAATGACCAAAATCGTCAAGCCGACGGAATTGAGCCATGTGTGTCTTCAATGAAACCTGGAAGCGATCATCTGCTTGACAAAAAAAAAGAAAAATGAGACAAAACCGTGCCGCGTGGCCTTAGGCTTCCTTGTCCCCGCCAGGAGTCTTCTCTTCTGCTGGACAGTCACTAACCAAACACAGAACTTCATTGCCGGCCTTATCATCCTCTGGGATCGAAATTGGGTGATTAGAATCATTCAGAGTTCCATCCCCCACAGCAGGGAAATTTTCTACATGGGGCAGAGTGATTCTTGGGCTGTCAATATGGCCTGGTTGATCAACCAGATCTTTCTCCGGGCTACCCATGGTCAATTGCTGCTCGCTGCTCTGAGAGGGCTCCGGAGCGATACAGGCCAGAGGATGGATCTGGTTTTCTTCTTCCGAGAGAATTATGGTGATATGGGCAGAAATCAGAGGTCTATTGAGGTTGCTTTGGAATTTAAAATGGGTGGTTTGAAAAGCACTATTTGGGATTGGCCTACGAGCAGGGCTAGGGGGTTTCACATTCGCATGAGAGGGAGGGGGATTGGCAGGTGAATGTTCAGGGTTCTCAGAGATGTTGGCAGTAGGCCGAGAGGCATCACCATGATGCCCTCTAGGTCTCTTCTTGACACCTTGGTGGACCATAATGAGGAGCGAATGGATGGCCACAGAATCAACAGAAACAACAAATAGAGCAATTAAGAGACAAAATGCTTGAGCCTAAGAACAGGAAATACACACTGAGCAGGTTTGAGAAGGATGAGAGAGCCGCTTACCCCTGAGACGTGCCTGAAACCTGCGAAGCGCGCCTCTGAAAATGAAGACCCTCTTACCTCCCGGAACCTTCGAGGACCAGAACTCAGAGCAAGAGGAATTGAAGCACACCATGAGAGGGAAGAGCCGGAAGGTATTGAATATAACCATCCTTGCCGTGCTTCGAACAGAGTAAACCATAAATGCCCAGACGCCGCCATCTCCGTCGAAATGTTGTCTATCCTCTTTACTTAAGGTGAAGGTCTGGGGAGCCCCGCTGCTTTGCAGCATGCAGTACTCGTTAATAACAGTTGGCATGAGAGCCATTAATGACACCTGTGTCACCCACATCCGAGGGATCCATATTACATTACTTAACCATTTTTCTCTAATGGTTATAGACCTAGCACACCTTCAGGGATAAGTTTGTATTTTGATACGAAAATAGTATGTACAAAATATTTTTGGTAAGGGATGTATCAACTGACCCTAAATGGTGGTATAAGTTAACGTGCAATGACAATAGAAAGATATCTGAATTCAAATAAAAAATGAATGATCTACATGAATGGGATTTTCGGTAAAAGTTTACATTATTGGATTTTCTAAATTAATTATTATTATGTTTTTTTAAATAAAATTTAGATGATTAAATAGGAAGTAAAAATTAAGACTGGTTTTTGTTAGATAAATATGTTTGTTCCCTACACCATGTCATATCGATAACATGCTATTTTGGATTAACCTTTATATTATGCACTTAGTGTGTTTAATAATAGGAAGAATAACAAAGCAATTACACAAAGAAAGGAAATAAAAATATATTATTTATATAATTAATCTAGAATATTTAATAAAAGTTAATAAAAGTTATAATAATTAATTAAGTAAACATGCAATATTAATGTAATATTATAATATAAATTATTTTAAATATTATTATAAAAAAATAATAAAAAATATAAATATGGTTTTAAAATAAAATAATATAAATGATTTGAAATATTATTATTAAAAGGAATAATAGAAAAGATAAATATGGTTTTAAAATAAAATTAAAAATCTATAATAATTTATTATTTTGCTTGTAATAATTTTTCAAAGTGTGTAATATTTTTATTTTTTAATTAATTTTTTTAATGAAAGTTTAATATAAGTCTAATTGTGTAATAAATATTTTTTAGTATTGTAATTGTTTGAAAAAAATATTATTATAATGTTTAAAAAAAAATTGTTTAATTATATATAAAATTTAGCAATTTACTTGATACTTAGTTATTAATAAATTTTTGGGAATCTATTATATGTACTTTCTTTAAACCTCACTATAAAAGAGATTTGAGTCTTGGAACTCTCAATTTTTTCAAGACTCACATTACTTATTATATATTTTTTTAATCAATAAAAAAATTTAAATTTTGTTATAACCTATTTCCATAAAATATAATACAAAATTAAAATTTTTTATTAATAAATGAAAGCTTTAAATTTCTCTGTTACTAATTCCAATAAAAATGTAATGCACAGCGAAAAATCTCAAAATACATTTTATAATCCTATTTTCTTAAACATTTTATAGTCCTATTTCCTTAAAGGACTCCCATTCATTTTATTGAGTTAACATATTTATATAGGTGAATATGATGTTTACCAATATAGACATTCATTTTATTGAATTAACAGATTTATATAAGTGAATGTGATGCTTACTTATGTAGACAAGTGAAAGAATAACATCTATTAATGCAAAGTTTACTGGGAAGATATCAGAATAACAGTCCTATGTTTGGAAAGCCATAAAAAGTTAGATGCAATGGTTTGGATTTGGTCAACTTTAATGTCCCGATATCGAAGCGATCGTTGCCAATTTAAATGCAAAATTCTACTTATAATCCAAAGGAATGTAAAGTTGTGTTGGTATCGAAGCGATAGTGGCCAAGTTAAAAGTGAAATTGTCGGGAATTTCTGGTTATTCCAAACAAAATACAGTGGAAAAATCCTCTGTTTCCACTGTTGGGAATTTTCTGATAAATTCCGAAACAATAGAAAATATGAACAGAGAGTAATACTCTGTTTTCGGGATTTCTGATAATTCAAAAACACAAGAACAGAGCATAAAATAATACTCTACTTTGCCTCAGGATCAAAAACTGATCAAAATAATACTCTGTTTTAACATAGAGAAAACAGAAAAAATCGCTTTGCTGTAACTGGTGTTGCAGCAACGTAAATTTTTGACGTCAAGTATTTTTTGAGTTGCGGTGTAACAGCAACAGAGATTTTTGACGTCAAGTATTTTTCAACTTACGGTGTAACAACAACGCACAAAAAGGAACTTCTATTTATAAACAATAAATCAACTGATATAAGTTCGTCTTCCTCACATAGAGGGATTTTCACAATTCCTATTACAAAACATCTTCCTCTTGACAGAGGGATTCACCAATCTATGCTAAAGAGCATCTTCCTCTCAACAGAGGGATTCACCGATCTATGCTGAAGAGCATCTTCCTCTTGACAGAGGGATTCACCAAGGACTATGCTTAGGAGCACCTTCTTCTTAACAGAGGGATTCACCAACATGCCTTCTTCAGAGGCACTTCAATCAGTGTCTACAAACAGTTGCTGTTACAGCTGTTACAGCAATGGGCAGACAGTTCTAAAATACACAGACAGTTGCTGTAACATGTGTTTCAGCATCTGGCAGATAGTTGCTGAAACACGTTTGTAGAATGTATTGCTAACATAGCGAACACAAAGAACTGTTGTTCATTACATCTTCCTTTTGCACATACGCGCTACAGCGTATTGCCCTGCAAAACTTCACGCTGTTGCGTGCTCCCCTTTGCTCTCTACTACTGTCCCAGCGCTCTGTTTCAGTAACTCTGTCTATCACTGCTGTTTATCATTGCAATGCTGTGCATAAAACAACTTCTTCTAACCTTACGCTGCTGCGCCTCTCTCTTACTTTTCAGTCCCTGCACTGCTGTGCAAGAGGGCTTCATTCATGTGAGCTTGTGCTGCTGCACATTCTTTCTTAAACACACAGAAATTACATTTGAGCGCTGCTGTGCTACATTGCGGAGAGATTAACACTGCTGCTGTAGATTTCATTCATACATTCGCGCTGCTGCGTACATAAAAAAAACTTCTGCATTGCTGTGCATTACAAAGAGAGCTCTGTCTCATCATTCCGTGAGTGACCACCATTCCGTAATAAATTGCTGTGTAATGGCTGATTCAGGAAAAGGCTGGAGCTGCGGCTGTTTAATGGAAGATTCATCAATGCAGAGGTATGGCAGTTGATTCAACAGTACAGGGGTATGACAAAGGACAGGCCCTGCAGTTGAAAATAATATTTCAACGCTCCCCTTTAGTTTCAACTGCTGGGTTATCAGTCATACCAAGGCATTTCCTCAAAAATTCAAAACTTTTCTATCCCAAAGGCTTGGTTAGAATGTCTGCAACCTGCTCCTGAGTTTCGCAATGTACTAAGACAATTTATCCATTATTTACCAACTCTCTGATATAATGAAACATTGTGTCAATGTGTTTCGTTCTCTTATGAAACAAATAATTTTTGGATAATGCAATAGCAGAACTGTTGTCGCAATAAATCACAGTTCCTTTTACCTGCTCTTGGCCTAAGCTCCTTAACATCCTTCTCATCCAAACTGCTTGACATGCTGCTGCTGTAGACAATGCCACAATTGGTTGTTTCTTGGAAGCCCATGAAATGGCTCCTGAACTCATGTGAAAAACATAACCGGAAGTGCTTTTCCAATCATCTACACTTCCAGCCCAATCACTATCAGTGTATCCAACTAAATTTGAACATTCTGAAGTAGTATATAAAATTCCAAATCTTTTGGTACCTTTGACATACCTCAGAATTCTTTTTGCTGCCTGCCAATGTGCTTCCTTTGGCCTCTCCATGAATCTGGAAATTAAACTAACAGCAAACATAATGTCAGGCCTAGTAGCTGTTAAATATATAAGGCTGCAAACAATACTCTTGTACAAACTAGGATCAAAATCGTTGTTGCTGCCCTCTCTGCTGAGTTTTAATCCCATTACTGTGGGAGTGATCGCTCCTTTGCATTCTTGCATGTTAAATCTGCCCAACACTTGATTTACATATCTAGCTTGTGAGATAAAAATTCCTTTTTCATTTTTATCTACTTCTATGCCTAAGAAGTATCTCAAGAAACCCATGTCAGTCATTTCAAATTCCTCTTTCATGACTGATTTAAAATTCTCAATGAGTTGATCATCATTAACTGTGAAAATAACATCATCAACATATAGGACAACAATTAAAATTTTACCATCTTTTTCTTTGATGTAGACGGTGGGTTCTCCTTCACACTTGTCAAATTCATTATCCAATAGATAGGAATCTATCCTGCTGTACCATGCTCTTGGCGCTTGCTTCAGCCCATAAAGAGCTTTCTTCAATTTTCACACTTTGTGCTCTTCACCTTTCTTCTCATAGCCTAGAGGTTGTTCAATGTAAACCTCTTCCATTAACACTTCATTTAGGAATGCTGACTTCACATCCATTTGGTAAACTTTCCACTTATTTTGAGCTGCTATGGACAGCACTGCTCTCACGGTTTCCATTCTTGCAACCGGTGCGAAAGTCTCCTCATAATCTCTCCCATATTGCTGATTGTACCCTTTGACAACCAGCCTTGCCTTGTGTCTTTCTATTTTACCTTCAGCATTGCTCTTGCTCTTGTAAACCCATTTCACTCCAATGACTTCTTTGCCTTTTGGTAGCTCAACCAAATCCCATGTTTTGTTTCTCTCTATGGCATTCATCTCCTCATCCATAGCTTCTATCCATTTCTTATCTTTAATTGCATCTTCGAAATGAATAGGGTCTTCAACATGACAATCTAAAACAAATGAAGAATTCATACCTTCATTTGCTGCTTCTTGTTCATAAATTTCATTTAAATTTCTGAACTTCTTACCTCTTTCATTTGGTGTATAAGTGCTTGAAGAAGCACTTGAATTTCCTCCTTGTGGTGTGCTTGAAGAAGCACTTTCATTTCTTCTCAAGGGTGTCTCTTGCTATCCTTGTGTTGGCGCTACTGTTTGGGGATGCATTTCAGCCACCTCCTCGTCATCTTCATCATGAGACAAACAGTTTTTAACATTCACTGTTTTCTCTATGCTTCCATCCCAAGCTTCCTCCTCAATGAATTGAACATCTCTGCTGACAAAAAATTTCTTGGTAGATCGGATATACAACCTGTAAGCTTTTGATTCCTCACTGTATCCAATGAAGATACATTTCTCCCCTTTGCTATCCAACTTCCTCCTTAGCTGATATGCTATGTGTGCATAGGCCACACATCCAAAAACTTTCAAGTGGGTGACACCTTGCTTTCTCCCACTCCATGCTTCTTCCGGCACTTTGTTCAAGACTGCTTTTGTAGGACACCTGTTCAAAATATACACTGCACAATTTACAACTTCAGCCCAATAATCATTTGGCAAATGCTTTTCCTTCAACATGCTCCTCGCCATATCCATGATGGTCCTATTCTTCCTTTCAGCAACTCCATTTTGCTGTGGGGTATACCTAGCTGTAAACTGTTTGTGAATTCCATTTTCTCTACAAAATCATAGGAATTCGTTGGAGATATACTCACCTCCTCTGTTAGTTCTCAAAAATTTTATATGCAGCCCGCTTTGGTTCTCCACAAGTGCTTTGAAATTTTGAAATTTCTCAAACACTTCATTTTTGTTCTTAAGGAAATATACCCAAGTTTTTCTTGTAAAGTCATGAATAAATGTTAGGAAATATTGGCTGCATGTTAATGATGGAGGTTGCATCGGTCCACATAAATCTGAGTGGATGATCTCTAAGGGTGCCTTTGCCCTTATGCTTTTACCTGATGGAAAACTTTCTCTATGTTGTTTCCCCAAAATGCAACCTTCACAAAGGTTGTCCGGTTTCTCTATCAATGGTAATCCTCTTACCATTCCTTTTCTGCTTAACAAGTTTAGACCTCCAAAATTGAGATGTCCAAATCTCAAGTGCCACAACCAATTTTCATCCTTTGGCACGCTTTGGAAAGCCTCTTGTGTCACTGCTGCAATTTCTTCTTTATTTTTCAAATCTGCTCTTATTCTAAGAGGGAACATTCTGTTCCTTGTCATCTTCACTTCAGCAATGCATCGCTTGCTGGGTGCTCTGTCCATGATGGTGCATACATCATTCTCAAAGAAAACATTGTACCCCTTATGGACAAGCTGTCCAATACTCAAGAGGTTACACCTCATTCCAGGAACATAATAGACATCTGCTATGGTTTTCCTTTCTCCTTTCTTTGTAAATATATTAACTTCTCCTTTTCCCATAACAGAGATTTTATCAGTCCCAAGTGTGACTTGTGATTTCACACTTTGATCTAAAGCAGAAAACATGGCTAAATTTCCTGTCATATGGTTACTACAATCGGAATCTAGAAACCATATATCTTCACTGTTTGTTTAAGCAATGTTACAAGCTAAGAATACATTATCTTTGCTGATATTTTCTCTAGTAATATTTGCATTAGATCTATTGTTCATATCATGATGTTTCTTCTTACATTCACTGGCATAGCGCCCATATTTTTTACAATAATAACATTGGACATTGGATTTTTCATACCTTTGTCCTTGAGCATGATGATGTCCACTTTGTTGGATGTTGCCATGGCCTTGGCTCTAATTTGGATTGCTGCCTCTTCCTTGAGCATTTGCTGGGCTGTTCCTTCCACCTCTGTTTTGACTTCTGCCTCTTCCTCTCTTGTTTCCTCTGCCTTGACCTCTTCCTCTTCCAAAAGACATCTGGGTCTTAAAGGCTTGCTCTAGAGTTGAGTTTTCATTTCTACTCAACCTCTGCTCATGTGTTATCAGTGATGCATGTAGCTCATCAACTGAAAAGTTTGAGAGATCCTTTGTCTCTTCTATGGTGGTGACAATCACATCAAACTTTGAGGGTAGGACCCTCAACAGTTTCTCCACAATCCTCCTTTCTTCAAGGGTTTCTCCATGAGTTCTTATCTGTGTGACCAGACCAATCACATGTGTGAAGAATGAGTCAATATTGTCTGACTCCTTCATGCTCAGATTCTCAAAATCTCTCCTCAGCAATTGTAGTTTTGTTGTATTCACTTTCTCCATGCCTTGATAGGCTGTTTTGAGGGTTTTCCATGCTTCATTGGATGTCTTAGCCGCTGCTATCCTTGGAAACACACTCTGGTCTACTGCTTGATACAACAATACAATGGATTTTTCATCCTTCTTCCTATTTCTCTTCATCATATCTCTCTCTGCCTGAGTTAGGCTGTTAAATTGATTTTCATCTGCTGGTTCTTCAAACGCACATTCAACTAATTCCCATAAATCTTGAGAGATAAACAGGGCTCTCATGGTTATGGCCCAATAGTCATAGTTTTTCCCATTAAACTGTGGGAGCTGGATGTTAAACATACCCATACTAGTGCTGGTGCTAGCCATTCTTTCAATACTTGCCTGTGTAAAAAAAAAAATTCACTGACTGTCTTCACTCTGCTGGTGAAGCTGCTACAGCAATAAACCCTTCCTTCAACTTCTTTGACACTTCAAAGAGCCTGGACTAGCTCTGATACCATGTTGGGAATTTATGAAAATTCCATAATAGACAAACGATTTTCAATTTTCTGAGTTTACTGTGTTAAAAATAGAGTGTTAAAACAGAGCATTTTTTTTTGTTTGTCTGTTATGGAATTTTCATAAATTCCCAACAGAAATTATACTAATAATGCAAAGGAATATAAAGGTGTCTTGGTAAAATGTTGTGCGTGCTGATCTGAGAGATGTCATATCAATGTGTGGCTCATTTAAATGTGAAATTCTACTGGATTTTCAAATTTTCAAGAAGGGGGCATTTTGCTACAAGCTGCTTAAGGATATCATCATTAGTCGAGAACCCTATTAGAGAGCAGGTTATATGGTATCTGAAACCACAAAATTGAGGCGGTAGCTGTGTGAATTTCAGTGGCTGTGTTTATTCAAAACAGGAAAGCTTCAGAAAACTGATAAAATCGTAGTAAAACAGAAAAGTAGGAGGATGTTTTACTTTAAGACTTATTTGTTTCACGACGCAGAATTGATCCATTTCCACAACATTTTGCCAGAATAGAACCCGAAAATCTTCAAACTTTCAAGCTCAGCAGAATGATATAACAAAATATTATCAATTACTTCTTCACTAAAACAATCATCCGAAAATTTCAGATAGGGTAATAATGTCCAAAGCCACCGCCATCTACGCTAGAGCATAGAACAACGTGAGAGGGGGAGGCTGCCTTTTCTTCTTCTGCACGCTGGGCTGATTCCATTCATTTCTTGTTCAAAATGAAAAGAATCCACCGAATCTTTTGGCTGCTTGTAGGAAAATCCCACCAATCTACTGGTAGACTACTATTTTAATATGCGTTGACTTGGGTTTAGGCTTTTACTTTCCCTGAAGCATTGGCAGGGCAGTTTACAATTTCAAATTTCGAATTTGGGTGGGGTGGGTTTACAAGTTCAAAGTTCAAATTTCAAAATTGAATATAAATATAAAAAAATGGTATTAAAGCATACAATACTGAGCCCACCTGATACATCATTTCGTATACTATCATCAATCGAGCTCGCATCTTGTGTTTCGTATGAAGACATTTCATGGCCACTAATATAAAAAAAATGGATACGCCTATGTTACGCATGCCTCCGCGTTTCAATGACCATCAATACAAACAGTCAGATGGATGATCATATCATGAACAACTCCATGACTATTAACTAGAAAGTGCTCGCTTGAAAATTACGTATACAAACTGGTAAATAGATATTAGAGTCTTCCCATGTATCGATGTCCTTAGAGGGTGTATTAATGGGTCTATAAGGGTGGAAATAGGGCTTGCCTTACAATTCGACCTTGTTAGTAAATGGCAATCTTTCCTTCTTTCACTTCCCACCAAACTAGCTCCTTACTAAACGCTGACAATCGCTTCGCACGTGATTATGGTAATGGGCACCATCATATCCATTTTGGAAGTATCCATTTTTCTTCCAAAATGGTGCTGGAATTTTATAACTTAACCGCCTGTCAAATTTGACGGTTTTGGCAATCCGGTCCTGTTTTGATTAAGATAGAATGTTGACAGCTTTTCTGAATTTTTAACCTATTTGACGGGCCAATTTGGCGTCAAATTCCTCTCCAGATTAGTGATGGTCTTTTATTCGGCCCTGTTGGCAACCCTTCCCTCTTGCCGACATCACTCCCCATGAAAATCTCACTTCCGGCCAAACTAGCTCCTTTCTCTACGGAGATGGATTCATTGCGGAATCTTAATATGACCATGATTCTTTTCTGCAAACCAACGGCCAGGGATATGCCTCAAGCATGAGGCCTTTTTCCCTTGGATGCATGGGTGATTTTGAAGGATTTTACAGCTTCGCTGAATGTGTTTGGCAGACTTTTTAAAGTTATTTTTAACTGTGCCTTTTTTTTTTAACTTTTTTCAACAAAGGTTTTAATAAAATAGCGTATATGTTACAAATTTTAAACTTAAAATCTTATTAATTTTATATAGTTAACGGTTGTAAATATATTTTTAATAAAAAAAATAAACCACAAATTATTTAAAGCGAAGAAGATGCCACGGAAATTGTAAAAAAACACAAAAAAAATATTAGATTTTCACAATCACTTTGGACGACTAACCACCATTTTTGGATCCACTCTCAAATCACCTAAAAAGGTAATGATGATTGGTAAGAAGTTTACTAATGCCTACGAGCTTTGGTGTAATGGAAAACCTAACATGGTATGAGAGCCTTGGCCCAAGACTGATTGCCCGATTTGCGTTTGAGGGGGGTGTTGGATTTTCACACTCACCTCATTGGGAATCGATCAAGTGGACTAACTGCCAGTATGGGATCCACCCCGAGACCTCTTAAAAAGGTAATGACAATGGTTTGGAACTTTACTAATGCCTGCGGGTTATGGTGTAATGGAAAACCTAACAAAAACTGCCCAACTTTTTTTTGAGGGTGTTTCCCAAACTCCTATGTAGGAGACTCTCGCCTTTCTCAAACACCACAAAGTAGGGGGTTTTTGCTACCCTTGACACCCCCCTATGACCCCATGTTCAATGCAATACAAGGTACAATGCATGGAGGTAGTGTATAACACATATTAAACATTCTCTCACGTTTTGCATAGAGAAGGTCATAGAAGTACATGATAAACAATCAAGGCTAGTAATTCTCATTCTTTTTCTACATCAGGAGACTTTTTGAGTGCTAACAAATTTTGTCAATGAATCTGAAACATTCTTCAAATTGTTTTCCTTTACCAATAACACCTTCTTTCCTTCAATTATATCTCTCATAAAGTGATATCAAACATTAATATGCTTTGTCTTATAATGATATGTTGGGTTATTTTCTACGAAAATTGCACTATGACTATCACAATCTATCCTCACACCTCATTGTATCAACCCAATATTTAAACATAATATTTGTAACCATACAACTCCCTTGCTTGCATGAGTGGCTCCCATCTATTCAACTTCTGATGTGATTGGAAATTGGATGTTATCCATGGTTTCCATCGAATCAATGTGATTAACCTTATATTTTTCCATTCACACATAATGGGTCTGACAAACCATGGTATTCACCCATGGCATTCACCAGGGTATTTAATATTAAAACATATAATGCAACTACATAACTCTTAAGTGAAAAAGCACCCTGATATAACATAACTACAAGCTTCCACCTTTGTAAAAGCCATTAAGTTTCTCATTATGTCGTTTTCTAACATTTGCACCATTTAATAAGAGAAGTGGGCTTTTTTCATATTATTATTTCCTTTACATTGTTTTATATATGCTTCAGACCTATTATATTGTCAATATTTTGTCTCATTCCTCATACAACCCAAATTAGTGGTATAAGAGCAATCTACTCCTTATGGTTTTTCAACGCATCTCATTGTCGAGGTCAAGGTACGAAGACTTTAATCTCAAACTAATTTCCCTTAAGGACAACCACGCTCATCAACGCAAGTGACCTCCCATGCTAAAGGAAACGAGTGATGATGGAGTAGGAAATCCTATCATGTTATTGCTCGAGGATGCACTCACGCAACAGAGGAATGAGATGAGAGACAAATTCACCCAAACCCTTCTGTGACTGTTAGTAGCAACCAAGGCACCTTCAATGAACAAAAATTTTTTTTGGAGATGTGACACCCTTCAAGGTATAACTTAACTTTGGTATCCCATTATTCAAAGGCTAAAAACATGTAGATGCCTCAAAGAAATGGTTAAATCTATTAGAGGCCTATTATTTTTTCCAAAAAACTTCTAACAATGAAAAGATCACCTTTGTGCCACTCAAATCCTTTCTTCATCTCAAATATTAGTGGTAAGGATACTAGAAGAGGCACAACAAAGACGAGTCTAGGACATTTAATGGAGGCCTTTCTTAGGTTACTTTTGTTGATTCCCTCGAGGAGGAATTATACCCTATAGAAAACTATGATGAATAATACATGAGATGGACAACTTTGTGACAAGAGCGATACTAGACAATGTTAGAGTACACTAATATTTTCTATACCTTGTGCTCAAACATTGGTATCAAAGACTCCAAGAGGCACCTGATTTTGAGGTATTTTAGTGACCTAAATAGGTATATCCAAATGGAGATCGATTTCCTAGATATCTCCTCATTAAGAGGTACTTATAGATATGTTGTAAAACTAGAGAAAACATTGAAGCAAAGGAATAAGAGCGAGTTTAGGTTTGCAAATCAACTCAATATAAGCGTATAAAAGGAGGCCCTAACTCATAGAAAAAGGGACAAATCAAGGAGAGACAACCTCAAGATAACTAACCTAAGTTATAGGAATTTAAGGGTAATGGGAATTCAAATAAATATATTGGAAAGTGGTAGGAGTTCAATAAAGTCCCCTAGCACACGATTGATGGACGTCACTTGAAACAATTATTATCTGTTGAGCTTAAATAAAAGGAAATGGATGTTGGCTCTAATTCTAATTCAAAACATGATAAAGGAAAGTTGATTATTGATGAAAAATGTAGTGCTACCATAGAGATGATGAAGAACCAACTAAAGGACTCAAAGTAGTCAAAGGAGATAGTGTGCCTCTTTCATTTGCAGATGTCGGTTATTGGGACCCCATTACATTTTATTGTTGATAGTGGTAGCTAGAAGAACATGATCTCAACCAAGGTCATTAACTGATTAAAGTTTTCAACAATTCTACTCCTCCAACAACACACCATTGGTTGGTTAAGCCATGAACGAGACATCAATGTCAACAAGCAATGTTGCATGTCCTATAGCATCAAGGACTTCAAAAATGAGGTATTGTGTGATATTTCCCTATTCGAATTTTGTGATCTTCCTCTCGTAAAATCATATATGTGGAAAGACCATGCTATCTACAAGATCCATCAATGTGATGTCATTATTACATTATGGTGTCAGCCCTATAGGGAACCTATGGTAACTACTTCTATTTCATTGATCTCAGCAAAAACTTTCTGAAAGGTAATGTCACATACATTCAAATTTTTCCTCTTCATGGTTCAAGTAAAACAAAAGGTCACTATGACCACCACAACTTTAGCATAATTTCTCTCTATGGAACATAAACATGTGGAAAAATTTGTAGAAGAGTCTATACACCTTACTTACAAAGGTTCCTTTACACATCTAGGTCAACACATCCACATACATGGGATGAAAACCTTCCATATTATTAGCATGTCTTTAACAAAGATCTCTAAAAATATTTTTACAATTATTCAGAGGTCAAACTCACTACTCCTATATATATCACTCTCTTGAATGAATCTTCACCAAAATAGTCCTCCCATGCTTGGTTCATTGTAGATCAAACAATGAATATTGTTGAACGAATCCAACTCCTAAAATAACTAGTTCATGAGGTTTTGCAAAAATATAATTCTAATTAAAGGCATGAACATCGTGACCACTGTGTTCCACACAGGTTTCATGCTATAGTGGATCAAATCATGGATGCCAGAAAGATATCTACCAATAGAACATACAAATTCACCAGGTTGTCAAAGTGGGAAATATTCTTCATCAAGGAAAGCAGCTCACCATGAGTCAAATTCAACAAAATTCTATCCATTTGATGATGGAACTTGACATAATGGGGACCATTTATGCATAACGGGGGGAGGAATTATCATAGTTGAAATTGGTGGCTATCCACCATTTTCATTGAATCAACATGGTTAATCTTTAATTTTTATTAGATTTGACAACTATGAGATACTTCAACTAATTTTTAGCTCTTGTAATATTATTTGAGTGGAAATTGGCAATCATCCACTTTTTTTGTCACATCAATATGATTAATCTTGTATTTTTTCCATTCATTAGTTAAAAGCCCACGGTTTTGACAAACCATAGTATTCATCCATGGTAATTTCTCCTAGTATTCATCCATCACATTCACCATGGAATTTACCCATGGTATCCACACGTAATATTCACCTCTGGTATTTAATATTAAAATAAATAATGCAAGTATATCATTCTTAAGTGAAAAGACACCCATAAATAATATAAATATGAGCTTTCAACTTTGTAAAAGCCATGAATTTTCTCATGATGTAGCTTTTGATATTTTCACCTTTCAATAAAAGAAATTAAGATCTTTTCATATTATTATTTCCTTTACACTATTTTTTATATGTATGTGACATATTCTATTGTCAATATTTAGTCTCATTCCTTAGAAATCCTAGATCAAAATTTGTAATTAAGAGTGACACTACGAACAATATTTTTTTCATCCAACATATTTCTCCTCCAAATATGTTAAGCACATACCCACTTATATATCTTTTTTTATCTCTATCTCTAACCCAATCTACATCATCAAAGGCCATGCATATTGAGCACTATATCAAATCTTTGTCTTCTATGGTAGCACAATCCATAACAAGTGGTGCCACAAATACCTAAAAATGCTCTTTATTGTTGTCCAATGTTCCATCCCCACTTTTGAAATATACATGCTCAATAGTCCCACAACATGTGATATGTTTGTTCTAGTACAATCCATTTTATACGTCAAACTTCCAACTACACTAGCATATAGAATAGGGAATATGTCGTCTTCCTCTTGATGTATCTTCAGACATTGTTTTGAAAATAACTTCACACCTATAATAATGGGTACATTTACTGGTTTATATTCCTAGATATTAAACTTTTGCAATATGTTCTCAAACTATTTCCTCTCATTTAACTCAATCTTCTTATTTTTCCAATCAATTCAAATTTCCATCTCCAAAAAGAAATTTCAACCACCAAGATCCTTGTTGTTAAATTTAGAGTAGAACTAATTTTCTACTTCGTGGATGATTTCCCTATCATTTCCAATTAACAACATATCATCCACATATAATACCAATTATATAACATGATCACCAAATAGATTGAAATACACACAGTGATTCACGTTTTTCCTTGTGAAAACAAGACCTAATATATAAGTATTGAGTTTTTGATACCACGTCCTTGGTGGTTTATTTAACCCATATAGAGAATTTTTTAACCTGCATATCATCTCTTTCACTTCCTTCACCCCAAATCTTTCTGGATGCCTCATATTGTTTTCTTCTTCTATATCGCCATTTAGGAATGTTGTCTTTGTGTCCATATGTTTTACATCAAAATCAAAAGAAACACAAATAGATAAATTAAATCTATTGGAAGCTTAATGAAGAAGGAAAAGTGAAGAAATACAAATTTTAATTAGGAGCATGGAAAACACCAATAGGGAAAAAATAGCTAACAAATCTATTTGTCCCTTAGCAAAACCTGGACAAGTCAGTCATATGATCCTTCTATACTCACCTCCTTGGCCTATTTCAATGGAGTACCCCAAGAATTTTAAAGGCTTCATTACATGCAAAGCATGGTCATGAAATCACAGACATCCAAAACTATTTTCTCAAATCCATCATTATCTATGTAACAAATTTGACTCTTTTACCATGTCAAGTTTAATCTAACCTTCCCCCCTTTAAATGTGACTTAAGGTTTCCCTTGATAAAATTTAGCTAAACTAAAGAGAATATCAAACACCACTCATCTTCAGGTCCTAGTGCCCTTAATTTTTATATCTACGGTGTTTGAGAATCTTACATGTCCTTCCTTTTCACCTACATCTATATATATATATTATATCGATAGATTATTAGGGATACACATGCCTAATAAAATATTACAGTTGTATACCCATTTATGCACAATTACAAATATTTAATTCCATTACAATAATTATTTAATTTCCTTTTATAATTCTCTCACCACTACTTTAGCACATCCCTTACCGTCACCATCACAATGGGTCTCCATAGTATATTTTGAGATCATTTATCTATGCTCCAACTGTTCATTTCCATATTTAGATCTAATCCTGCCAACAATCTCATGAGGATTTCAACCATACCGAATTACCTTTCCAAAGAAATTGTTGAACACACTTCACCTATCATGCCAAATTACAACACAATCCACATACATCATATAGACCATTGAAGGTGCCCCACATATGCTGAGGGCACAAACCACTAATGCCTAAAACTCAACATGATAGCCCTAGATTGAACATTTTCACTACTTGGATAGGCAAGTATAGTCCTTTATATCTCTCATTTGGAACCAAGGATATTCTAATATAGTCATTGGAACATCTATGACATGTGTTCCAAAATTCCCATCATTTTTTTCAATTCAGAACAACTTTGAACATCTTGTACATAGTAATTTCAATTACTGGATTCCCATTTAAATAGGAGCTCAATATACATAATTTGACACAAGATATATCACATAGGTCAATAGGATCTACCACGATTTCAACAAAATTTGAGCATTCTTCTAATTTTCCACCCTCATGTGGCAATGATGACTACCCGCCTACTTGGTGTCCTATGTAAACTTTAAATCATCTTACGGACAAATCCAACCACACTGTTGTCTCCTTGAAAAGTGCATGTCTCAAAATGGAAATTGTGTTCATAGGCATCTTGGTTGATGTAGGGTTTGAGAAATGGAAGCAAAGCAACCTATATATGTCATCAATCAAGATTCGATCCAATGTTGTTGGGGATGAGGTCAATACATGTATTTTGTGTGTGCAATGTGTGAGATGATGGTGTATGGTTCCTACGTGGGATTGTAGCCTCCTAGGTCAAATCCCTCAATGTCCATTTTTTATCAAATGATGTAGTCCTTAGTCAATGCTTGACAACCATTGAAGGAATTGAGTCTTGAAACTTGAGATTATTACACTTCGCTTGGCCATTCTCCAAGGATTTTCCAAACCAAAGTCGCCAACCTCCATGTGGGGCCATGTGAAGCATTATTGGAAATTTTTTCATAGACAAAATGGTCATTGAGTATTTTTATTTTGATAGAAAGGATTGTTCTACAACTTCTGAATAGGACCAAGAGGACTAGCTCACATACACTTGTTTCCCGTGGGAATTGATCTCTTGACCTATACTCTATTGGTTCTATTCTCATATCTAAAACCACATCTCATAGTCAAGCAATAAATAGTGAATCCATTATTAGTGATATACCAAGGCCACTCTTGCTAGAGAGTTTGGGATAAATGCGCTCTGATACTAAATGTAGGTTCTAACTGTACTTAGTTAATTATTGCAAATAGATTCTTAATCAAACAAAAAAGATGAAATGGTGAACACACACATTAACACAAATATTTTACCCTCGAAAAGTTAGACTAGAAATATTTTTCAATGTATTTATTGTCACAAGTTCAAATCTAGTGGAAGGTAGAGTATATAAACCTTCATACACTTTTGCAATCAAAACACAATGCAGAGGTGGGTCCCTTGTCCCACAATCAAGGGGTTCTCATACACCAATTTGGTTTCTCGCTTGGTTGTGACCTTAAAATTAGATTATTATTATTATTATTATTATTATTATTCTATGACATCCATAACTACCAATCCATTTAACCTAGATTACAATAGAACTGTATTTTCTAAATAAAAACTACAAAACCATGGGCTAAATTACTATGTGTTGCGAAACCACTAAAAATAAAAACTATATTCGAAAAGATATCAAAAATAGCCATAATTTTTTTGGGAGCACTACAGTGAAACCCCTATATAGGGGTAGAAAGCTCCCTTGCAAACCTTCTAAGTAAGAATTTGCCATAATTTTTTTGGGGGCGCTACGGTGAAGCCCCTATGTAGGGGTAGAAAGCTCCCTTGCAAACCCTCTATGTAGGAGGGGCTTCAGTGACCTAATGACCTATTTGAATAGAGGGTGTTTGTTCCGCCTTTGACTCCTCGTTGTGTGTAGCACAATATACAATGTGGAGGTACTTGAACAAAAAATATAACACATCTTCAATTTCCATTACTTATTAAATGATTTATAAAAAAATCAAATTTTAATTTACATTTCAATTTGAAAATTAATTATTTACTTATTATTATATTATTTAAATTTTTTATACTTCTAAAAATATTAAAAGAAGCTTATTCTAATTTAATGTTTTTGAAACCACAACAAAAAATTAAGATGGTGCACTCCATTTATTCCAAATGAAAATCTAGATCAGTGAGCCCAGAGGCTCATTCTACAACCCAATATGAGGGTATTGTGTAATTACATCCATTCTCAACTCAGAATTGACACATGTCCCTTTAAAACAATATTTTTAATAAAAAAAATGTGCATTGTAATCTCCCTAAAAAAGTACTTTAAATAAAAAAGTTGTATCCACATAAATGATTATACATAATTTCTTACATTTAATTAAAAGCATTAACAAACATTAATAACCACATTCTAATTGTGTTCACTTAGTTGTTAGTATTACAATCCAATATGAAAATATGTGATAAAAATATTTCACTTTCATTATTGGAATTATAAATAAAGTATTTGGATATCTATATTAAATGATATAACTAAAATTAAGAAAAAAGAAAAATCTATTTTTCTTATAAATATTGTTATGAATAATATATAGAGAGAGAAAATGTGTGTTAATATTGACCTTAGTAAAATATTTAAATGCTAAAAAGGAAAAAGTAATTAAAGGTAAAATTATTTAGTTAGTAGGAAAATGTGTAACTCATTCAATTTTTAATAATAATAATAAATTATTCAAGAATACAATTTAAACAATGAAAAATTACACTTGATCTATATAGAAAAATAGAAAACCACTATAAATGCATCTTAATCCTAGATTTATCAAGCACTAAAGAAAGATTAAATCTATTAGCACATATTTTCTTTTTCATATTTTGCATTTAAAAAAAAAATAGCATATAATACGATTTCATCTCTCTCAAATCTTAATAAATCCAAGTAAGACCTGGTCCTCTTCCGCAATTTCTAATTTAAAAAATACGAAAGTAAAGCAATATCTAATTTAAAAAATACAAAATAGAGCAATTTCTAACGTAAACAGTAAGGGATGCTAAGAAGCAAGTCCCTGCCGAGGTCAACTGAAGACAATATAAAATAAAATCCACAATTGAAAATAATACCAATTTTAGTGGCGTGATACAAATTTTACTCGGTATGACCAAGTCGGGTCATGTTGACATGTTCAATTCTAAATTTTTCCACAGATGGCATCCATGTTGAATCAAATGTAAAAATAACTATAAATAATCTTAACACCGGGCTCATTGAAAAAAGATCCTTAAAAATAACTATAAATAATCTTAACACTGGGCTGATTGAAAAAAGAATCCCAAAACAAGAGATTGCATTATCTAAGAAAATTTCTAATCAGCAGCTTCTAGATCACGAAATATGGGATTTGCAGTAAGTTACTCCGCGAGTGTCTTCACTATACCCTTAACAAGTGCCTGAAACACATTATGTTCTAGTTGGCCGTTATGGTCTTCATCGACACTCGGAAAGATCTGATCATAGAGCAACTCAACTGTTTCATTGGCTTCTAAAAGACTGCAGCTCTGATTTGCTAACTTTACCATCTTTATTCACATCCAACTGCTGGAACATAAGATTTTTCACTTCCTCTAAAAGTTTTTCATCTGCCAGAAACTTTCTCGGTTGCAAGCCATTGAGACTTTCTCAGTTGTAATCCATTGAAGACCTTAATATCTTGGATAACAATGGGCTTTAAAGCCAGGAATCAGGCAGATCTTGCAAGACACCTTGGAGTAATTGAGCAAACTGAGCCTGCGCTAATTCTTTGGTCCCTTCCACCCTATGCTTCTTTAAAATGTTTGTTAGAAGAGAATCACCTTCAGGGGTAACTGTGAACGGAGGAACACCCATATCGACTCCCATTTGAACAAGGGTAGACCGCAACTCATTTATGCTAAACTTGTCACTGTCATCTGTATGAAGATCTGTGAACAGATTTTTTTCCAAAATTACCATTAACATCTGACCAACTAGTAGTTGAATAAAATAGAGTACAAAGTAATATTACATCTATAAGTAGACTAAAATTTGAAGTATATTTTTCTCTTCGACTTCCGCAGGTGCAGTACCTTATGTGTTGTAGTGGTGGCTTCAACAACATTTTCCTTCTGTCATTTTGGAAGGGAAGGTCAGTAATAAAAAAGTGTCTAAGACAAGACAATTGGTTGATATTAATAATGATTTAGAGGTGTTATTTTTGCACATAGATAGAGGTATTTCGTTAGAGATTGAGGCCTTTCATGGGGTTGGAAGTAATGCATCATATGGGATCCACACAGTGGTAAATTTATGCATGTATTGTAAATAGAAGCCACAACCTACTGTACAAGCATACAAGCATCATCAAGGACTATGTTGAGACATTTTTCTTTTGTTGTTTTCCGGCAACATCAGATAGCCATATGAAATTTGCTTGAAGATTGAATTCTAATCTGATTGTAGAAGGCATATTAGAATGAAGGACACAGTACTATCCCATTTGATTATGCCAATGGAGCTGAGCACCTTTACTCCATCATGTTCCCTGATTTTTAACCTGTGACTCAAATGGGTGAATACCAAGAATTCTTAGATGTTTATTTTGGTGCAACTTATTTCTAGCATTGAAGATTCTATGTCTAGCTCTCAAACTCAAAAATAGAGGTTGCAATTATAAAAGAAGCAGTGACTAATATTGCAAGCAATTTCAGGAGTAAACCAATATACCTACCTCATGTCAAACCAAAAGATTCTATGTCTAGCTCTCAAACGCAAAAAGAGAGGCCACAATTATAAAAGTAGTGACTAATATTGCAAGCAATTGCAGGAGTAAACCAATATACCAACCTCATGTCAAACTAGATGAAAGGGATTGAAGATAGATGACCACAGAAGTAGACTTTAGATTTCATGTTCTATTGAGATTTCCATCAGCAGGATGTTTTCAAATTAGTTGATGACATCGAACTGTTTGTTTCCAACAAAGGTCTTTTCACGTTTCTAATTCAAATTTCCAATTACTATTCAAGGGCCAATGACTATGTGAGGGATTAGGCTCTAGTTTAAAAGAAAGCAGCTCTCAAATGATGTCCTCGAGATTTTCCAAGGATATTTTTTTCTCTGAGTCGTAGAGAAGGTGTTTCAGGTGGTTCTAATTCCCCCACTAAAAATTCCCAAGTTTCCCAGGTGTCCTTTTCATGAAAAGGAGATCTTCAAGCCTTGTTCTTCTACAGACAAGGTTTCTCCCCCCTTTAAAATTGAACCTAGTCACTCAAAAGAGAACTTCAACAATTGATGGGATTGGGCCACCTAAGGATTCTTTTTCCTTCAATGACAGTTCATTCATGATATATGAATGATGTAAACCTCTATGGAGGGGGTGTTTTTGTTGAAAACTACAAGGAAGATCCAGTTTTGTCTTAGAACAAAGAGAAACTTATCAATTCTTTGAAGGGTTAAAAAGAAGACACTTTGATCCACAAGTTCAACTATCTTATTTGTTTGTAGCTGTACTAGAATGGTGGATAACACTTTACAGCACTGAGTACTTTACAATTATTTTTCATTCTTGGGGATATTACGTTATCTACTTCATAAATCTTGAGGATAAGAAACAAATCATGGAAGGGCCTTCATTTTGGGGAAAAATTTATATGAAATATTTAGTTCTTGAATTTTGATCTTTTCACTACAACCACGATCACTACTGTATGAATGAGATTTTGAAACTACCAATTTATTTATAGAATGGAGGAGACAAATCCAACAAGCAATGTTGAGGGAATATTATTTAGCTATTGATGAAAGTAGAGAAAATATGATATATTCTAAATTTATATCAGGTTACGTGTAGATACTAGAAATAGACACAAGCAAACCTCTACTAGACAAGGTAATATTGGAGGTAGTAGAAAAAATAGAAGGATGCAGTTGTTAGATTTCTAACATCATAAATTCAAGTGCCAAGTTTTCCAAAATCAGAAATTCAAGTGCTAAGTTTTCTAGGAAGCAGGCCATGTATCTTCTTGTTTCAAGTTGGTAAACAAGTTTAAGATAAGAATGCTAGGGAACACTCCAGTTTCAGCCAAGGATGAATTTCAGAAAGGAAAAGGAGAAGGAAGAAATCTAGTTGACCCTTGGAAGAGGGAAAATGAGACAAAGAAGAGCACTGCAGATAAGGTGTAACTTAAAATCCTAAACTGGAAAGCCAATGGAAGTCTTGTAGAAACAAACAGAGAATTCCCCATGAAAAGGGAAACCAGACAATAAAATCCCAAATTTCTAGAGATTATGAGGCAAGCAAATGGAAATATTTCTTAAACATTACAAAAATAATTCTGAAAAAAGTCCCTTGACCCCACTCAAGGCAAGGGTTGAGTTTATTTTATTGTTTTCTATCCTCCTAGAGTATTGGTTGATAATAACTCTTTTTTCCGTGGTGTAGGAAAACTTATATTAACAAATCAAACCACAATACAAAAGGCCTAAGCCTGAAGACATTATAAAAGAAAGTACCTAATAGAAATCCAATAAAGTAAGAATAACAACAACAAGACTCATAGTTTTCAGTGTGTTCCACTTTTATGTTTGCATTGCATTAATCATCCTGGCTATACTATTGGTACACAACTCACTAAATTGGATCTTCCACTGTAAGAGTCACCACTTGAGCACACTATACAAATCTATTAAGGGGATGAAAGGGGCATTTCTATAAGCATGCCCCACATCTGCTGCATGACAGTCATGTTTTTGGAAACCATGTTTTTGGACACCATATTTCACCAATTATCATGCATTTCTCTACTGAATCTAGCATTTGGTTTTGCCGAGTCCCCATTGCATCTACGGTTCGACATGAAACATAATTGAAAAGACAAGTTGTTGTGCTTGCTTGCTTGGTTTGATCTCATCTTATCACACAAAACCAACTTGATAATTTCAATAATTGAGTCATAAGCTTATTGGATGCCACTATAGCAGAAGTGTCAAACTCACGTATAATTCTTGATGTTGAGCAACAAGTCCTTGCCTGAGCATTGTATGCAGGGGAAGGGGAAGCATTGTATGCAAGGGACAGGGGAAGGGTGGTACCGGAGATTTCAGGCTATGAATTTCCTCATGGGCTTTCCTGTCTTGTGAAGGACAACTTTTTTTGTACTGCAAGTGTTAAAACTGCTACAATGCTTATTTATGAAAAAACACCAAAACCAAAATTTTCTTTCCATCTCAAAGAAATGTCGTCAATTTTATATCACATATTTATAAATTCATTACAGTTGGAAAACATTTTTTGGTCATGTGGAAATGGTCAGATAGACATAGAAATTGAAACTGTAAACTGAATAGCAAGAAGAGGAGCATCCTCGGAGACTAAGGAACTGAATGAGATTCTCGATGCTCTATGTTGATTAGAGGATCTGGTTCCCTGTGTCCCATGTGGGATTGTGTAGGTTTTAACCCCATACAGAAATTACCTGCATACGAATTCTAAAAAAACTGAAAATAAACAATGGCAAGAGCATAAAACATTAAACATATATACACATAGATTTTCCTCTAGATCCAAAAATTGGGACTACTAGATTGATCTTTCATTATATTCCTTTCAATGTTACAATACATATATATACATGTCGAAGCATCCATAAACCCCAATCCATTAACCCTGGATTAGAACACAATCGTAGTTCCCTTTACTGGATCTACAAAATACCAGGGACCAAAAACCATCATCCCCAAAACCATGTGCCAAATCCATGCACAAAACCATAGGTAGGTCTGCCCACCTAATATAGGGTCCAAAAAATATTTCTAGGGGTGCTACCTTGGACCCCATGCAGGTGACCTACCACCCCCTGCGTACCCCACTATTGCGCTCGACGCAATGTACAGGGGGGGACTAATGCCCCCTCATGCATTGGGTAGTCATGGAAAGAATATAACACACACCCAACATTCTCCCACTTGTTGTTTTCTTTCGATAGGGGGCCACAAGAGAGCTTAGTCATTGGTCCAACCCTGAAACACCCATTGTTTCTCTACACCAAGAGAACTTCTCAGTGCTTACAGACTTTGTTAATGCATCTGCAGTATTCTTCAAAGTGTCCACCTTTACTAGCAACACCCTTTTATCCTCAACCATATCCCTCACAAAGTGATACTGAACATCAATGTGCTTTGTCTTTGAATGCTAAGCAGGGTTCATTGGAAAGAAAATTTCACTTTGGCTATCACAGTCTATCCTTATAGCTCATTGTACTAACCCCATATTTGAACACAATCTCTGCAACCAAACTGCTTCCTTGCTTGCATCAGTGGTTGCCATGTATTATGCCTCTGTAGTTGAAAGGGCCACTACAGACTGTCTCTTACTCATCCAACTAACTGTACCTCCAAATAGGTTAACTACACCTCCAAATAGGTTAAAGACATACCCACTTGTAGATATTCTCTAATCCAAATGTCTAGCCTAGTCTGCATCAACAAAGCCATAAATGTTCCAAACTCTATACAATCCTGGTCTTCCTTGGTAGCACAAGCTATAATCACTAGTGCCACGCAAGTACCCAAAAATCCACTTCAGTATTGTCTAATGCTCCTTCCCTAGTTTTGACATAATCCTGCTCAATACTCCCCCTGCATGTGCAATGTCTAGTCTAGTACAAATCATTGCATACATGAGGCTACCAACTGCACTTTCATGTGGAACATGGGACATGTCCTCTTCCTCTTCTTGTGTCTTGGGAAACTATTCAGCAGATAACTTTACACCTACAGGAATAGGAACCTTCACCAGTTTACTATCCTGTATATTAAACCTTTGAAGTATTGTCTCGACATACTTCATTTGGTTTAACCAGAGCTTCCTCTTTGCCCGATCTCATTTAATTTCCATGCCCAAAATATTGTTTGCAACACCAATATCTTTCATGTCGAATTTGGAGGATAATTGAGTGTTCAAATCCTGGATAATTTCTCTGTCATTTCCAACCAACAACATATCATCCACATACAAGAACAGTTAAATAACACAGTCACCAATCAATTTAAAATAGACACAATGATCTGCTTTGCTTCTGGTGAAGCCAAGTCCCCATATAAATGTATCAAATTTCTGGCACCACATCCTTGGTGACTGTTTTAACCCATACAAAGACTTTTTTAACTTGCATACAAGTTTTTTCTTACCCTTCACCGCAAAGCCTTTAGGTTTCTTCATGTAGCTCTCTTCTTTTATGGAACTGATCTTCTTACACCTGGATTTTGTGGCTCTTCATCTTCTAATTCCTCTTCTGTTCTAGGGTCTGATTCTTCCTCCTTTAGCTCAAACTCTATCTTCTGAGGTTCCTTTGCTAGGACTACATGTTTAATAACAACTTTCACGTCTCTAAACACCACATCTCATATGTACACAACATTCCTTGTTTCTTGGTTCTAATGCTTATAATATTTTAAACCATCCTTATACACAATAAAGATGCACCTTTCATATTTACTATCCAACTTTGTTCTTTTCTCCTTTGGAACATGTACATATGCATCACATGCAACACTACAAAAAAACCCTGTGATTAGCATCCTTGTTTGCTTCCTTCTTTTGCATCTAGAGACCATTTTTGGTGATATTTGCATCCATTTATCAAATATGGTGCAATATTTGAAGCAAAATTTGTAGCCTTTTTTACACCAAACCTTGCACCAATTTTAGCACCAGGCCTTGCATGAGGTTTTGCATCAAATTTTTCACCAAGTCCTATACCATCCATTGCACTAGGTTTTGTTCCAGGTTTGCATCAAGTTTGGCACCTAATTTTTTTCACCTATTTTTGTATCCTCTATTGCATCCACTTTTTGTTCCTACACATGTATCATTTTTTGCATCCTCGTTTGCATCAGTTTCCATTTTTTCATCCCCTTTTGCACCAAGTTTTGGGTCAAGGTTTGTGTCTAGCTTTGAATCTACTTTTGTTGCATCAAATTTTGCATCTTGTTTTGCATCCATATTTGCATCCTCATTTTCATCCATTATTGTTTCCACTATTGCATCCACTTTTGTGGTGCCACAATTTGCACCTAGTTTGGAACCTACCTTTGAACCCACTTTTTCTTCTAATTTTGCATCGACGTTTGCATCCTCATTTGCATATATGTTTACATCAAATTTTGCATCTATGTTTGCATCCATTTTTTTATCCACTTTGTGTCAAGTTTTGCATCGGGTTTTAAGTCTCATTTTGCATTGCTTTTGCATCAACTTCTATTGCATCCAATGTTGCACCCATGTTTATGTCTACTTTTGTATGCCTTTTTGCATATTTTTTTGCACCAAAGTTTGCTTATTTTTTTGCATCTATCATTGCATCCACTTTTATTCTACCATAATTTGTGTCATGTTTTGGACCTACTCTTGAAGCCATGTTTTCTTCTACTTTTGCATCAACGTTTGCATCCAAATTTGCATCAAATATTGTCTTTTTCCATCCACTTTTGTGTCGGGTTTATGCATGGGGTTTTGTATGCTCTTTTTCATCTACTTTTGTTGCATTCATTTTTGCATCCAATTTGTTGTCCACTATTTCACCCGCATTTGCATCCACTTTTGCATCCCTTCTTGCATCTTGTTTTTCATCCGAGTTTGCATCTTCATTTGTTTCTTTTGTTGTATCCACTTTTGCATCCATATTTGTTGAGCCACAATTTATTCCATGTTTTTCATATATCATTTCACCCACATTTTCTTCTACTTTTTCATCCACATTTGAATCCTCTTTTCTCTTAGATTTTTCAGCAAATATTGTGTATTCTTCTGTCTCCCCTTTTGCATTGAATTTTACATCATGTCTTGCATCTCATTTTGCACCTATTTTTGCATCTACTTTCGTTACATCCACTTTTGCATTTAATTTTGGGTCCACTATTTCACCCGTGTTTGTGTCCATGTTTACATTGCTTTTTACATCTTATTTTGAATCCAAGTTTGCATCCTTTTTGCATGCAAGTTTGTGTATGTTGTTGCATCCACTTTTGTTTCACCACAATTGCTGCCAATTTGGCACATAATATTGCAACATATTTACTTCCACTTTAAAATTTTTGTTTCCATCCAAGTTTTCATGACTATTGCATTTATTTTTCTTCTCATGGTCAAGTTTACCATTTCTTCACATAAAATAATGGTCACAGGTGCATCCCCACTAAGAGGATTCCCTACATTTACCCCTTGTGGAGGTGCAATATTTTCAACAATTATGATTTGGCATTGTTCCTGAGGTGGGAAAGGATTTTTCAACATAATAGTTCATGTCGTGGGATTTCACTAAGTATTCTTCTCATTGACCTCGTCCAAATATGGACAATGATGTTTCATATGGCCCCTAACACAATTATTACATGGCAACTTTAGCTTTCACTCTTTCTTGGCCCCAACATTGGCTTTTGGAGCTTATGGTTCTTTTCACTCATTCAAAATAGTTTTCTTATTCTTCTTATTTTGACCACCCAGTTATTATGGTTTACCTAGTCCTATGGACTGAACCAAGTTAATGGTGATTCTTTGGGCATAAGTTTTAGCTATCTTGGTTGTAGGTGCAGTCAACATAGGAATATGAGAAATAACTAACTAGTTTAACCTCCCAACCAGCTGAATATAACCCATTATTCAAAATTAGCAGAGTTTGGTTCTTCCATTGTGATTAGCTCTTTTCTACTTCCTTGCACATAGCATAGATATGGAGGAAGGCCCAAACAGTGTTCAATTTGATTCAAGTGTTTCTTTTGGTTCTTCATCGAAAGTTGTAACTCATCGAACATGAGGAAAAAATCATCCTTGGCCTCATTGTAATAGAATTTTCAAATGATAGTAGATATCAACAATATACATGTATTAGTAGTATCTTTGTCTGGTGTGTGCTGTGTTAAGCACGCAATATGCTACCTCTCTAGCCACTTCGATACCTATCAAACATTTGTGCTTTCCTACAATGTCATGCTTCACTGCCATTATTTTTTCATGAATCGTTAGTGAGTGTGGACACAATACAAAGGTGTTGAAGTTTAAACTTTCTATTGGGCTCAAAAGCATTGTTTTATGTAGTGGGCCACTCCATGTAGGCTTTGAGTGCATCGACAATACATTGTAAGCTTGAATCAATGATAACACAAACTTACTGAAATATGAATGTTTGCTTAAGAGATGGAAGTGAAGGCTATTGGAAGCCAAGGGGGAGAGGAACTTGGGAGATGAGGGATTTTCTCAAGGATGGATTCAGAGAAGAGCTTAAAGGAGAAGGATTGTTCCTTACTTGAAAAATTTATCTAAAGTGAAGGAGAAACCTACCCAAACCTAACTATAATAGTCTAAGTGATGGGTTTAGATTTGACACGACAAAAAAGAAAAGAGAAAACAATGTAACTGATGCCTAGGGGATGCACTGGGAGAGAACAATATAAATAAAGGAAACAACAAAGGGTATAAAATTATCCACTATACACAGTTAAAGTAGTATCCCTAGAGAAAAAATCATATGGAATTATTTTATTTGACCAATAATAGCCCTTGATTGCTAATAATTGAATACATTACAAGGCCTTGTAGCTTGAATTAACATCTCCCTTATGCAAATTATGACTAGTTCTTGGAGAAAATGGCCATTCGTACAAATTATGAGTGTTCTGCAGAGGCTTGTAGGTTGATAATGAAACCAATGATGGCTCTAGAAATACATACCCCACCAACATAAATAATATTAATTTCAACTCAGTTGCAACCATTAAATGAATACTAGTTCCAGAGGGATCTAACACCAAATTGGAGTGATGTCAAATGATCCTCCAAGCAACTTCATGATGGCTTGTTAATGACATTAGAGAGGGTGCATGGCCACATCCTCCTATGTGAGTGCTTGATGGGATGATGGCCATGCACTCTCCGACTTGGCATGTCTTAGTCATTCCATCGAGGGGAGATTCATATTTGGAAGTATGACATTTTAAAACTTAAAACTTAAATTTAGTTAGTAAACATATAATAACCTAATACTTACAATAAACTCTTTTTCTAATCATGTGCACACTCCCTCTTTATATATACTTTATGCTATGCTAATTACATTAAAAAATAAAATAAAAATACCAATAAAACGTGTCTATAAAATTCCCTTTACATGTATGTAGTTATATGTATTATAAATATTATAATAAAATTAATAATAAGATTTTGTATAGATAGAGATGTGAAATTTATATATAATACAAATAGTATTATAAAGAACAAGCATATGTCCATCTTAAATACGAATCCATTAAGTATCAAGAGGGATCACATATTTCGACATTTTCTCAAAATTTTCACTAAAAATGAGTCTGCATCTCAAGAGATTTGATCCCTCTTGGCATTTGATAAAACCAATGAATATATATATCTTAATTCCAAGTGTGTCGAGAGGGATCAAATCTCTCAAGGTGCAAATCTTTTTTAAATTTTGGACTCAAAAAGAGGTTTACATCACTAAAAGTTCAATCCTTCTCTATGCTTTGTAGAATAAAAGTAAACATAAATATTTTAATCAATACAATCTCCTTTTGTATTTTACAAATATAGAATAACCTAAATTAATATTAATTTTACCCTACTCTACTTCTATAATTTAGAAAAATAGAATATATCTTCAACCTAAATTAATATATATTTTTGTAATTTAGATAATGAGAATGTACCTTCAACCTAAATTAACCTAAGAATGAAAAATCATGTTGATATCGAAATTAAATATTAATATAATCCAGAATATTTTTTAAGAGAATGACTTCTTCGAATTAATCACAACAATATTTTTGGGGTCAATGTTTCAAACTCATCATCATGACATAGATGGTGGAAATAAATAATGCGAAAATGCTTGAATTCAAAAGAAAAATCAAATAAAAATGAAAGTCAACATTAATTAGTCAAAAATCAATAAAATAAAATAAAATAATTTAAACATATAAAACCATTAAAATAATAAAAAATAACATAAGGAAAAATATAAGTATTAAAAATATAAATATTTATAAAGATGAATATATTAAAATTATAGTATTAGAAATTATTATTAGAAGCAAGAACATTCTTCTCTAATTTAAATGAAAATAAGTTATGAAAAGTGCTATAAACAATGTTAAATGCTCTAGATATTATGTATACAAAAGTAAAAAAGAAAAGTTAACTTTAATTAGTCCAAAAAAACTAATAAAACAAAAAATTATTTAAAAAAATTAAAAGAACATATATATATCTCTTTTATAAATATAAATATAATAAATTATTAGAAACCATTATTAAAAACAACATTTTTAAATTGAATGAAAATAAGGTTATCAATAGTTCAATAAATAAGGTTAAATAGTAGGGCTAATATATAAGTAAATTAGAAATAAAATGGTTTTAAATTAGATATTATGTATTCAAAATAGGAAATACTATTTTTTTTAATTAAATAATTAATAATTATTTTTTCTCCTCTTTTTCCCTCATTTATTTATTTATTTTTTAATTTCCTTAGATTATGGTCTTTTCCTCATTTGTTAAATTTCCTTCCTACTCTCTTTTTTCCCTCCTTATATGTCTATAGACTCTCTCAATATATGGGTTTTTATTTTTGTGGAATGCATATATCCATTTTCTACATCTAGTTCGCTCATACAGATGCTCATACAGGGCTTGATAGATCCAGTTTCCTAATACAGATATTTGCTAGAAGGGTTTGCTAGATCGAGTTCACATATACATGTGTTTGCTATATCTAGTTTTTCTGATAGAGGGGTTTGCTAGATCCAGTTCATTGATACAGAGGTTTTCTAGATCTAATTCGACAATACAAGTGATTTCTATAGCTAATTCTTTGACATAAGGGCTTTTAATAGATGATTTGTATTGTTCTAGAATGCATATATCCATATCTAACACAAGGTTTTTAGATAGAGGATTTTTATTGTTCTAGAATGCATATATCCATAGCTAGATCTATTTCCTTAATACCCAAGTTTTGATAATGCAAGTACACCAGCAATACTACATGAGTTTTGATAAAAATATTTTATTGTTGTGAGATTCATATATCCATAGCTAGATCTATGACTCCGATGCATGGGTTTTCATAATGCAGGTTTAACATCGATAAGAGCTCCATAACTCAGAAGAAAAAGGAGCATTATGGTTTGAGCACCAAGTTTCATCCACTTACTCTAGTTTTTATTGTTGTGAAATGCATATGTCCATAGTAGTTGTAGTTCAATGAATCTACTTAACCCATTCACTATATAATATAGAATCATCGTAGTTATATTGAATAGCAATATTGAATGGTTATATATATTTTATTTTAATGATCACCATGGTATATAGTAATCCATATCATTATTACCTAACAACTAATACAAGTGTTTTAATAATGCAGGTCCATCCAATGCATTCACACATGAGAAAAATAGATTCATAGTGGAGGGGAAAGGCATGGAACATTTTAATGTTATGCTTTTGCATTTCCACTATTCAAAGCTGCATCATTAGAATTTGCAAGTGGATTCTCCTATTGCACAAGGATATGTGCATGTTGAGGCCTTTCCATATCTCAACCCCTCCATATATCAAGTATATGTCGTGCTCATATCCCCACTGTATTCGATGTCTCACTTCTACTACGTTGGTTTCTTCTCCTCCATTGGTTAGCTCACCTATTTCCTCTCCTCTAGATCTTGTATTTGAGGTTTCAATACCAATGGAAGTAGTAGAAACACCTTAAAATCAGACGCCTGAGGCATCACCACCACCAGATATAGTCCAAAGCATATGGAAGCCTTTGGACTTTTCTCCATAACTCAATGATTTTACAAGATCGTTAACCTTATGTATATGATACAAACAATGTTTGGTTACAAAATTGATGTATATGATACCAACGGCATTTGGTTACAAAATTTATGAATATGATTCTCCCACTTGTATGTTCAAGGTTTCATTTATTGAATAATAGCGTGATCAACTCAATGCTTGCTCACCACATATCACTACTATAAGATTAAATTTTATATGCCTTATGTACATTTTGGAAATTATCAACGGTATTTTGATGGAGAGCTATTATGTACGATTATACTATTATCTTTGGATAAATGTTTTGAATTTACCTTAGAATAATGATATTCATGAAATATTTTGATCTATGCAATCACACATTTGAATTTTAGTTGACTTGATTAAAGATGACCATGATATTATTAGTATTATATTATTACTTTATATATGTGTTGAAAATTGTCAATGTTTTTTATGGAGAATTATTATGTATGATGGCATTACTATTTATGGATGGATGTTGTAAATTTACCTTAGAATAATGATATCTATGATAGGTGTTGATTTGGTAGTCATATATGTTTATTAAAAATTGTCAATGATTTTTTTATAGAGAATTCTTATATATGATGATATTGTTATTTCTTGGATGGATGTTTTCAATTTCCTTTAAATTTACTTACAAAAATTATGTTATCAATTTTAATTGTGATATATTATTTAATGATATTTAGAAATTGTAATATATATCACTATGTAATTGAAATCAGTAAAATAAACCCATAGAGGGGGTCATAACTGGAAAAAAAAGTACACTATAAAAATGTAAGTAGAATTGGATTTTAAACTATGCATCAAGACAAGAAGCAAACAAGGAAAAAAACAGGATTTTAAACTAGAACTAAAAAAATATGCAACAGTAGACACAAAAGGGAACAAAACAAGACATAAAAAAGGATACCCAGGGTGCAAACAAGGACGCAAAAATGGTCACTAAACTAGATGCAAAAAAGGAAACACAACTAGACACAAAATTGAATTCAAAAGGGGATGACATGTTGGGTGTTAAAAAGAAACAAAAAAGGATGCAAATTTAGACGCCAAATGAGGATGCAAAGAATGGTGTAAAATTGGGATGCAAAATTGAGCTAAAAAAATGGTGAAACGAAGGACACCATATTGGATGCCAAAAATGATGCATAACTAGATGCAAATTTATACTCAAACCTAGGCACAAAATGAGATGCAAATGTGGACACAAAATGAGGAAGAAAAAACAATGAAAATTTGGATGTTGGAAAAGATGCCGAATTAGACACCAAAAAGGATGCAAAATTTCATGCAAAAAATAATGCAAAAATATGCACAAAAAATGGTGCAAAACCAGATGCAAAAATAGTTACAAAATTATAAGCAAAAATTGGCATAAGACTAGATGCAAAAATTAGCACAAAGTAGATGCAAAAGAAGGCATTAAATTTCATGCAAAATATGGTGTAAAACTTGATGCAAATGATGGAATAAAACTAAAAGAAAATAATGGCACAAAATAGGAAGTAAAAATCGATGAAAAGGCATATGAAAAAAATGGCGCGAAACTAGAAGTAAAACCTGTCGTAAAACTAGATGCAAATCCTGATGCAAAATGTGATGTAAAAGAGGATGCAAAATATGGTGTAAAAAAGGATGAAAAATCTAGCGCAAAAAGGAAGTTTTAAGAATTGTACAATAGAGCCAGTTTTAGCGCCAGGTTTCTCATCCTAACTAGAAAAAAAATACACTAAAATCCAGTGCTAAATCTGGCGCAAATGGCCTGTTTTGTTGTAGTGCAAATACCCTCATATGTGAAAGAGAAGGTTTCTTACCAATCCATACCTCTTGTGGAGTCTTATCCTCCAATGCTCATGAAAGTGATATGTTGACCAGGTAACATGCAGTCTCCACCGCCTCTGCCCAGTATTCCTGTCCTAACTCAGTACAACTGAGCATGCTTCTTGCATTTTTCATCAACCTCCTATTCATTCTTTCTGGAACTCCATTTTGCTGAGGTGTGTATGGATTTTTTTTCTGCCATGCTATACCACACTTCTTAAAAAATCCTTCAAATTCATTATTGCAAAACTCTCCACCGTTATCTATCCTCAACACCTTTATCTTATTTTCTGCTTGGTTTTCCGCCAAAGCCTTAAATTCTTTAAACCTGTCAAAGACTTCAGATTTCTTCCTGAGGAAATATATTAAATTATTCCTTGAGAAGTCATTTATAAATGATACATAGTACACATACTTACCGAGTGATGGAACCGACATAGTTCCAAACATATCATTGTGCACAAACTCTAATATTTGTTTCTCCCTCTTAGCTCCAAAGAAGAAACTCACCCGATTCTTCTTCCCATATACATATTTTTCACAAAAATCAAAATCCAGAGATAAATTAGACATACCTTCTAATATACCATTACCATGAAGTATCCAAAGGTCCTTCTCTTCAATAAGTCCAAGAATTTTATGCCATAACATGGTCTTTTCTCCAGATATCACTAGATTTTTTGCTCCACTTTCAGGAACCACAGAACTCTTGCACTCATCAATAACAATGCTACCCTTAAGCTTGTGCAAATTTCTAATCTGAACTCCCTGCATCAATAACAGTGCTCTGCAAACCATCTTGTATGTGTTTTTCCCCAACATTGTTTTTACACTTGCACCATCCAACTTTCTTACAGAAATCAAATTTATGGCCAATGAAAGAATATGAAGAACACTCGGAAGTGTTCTAATCCTTCCACCTTGCAACTTCAACTAGATTTTTCCGCAAGCAATGATTATAGCCTTCTGGTCATCCCCTAAGAAGACATCAACACCATCATATTTCTCATATTCACAAAACCACTCCCTATGGGGAGTGAAGTGAAAGGAAGCACCTGAGTCAATTAATCATGCCTCATGATCTACATGTGTACTTGAAGAAGAATCAAAGTATGCATCCCCACCTTCATCTCAGGTGGTTTTCGCCTCTGCAGAAGGAGCATCATCAAATGTCTTTCCTTTCTTAGGAGCTTTAGATTTACAGTCCCATTTGAAGTGCCATTCCTTTTCGCATTTCCAACGCACCTTTGCAGGTTTTCCTAGAGATTTAGATATCCCACTCAAGGACTTATTCTTTTTTTTGTTTTGGATCCATCCTCATACAAACAAGGCATCACCATTCTGGCCCTCCATATTTTTCCATCTCATTTCCTCCGACAGCAAGGATGAGACTATTTATTCAAACTGCAAAGAAGTTGCATTACTACCTATTGCAACAACCAGACTATCCCATGAATGTAGTAGAGAACACAACAAACTGATGCACTTATCTTCATCTAAAACTTTAATATCAACAGATAATAATTTTCTTACCACAATATTAAAGGCATTTAGATGCTCTGTCATCGAGTCTCCATCTTTCATCCTCAGGTTATACAGTTTTTCCATAGGAACAGTTTATTCACCGGAGACTTAGATTGGTACAAAGTCCCTAACTTATTTGACGAAGCCTTTGCCAAAGCTTCCCCTAATACATTCAGCAATACTGAATCTGAGACACACAATCATATTGTGCTCTTTTCCATCTAATCCAACTTTGCCCAGTCTTCAGCTAACATTGCTATTGGTTTAGTACCCAGATCTACCACGATCCATTAATCTTTATCCACTAGTAGATCTTCCATCTTGAGTTTCCACAACTCAAAACTCTGACCATTAAATTTTTCGATCACTATCTTTCCATTGCTCGCCATCTTCTTTCACCACAAGAATTGATCCCCAGATCTCCCAATGAACAGGGTCTACCATAGGCTCGAGAAAAACCCATCAGTAGCAAAGGCGTCCCCTTGAAGCCGAAACACCTCTAATAGCAAATGTAGGTTTTAACCTCGTACAAAAATTATCTGCATACGAATTCTAAAAAAACAGAAAATAAACAATGGCGAGAGCATAAAACATAAAACAGATATAGACAAAGAATTTCCCTTGGATCCCAAAATCGAGACTACTAGATTGATTTTTCATTATATTCCTTTCAATGCTACAATGCATATATATACACGTCGAAGCATCCATAAACCCCAATCCATTAACCATGGATTAGAACATAAATGTAGTTCCCTTGACCTGATCTACCAAATACCATGGTCAGAAAACCATCATGCCCAAAACCATGTACGAAATCCATGCACAAAACCATAGGTAGGACCGTCCACCTAATATATGGTAAAAATAAACACCCGAGTCTTTATGGAATAAAACACTCGTGGCACCTGTTCGAACTGCATACATTACACGTGCTATTGGTCTGGATAGTTTGAAATTGTCTACAGGAGACTCACAAGCCATACATAGACATCTTGCTAGGGACGAGTGTTGAAAAACATACTGGTAAGTCCCAATATCTTAGCTACAGGCTCGTAAGATACATTTTTACGGGGGCTTATTTCGATGGGTAAACTGGGGAAACCATTGTTTTTTCTCTGATTTTGGATATACCCAACCAACCTTTCATAGCTTTTTCCTCTCATTTGTACCCCAATCAACCCTAGAATCTATAGTTCATTGAGACTGAACGAGATTCAATTTCATATATATAACCACCAAAATCATAAGTAATAATGGCATGAGTAACAGTTATTTACCCTGTCACTGCACTACCCTGTCACTTCATGTCAGAGTCCAAACTCCAGGCTAGGCCGAGCACCAACCAAAGCAGATTGTGTAGGGAGCAGTTGGCAAAGATAAGGCAAACTAATACATCTTCTCATAAGGCAGACTAATGTGTCTTCTCATATTAGATGATCCATTCCAGTTTCCGCTAATATGATGCTATCTAGTTTTAGTAGTAGGAAAAGATGTAACAAAGGGGATGGCTCTGCCGCCTAACATTCTTTCCATATTTTGAGTCATAGCCTCTTTAAGCCCTACCCGCCGTTCCAAATTTAGGTTATTATGCGAGTAAGCTCGATGATTAAGAAGCGAAGGTAGTCGTATGTTGTCATACATGCTTATTTTCATAGAGCCATGGATACGGTATGAGAGTCATGAGACATGGAGACAGTATAGAGTCGTGCGCTATTGTACATGCTTATTTTCACAGAGCCATGGAGACGGTATGGTCTACGGGTTGTTGTCAGCATAGAGTCGACATGGATGCATCCTCGTCGCAAAGAAGAAAACCAATGTCTCGTTTAAGAAAAGAGGAAGGTTGGCTTGCATGGTTGTACATGTCGCAATTTTGAAAGTACATGGTTGTACAAATGACAATTTTACAAGTACATGTGGCAGTGATACAAAACCACGAAAGTATTCAAAAGAAAAATAAAAAAATTTCATGCAAACATTTATTGTAATTAAACTAATGCTAACATTAGTCTCGCCTAAAAAATAACAACAAAACAATGAAACATATCCAACATCATAATATATAATGATAGCCGAAAAGACCAAATAAGACAATGAAAACTAAAAACTATACCCAAAATAACAACAAAACAATGAAACATATCCAACATCATAATATATAATGATAGCCGAAAAGACCAAATAAGACAATGAAACTAAAAACTATACCCAAATACACGGCGAATCTAAAATCTCTAACCTAATTTCAAAATAAACTAATGTTTCACCATCTATTCTGATTACTCTCGTCCATGCTAGATGGCAGGGACTAAAAATACAAAATAAAGCAATTTCTCCTACAGACGTCCAATCGACTCCGTCCAGATCTACTTCTAACCTCCAAAAGACTTCTAACCCGTCAACTTACACATTTGAATATGCGTGTAGAATGTGATAGCAGATATTTTTCATATTTTAATGCGAAAAGAGGCTGCACTCATATTAATATCGTTATCCATACATCGCCTAATTTGACTTTATACGGGGAGATCCACCTTTCAATTGTTTGTTGAGCTGTTCAAACTGGCAGGATCCCCATTTTGGATTCAGTCCTCAATATAACTGATATTGCTTCATGATTACCACATTGAACAATGTGAAAGATACTTCACTTATTGATGGGTGCCACATCTTGGGAATACGTTAAAACGTAAATTTTAATATGAGTAAATTAAACGAGTCGAAGTAGCCAGAATTAGTATTTTGGGAGATGCGTTTAGATTTTGATGAAGTGATTCTATAGAATATTTAAATTTAAACTTCGTAATTGTGTAAATGTAAATCTACGTACTCGAAAGCCCATTTCATGATTGATAATGTTATATTTACTGAAATTATTTATATATTTATTATTTTAAAAAATATTATATTTTTAAGGAATTTAAATTGTTTAAATAAATATATTAAAATAATTTAATTTTCAGTATTCACAAACTAAGATTTCATTTCAAAACAAAAAACATGATCCACGCATATCCAGATGCATTATTTGTGAAGGGCCAGAGAAGGTCATGATAATGCTTTAGAATATAAACGAGGAGTCATTTATAGAAGTTTTGATATTGAGATGTTTAAATTTTAAATTCTTTTTATAATTGGCTAATGACATTTGGTAGACATTGGTCTCTTTTATATATAGATAAAATAAATAAAAGGGTGAAGATTCAAATATCGATTCTCTCTAAATTCATTCGAACAATATGTTTCGAAGTCGTAGCATGGGGTTAACGATCTGCACATTTTAAAGGACTCTGTCATGTTTTATAAATGTATGTGAGCTTTTTCTCATTCACTTTTTTGTTTGGTTGATTCGTAGATGCAAAGGATCATGTTTTATAAGTGAGAGTATGCAATTTTTTTCAATGGTTTTTAAAGTTATTTTTTATTTTATTTTATAAGACTAGGGTTTATCATTTATCGAGTTGTAATATATATATATATATATATGTATGTATATATGTGGGAAGGAATTTAGTATTTTAAAAAGTTTTTAGGAAGATGTATTATTTTATTATTGTTGGAATAAATGCAGTTGTCTATAACGCAACTTTTTGAAAGTCTTTCCGGCGGGTTTTTCCTGTCGAAATCCGGCAGGAATTTATTGGAATGGCAAGTTTGATAGCTAGTTTCTGCACAATGAAAGCGTCCCAGGGGTTTTTCAGGGTGCTGAATCAAAATATGCAATTAAAAAACCATTTTAACTGCAACAAATCAAGATTTAACCTCAATTTCTTCTGCTGGATTCCGTCACTGGAATCTCCAAAAAGTCGCATTATAGACAACTCCATTAAAAATTATGCTTTAAAGAAAGATAAAAAATATAATATTTGTTTTATTTTTCATTTTTCATTTAAATTTGTTTACTTAGTTTTTATTGAGGTTATAATTTGTTTGTTATTTAAATTTTATTTTTTAAATGCATAAAAATATTAATTTTATTTGGTAGTTTAGTTGACCATGGCCATCACCATGATATAAAGTATTATGTAAACAATCAGATTCAAAGTTCAAATCTCTATGGGTCAAACTAACCAAAGAAAAAAATCATAAATAAATTCACAACTATAACATAAAAAAATTTAATAAAATAAAACATGTTTACTTAAATCTTAAACTTTAAAATTTGATTAATTATATAAAATTATTCATTTCAAGTATTAAAATTATATAATATATTGTAATTATTCAAATACACATGTTTATTTTGAAATAGGGCTTAATTTACTCATAAAAACTTATTGGGTGATTTAACTTCTATGGAATATTTTGAGTAGTACTAACAAATGAACGCTAAGTATTCTTAGTAGTATTCACAAATAAAAGGTTGACATTTTTCTCCAACTTAATTATGCTCTTTTATTACCTAGGAATTGATATTCATCACAAGCTCAACTCGAACTGTAGCATTGAGAAAAGGATTAATGGGGGGTCGAAAACTTATTTTGGTCATCAAAATAATTGTAAAAAGGCAAACCTCGTAATGTGGGATAGAAAGAAGTTCCTCTTTGAAACTTTAGTCACTCCTGTTATCTTATATGGATGTGAGGTCTGGGGTTACAACATCTCTAGAGAATCTTGGAGAAAGATTGAGCAAATACAGAAGCGTTTTATAAAGTATAACCTAAAAATTAAAAGAAATACACCCTATCCTATTCTCCTTATAGAAGTAGGTCTTCCCCCTATCGAGAGTCTAGCTATGACTAGGCTTCTGGTGTACAAGCACAAACTCAATAGCATAGAACACCATAGACTTCCTAAGCTAGCTTTAAATTCTAGCCAAAACCACCTAAGGCTCAAGCGGGGGTGGTATAAAGATACGAGGGCCTAGTTAAACTATTGGGAGATCAATGAGAATGATGCATTGCAAAAAATTAATAATATTAAAAATATTGTTACTTCTAAGTTCAAACAAAAAATGTGGTGTGAGAATGATTTAGCAGCTAAACGAAAGTTAAGTTATTATAAGAAAGTCATCAACTCCACCCTAGAAGATCAAAAGTATGTCTCTGTTTTAACTAGCTGAAAGAAGAAAATTAATATAGCAAAGATTAGAATGAAATCTCATGAGCTCCATAGTGAAATAGGTCGTTGGGCAGTTCCTCAAACACCATGGATGGAAAGTATCTGCCATCTCTGTGAGAATAGGAACATCGAGGATGAAAACCACTTCCTCTTAGAGTTCCCCATGTACAACCACATTAGATCTCAGTTTCATAATCTCTATCGCAACACTGACATTCCTAGCCTTTTAGGATGTCAAAATTATAGTGAGCTCGGGAGGCTTCTCCCCAAGCTTTTTGAGCATAGGAATAAAATCTTAAATCAAAGTAAATAATTTGTTTCTTTAGGTCAGATAGACCAAAGTTTGGTGTCAATGGACATTAACTATCATAATCATCATCATCAATTAAATTGATTAATTAGAAAATTTATATGAAATGAGTTATGGTTTTTTGGCATGTGATATTGATAAATCGTAATATTGCAACATCTATATACAAATTAAAAATCTCCATAATAAAATGAGTTGTATTTCATATATATATATATATATATATAATAATTATTAGTTAAAAAATACAATAAAGTTATAATTTAGGCAACTTTTATTATTTTTTTAATATTAACAAAGTGATATGTATAATGAATTCCATAATTAAAAATCTTGTTACATGCTTTTTTCATATATAGAAGAATGAAAGAAGTTGTCTTTAGGGCGACTTTATCCAGTGGAAAAATTTGAGGTGAAATTTTGATTTGTGTTATTTAAACTAGTTTTTTACTATATATATGGATCTAGCACCATGGAAAACCCCTAGGGCACTTCGATTGCACAGGATTACCCATCAAGCTTGTGATTTCAATAAATTCCTGCCAGATTTTAGAGAATTTTTACTGGAAAAACCTACTGTAAAAGCTTCCAAAAAGTTGCACTAAAGACAACTCCATTATAAACATCAAAACACTTACTTTACTATACATCTAACATTGTTAACATTAAACAAATAATAAAAAATAACTAAATTATATATTAGAATAAAGTTATAATTTAGTTAACTTTTATTATTTGTTTAATGTTAACAATGTTAGATGTATAGTAAAGTAAGCGTTTTGATGTTTATAATTGAATTATTTTTGTGAATGTTTTCTAGCATTTTCCTTATAAATTTAAAATATAAAGAAATACCCTATATTTTATCATCTTTATATAAGTTTTTCTTTCCTAATTAAAAACATAGTTATGATAAAATAATTAATATATAAAAAAATTAAACACTACCAAAAACAAAACTTCCTAAGATCACTTCCTAAGATCACTTGATGCATTTAAACTTTAGTACAATTACATATAGCTAAGTTGGCATGAAAAATAAATATAGCTCAATTAAAATTTACATAAAAATCTCAATATGTAAAGACTCAAAATTTTGCTATTAAAATAATATTGGTATCAAAAATTATAACAATAATCAAAATATTATATATATATATATATATATATATATATAAAATGTAAAGAGAAATAAACTTTTTTATAAAACATCTCCTTTTACGTATACCTATAAGATACTAATTTTAATATATTTAAAATTATACAAGTTTTTTAATTAAGAAAAAACTTTTTATTCAATATTTATTTTAGAAAAAACCTTATATTATGTATTTTTAAATCTAAAACATTAAAATTAATTTAATAACCTTATACGACATAACAATTATGTTATTATCAATATAAATTAACCAATATAATATTTTCAATCATTTTCTCCATTATTACTAATATTACTGTGGCTCCATAGATTATAATAAAACTTGTCTTTTTAAGCTTAAAAAAAATTAACTTTTTTTTTGAAAATTATAACAATATATTAACAATTTCGATATAATATGTTCCATCATTATCTCCGTTGTTACTCATATTAGTGTTGTTCCAATTTCTTATAATATAAGATTCCCTTCAATTGCTCATTATTATCACTGCATTGAATTTTTGAGAGATTCACGGAGAATTAAAAGAATATGTCATAATGCTTGTATATGAATTTAATATGGTAATGTCAAACTTATATTATATTTAATATGAATTGATATGGTAATGTCAAAACATAAATTATATTAAAATACTCTACTCATTATTTCGTGGTGTATGATTCTTTTCATTATTATCACTGCATTGAATTTTTGAGAAATTCACGGAGAATTAAAAGAATATGTCGTAATGCATGTACATGAATTTAGTATGGTAATGTCAAACTTATATAATATTTTATATGAATTGATATGCTAATGTCAAAACATAAATTATATTAAAATACTCTACTCATTATTTCGTGGTGTAACAGCGACATGCAAATATTACTTTATAAATCGTTCAAATGATGCTCTTATTTTCCTAATTCTGGAATTTAGTTCAGCTTATGATTAAATTAAATTAATGAATGCAAAATACTGTCCACTTATGAATGTGCGGTGGAATCAAATATAAAATATCTACATCTGCAAAGTGCTGGTCGCGATCTCTCCTAGTAATCTAATACGCATTGAATACAAAAGCTCATGAAAAATAAAGGGACTTGAAAATTTGAGCAATTCATGCACGCGCATGAGTATATTGCTTTGAGAAATTAAAATATTTACATGTGATTCATAATTCAATGGCACCCACAACCCTAAACATAACCGCGCAAGCTAAAAATTTGTGGTTGATGGAAACGAACAAGGCAGAAGACCTCCGGGACCAGGGTTATGCAAAATAAACCGCTAGTGCCACATGTCCAAAATGGGTCTTCTCGAGGCACCACATGGTATGAACATCCAACTAAAGATGGGGACACTTACTATGTGCGCTGGATAATGAACACATTTTACTGTTTCCAAAAAAAAGGAGGTTGCCGGAAGAGATGTTTTACATAGTATGAACATCCAACTAAAGATGGGGACACTTACTATGTGCGCTGGATAATGAAAAAGGAGGTTGGCGCAAGAGGTGTTTTTTTTTTTTTTTTATATACACATTTGTTGATAAAGTGATACTTTTCTTTTTTTATATACACACTAGTGCCAAAAAAGAAAGATGTTGCTAGAAGAGATAAGTAAATATTATATGTTTTTTCTTTTTTGTATATGGTATATATAGCTGTTTTAGTGACACATGGTATTGATGATCGGTATTGATGATCTGAAAGATGAATATAAAGATTGTGTAAATGTAGGATAAATAAAAAAAAAAAAACTATACCGAGAAATCCGCTGCAAAAATCCAAAATTTTTGAATTTTTGAATTTTTCAATTATAATACAAAACAAACGTTTTTTTCATGTTGGAAAAAAAACCGCTTGTGCCACATCTGAATGCAGTGATGAATAGACTCGTGGAGCGTTGGAATACTCGTGTTTGAGAGAAAATTTGATTTTGTTTGTCGCCCTCAACGTTGGACTAGGGAATTGAATGCAGTAATGAATAGAGTAATTGAGGTTTTGGATTACTCGCGTTTCGGAAAAATAAAATGGTTTTGCTCAATACCCGCCAGGTTTGATGCTTAAAAATAAAAAATTTAGTTTTTTTTTTTTTTTAAATCTGTCCATTTTTTATATTTGTAAATTAGCCTACTATATATATGAAATTAAATTAATAATATGTGATCAGATCTGACCGCAAAAGACTAATATAATATTTTGAGGTATTATTTAATTTGCAGGGGGACGATAGCCGCTGCAACTATGAATGGTAAAGATTGTCTTGCAACGTTTGTGTGCGTGCTCAGAAAAGGCCACACTATCCATAGTATAGTGAGCGATCCTGAGTACAAGGCAAAGGTGAAGCATCTCCTGGACATTTCAGAAGGTGGGGAGAAGCTCAAGCTCTTCAAAGCAGATTTAATCGAAGAAGGAAGTTTCGACGCTGCCATCAATGGCCATGTGGCCAGTCCTGCCGACTTCGCTCCCAAAGATCCCGAGTTTCACTCACATTGGGAAGGAGGAACGAGGATGGCTCGTGGAGCTAGGGTTCATCAGAGCTTTGAACCTGAGTTGGGCGCCGACACACTGGTCGATCTCGATAGAGTAACCCGCGAAAACCTTGCATGCAGCCAGAGCCCGGTCCTGTACATTCTAGTGGTTGGAATAGGAGCGTACATTTGGACCTCTTCTAGGAAACGCATGAAAGGCCACATTGAACCCCCAAAAGAACTCAGGAAAGGCGGAAGGAATGGATTAGCAAATGATGGATTGTTTTGGGCGTGCTTTGAACCAGAAGAAACCCTTCCAGTCACCCACGGGCCTCTCTTCGAGGGTTTAAGGGTTTGGTTTTCCTCAGTAGAGACGGCGGAAAAGGCACACGACGACTACGCAAAGCAGGCAATCGGCAGGTTGCACCGTGAGCCAGAGCATGAACCCTCAGAGGCGGAAAGATACCCACAGGGGACATGGACGACCTATCCCTGTCCGAAACAAGGCATTCCTCATAGATTTGAATGGGGGACTGTCACAGGGAATCAGTCAAGGGTGCGGACACAACTAACCTTCCTATAAGTCTAAGACATTCTAATGACAAACAAAACAAACTGGAGCTATCCTTCTCTAAACATACATTATGATATGAGAAATCAAGTGTTTTGTTCTTACCTTTGTCCAAACGTTGTTGTAGAAGTCCAAGCTTTGTTAATCTGGATGAGCTCCTCCTTTTCTCCAAAACCTGTAATCACCAACAGTCAAACAATTAAATAGCACCTGATTATAACATAAAACAAAGCATATTCAACACATAGACCAAGGAGTACATGAAATAACCCATTAACAACAAGTTATTGAGAAGAATGGACCAATTTGCTTTAAAGGTAATCAAAAGGAACCATTACAACCTGAGCCTTGGTGTTGTGCAAGCTCCTTCCAGGGTCCACAAGAGTCTTCCTCTACTTTGACAAAGCTCACCCACTTCCAAATAGAACAAGTAAAGATGACAATCTCTCCTCACAAGCTTCTAAATGGGAGTCCTAATTCCTGCAGCATTTACCCTTAGAAATCTATAGCTTTCAACCTTTTTCCTTCTGGCTCAATGCCTCTTTTTATAGTGCTCAAGAGGAAGTTAATCAGGTCCACCATCAATGGGATAGTCCCCTCTTTGGATGGGATCACTCCCTTATTGATGGGATAAGTTCCTCTTTGATAGGAGTGCATGAACCATCTGGAGGCGCTCAATACACATCAAACAACCTTCTAGAATGCTCTAGAAATGACCACAAGTAAGTTTTTGAAGATAAAACTTGCGCATTTTAACCTTTTCAGAGGGACGCACCTGCCCCTTTAGATACAAAGCGTCCTTGGACGCAGACCTTATGAACAAAAGGTGCGTACCCGCAGGCAAGGCTTGAGAGAACCTGCGTACCTAGAGATAAACATGTTTATAAAGACTTTCTCTCTTTCTTGGAGTTTGACATGAATAGTAGAGGCATAAGACTTGCTCAAGAGGGTAGTATGACTGTTGATAGAGCCATACCAACTGTAAATAGCCATGGTGACAATTTTTAGTGTAACAGATTGCCCCCTAAAGTGCGAAGCCTGGAATAGATTAGGGTTTTGTATTATCTAGGAAGGGTGAAGCGCTTTATCATTTCGAGGATTATCTCGTGGAGAACCTGGTTGGAACCTGCAATTTTCAGCACAAAATACATGGATAAGATTATATCATCACTGAGGTAGGCATTCCCATACTCAGATAAAAACTTTAACTAACAGACTAACTACTCTGATACAGGAATGATTTTGCAGTACATCATAATCATAGACTTTTGTAGACACAGTATGGGCACAGCCATCTGTTTATGATTAGTCTACTTAGATAATGAATACAAAACTCCTCGCAGCCTGGATGGTAAAGATTTGATCCAGGGTCTTCATTCCTACTTCTCGAATTGGTACGATTCTAGCCATGCGAATAAATGAGTCGATGTCGAACATGGTAGAAACCACTTGATTACCAGTCAATGATGTGAACTGTTAACAAGCGTGAGAGAGACCACCAGTAATGTCAATGGTTCTCAAAGTACCCAGTACAATCCATGAGATGTGAATGAATGAGTTGATGTCAAACATTTCACGGAATCCTTCGATCGAAAGTCAATGATGTAAACTGACGTCAAAAGCGAGAAACCTGCCATTGATGCATGCAGACTTCAAGGCACTAACGATTTCTAAGTCATCTCTCTAGATAATGTGCTGATGTCGATAGAAAGTGACCCGTTGCGGGCAAGCCCACAACACGAAATCATTGTTCAAGTTGAAGAAATACTGCTGTAAGGACTGACTCAGGGATGGTCAAATGGATGACAAGTATTTTGCAGATGAAAGTTTTGTTTGCAGACCTCTTGGACACATAACGACACGACAGATGGTTTGGTGCTGAATAACTCAAAGTTAATCCCCGGAACCCGGTTGAAGACTTTCAAAAGTGGTTTGATTGACTGTGAGGTAAAAGATTTCCCAACCCAGGTGAATGAAAAGTGTCGTGTCTAAGAGTGGTAATAAAGTTTCTTCTGAGACAAAAGGTAACAAATAGGCTCATTCTTCTCTCTTTTCCCCCACCATTTCTGGCAAGTACCTCTTTATTTTTAACAAGCTTGAGGAGGATAACATATGCTTGATTATAAGCTCATCCTTCGGATGAGTCCAACCCAGTTTTGATTCGAACCCTAGGAAGGAGTGGTTCGTTCCTGTTTGTAATTGAACAGGTCCTTTACTGTGAAATGTTTAACGAGCCCAGTATAGGAGAAACTCAGCGTTTTTCAATTTTAGAGTCTGAAAAACTTAAGGAAACTCCAAGTTGAACTTTTTCGTAAATTTGTGTCCCTCAAGCCCGAAAAAGTATAAAATAATACCTGGGGGAACCGCTTGATCTTGCGACCAAGGAGTACTTTCATAATTAGTGTCACTGACCTGAAAAGTAAAAAGCGATCAAGGACACGTCGTTTTATTTCCGTATCGAGTTTGAAACGACAAAAACACGACAATCTTTTCCTGATTTTACGGTCAGAAAAGAGCTATAAGGGGACCGTCTTTTAATTCCGTTTTAACGAGTGTAAAAGAAACGCTCGGCAATCTTTTCATGTTTTAGGAGTCAGAAAAGGGCTTAAAAGATGACTCTGATATTTTGTTTGTGAAAAAATTACAATTTTCCCTCTAAGTTCCTTTGTCCTGCACAAAAGCGACACATTACTCATACCTGTTTAAGATAGGCAAAAATTCATCGAAAAACACCTTTCCATGGTGAAAAATGAACAAATTCATCCAAAAAACCTATAAAAAGACTTTTTACCATGTCATTTTTACCGTTTGACTGTTGAGGTTGAAAAAGGAGCTTTTGACAAGAAACTTCCCGTGGTCGCTGCGGAAAATCCGACCGTTAGAATCGAACGCCGTCTCTTCCAGGTATTTCACAACATCCTCCTTGTCAATTTCATCCGTTTAGAATTTTGTTTTAGGTTTCATTTTTTATTTTTGGGGGGTTTTGGGTTTTGGAAACCGCCCTGCGGGGGACGCAGGTTTCCTAAAGGCTGGCCTGCGTCCCCCGACTTTTTCCTACACAGGGAAAAGGTCGGGGGACGCAGGTTACCTTCAGGCCACCTGCGTCCCGGCGCACTGTGCGCCAAACGCGGGGTGCGTCCTCCGCAAAACGCGGGTTTTGAAACCCCAAACTCCCAAACTAACCATTGAAATTTCCCAAAACTAATTTTAATGCCTGTTTATTCATGTGTAGGGCACTTATCATGCTGGATTGGAGAGAAAGAGAGCATGAGGAGGTTGATGAAGCTGCAATCAATCATCAACCTTCCCTCGATGCCCTAAGAGGATGTGGATTATACAAATACTGGTCCATACCCGGTATGAGAGCTCAGGTAAGATTCTTGTAGTGGCTGGTCGAGAGATGGAATGTTCAAGAGCAATGCTTTTATATCGGCGGGCAACAACTCGAGATAGAGCCTGCTGACATTTACTTTCTCACTGGCTTGCCAAACAGAGGTGAGCAACTCAATCTGGCTGGGACTAGGCCGGGTGGCCAATCCCTTGATAGTCTCCGAGCAGATTGGTGCCTACCTGATCGAGAGCATAAGAAAGGCATAGAGATCAAATATGTCTCTCAACGTGAACTCATGGTCTTAGCTTTCACTGTGACCAGGATTTGTGGCTCAGCCACTTTACATATTGCTACTGGGTCTCAATTTCGAATGGCAATTGATTGTCTCCAAGGCACCATTTTCAACTGGTGTGATGCGCTGTTGGCTAACTTGAAAGCCCAACTGACCAAGGCAAAGACCGGGAGACTAAAGACCTTTGGATATGGGCCTATAGTTGTGAGCTTTGCCTTAGAGAGGATCCCAATGCTGATCCCTCAACATTTCACTGTTGATATTTCGGGTCCTCAGGAGCCAAAGCTGGTACGATGGGTTGCGGTGATGGCCCGGCATCCGGACGAGGGTGCGGCAGTTGTTCGATTTACTGACAGTTATTTTCACTGGTTAGAGGACCAGGTGTTCGCGATTCAGGACTTTCCGTATGCCGGAATAGATTTTCGAGGTGATCCGGACATGGTTCTTCCACAGGGAGAACAATGGGATGACAGAGGTACTTTATTTTTCACGAGTTTTCAAATTATGTATTTTTTTTGTTTTTTATATATATCGTCTCAAACTGACAGTAAAATTTTCAAAATGCAGATGTTGGTCCACAGCGTCCAGCCAACCTCCGGCCTTTCAAGAGGAGACATCCAGTTGCACCGGTACCGGCCCCACAGGACGCGGCGGCTGCAGAGGTACTGACTGAGTTGGAGCATGATCTACAGCGTCTGACGGCGGATATACCAGAGACTTCTATGGATGATATTCCTATCAGACTTCAGCGCTACGTAGTCGCGGTCCCTGGACCGTTGAGGAGATTTTTGCGCAAGGTAGCCCGTGCAGTGGTGTCGTATAGGGAGCACCACCAGTGATTGGCTAGTCACTTTGTAGACACATGTGACATTTTGACTTTTTGTACTTATCATTTTGCCGATCATAAGGTGTTTTTCAACCTATGATCGAAGACGATGTATATTTTTTGACACACTCCTATCTATATATATATCACTATTACCGGCTTATCTTGTTTAACATGTATGATGAAATGTTTTTTAAATTTACTTGCATGATTATCGTAAATGTCTGTCCAACACTCGAGAAGCAATTGCATCTGCTAATGTATTCAAGGACCTTGGAATATGCTGATATTCAATGTAATCAAATTCACGTTCCAAGAGACGCACTCTCAAAAACAACCTTAATAACACAGGATTTCTAATGGCATAAACTCTATTAAGCTGTAATACAACAAGTTCAGAATCTAACCTCACTATCAAACGTCGAATTCCAAATGAAATAGATTCGGATAATAATTCAACCACTGCACTGTATTCTGCAATGTTATTCGTTGTTTGACCGAGGCTTACCCCATGCATAGAAACTAACTCGTCAGAGGGTGAATAGATAACCCAAGCTGCGGAAGAGATATTCCGTGTACTACGACAAGCACCATCAGCAAATCCAATGTATGTTTGGAGGGGCGTCGACATCTACAATATCAAGAGCAAAACCAAGATAAGCCAGAATAACGACGAAAAACACACTCACTAAGCTAAGCACACTGACTAACTAACAATCATACTAGCTAGAAAGAAAACCTAACCTAACTAAAAATTCTCCATACCCACCATTTAAGCATAATACCTCTTTAGGTAAAGTCCATTTCTGGGTTTATCCAAAGAGTCCCCATCAAAATCTACTAGCTCATAAGCCCCTTTTGCTAGCTTTCGCTTTACAATATAGGGTCCATGCCACATAGGAACGAATTTTCCAGCACCTAGCTTATCGTTAGCTTGATCATATAAGAGCACTAGGTCTCCCTCCGAAAAACTTCGAGGGGTCACATTTCTATCATACTGAGCTTTCATTCGCTTCGCGTGAGTCTCGATTGCCAATGCAGCGTCACGTCGAGTCTCATCTAATTTAGCTAAGTACAATAAACGTTTCTCCTCTTCGGAAGTAGCTGGGAGTAATTCGACAGCCATTTGAAGTGATGGGATTTCACATTCAATGGGTAACACTGCTTCCAAGCCATAAACTAGCTGGAAAGGAGTGAACCCTGTTGAGGTTTTCACTGAGGTTCGGTATGCCCATAGCGCCGAAAATAACATGTTGTGCCAATTCGACCGATGAATACCAATGGTTCGTCGGATCATGATAACCAGAACTTTGTTGATAGACTCAACCAAACCGTTGGCTTGCGGATAATAAGGAGTAGAGCTGTCATGGCGCAAACCAAGCTGGCTTGTAAGTTCAGTCATCATGGTGTTTCGAAAATGGCTTCCATGGTCAGTAATAATTGCTTGTGGGACACCAAACCTAGTTATTATATGATTGAATATGAAAACTGCAGCTGTTTTGCCGCTTGCGTCGAATGTAGGCATCGCCTCGGCCCATTTAGTGAAATAATCAACCGCGAGGATGATATACGCATGCCCCCGGCCGAGTGAGGGTTACAAGTAATAAAGTCGATACCCCATTTGGCGAATGGACCAACGGAAATTATAGGGTGGAGAGGAGCAGGTGGTGCGCGCATCTTTCGATCAAACACTTGGCAGTTGTGGCACTTCCGGACTGCAATGATACAATCTTTAAACATAGATGGCCAGAAGTAACCAGCGCGCAACACCTTCTGAGCTGTGGCATACCCAGACATATGACCGCCACATGCTCCAGAGTGACAATCATTCAAAACTCTCTCAGCCTCTTCGTGAGTTAGACAACGTCGAAAAACTAAGTCTGCCCCCCGGCGATAAAGTGTATCTCCAATAATTTTGTATTGCTGGGATTGAAACCTAATTTTTCGACGTTCCGCTTTTGAAGCTTCAGGCCGAAAGGTTTGGGTTTGGAGATAGATGATTATATCCCCGAACCACGGATCTAAAGTACTGATAAGAAACAAAGATTCGTCCGCAATGGACTCTTCTGCCACAGTCTCTGTGTCAGTACGCGGGAAATCACACATCAATTCCGCAAAAACTAAGGATTTCTTAGACTTGGACTTCTCGAACTCCAAGTCGAACTCTTGCAGGATAACGATCCATTTAGAGTACTTGCCCCCTAGCAATTGTTTTGTCAAAATGTAAATCATAGGGTTGCAATCCGAAATAACTGTAGTTTTACGGAGAAGAATGTAGTGACGAAAACGCTGGACAGCTTGAACGGCTGCCAGGGCCAATTTCTCCACATGCGAATATTTTAGCTCAGTGGGATTTAAGGTTTGACTGAGATAATATATCACATGTTCCGCTCCGAATTCATCTTCTTGAACTAACACCATCCCAATGGTGGAATGTGAAGCTGCGAGGTATAAGAAGTAGTCCTGGTTGTAGTTGGGAGGATGCAACAACGGTGCATGGGTCAACGCGTGTTTAAGTGCATCAAAAGATTGTTGGGCAATCTCGTCCCAAAAGAATTGAACGTTCTGTTTCAACAACCGTGTAAAACCTTTAGTGACCTCGGCGTAGTTTGGGATGAATCGACGTAAAAAGTTCGCTTTCCCTTGCAAACTTTGGAGTTGGCGCAAACTCGAAGGAGGAGGCAATTTGATGATCGCCTCGACTTTCGAGGGATCGACGCGAATGCCGGCTTTTGAAACAACAAATCCCAGCAATCGACCTGTTTCTATACAGAAAACACACTTGTGGGGATTCAACCGAATTCGATAATGCCTACACCTCATAAAGATTGCTCGTAGGTGGTCAAGGTGATCAGCTCGATGTAAAGAATGAGCAGGCAAATCATCGAGATACGGTTGCACAATGTGCTTGATGTCGTGAAATGCGTAAGACATCGCCCGTTGAAAAGTGGCCCCGGCATTCTTAAGCCCAAAAGGTAATTTGCAATAAGCAAATGTCCCCCATGGACAAATGAATGCCGTTTTTGGTTGGTCGGCAGGTAGAATATTGATTTGATTATAGCCCGAAAAACCATCCATGAAGGAAAACATTTCACTTCCGGCACAATCATCAATAATTTGATCGATATAAGGCGTAGGATAGTTGTCTTTTGGACAAGCTCGATTGATATCCCTATAGTCGATACAGATTCTTATTGTTCCTTGTTTCTTGTTGACCGGAACAATATTCGATACCCAATCCGTTAACGGGATCGGATAAATGAAACCTGCTTTCAACAGCTTTTCGACTTCTGCTTTAATCGCAGCCGCTTTTCGAGGGTGAATCTGACGCAACCGTTGCCGGATGGGTTTAGCATCCGGGTAGGTTTTGATTTCATGAACAACAATGGCAGGATCGATTCTCAGCATTTCCTCGTAAGACCAGGCAAACACATCGCGGAATTCTTGGAATAGGGCCTTGTAAGTTTGGATTTCTTCTTCTGTACATGCGGCACCTATATGAATGTTCTCCTCAATTCCGGGCTTCACTGAAATATCAATGGGAATAGTACGAGAAATATTCCCTAAATTCAACTCTGAATCAGAATGTTTCGTTGGATCCTGAGCGTCTTTGACATATTCAGCGGTAAAGATAGATGAAAAATCATTTTCAAATGCATCATCCTTAGGTAAAAACGAAGATCTGTGATGGAGATCTTCCCATGGTAGATCGTCTACACTTAGGATTTCGCGAAGTTGTTCGTCAGATGACACGACTTCGGGAAACGCTATCCGTTCTAAGGTTGAGGTGAAAAGTGATTCTTCACTGACCACATTCATTTGGTCGACCTCGGTTGAATGAAAGTCGGTAAAAGACATAAGAGCTTCATAAGCAATTTCATATGGACTCAAAGGCATAGCATTACCGAATGAGTCTATCTCAGAGTCAGATGGGACATACCAAGGATCATCATAAATAATGTTTTCTGATGTAATCATATGAATTGTTGCAAACGAAGGTTCTACGCTGAGTGGAGGGAGAGGAAAAGTTCCCAGTAAACCGGAATCCTTAACTAAACCTACACCAACGTCCCTATAAGGGATTGTCGTCTTACCGACATGCTGGATACTCTCTGAAGAGGCTGGGTCGGATGAAAAGTATGTCAGCTGATCAATAGTCACGATCTTACCGTTATGTGGAAACTTAATTACTCTGAAGACCGATGAAACGACCGCTGTCATAGCATATGACCAACTTCGACCCAAAAGAAGGTTGTAGTCTAGAGGGGCATCAACCACTTCCACATCCAGACTAACGGTTTTACCTTCTACCCCTATAGGCAATTCCTGTAGAATACCAAACGGACGGAACCCACGGCCATCAAAGGCCTTAAGGATGGTGGGGGATTGGTTCAACGAAGGAGAACCAAGGGATCTCCAACATTGAATTGACATAATACACGTAGAAGCTCCCTCATCAATCACAGTTCGATGAATAGGCCTGTTTTTGACTATCACTGGAATTTGGAAAGCCATTTGATGGGGGAGTCGTGGTGTACTATTTTCTAGATCGAAGATCATTAGATTCGGATCCTGAACATCAACAGCTCCTATAGCCGACAAAAGCAATTTTCGTTGTGCTGGGCATGATTGCAGCACTTCTAACGCCGACATTGCTGAGGGTGAAACAGCTAAGTCCTCAACAATGTTGTAATTCTGGGCCGCTCTCGCATGTGGATTGAAAGCAGACCTTCGAAGTACACCCTTGGCGGGCGGTTTAATTACTAAGTCTGGGTTAGGTTTCTCGATCTGTAGTGGATCGGAACCAGGAGCTGAGGTTGATGGGTTAGAGTGAGAAGATTCTGCTTCCTTACCATCAACAGGATTCTTACTACCATAATCTTGCGATCGAGTCGCAATCCTCACATGAGACATCATCAAAATGGGTTCTTCACTGGCATTCGAGGAAGAACCTATCATCTTATTCTCCTGCTCCGAAAATGGATTTTTTAACACAGCAGGAGTGGGAGAACCTTTGACTATTTTCACTACCTCGGCCCGATGAGGGCAATCTCTCGTAAAATGATCCTCTTCACAAATAAGACAAGGATATCGAGGTTTGCGCTTTTCGTCATTGGTTTCCGACTTTTCAGTTTTCTCCTTCGGAGCTTTGTCTGCTTTAGCCTTCTTCTTTCCTTTCTTCTTTCCACCGTTTTTTGATTTGGCCGTAGATGACTCTACAGCGTGAATATCGGCGGTAAGTTCAGGAGAAGACTCTCCTGTCGGGGAATCGGGCAAAGTGATAATAGGAGTAGTTGAAGCCTTGGAAGACTTCTTCTTGCTCTTTGTATTCACGATACCAATCATACCATCAGCGGCATGAGATCCCGAAGGAGCAGCAGCGATTTGGTTCGACTTTGGAAGATCCAGAATCTTCTCGTGTAATGTACCTGACTGCGTGTAAACTAAGTCAAGGTATTGTGCCTGAGCAATGACTTGCTCCTCAGTAACTACTCTGGCCTTAGCTACATCTTCAGTAATCCTTGGTAATAATGATTTAACAAACCATTCAGCTAAGATTTGGTCCGGGATAAAAACTTTCACTAGCCTTCTTCGACGTCTCCACTCATGAATGTGATCTGAAATATACGTGGAGGTTGATTGTTTTAGTGAAGTTAATAACTCCGTACCGTTATCGTATCTGACTGGTAACTGAAAGTGAGTTAAGAACGAGGTAGCTAACTGGCTAAAATTGTAAAAAGAGGCCGGTGGTAACTCAATGTACCACTTGGCCGCGAGACCAATGAGTGTACGCTGGAAAAGACGTAAGCGGATCGAATCATCCGAGATGGAATTTGAAGCACACCAGAGGTGGTAAGTCATCACGTGATTGGACGGATCCTCTCCAGACTTACCTTCGAACTTGGGTATATCGCTAGGCAACTTATTTGGCATTGGCGGCCAGAACGGAAGATATTGAATTGGATCGTTCGTTAAGCGCGTCAAGTCTGGTAAATCCAAAGTTGCGATAAACGGTAACTGCCGGTTAGGATCTCTAAAACTCTGGGTCACAATACCGGCCCCAGGAGGAGGATATCCAGGATAACTAGGAACAGGAGTCGCATTTGGGATATTATATCCTCCTGGAAAACCAGGATTAACCGGACCGTACTGGGGTTGCTGAGGTTGTTGATAAGTGTACCCAGGATACGGTTGATACTGGTAAACCGGTTGTTGGACAGCTTGCCCAGGTTGATACTGTCCCTGGTACGGAGGTTGAACAAATTGAGGTTGAGTAGTGACAACCGTACTTATACCAGGTTGGCCTACAGGCATCTGGACTGTGATTTGAATCGTAGATCCAGACAACGGTACATATGTCTGAGGAGTGGTTACAGAGACAGTAGAAACCGGAGCCGTCGATACTCCAGAAGTAAGTATGGTAGATGTGGCGGTAGTTGCGGCAGCCGTTTGAGATGGAGTACTAGGTGCAATTGGCGGCTGAGTAACTACCGAAGTTACAGAGGTCTGAACACTTGACTGGACAGGTTGCGGTTGCTGGGGTGGACCAGGAACTACAGGTTGTCCTGCTTGAGGTACCGACTATATACTTGGCTGCAACATCTGTTGACCCTGTGATGGATCCCACACTAACATTCCAGGGTATTGACCCATAACAGGTTGAGGGTACTGAGATCCATAGCCGGATTGAGGATAGGGTTGATAATTGTAAGGGGCAGTCCCCATACCTTGACCATATGATTGACCTTGAGGTGGTTGATAACCTTGACCTGAGTATTGACTTTGAGGTTGATAACCTTGAGGTAAATACGGGTACTGGGGTTGACCTTGACCTTGAGGTTGGTATCCTTGAGGTTGATACCCTTGGGGTTCATACCCTTGGGGTTGCCATCCTTGAGGTTGCCATCCTTGAGGTTGATATTATACTGAGGTTGACCTTGGGGTACATATTGAGGCTGGGGTTGACCTTGAGGTATGTATTTCCCCATAGGAGCGTACTGACCTTGAGGTTGCCCCCCAGACACGAATGAAGTACCTTGAGGTTGCCCCCCAGGCATTAATGAAGGTTGCCCCCCAGGCGGTAATTGGTCACCTTGAGGTTGGGTAACGGGAACTGAACCTGACATCATGTAAATGTCTCCTACACTCAATGGTACATTACCACTATTTCCAACTAATAACCCATGATCAACGGGTTGAGGAGACGCTCCCGCAAAGGTACCAGAAAGAGATTGATACCCAGTAGGAACAGAAGGACCACCATGTAAAAAAGATTCAGGACTTTGTGTAAACACAGATGACTGACCAGACATATTTACAGGAGTATGAATACCTCCAGGTGGAAAAGGAGTACGAGGTGTGGAAAAACTCAGCCCAAAGTTGTCTAAATAATTGGTTAACGAAAGGTACCAAGTAGTACTTCTAGGAGGACTGTAAAAGATAGATTCACGCTCCCTTAGATCAAGGGTAATTTGATCTTCAGGATCAGAGACGCCTATTTCTTCCTCTGGAACAAGTTCTTCGATAGCAATCAAACCAACAGGAAGATTTTCGGTGATAATTCTTTCTATTCTCGGTGAATCAGGAACACTAGGAGTCGGAGTAACAGGTTCGGATATTTCTGGTTCTTCGCCTGTATCACTAGCAGACGAAAAACTACCAACAAGCTCAGAAACTGTAACAGCTTTGGGATTATAACCTGTCTCTAAACTTTGGTAATCTGGATGGACTACCAAGGAAGATTCTCCTTCTTCAGGTGAACCTACTCTACTGCCACTAGGAGGAGTTACAAGGACCTTTAAACCTTCTAAATGACTGGACTCGTCTTGAGGAGGTTCACCCCTAAGTCTACAGGATCTTCTCAACAATTCGGCCACAGAAACAACTTCAGGAGACTGGCCCCGAAGTCTACGGGACTGTCTCGGTAATTCCGCCACAGCTAAAAACTTTTAACTACTACACACGAAAACAAAATAAAATTTCAAATCAAACCACCTAAAGTCTCTAAAGAACCAAACAAATTTGAATCACACGCCTAAAGAATCTAGGGCGTCAAACCAAACACAAACAGTATTCTTCCGGACCAAAAGCGCTAGTTGGTGATTAGGCCCAACCTCGCTGGATTCAGTACAGAAATGGCGGGTGGAACAGTTACGCCGACAACCTGCTTAATGAATAGACTGGACCAAGTCCCTCCACTTTAACTGTCTCGAGTGAAGTGAACCCCCCAGAAAATCCAAGTGAGTATAGCCAACGTCTGCTCCAGGTACAGTGGGACCTTCCCTCCACCGTCACCTTGGGTAGAATCCTAGAGATTATGGTCACTAAGGTTACCAACGGCCACAAGTACACCTGGGGGAACAGTCTAAACTCCGACAGCACACAAGGGCAGAGTAGCAAGCTCAATCCCCTTACCGGCTCCTTGACAGTAATCCAAGGTTTATCGATAAGTGACCCCTGGCTCCTCGACAATGGTTAATCCGAGGTTTACCGTTTGTAATACGTACTGTCTGGCGTCGTTCCCAACGAGGGGGGAATGATCCCCTCACTGGTTCGGACACGAGCTCGTGCTTCTCCTTTAAGAGGAGCTTTCCCAGAGTGTAAATGTAACAATTGGATTTGATTCTATCACAAGATCGACTACTTGTTTGGTTTTACTGTCTTGGAGAGTTAATTACTCACCTACTCCAAGACACTAGCCTGATCTAAATTGATGCTTCAGAGCCCTAGAAAATAAAATTTACTAGTTCAATTTTACTTTAAGCGTTACTTTTAAGGTTGTTCTTTAAAGTCACAAGGTGATGGAAGTGAAACCAATGGTGTGCAGACTCGACTCCAACCACTACGAAGATGCACCTAAGATGATCTATGCTACTTTTCCTTTTCAATGAAATTCTTTAACTAAGAGAGTTGAGAGAATGCAATTTTTAGAGAAAACAACTTAGAAAAGACAATCAAAGAAACAATTTTCTTTTTCTTTTCAAGCACACAAACATAACCACTCTTTACTTGCACAAAAAACTCTTTTTCTTTCAAAACATTCAAAGCTACTTGAAACAAAACTTTTTCAAAGGAGATATTTTTGTATTTTCTCTTTTTAATAAAGCATGTAAACCTATCTTTAACAAAAAACAATCTCAACAGCTACAAAACTATGAAAACTTGACTCACAAGCAAACCAAAAGAGAGATTACTCTAAGCAAATCTAACAAGGCAAAAGCTCACAAAGATGATTCTAGGATGTTTTACTTGATCAAAATCAAATCAAGGACCAGCTAATGCAGAATCAAAAGACTAGTCAAAACAAAACTCAAATCTTTTTGTTCTTTTCGTAAAATGGAATTCAAGACTTAAACAACAAGCACTTCGAAATTGGCCCAAAAGACAACTTGATGGTAAGTTGCTCCTACAGGTAGACTTTATAACAGGTCTGACTTCTTAGAATGTTGACAAAACCAGAGATATCTAAGGCTTGACAACTCCTACCGCTAAAGTCGCTACAAGACCTACTCAAAAATCAAACCCTAGGGCTTACACTTCGACGAAATCCACTAAAACACTCAATGCTAATGAAACCAGTTCAGGTGAAGATTCTGGACAAGGGACTGATGAATCTGGGCAGAAGAAACTAAGAAAAAACACAATCTAAGAGCAAAAAAGGCAAAAAGTGGAATTTTCTCAAATTTTGGCAGGGGACACAGGCAACCCATTAGCACAGGCGCGGGCCCGCTCTGTGCACACAGCAAAAGTGCGTCCAGGGACGCACTGTGCAGCACTCAGAGGGTGCGTCCTACTGAAAAACTCAAGAAAACCCAAAATAAAACTAATCCTAAGCTAACCCACCCAGAGACAAGGTCACAGAGCCAAAACCAGAAAAATAAACCAATTTTCTCAAAGTAAAGTTCACACAAAAGAAAAGACTCTTCTCATCAATGGAATCTATCCCCAGCGGAGTCGCCAATTTGTCACACGGAATCAGTCAAGGGTGCGGACACAACTGACCTTCCTAGAAGTCTAAGACATTCTAATGACAAACAAAACAAACTGGAGCTATCCTTCTCTAAACATACATTATGATATGAGAAATCAAGTGTTTCGTTCTTACCTTTGTCCAAACGCTGTTGTAGAAGTCCAAGCTTTGTTAATCTGGATGAGCTCCTCCTTTTCTCCAAAACCTGTAATCACCAACAGTCAAACAATTAAATAGCACCTGATTATAACATAAAACAAGGCATATTCAACACATAGACCAAGGAGTACATGAAATAACCCATTAACAACAAGTTATTGAGAAGAATGGACCAATTTGCATTAAAGGTAATCAAAAGGAACCATTACAACTTGAGCCTTGGTGTTGTGCAAGCTCCTTCCAGGGTCCACAAGAGTCTTCCTCTACTTTGACAAAGCTCACCCACTTCCAAATAGAACAAGTAAAGATGACAATCTCTCCTCACAAGCTTCTAAATGGGAGTCCTAATTCTTGCAGCATTTACCCTTAGAAATCTATAGCTTTCAACCTTTTTCCTTCTGGCTCAATGCCTCTTTTTATAGTGCTCAAGAGGAAGTTAATCAGGTCCACCATCAATGGGATAGTCCCCTCTTTGGATGGGATCACTCCCTTATTGATGGGATAAGTTCCTCTTTGATAGGAGTGCATGAACCATCTGGAGGTGCTCAATACACATCAAACAACCTTCTAGAATGCTCTAGAAATGACCACAAGTAAGTTTTTGAAGATAAAACTTGCGCATTTTAACCTTTTCAGAGGGACGCACCTGCCCCTTTAGATACAGAGCGTCCTTGGACGCAGACCTTATGAACAAAAGGTGCGTACCCGCAGGCAAGGCTTGAGAGAACCTGCGTACCCAGAGATAAACATGTTTATAAAGACTTTCTCTCTTTCTTGGAGTTTGACATGAATAGTAGAGGCATAAGACTTGCTCAAGAGGGTAGTATGACTGTTGATAGAGCCATACCAACTGTAAATAGCCATGGTGACATTTTTTAGTGTAACAGGGACCTCTAAACTAGGCAACCAGATGATAGATCGGCCCATGTAGTGGTCAGATACTATCAATCACAACTGCATTATCCCTGTCCTCTACCGACGAGATGGATCTACAACAAATGTCTTCTCTCTCGTGGATTGGCCACAACAGAAGAGTGCCACGGATTTTCACTTGGGTACTTTGACTACAGACCTATTAACACTACGCCCTGAGGAACCCCTTGTATGTAAAAGAAAGCCAGTTTGGTTGCCAACCTGTGAACAAGATCACAATGAACATAAGAGCTGCACAGACACAGTGTTAGAAAAATTTAGGAAATTTAATTTTCGTGGAGGGGCAGAGAGTTAAGATTTTCGCGAAGCTACTTTTGTGCACCTAGCTTCGTGCACTGTAGAGATAATTTCGCGCAGCTACCTTCACACATTGCGAAGCTATTTCACAGACTTGGATTTCGCAAAGCTATTACATAGACTCAAAGATAAACAAGATAAGGTTTGAGCAACACAATAAAAACTTAGTATTGATTTCTATAACATGAAAATACATTTACATGAGGTTGTGGCTCATTCACCAAGTAAGAACGAAGGTTTATACTAATTTACATTCACGCAGAATAACACACAGTAAAACATAGTAACTGTTGTTTTCACGCGCCCACTAAAATTTTCTCCACCATTTTCTCCCCAAAGACTTGCACTCTTTTTCCCCCTTACCTCTTACTCTCTAACCTATTACAAAATGACTTTAACATTCATATATAACTCAACATATGATTTTACATTTAATTCATGACAGAGAAAAGTAATTAATATGATGTTGTTGTTGAGTGTAATCAGAATCATGTAGGTGTTTCTGGAGTGTGGGCAATAGTCTCTGAATGAATGCTTCCCCATATCTATTTACCAAAGTACATTGACTGCTTTAAATTCCTTGTTGCATTTTAGAATGGTTTACTCTTGGGTTCAGTGCTTCCATCTTCAAACAGAGACGCAACCTGCAAAAATACATCTGACAAGTATCGCTGCTGCCAGGCTATTTATTGCGGTGGTTGGGATTATTATTTCCAAAACTCCCCCTTAATCACAATTGTCGTCATTTACAATTCCCAAATACCTTCTGAGATAAACAAAACTTTCACATGCCAATGGCTTTGTGAAGATATCAACAAATTTTTCCTGTGACCTACAGTGTTGCAACACAATTTCATCATTGTTAATCAACTCTCTAATAAAATTATATTTAGCATTAATATGCTTGGTCCTCTTTTGGACAACACAATTCTTTGACAATGCAATTGCTTAGGTGTTGTCGCAAAAAATAGTTGTCGTGCCCTCTTGGTCATGACGAAGATCCCTCAACATCCTTCTCATCAAGACTGCTTGACACGCTTTTGTTGTTGTTGTGACATATTCAGCTTCCACTATTGACAGTGACACTATTTGCTGCTTCTTGAAGGCCCATGAAATGGCTCCGGAACCCAAATGAAAAACGTATCCTGACGTGCTCTTTCTGTCATCGACACTGCCTGCCCAATCACCATCAGTGTAACCAAATAGCCTAAAATCACTTGTTACTATGTACAAAATGTCATATTATTTTGTCTCGTTGACATACCTAAATATCCTTTTTGCTGCTTGACAATGTGCCTCCTTGGGTGTCTCCATGAACCTTGACACCAAACTTACTGCATACATTATATCCGGCCTATTGGCGGTCAAATATATGAATTTGTCAATCAAACTTTTGTATAATGTCAGATTGACATTGCTGTTGCAATCTTCTTTGCTCAACTTCAACCTTGTGACAGTTGGAGTTGGTGTGGACTCACTGTTCTGCATTTTAAACCTCTCCAAAATTTCTGCCACATAACTTGCTTGAGAGATAAAAATTTCATTTTCTGTTTGCTTCACTTCTATGCCCAAAAAATATCTTAACAATCCCAAGTCAGTCATTTCAAATTCACTCTTCATGACTTGTTTGAAATCAGCGATGAGGAAATCATCACTACTTGTAAAAATCAAATCATCTACATATAAGACGACAATGAGAATCTTACATTCGCTCTCTTTGATGTAGAGAGTAGGCTCACCATCACATTTGTTGAAACCATTGTCCAACAAGTAGGCATCTATCCTGCTATACCATGTGCGCGGTGCTTTCTTCAATCCATAAAGAGCTTTCCTCAACCGCTACACTTTGTCTTCTTGGCCTTCATCCTCATAACCAGGCGGTTGCCTGACATACAATTCCTCTTTTAGCACTCCATTCAAGAACGTTGATTTTACATCAATTTGATAAACTCATCATTTGTGCTGTACGGCAATCGCCACAACTGCGCGCACTGTCTCCATCTGTGCGACTGGCATGAACGTCTCTGCGCAATCTCTTCCATGTTGTTTCTTGTACCATTTGATAGCTAGCCTTGCTTTGTGCCTTTCAATATTTCCCTCAATGTTTCTTTTGGTCTTATAGACCCACTTCACTCCAATAACATGTTTTCCTTTCGGAAGGCTCACTGACTCCCATGTGTCATTCCTTTCTATTGCTTCTATTTCTTCCTCCATTGCCACAACCCATTTTTCTTCTTTGACTACATCTTTAAAGTGGATTGGGTCATCTACATGACAAAATAATGCAAATAAGGAATTCAGACTTGTGTCACTATCAACTTCGTCTTGCTCATAAATTTCATTTAAATTTCTGAACTTTGGTCTTCTTGTGTTTGCTAAAGATGGGCTTTATATGTCACTTGGTGTTGCACTTCGCGGTGTGCTTGGAGAAGCACTTGCTTAGCTGCGCGAAACTGTCATATTATTTTTTGATGGCGTTGCTTACGGCCTGCTTTGCTATGCTTGTATAGGAGTAGAGGGAGTCACTGTTGAGGAATTACTTGCTGTTGTTAATTCCTCTCTATCCTCATGTGGTATACATTCTTTGACATTGATTTTCTTCTCTAAACTTCCATCCCATGCTTCCTCTTCTATGAACTACACATCTCTACTGATTATGACCTTCTTGGTTGATGGATTGTAGAACTTGTATGCCTTGGATTCATCACTGTATCCAACAAATATAAATTTCTCCTCCTTGCTGTCCAACTTCTTCCTTAACTCTTCAGTGACATGTGCATATGCCACACATCCAAAAACTCTCATGTGAGTGACATTTTGTTTTCTTCCACTCCATGCCTCTTTAGGAACAATGTTCTGGACACTTTTGGTTAGACATCTATTCAAGATATATGCTGCACAAGCAACAACTTCAACCCAATAGTCATTTGGCAAATGCTTTGACTTCAACATACTCCTTGCCATCTCCATAATGGTCCTATTCTTCCTTTCTACTACAACATTTTGCTGCAGTGTATATTTTGTAGTAAATTTCTTGTGAATTCCATGCTCCATGCAAAATTGAAGGAAGACATTTGAGATGTATTCTCCACCTCTGTCAATCCTAACGACTTTGATGTAGTGTCCACTTTGCTTTTCAAAAAGAGACTTGTCTTGGCGAAAGTTCTCAAAGACTTCATTTTTCTGTTTTGGGAGAAAGACCCATGTCTTCCTTGTGTAGTCATCTATGAAGGTCAATACATAGTGACTACCACCAATTGGTGGTGTTTGCATTGGTCCACATAAATTTGAGTGGAAAATCTCCAAAGGTGCCTTTTCCCTCACTGACTTTCCTGCTAGAAATGTCTCTCTATGTTGTTTGCCCAAGATACATCCTTCACATATGTTGTCTGGTTTTTCTATGAGTGGAAGTCCCTTCACCATGCCTTTCCTTTGCAACAAATTCAAACCTCCAAAGTTGAGATGTAAAAATATCAAATGCCACAACCAATTTTCATCTTTTACCTTTGCTTGAAAGTTTACTTGTGTGACGACTGCCTCTTTTCTTCCATTTTCTTGTGAGTTCATAGATAGTTGTGCTTGTGCACCTTCTTTCTGCAAATATGATATTACTTTTAGGGGAAGCATTCTATTGTTTGTCATCTGAACCTTTGCAATTAGCTACCTACTCGGAGGCATATCCAAAATTGTGCACACATCATTTTTAAAGAAAATATTGTAGCCTTTCTGCATGAGCTGTCCAAGGCTCATGAAATTATGTTTCAGACCGAGGACAAAGTAACCACCTGAGATGTATTTCTTCTCCCCCTTCTTTGCTAGGATATTAACCCTTCATTTTCCCATGACAAAGACTTTTCTATCAGTCCCTAATGTCACTTCAGATTTCACACTTTCATCTAGATCATATAACATTTCTATGTTTCCTGACATGTGGTTGCTACACGTTGAATCTAGATACCATCTATCACTCTATTTTTCTTGTGCTGCATTACAAGCTAAAAACATGCTATGATAGTTTTGATTTTCTCTTGTGAAATTTACACTTTGTTTGTTACTAATGTCATATTGCTTCTTTCTACATTCATTTACATAATGACCATACTTCTAATAGTAATGACATTGGACTTGAGATTTATCATACCTCTGACCTTGTGCTTGATTTCGGCTTGGGCCTTGACTCTGATTTTCATTGTTGCCTCTTCCACTTTAGCTTGAAGGGCTACTTCTTCCACCTCTGTGTGGGATTCTTCCTCTTTCTCTAGCATATGATCTTCCTCTGCCTTGACCTTGACCAAAAAATACTTGTTTCTTGAAGGCATGCTCCAATGAGGAGCTTGCTGCTCTATTCAGTCTATGTTCATGAGAAACCAGTGATGCATTAAGCTCATCCACTGAGAACTGTGAGAGATCTTTTATCTCTTCTATGGCCACAACAATGGTCTCAAACCTTACTGGCAAACTTCTCAAAACTTTCTCAACTATTCTTATTTCCTCAAGTGTCTCACCATGAGACATGATTTGAGTAACCAACCCACTTACATGTGTAAAAAACGAGTTTATATTCTCAAACTCTTTCATACAAAGTGTTTCAAAATCTCTCCTCAACATTTGCAGCTTTGTTGTCTTGACTTTTGCCATGCCTTGGTAGGCTGTCTCAAGGGTGTCCCATGCTTGCTTGGACTTTGTTGCTGTTGCAACCCTTGGGAAAATACTTTCATGAATTGCTTGGAAAATATAAAGCAGGGCTTTTGAATGTTTCTTCATGTTGTCCCTTAACAAATATTTTTCTTGTTGAGATAAGGCATTATATGTTGCTACATCTGCTGGTTCTTGAAAACCATTCTCCACCAAATCCCAAATGTCTTGAGAAAAAAATAGGGCCTTCATTGTAATAGCCCAATAATCATAATTTTCCCATTAAACTGAGGTATTTGAGGATTAGTCAAGCTTGTGCTTTATGTCTCCATTTCTGAGTGTAAAAAAAACTTTCTACCTGATGGTAAATATGTTAAAAACAATCCATGCTCAAAACAATTTTCACTGTTAGTAAAAACACTTGTTTTTACATTAACAGAGATTAACCCGCTCCGATACCATGTTAGAAAAAGTTAGGAAATTTAATTTTTGCGGAAGGGCAGAGAGTTATGGTTTTTGCGAAGCTACTTTCACGCAGCTAGCTTCGCGCACCACAGAGCTGATTTTGTGTAGTTACCTTCCCACACCGCAGAGCTATTTCACAGACTTGGATTTCATGGACATGGATTTCGTGGAGCTATTACACAAACTCAAAGATAAACAAGATAAGGTTGGAGAAACACAATAAAAACTTAATATTGATTTCTAAAACATGAAAATACATTCACATGAGGCTGCGACTCATTCACCAAGTAAAAATGAAGGTTTATATTGGTTTACATTCACGCGGAATAACACATAGTAAAACACAGTAACTGTTGTTTTCACGCGGCCACTAAAATTTTCTCCACCATTTTCTCCCCAGAGACTTGTGCTCTTTTTCCCTCTTACCTCTTACTCTCTAACCTATTACAAAATGACTTTTACATTCATATATAACTCAACATATGATTTTACATTTAATTCATGACAGAGCAGAGTGATTAATATGATGTTGTTGTTGAGTGTAATCAGAATCACATAGGTGTTTCTGGAGTGTGGGAAATAATCTCTAAATGAATACTTGCCCATATCTATTTACAAAAGTACATTGATTGCTTTAAATTCCTCGTTGTGTTTCAAAATGGTTCACTCTGTTATCACTAGGAACTATAGTTCATGTATATAAGATTGTCCATAAGTTTTTATAAAGTCTTGAGGTCTTGTAAATAGGTTTATTAGTATATGTCAATTTCAAATTTGAAATTCAAGAGTTATTGATGTGAATTTGTGTAAAGGAAAAATCATTAGACACCCTCCATCATTGTTAGTTAAAGCATGTCATGTCATTGGTACTTTGCGCAGTTTCACAGCGCGGGTATGATGTCTTTGGTACTTGCGCAGTTTCGCAGCGCGGGTGTGATTGGTCAGTTTAGCTGCGAAATAATGTTTTCGCGTTTTCGTAGCGCTCTGTTTGTCAGCGATTTCGTAGCGCATCTTGTTAAATTTGAACTGCCCGCGCTACGAAATCGGGGTTTCAAGGTTTTTTGCAGCGTTTTTCTCTGAATGTCTAATCCGAGAGTAATGAGTCACAAGTCCGTTCATGATTGTCATTTCACACCCTCTTCATGTCATGATAAGCCATTATTTTACCATAAGGTCCGAAGTCATATAGTTGTGTGTCAGTTTAGAGGACGTTATAAGAAGTGGTCATTTCATAATGAGTCCTTCATATCATATGAACGTGTTTGCTATATGAAAAGCTTAAGCTTCGATTTAAACGGACTACTGCAAGCGAGCCTGCTCTACAAAGCTGAAGATTGTTTTCGTGCTGCAAGCCACCATCAGTCCCTTGTGTAAAAATACTCAAAGAAGCATGGAAAGAAAGGAACATCGTTCTGGTAAATGTGTGAGAACAGAGCCGGAGGGGTTAGATATTACTCTCAGGGATGAGGAGGTAGCAAAGGCATTTCGAAGTGCTGGCTGCTGGCGATTTTGTGAAAAATTGAAGGGTGGACATGCAGAAGTGACCAAGGCTTTCGCATTAAACTTCACGGGACTGAATTCGAAGGTGGCCATGTTGGAGTTTCCGGTGTCCCCTGAAGTTATTTCCACTGTCACAGAAATCCCGAGGGGTGGCCAAGAATGGTTCAAGAACTTCAAGTTTGACATGGGTCCATGCAAGGAGTTTTTGAAGGCACCTTATGTAGATGAAGATCTCACTAAAGCTGTCCCAAGGAGCTATCTAAAGGAGAATTATGCTATGCTATTGACATGTATCCAGAAGTATCTGACATGTGAGGGTAGGTACAATAAAGTTTACTCCTACCACTTCAAGCTTCTGCTACACTTCACTGGTAAGAGTTCAATAGACATACCTTTTTACTTGTTCAGGAGTATTAGAAAAATGTGTGATAAGATTCAGTTAAAGAAAGATGCTTATGAAACATCCCTTTTTCATCATGGTTTAGTAAAATTGTTGGTGTTGGATAGTTTACAAAAAATTGGTAAAGATTGGGATTCATTTGTGTTTATGGCCGGTTTCCCAAGTAAAACAGGCCTCACTCCATTACCTGTAAGAGAAAGAGAAGAAAGGAGTGAGGAAACTACTTTGGCTGAAATTAGGAGAGAAGTAACAGACCATAAGAAGCCCAAAGCTAAAACAAAGAAATCAGAGAGGTTTGTAGCAGTTAAAGAAACACCTGAAGCATCAATGAAGAAAACTCCTAAGCCAGCAGTTAAAGAGATACTTGAAGCATCAGTAGATAAAACTCCAAAATCATCTAGAGTATCTGAAAAGGAAACACCTCAGTCATCAAAACAGAAGACTCACAAAAGAAAAGATGAAGCAAAATCCAGTGAAGTTGAAAGGGTTTCAAGGGTGAGAACTAGAGGCCAGCTAAGCAAAGAAAAAGGAAAGTCAGTCCCTGTGGAAGAAAGTCCTATTTCAAAGGGTAGTTTAAATGACTTACTTGAAGCCATTGAATTGGAACAAGATCATCCAATCCAAATTGAACCACTTGAACTTGAGCAAGATCAATTGGTACCACCAATGCATATTGATCTAACACAATCTTCACCTGAAAGTTCTAAAAAGTCAAGGGCTTCTAAAAGGTTAAAGTTTGAAGAACCAAGTGATGAATATGCCTTTAAACCACGCAGACCAGTGACTAGAAGGCAAATTAAAGAAGTGGAGAGAGCTCAGAAAGAGAAAGCACCTTCGGAAATTCCTAGGACAGAGGCACTTGAAATCTTCTCTGAAATAGTCCAAGCAGCTAAAAGCAAGAACAAGGATAATAAGGTTGTTATCAGTCAAAGTGGAAATGTGACTGCCATTAAGAAACAAGCTGGAGCATCAAAGGAAGAAATACCTCAGGTTCAAAATGTTTTTAAAGAAAAGGCAGTAAGATATACAAGTTACAAGAAAGCTGTAATGAAAGGTAAAACAAGTTTGATCAGTCAGGCTAGCTCGGTATCTGATGCATATGTATGGACAGTGCCAGCTCTGAAGCAGGCAAAGATTATGAAACAAATGAATGCAAGTTTAAGAGCAGAGAACAAGATGTTAAAAGAAGAAGTCATCAGCCTGAAAGGGAAGCTAGACAAACTAGCTAAATGATCCAAGGAGGAATGTGCTTCCCAAATTTTGATATATTTTGGTTATCATCTTTTTAAAGCTTTTTGAGACTTTTTGATGTCCTTGCACCTGTATAGAATGACTGAAGAAATCACAGACTTGAGTTATTGTTGCTGTAAGGTTCATGTGTTTAATTTTGATGACCTACAGCAGTTTCGTAGCGCGCTACGAAACTGCTGTAGATGACTGTTTATATTGAAAACTTGAGTTTGAATGCTGAGGTCAGCAAATGTTTAAAGAGATGACCTAATGCCAGCATGGAGACTATAGAAAGTCAGTAAGATGTTTAAAAAAGGATGTCAGGTGTAAGTATTCGAAGAAAAGGTGAAGTTTTATCTTTTGTTGAAAGTTTCACTTTATGTCCGAATTTTTAGGGTTATGATAGAGCTGCCGAGGTGTTAAATGGTACACCTGTCCAGTTATGGGATGACCAGATCATTAGTTTTCTTCAGTCACACGGGACTATCAAGGGATTAAATGGCTTGAAATTGGATCATTAATGCATGAACATCAATGGGAGGCAAAAACCGTGAATATAGGGTTCATATTCTTATTGGTTGATGAATCATCTGTGCATCAGGCATCCGAGGCTGTTCATCCATTGAATATGCTTTCAGTTTGGATTGGTTATTATTGTAATGCTACAGGTGGCAAGCTCCAAGAACGCAACAAAGTATACGAGGAGATAGACTTAAAGTGCCAATGTGATGGAGTCCTCTGTTTTCATAGCATCATATCTCTTGTAATTAATTAGCTTGTTTATGTTATAGTTAAGGTCATTAATGACAGAATTCCGAGCTCCCTTCATGCTTGTTGAGGAGTCTCAGGCAGTAGTTTTTGATGGGCTATATATAGAAATAACTCATATGTAAAAAAGGTTGGATATTTTATAGAAAAACAGAGTTGTTTTGGGCCATTGTATGACCTTTTTGACAGTAATAGTAAAACAGTGTTATTCTCTTCTCAAGATTCTCGATGGATTGTCATGTTCAAATATAATGATGGTGTTTTATACTTTATGTTATTTTATAGTCTTGTTGTAATGCAATCACTCAGAATTCATAATCATATGCTCTGACTTCCTGTGTATTCAGCAAGCTATGTTTTGGTGGAGTATGTTTGACATGTAATGCAAAGAGCCTTGATTTCCATGAGATGACCATGTTTTCCTTGTTTACTTAATATAAGAGACTCCATAGCCCAATGAGAACCAGTTTGATGTGTTTCCAACCAGCTTTGCTTTCATGATTAAATAAGGAGTTAGCCATCCATTGTTTGAAGGATTTTATCAAGAGTTTGTGAGAGAGCCCTCTCTGATCAAAGAGGCTAATCTTTGGTCTAAAGATAGGTTGAAATAGTTACATGAAATCTCGCTTGGTTGCAGCCCTCAGTAGTGATTTTGTGATAACACACTCCTTCCATCTTCAAACAAAGATGCAACCTACAAAAATACGTCTGACAAGTATCGTTGTTGTCAGGCTATTTATTGCAGTGGTTGGGGTTATTTTTTCCAACACATAGCACAGGGATGGGCAGAGCCCTACTCGGGAGGCAACATGGAATACGCATGCGGACATCGGACAAAGGGCAATGCCAGGTACGCTACTGAGGCAGAGGCAGATTCGATAGAGATCTTCATCAAAACGTTGGAAGGCAGTCATCTCTGTTGGACGCTTCGGAAAGGGATGAGGATCCAAGACTTAAAACAATAAATACAACTATACCATGGGATACCAGCAAGAAATCAAAATCTGATATATTCAGGACACAGTCTACAGGACAATCACATGCTACAGGATTATGGCATCATAAGAGATTCGACTATCATAATCAACCTATGTCTGCGGGGCAGATGTTCTGGAACCAGCACAAAAAACACAGGCTCTTTTAAAGATGCAATCAAAGGAAAGGAAAAAGCAAAAACCAAACCAGCAACAATGGCTGAGCTGCCAGGGCCTTACATCGTGGAACAAAAACCTGAAAATCTTGTTCTCACAGTCTCCTCAATGCTTGAGGTAAATAGCTTATATTTAGATCTCTATAAAAATGCAGTTATATGTAGATTTAATGGCTTTTGGCCAAAATCTGATGTTCTGCACCAATGGATAAATGATGCATGGTCACCAAATTGTGAAATCTATCTATGTCCCAAGGGGTTTTTCATAGTTAGATTCAACACAACACAAGAACAGGAACATATCATCAATAAGGGACCATAGTTCTGGGGCAATGCTGGACTCTTCATGACCCCGTGGTTCCCAAATTTCGATGCCAACACTATGGTGGTATCAAAAATACTAGTTTGGGTTAGGTTGCATAACCTCCCATTACACTTCTGGCATCATAATGTATTAATTTCCATTGGGAACTCCCTGAGAAAATTCCTAAAGATTGATGGGGACAGACTTACAAGGGGAATATTCACTTTTGTCAGGATATGTGTGGAAATAGATCTCAGCCAAGGGTTACCAGACAACATCACATTGAATTTCAACAACTCACAGTGGACTCAACCATTAGACTAAGAAAACACAACTTTTCGGTGTCATGGATGTTTATAAACAGGCCACCTACATAGCGCCTATCCACTGGTCAAAAAAGACCCCAAATGGAATAAGAAGCAATAGAAAAAGCTAAAAGGCTGGCAGTACACAGACCCCCTAGAAGAAGAAGAAAAATAGAAGAACCAACAGAAAACAAAGCAAAATCAGATGCACAAAAAGGCCAAAACAACACACAAAAGGAGGATCCCGGCAACCCCCCTCAGCAACAAGAGAGCCAAATGGAATTAAGTGGAAGAAAACGAGCACACAGATCATAAGGCTCAGACTCAGACAAAGAATACCCCACAAATTCCAATGAAAAATAGTTGGCCATTGTAACATCCACTCCCAACACTAGAGGTTGGAGAAAAGTGGAAAAGAAGAAAGGCAGAAAAGAATAGGCTCAACTATAATTTTTTAATTTTTATTTGTATCCTGTAAAACAAGAACAGTTCATATGCATATGCAATTTAACATCTACAACATGTAATTTTCTCTTATCAATAAAATTAAGATATTTCCAAGGGAAAAAAAAAAGAAAGAATTTTAAATTAATAATATTAATTAAAAAATATCATTTTAAATAAAAATTATATATATATATAGTGACGTGATGACCTCTATATTTATTAATGTGCCAATATTATTTGTTTATTCAATCTATCTGGCGATCAATATAAGAAACCACGGTCAGCCGCATAGCAGGGAGTGTCTATGGAGCAGACAGAGTATAAGAAAATAATTTAACGGAGATCTCAAGTTCTACTCTCAGTTTTGTACTTTCGATGGATGATTTACAACCCCAGTTTAATGTGTTGCTCACTTTATGAGAGCCCAAGTACGTAAATGTGTTACTAGTACATGAAGCATCTGGTAAACACCAGGATTAAAAGCCAATGTAACCTATTCTCTTTTCATTCATGGTCAATTTCAATTTGCATTTACTGGATGGAATTGCAGCCATGAAATCGGAGGGACCGTGCCCGAAGTGGGACCAGAAGTGAGGGATTTTGCTGTTGGAGATCGGGTGGGCGTAGGGTGCATGATTTTGATTTGCCAACAATATGATTCTTTGTCAGCTTTCCCACCAAAACTTTGAACACGTGTTGAGCACTGGTCTCAATACGATTCTTTTTCCGAGTGAAGCTTTCAATCTGATTTCAATTTATCATATTGTTTTTGGTACATGTCAAAGCTGATTCCCATAAATTCATGGACAAGTTAATGGTAAGTTCAAACATCTTGGCTTTCAATGGCCATCATCTTGGTTATTCACATATGTTTTTTTAAATGTTAGAGATGTATTATGTAAAAAATTATTGTATATATGTGTGAATAAATAATGTCACAGTAATAAATAAAAATGTAATTTAATAAAGGTTTAGATTTTTTACACATTTTTAAATAATATAATAGATTGTGATTTTCATTACTAAAAATATATTTTAATTTATTTAAAATATATTTTTAATAAACCACATAAATTTAACATTACAATTATTTTTTGCAAATTATAAAACTTAAACTTGATATTTCAACATTTAAAAAAAATCCAAAAACACCAAATTCAAAAAACAAATCCAAAAAATTTAACAAAACCAATAAAATTATTTTATTAATTAACTAAACAATCAAATAAATACTTATAAAAATAACACCAATAAACTTTTGAAAAAATCCAAAAAATTTAACAAAACAAACAAAATTAATTTATTAATTAACTGATCCATCAAATAAATACTTATAAAAATAACACCAATAAACTTTTGAAAAAATCCCAAAAGAGAATAACAAAACCAAAAAATATATTTTATTAATTAACTAAACCATCAAATAGACTTATAAAAAGATGCTAACTTTTGGACTTCCGGCTTAGTTCCGAGATGCTGAAGTTTATTTTTTTTAAACATTAAAAAATCCCACCCGTGTTCATTACCACATCTCAAATGAACCCAATGCTTGCATGTGCCATGTATTTCGTTAAAATAAAATCGTAAATAAAGAAAATCATTGAAACGGTCCTAGTAAACGTAACCAAACGCTTGTATATCAGCATTCAAGTTACTCAAGAGTTTCGGTGTGCAACTAAGATGGCATTTGTAGTTGGTCTAATAAAGTGGACCCAATGCTCTGTACATCAACATTTAAGGAGGTCAAGAGTTTATTTTGCTGCTATATAATTGGAGAAAGGTAATTTTTCCGTTATATAGATTAACCATTTAAAATCAATAATGTTTGTAGTGATCAAATTTGTTTTTTTGGGTTTTTATTATCTTGATCTTATCTCGATTGTTGACTTGCCTAATATTTTGCAATTAGACAGAAATAAGTGCGGTCAATTATTTGATTGTACCTATATCCATCTGATTGCGGCAAATTAACAATCTAAATAAAGATGTCTTTATCATTATTTAGAATTTTGATTAACAAATGTGAAATTAGCTATTTGAATTCATTCTGGTATATCATGGTATATCAAACTGATTAATAAAAATGAATTCAACTATTTGAAGTCATTGTTGTAAATCAATATTTGGAGTTTTTTCAATATCTACAATAAAATGACCGTTACCGTCAGATTGATTAAACTATACCTATAGAGACATTGAATAAGTAGTTATAGATATAGAACAGAGTGCAACTTTCCAGAATACATTCTTCGTCATGATTTGTATTGCACATAAATTTCTAGCACCAATTTAGGATAGTATTGATCGAATTTTGTCTTTTACATTATGTCAATTTACCATCCCACATATCAAGGTGTCTTGTCCCATTTCCATGGAAAAAAGCCTTAATAGACAAGCTTCTTATTATTAGTGTCGTTAGTCTCGCCTAGAGCCTCCCTATAGACACTTGTTGCTTTTAGTATTAGCCTTGGTCCTGGGAAACAAGTAGTTAGTCTTAACCCTACCAACTTACTGCCACCTTTCAAATCTTGCCTTAGCCTAGCCTACCATTCTGAGTGCCTTAGTTTTGTGTTAAGACTTTGTCTAGAGTTTCTGTGACACCACCTTTCCTTCCTCAATTTATGACTTATCAGAAGGCCAAGTTCATACTCTCTATTGGATATGCCACCTTTTGTTGCTTAATTTACCATCCCCATAGGCCACCTTTACCTCCAATTTCCATCAATGAGGACTAGGCATGCTCTTATGTTCGTGATCAAGATAGACATGCCACATTTTCGCTCGCAAATTTCCCACTTCGATATACGACTAATGCTCGTGATCTAGATATATAGGCCATCTTTCCTTCCTCAATTTACCATCCATCTCAATAGGTGTCTTGCCTTGGTCAGCAGAGAATAAAAAAGCTTGAATAAAGTCTCCATTGGAGTGAAGAGAGTAAGATTAAGCTAGACATCCATCCCCAACACCCCTGGCTCGACCACCATCCTAGCATGCACCAACAACTCACTTTCTTTTAGTAAAATATAATCCCCCTTATTGGAGTAGTTATGGGAATATTACAAATCAACGCTCATCGGAGTATGAAAAAATATTTAGTTAAAGCTTGTCGGAGTATGAGTAAATCTAGAAACCATCTCTATCGGGGTTTGAGTAAGATTCATATATACCTTTCAATCTTGTTGGAGCTTCTACTAAGGAGGAAAAGATACCTATTTTTCCTAACTAATCTTGTCAGAGATTCTTCACTTGGATCTACTGGATATGCACCTTATCTTTCTCAAGACCATATCTCTTGGGCCACTACCTTGAATTAGATCTACCCATATGCCACATTTTCTTTAGAACTTAGGCTTTTCACCCACCAGCAGCCTGCCTTGCAGACAACATAATCTATAGTACCCTCGACTGAAACTGGTAAGCAGCATAATAAACCACCATAAAGTGACACATTCTATTTCTCTCTATGGGTCCACCTGACATCCAACATAGTTATGGGAATAACTGTGCTATATGAATTGAGATCAACCCTCTTGCTTTGGCCGGTACTGAATAAATTCACACTATGTTGTATAAAAAAAAATGTATATAAATCTACGCTGCGTGGTGTGTCAATATTCCATATAAGCCATTGTATCTGTCATTGTAGTTGCCACTGTTTCCGTATCCGTCGTTGTTTCCATTCATTGTAGCTGTAGTTGTTGTATATGTAGTTGCCCTAGTTGTTGTATATGTATATGTTGTAGCTTCCATAGCTGTTGTCATTCATAGTAGCTGGCATAGTTGTTGTATTGGCTGTATTTGTTGCCATAGCCTGCTACCCCAACAAAGGTTGTATTTCGTCCATTGTACTGCAAACCCTTGGGTGTTGACAATAAAGAATTACTATCATTGATCACTATAGGCCCCACTCTGCCAATGTGGGAAATCAATAACTAGCCTGTGCTACTTCGCTATCGCTAACTATCAATCGTTTACATAGAAAATGGCACAAACACCTTACAGGGACGTGGATTGAAATAGGGTGAAACACACTAAGAACCGACTCCTTCCTGTGTATGTATTGAACTATTAATGGTGGAAAATCTATTAAAGTTCCCGCACCAAGAACCACTACCTCCTGGGCATGGGTGAGAACAGGTTATGTATAACTCCTTCCTGGACACGTACAACTAGGTATCAAAAGTTACTGGGAATCGACTGTTGGATCATCTCTTGGCATGGAATACCAACATCTAATGAATCAACACCAGGCACATTCATCCTTTCCCTGAACATACGGGGATTGGGGGTTGCCTCAAAATTTCCCACCCTCAAGAGTCTTTTTGTCTCTCTTCGTCCTTCTATCATTTTGCTACAAGAATCTATGCACTCTGTCCCACAGGTTATATTATATTTTAGGAAAATGTTCCCAAATTGGCACATATCGGCCACCGTGGCTGTTGGACTCTCTGGCGGTTTGGTGGAAATCTGGGACCCTATATGGGTCTGTCTTAAATACATACATATTCTAAATACATATGCTCCTTACAGGGACCGGGCCATTTTCTGGGATCATCTTTTCTCCTTCGGGATAATGGAACTTACCTCCCTCATCATCATGGGAGATTTGAACTATACTATCACCCTAGAGGAAACTTGGGGTCGAACCAAAAGACTTGATCCATTGGCGGGAATGTTTAGGGACACCCTTCTTACACACAAGTTTGTAGACATCTGCCTGAAGGTTATGGCCCCTACTTGGGACAATGGGTGGGAAGGTGCGGCGTATGTCGCCAAGAGACTGGATCGCTTTTTAATTCATGAACATTTGATTGACCGACTGGGGGAGGTACAGACAAACATCATCAGTAATTTCTTATCCGACCATAAGCCTATTACTCTGGCCTGGAAGAAGCCGCTAGTGCACCCTGGAATTCCTTTCAAATTTAACAGAATTTGGTTAGAAGATTTGGATTTCAACACTTTGGTTTGGGAATCCTGGAACTGTGGGAGTGTTACTAGTTCCTCTCCCATGGATCATATCCTTGATAAACTACAGTCTCTCGGTGGGGTGGTGAAATCTTGTAGAAAAATAAAAAACTATCTATGAAAAGAGAAATCGAAGATATTCAAAGTGAACTCGATACCCTTCTCACGCTCATGGCCTCAGACAACCTTCCTACTTCCATCCGAATTCACATTCGGGAAGTAGAGGTTAAAATAGATTGTATCTTAGATATTGAAGAAGTCTCTTGGCGCCTGAAGAGTCGGGCTATCTAGATCAAGGAGAGAGACAGATACACCAAATTTTTCCATCGATTTGCAAACCATAGGCACAATATAAACTCTATTTGGGGAATTTCGGATGATGCGGGAACATATATCCACTCACAAGTTGATATCTCAAAAGTTGCCACCTTACATTTCAAAACAACTTATGAATGAAACGACAACATTGTGGCGGAAGACCTCATCTGGGGGATTAAACATTACCCGATTATGTTTGACCAGGACTCGAATGAGGACCTTTACAGATGCATCTCAGAAGATGAACTTCTCTGCATCCTTAAATCTTTTAAAGGGGACAAAAGTCTAAGACTAGATGGGTGGACCGTGGAGTTGTTCACACATATTTTTGATCTTTTCAAACAGGATCTAATTCATATGGTGGAGGAATCTAGAATAACTAGGTATGTACATCACTGCATCAAGTCGACCTACATTTCTCTCATCCTGAAGCACAATCCTCCAAACTATTTTGATGACTACAACCCTATCTTGCTATGTAATCTTATCTATAAGATTATCTCCAAAACCATAGCAGGCCATCTGAGGGACACTCTCTCTCACCATATATCCCAACAACAACATGGTTTTTTGAAAGGTTGTCAAATTCATGATGTAATTGCAAAAGCACAGGAATTTCTGCATCCTATACATAGAAAAAAATCTAATGCTACTATTCTACAAGTTGATCTGAAAAAAGCTTTTGACAGTCTTGATTGGGGATACCTCAAGCTTGTCCTTTTTAAAATAGGTCTGCAATCAAAGTGTGTGGACTGGATTATGGTGTGCGTTATCAATGTTGATTATTCGGTGATCATAAATGGGTATCCTTCAAAATTATTCTTGGATGGGAGGGCTCTCAGACAGGTATGCTCACTTTCGCCTTTCTTATTGATTCTTGTTATGGATGGTCTTAGCCTACACACCTCAAAGTCTATGGAATGAGATCAATTTCAGGCTCTCAATATTGGCAATAATATCAACATCTCACATGGTTTCTTTGTCGATGACGTATTGATTATGGGTATGTTGCTTCACTTTTCCTGGTTATGCCTTTTTCATATTTTCAGGAAATTTGCCAATGCTATTGGTCTTAATATGAATGCACATAAATCTATCTCGTATCATTGTAATTGTGACTTGGATAATATTGTCTATATTAAGAATTTGTTTGGTATAGAGGCCAAATTGATGGTTCAGGGCATAAAATATTTGGGTTTCCAAATTAAAGCCTAAAATTACAGGAATGCTGACTAGATCTGGCTTGTTGATAGATTCTTCAAAAAAATCTCTGGATTGGAATACAGAAATATTTCCCTGGGTGGGCATGTTATCCTCTCCCAAGATGTCCTAAACTAATTATTGGTCTACTGGGCCCACCTTTTTCATATTCCTGTTGCTATCATCCTCTCCCTAAACCGAGTCATGGCTAATTTCATCTGGGGAGGCAGTCATATTCAAAAAAAATATCACCTTGCCAAAATTCCTTTGATTACCTAGCCGAAAGTCTTGGGGGGATGGCGAATTCTAGATCTCTATCGTTTTGGATAGGCTTTACTTATAAAATCCCTTTGGAGAGGCATCTTTGGTACTGGTACCTAGAGTCTGGTCATCAGAAAAAAATATCTCAAGAACCATGACTTCACTTTCTGGTTCCGTAAAGGAACCATTGGTGCCAAAAATGGATCTACCATCTAGCTCAGTTTCCAAAAAGTTTCCAAGATCTTTCTGCAACATCTTGATTGGAATTTTGGCTCGGGACACAATATTCTCATTGGAACTGACCGTATCCTAGGTTATGGTGATGTGAACAATATCCCAGAACAACTTATCGCTTCCCTTAATAGCAGAGGGATTTTTTTTCTGGGGTCAAGCCATTGCTTCATGGAGGGGTCCACATCCTATCTGGAGGTCTGCTATGGATCTAGGTTTGCCTCATCTGTGGGATCTGGAATGGTTGCACATTGTGGTTGGGATGAATCAGCTACAGATATGCCATGATAGAAACCAGGACAAGTTAATCTAGATAAGGAAGATGTAGAATGACAATATTAATGTGGCAGATGCATACTTTTCTCTCTGCTCCAGGGCCTCTAACTTGACTGAGGAACATACCCTTTTTCCATTTTGTAAAACCAACATCCCCAATAAAATTTTACTTTTTACTTGGCTAGTTTTTCATAAGAAAAATCTAACCTGGGAAAACCTGCAAAAGAAGTTATGGCATGGCCCTAGCATCTGTCCTATTTGTAAGACAGAATCTAAAAATAATAACCACATTTTCCTTACATTCCCCCTCACTACTCATATCTAGAAACACCTCTCTTCTCTACTTGGTTTTCCATTTCATCAACATGATTGCATTAAGGACTGTCTACAATGGTGGAGAACCCAAAAGGTTGACTGGAGAATCCTCCTGCCTATCCTTTTCTGGGAAATTTGGAAGTGGAGAAATAACTACAATTTTCAAAACTACTCTGGGAGTTTTCATAGGGTCATGGATAACATTCTCACCTCTCATACTCTATATTCTTCTAAAAAAACTTGCAAGATGGTTTCTTGCCATAACAAGACGGAAGTACAACAGATATTCCCGATGGAATTTTTTGATGGAGCTTCTCAACAGCGAGTATGTGGTTGTGGCTTCTGGTTGGCCACCTCTAAGGAACAAAGATATAGTGTTTTCTGGCATGGCTGTAGGGGCACAAATACTAAAGCTGAGGTAATGGCTCTTTGGGTACTACTATGGTTCATACACTTTCTAGATATTCCCCTTATCCACATCCATGGTGACTCTAAAGTAATAATACAACACTTAATGGGGTATGCTAAAATCTCAAATCCCTTAGTGCTTGGATGGTTGTCGAGAATTGAACAATTATGGACTCTACTAAACAACTCCAATATAAAACATGTCCATAGGGATCAAAATATGAAAACAGATGAACTATCAAAGACGAGCTTAATAGGTTCTTTAGGCAAGTTGCACTTAACAATTACTTTGGACCAGAAGAACATAAATATTGAAGACATTCCCCTCCCTGGTTAAATACATTCCTCCCCCCTAACATTTTGATTTTCTTGATGTTTTTGCAGGTTATTAAACGTGAAATATAGCTTTTTGCGGCATTAATGAAAAATTGTTGTTTTGTATTGTACATGGATGCCTGGACACTAGGCATAAACAGTGTCCTCTACGAGGATGGACTCGACCATTCCATGTTGAACGTTCTGTCTCTTCCTCCTCATTAGATGGTGTTTCCATTTTGATTATTACAGAATCCTCATGCTGGTGTTTTTTTATCTTTTACACTGTCGGATGTGGCATCAACACTATCTGTTCTCATATCGGTTTTTTCCCACATATATCAGATTTTGTTGCATATATGCACTATATTACTATTTTTTGATGTGGGGCACTTGTATTTACAACTTCCCTCTTATCTCTGCCAATTCAGATATGTTTCTTGAACATTTTGTTTTTTCTATCAGGTTCTTCTTGCTGTATATGGACCTTTCCCCTTGTACTGCAGAAATTATCATCACAAGGGTGATTTATATATACCGACAATGCCAGTGAGCCTTATGTTATGAACATTGGATGGCATATGTACATCTCATTATTCTCATATCAATATAAAATTATGCCTTTTTCATACTGAATGAAAAAAAAAAAAAGCTGCACCAACGAAAATAGATCTCGCAACATATTGTATGCAAGCTCCATTTGGGAGTTCTTAATCTTTCTTGAATTCTGGATCTTGATTCATATGAATTTCTAAGACTGCCATGAATGGCCAATCTTGACGCTTGACAAATTAAACATATCTTTCAGTAACATGGGTGAATGAAATGAATATCTACCAAGATTAATCATATCATATCTTAATTTAATGGAATAAAATGAATGGTAGTTAGCAAATTAGGAAAAAAATTCCACTAAGAAAAAAATTCAATAATATATATCTTACCGCTACTTCAACATATTAGGTTTTTTAAATTTATATAAACACTAATTTTATTCAAAAATTAAAAGAAAGTTTATTAAATCTTTTCCCTATATAATTTTCTTTACTTATCTTCAACATTAATCTCTCCTCCCTAATATATTATAGACCCTTCATATCTAAGATAATATAGAAATAATGAAGAACCATCCAAGTTATTAATATTATGGGCAAGACATGTAAAAATAACATCAACATCTAATAATATGAGTCACAAAACTCAAAGTTGTAGTCCAATGTTTAAATTGAGATATATGTTTGAATTTCTAAATAAGTCATGCAAAATTGGAAGATGTAAATGCAATCTACAAACATTAAGACCACTCCTAGAGGGTCTTTTTGTAGATATCAACAAATTCCTAGAGACTCTTCTTGAAATCCAATAACAGTCATATCCTTTTTAGGATTGAATTACGAATGTAAATCCTTTACTTCATGCTCATTTTGTATTATAGTTAAACCATGTTATGTATAAAGGAAACACTTTTAAACCATGCAAAACAATATGCCAAATAAGAATAATTCAATCATAAAATGTCAAAAGTTAGGACATAGTTTAAGAGTTAAGTGTTTATACAAAATTGTTGATAGAAATGAAATTGATCTGATCATGATCATAAATAAAGGGCCAAAACTATCTCAAGGTGTGTAGGTCATGTTATCTCCATTGTCATCATCAACATCAGTGTATTGAGTCATGAGAAATGCATTATCACAATTAGCATTTTCATTTGGAAAATATCTAAGGAAAATATTCTCATTGATGTGATTTGTGGATGTAGAAGATGATCTTGCGAAAGTTGGACTAGATGCACTAAAAATATGGGGAACCTCTCATACCTCTCATACTATCTTTGAAGCGGTTGTCTTTCCCTCCAAATATTTCAGCTACAAGTGAGAATTGCAATGAATAATAGCTAGATTTGCCAATTTTCTAGCTCCTAAATGGTTTCTTTTCTCACTATGGATGAAATTATGAGTTCTCCAACTCCTCTAACATGTTGATGCACTAGTGACATATATTTTCACATGAAAATAATATTAGATTAGTATAAAAATTTACATGCAATAATTTACAAATGTACATAATAAGTATAAATAATTATGATGCCCTATATACCTGACTCAACAACTTGATTAAAAGTGTTTACAGTTGAGGTGTCTAATATCCATGGAGAAACCACCATTGAGTAGGGGTGACCATTGGATGGCTCATATCTTGTATCACCTTAGTTGTAGTGAATCATGGCCAATGCCTTGCCCATATGATATTGATTGTATTTGTATCTCATATTGTATCTAAGATTAAGATATATTCTTTCCATACAATTATATAATCCCTCCATGATATCTCTATCCTTAAGAACCTCAAACTAATTAAGTTTTAGGAAAATCCTGACAGCATGGAATGGCTTATGAAACATACACCATTTTTTGTTACAATGTCCTATATTAGTGAACTATCATTATTGCAAATCAGTGATATGTGTTATCTTACTCTGTCCATGCCCTCTTAAAGAAAACCCATGCATGTAGCATTATAATAAACCATCCTTAATATTTGTACAATAGGTTCATAAATAGAGATTATTTTTTTGGACATGACCAAAATATTTCACTGAAGGTTTTTTTCTACTAGTTACCACCTTCTAACCTTGAAAAAGGAGAGTTCACCAACTCTTTAATACATACAAATGATCATAATGCACCTTTTTTCTCTACCACCCTTTGTTGATCTTGATTCTCTCAACTTCCAGAATTAACCATGATCTTTTACTTTTGTGATGTTAGCAAAAATACATGTGAATGAGAATGAAAAATCACATGTGAATACTTTAAAGAGGAGGAAACATAAGGACATCCATCAAATCAAATAACACACACAACTTGATAACGAATTTCACCCAGTGTGGGCTATGTCTTTGGGCCCGGTATTAAGAGTGGGGAGGTCACTTCATAAAAGGATGAATTTACTTAACTTGAGTGGCATGTCTCTCCATGAAACATTTTCCTAAAATAACTCTCACTCATATAAGCTCTCCATCAGCATGACAAAATATCAAACTCTCACATGAATTGGCATACAATGATCCTCCAACAAAATGGAAAACAATGATCTAAAAAAAATCACCATCTCAACAAAATTCAAAATAAGACATGGGTATAAATGCATATTATACCTCCACTTTTGGGGACAACCTAAAAATGCACAACTCTTCTGAAGAAATGGATAACACAGTTGACATCTTGGAGAAAAATCGTGAAATCTAACTATAAACTCGACCCCTTTCTAACTCGGTCAAATCTGGGCTCCTTGGGAATCTCAAAGATTCCTCACAATATTTTCTTCTTGGACATGGGAAAAAATTATGTTGCACATATGAAGAAATAGACTATGTCATTAGACTCCTAGAAAAAAACAAGTTCATTTTGTAGAAATTTTGAATAATATGACACTTATTCACAGAGATTATCTTGATTATACACTATTGCGGAATACATGCATAACGCATAACCTCCTCTACATTGATCATCAATTTTGCATTATTAAAAACAATGAAACATCAATCGCATGTGCACATTAACACAGTATGTAACCCGGGGAAAGAATACAACTAAAAACCCCACATTATCTGTATATTATAATGATAGAGAACATGTAACAATACATAGTACAATACTCCTCGCAGGTACTCAGTACTATCTCCACCTGTTACACCCAAACTAGCTTAGATCTGATGCCTCAAATCTCCTCCACTGTTTTCTTGCCTCCACTGCACAATCCTGCATGAGAATAATGATGAATGACTGATCTAAACTCGTATTTCCTTGGCTGAACCACACAATCCTCATTGGTAATACTCAATCCATGCATGTGCAAAATCTCATGCACAACTATAGTCACAACTGGTAGAAATCTCAACCTCTAACACCTCTCTCCACTGAACTGTCCATGCACTGAGTTAACTGATGTATTCTTTAGTTTCTTTATGAGTTAATAATTAGTGAATTAATTAATAATTAATTCACATCTCTCATCACTAGTGTATTCTTTAGTTAGACTAAAATAAAACTAGTTCAACCAAGTCAAATTGAACACAACTCCATCAACTCCTCAATCAACTCCACCAAACTCAACCACTTGAGTTCTAACTGAAGTCCACCATAAAATAGCTCAACTGACTCATAAGAAAAGCATATTTCCTTCTGACAGCTGCATGTGCCACAACTGTAGCTCAAACTAAAGTGCTCCAAGAGGATGAGATAATATTTATAGTCCAAATATTATTATGAGCTAATAGTATTCGAGTGTCCTATTTTTAGCCCGATAGTCTAAAAATAGAAACCAACCATATGTATAAAAATAGAAGTGCATATATTTTTACCAACATGACCAATCATCCACAAATAGCATCCTGCAACTCATAGACTATGATCCATATGTCTAAAAATAGACATAGTCTAAAAGTAGACTTTGCGCTAAAAATAGCCCGCGGACACACTTAGTGAAGGCAACTCCTTTCCACTAAGATCCATCATCTTGTTGCATTTTTAACACTCCCTCTCAACAAGATATGGATTATCTGCAAACCCTATCCTGCCTCCAGAATGTTCTGCAAGCAACACATTTTCGCGGTCCACTTGCTCCAACAACACTTGGAATAAAAACATTCCCAGCTGACCACTCCGTTGGGCTAGGAACATACTCTGATGCTGAAGCTCTACCTTCTGCTGACAAGTGCTCCCTCTCTGACATCTGCGCTATTGCAACATATCCATGCATCTTGCACCATTTCACACTTCTTTGTGCCACCTAACACTGTACAAAACAATTGTGCCTCTCGCATTGTTGCAGCCTGCTAGCTATGCGCTATCCTGGGATTCCCTACTCTGTCGCTCTCTCTGCTGCTCCATCCACATCTGTCTCTACCCAATCAGTTAGTTCCTGCTACTTCACATTAGGGCTCCCATAGCAAGGTCTCATCCAAGAGGTTGGGTACCTCAAAGATCCTGCCTCTCCTCCTTGGGACGATCACTCTATATTGCCCCACCTCCTACCTGGAGGTATGGCTACATGTGATCCCTCAGCCCACCTGGCTCAAAGTTTACCCCTAATGGAGGCCTCTGCATGAGTATATGTCTCTACTCGATCTCCTTTTACCTTCCCTGGCTATGGCTGCTCCACAATCTCCTGAAGCTGCTGCACCAATCGTGGCTCCTCCGCAATTCTTTGAGACTTCTTCTGGCTCTGCATGTTGAGAGGTAATATACACTACGTCTCAACCACCAAGTCTCCATCAATTGCCTCGCTACTCAAGGCTTTGCGTGCATATTGAACCTCAAGAGCATATAGGTTCTTGACCCATGAACCAATCTGCTTCACTTGTCTAGTGATGATGTGTCTAAGGAAAACCTTTCCCTTACTGAAGATTACATCATAGCCTCCGTCTTCCAGCATCACGATCAACACCAAGTTTCTCTTCTGTCCTGGTACATACTTGATATTGGTCAAGGTAAGGCGAGCTCCATGCTCCCTCTGAAAAATAATCGTTCCTACACCTGAGACACTATACTTCTCATCATTACCCATCGCTATGAGTATCTGGAGATCATTCTCCTCCAAAGTACTGAACAAACTCTTGTCACTGGAGATGTGGAAAGAAGCTCCACTATCAAGAAACCAACTACTTCCCACCATGGATGAAACCATGCATGCAAAGAGTGTGAAATCCAACTCAAACTATGAAGCAAGTGCCTCACCTTCAGATCTTTCCCCGGATCCCTTCTTGGATTTCCTCCATGGACAATTTGCAGCATAATGGCCCACCTCATGACAACGAAAGCATCGCACTTTCGATTTGTCAACCTTCTTCCCATCATTGGAAGAACTGGATTCAGAAAGAGAAGCCTTCTCCTTCCCCTTCTTTGCTTTGGTAGTCAAGGCACAATTTTCTTCATCAGATACCTTTGATGAAGATCTATCCCTAGTATTCCGCTTGATCTCCTCTTGCACAAGATCAGACCAAAGTCTCTCCCATCCTGGCAATTTCTCTTGACCATTGACAGAGTCCTGATAGGAATTCCAACTCTTCGGAAGACCAAGGAGAGCCAAGCTCATCAAGTCCTCATCATCGATAGTCACCCGCACACTTCCCAGCTCATCCCGGCATTGGGTGAACTTCGTGAGATACTTGGGCATACTGTCTCCATTCTCACACTTAATGTTTCTGAGTTTATCCTTGAGCAGTATCAATAGGCTTTGGGACCTTAGCCTCTATGAACTCCTTCAACCCATTGTCATCTAACACCACCTCCATCTTGTATTTCCATGCAATATAATTCGAGCTACCCTCAAGAGGATACTCCAATCGCAATCCATTGAAAGACATTTCAACTTTGACACCAAGAAAACACTACTACAAATTCGAATTCCACCAATGCAAAACTCAACCGCTTCTCATCTAAAATTCGTGGGAACAAAGTATTTCTGGTACAGAGATTGACTGTATGGTCTTTTACTGAATATCTGACCTTCCAAAGGAAGGATGAATCCAGAGGCTACCTGGCCCGATTACAGACTCTGCCTGAAGAAATAAAATTTAAACACTTTTTGAATAACAGATCTGATGATCAACTCTGCTCTGATACCATGTAGAAATTTTGAATATAATATGACACTTATTCATAGAGATTATCCTGATTATACACTATTATGGAACACATGCATCATACGTAACCTCCTCTACGTTGATCATCAATTTTGCAGTATTAAAAACAATGAAACAACAATCGCATGCACACATTAACACAATATGTAACCCGGGGAAAGCATACAGCTGGAAACCCCACACTATCTGTATATTATAATGATAGAGAAAATGTAACAATACATAGTACAATACTCTTCGCATGTACTCAGTACTATCTCCACCTGTTGCACACAAACTAGCTCAGATCTGATGCCTCAAATCTCCTCCACTATTTGCCTGCCTCTACTGCACAATTTTACATGAGAATAATGATGAATGGCTGATCCAAACTCGTATTTCCTTAGCTGAACCACGCAATGCTCATTGGCAATACTAAATCCATGCATGTGCAAAATCATGCACAACTATAGTCACAACTGATAGCAATCTCAACCTCTAGCACCTGTCTCCAATGAACTATCCATGCACTGTTGATGTATTCTTTAGTTGCTTTATGAGTTAATAATTAGTGAATTAAATAATAATTAATTCACATCACTCATCACTAGTGTATTATTTAGTTAGACTAAAATACAGCTAGTTCATCCAATTCAAGCTGAACATAACTCCATCAACTCCTCAATCAACTCCACCAAACTCAACCACTTGAGTTCTAACTGAAGTCCACCATGCAATAGCTCAACTGACTCATAAGAAAAGAATATTTCCTTCTGACAGCTGCATGTTCCACATCTGTAGCTCAAACTAAAGTGTTCCAGGAGGATAAGATAATGTTTATAGTCCAAATATTATTATGAGCTAATAATATTCGATTGTTCTATTTTTAGCCTAGCAGTCTAAAAATAGAAACTGCCCATATGTCTAAAAATAGAAGTCCATCTATTTTTACCAACATGACCAATCATCCACAAATAGCATCCTGCAACTCATAGACCATGATCCATATGTCTAAAAATAGACATAGTCTAAAAATAGACTTTGTGCCAAAAATAGCCAGCGGGCCCACTTAGTGAAGGCGACTCCTTTCCGCTAAACTCCATCATCTTGTTGAATTTTCAACACATTTGAGTATAAACTCAGCATAGTTATAACACTTTGAAAATTCTACCCCTAGGGAATCTTAAAGATTCTGTAAAGATTCCTCATAAAGAATATTCTTTGAAATCTTCCCTAACATATGCTATAATAATATTTCTAGAATATTCTTGAGATTCATGACTTCATTGGCCTACTTGCACCCTCATCTCTCATGTATTCTCCATGGTCCCCTTTGAGCCATTCGAATGATATTTTAAAACAAAGTGTGGAGGTGAATAAGACAAAGTGTGTGGTTGGCACAATGGTTGACATAGTCATATTAAGTTACTTGTTATTGGGGTGGTTTTGGGTTCAAAACCCATGGACTCCCAATTTTTCTTTAATATGGTTTTAAAGCCTAATTTTGGTTTTAATATAGTTTTCAAACCATATAATATATGAAAATTGTATGTCCATAATATAGTTTTCAAACCATATAATATATGGAAATCATATGTCCATATTGTAACAACTCCCAAAACCATGAGAATAAAACAAAAATAGAGGTTGAACCATGCCAAGGCCACTTGGGCCTTATTTGAGGTGCCATGTGGCACCATGTCATTGGGCCATGTGGCAGGCTCTCATTAGTCCACATCATCTGCCACCTACTTGCCATGTGTTGACTTGTGGTGCTGCCATGTCACCTACTTGTGGGTCCACCTGGTTTGTTGATTGGGCTACAACACCATCTTTATAGGTCCTACTAGGCCTGCTAACTTTTCTGCCACATGCCAACCTAGGGATTTCCATGTGGCACCCTAGGTTGACTTTGACTTTGACTAGCCATAATGTTTGCATACGAACTCGGATTGAGGTGTTGTTTGCGTTGTTGGAAATATTTTGGTGAGATATTAAATATGTGATTGGTTTTATTGCAATATAAGGAATTTGATTTTTTATCTTTCTTGGAGCTACCTGATCTTTCATCCCCACTGAGGAGCTTTTGATCCTCCAAAAACATGAACATTATCTCCAATTTGTTGTACTCCCTCATCTGCACAACAAGGACCCTAACAGACCACACTTCCTTCTCCTTCACCTTTGTACTTCAGAACCATAAGTGATGAACCGACACTTGTATCTTATGCAAACCTATAATACAACCTTTGCAAAATACATGTTCAATTACAACAACTATCATGACCCAAGAAAAGCCCATACTTTCCAAGAGTTTATAACACAATATTTGGTCAAGTTTACATCAAAATAACAAAAACCAATACCCAGTTATCAACTAAAAAGACAAAAAATATCACTATGTTGTGTTCATAAGTGATGGAAAACACTTTAGCACTTTTACAATCGTTTCACAACATGTGATTTACAAAAATGTGGCCATGACAAGCTACTACCTCTAATAAAACCATATCCCACTTAAGTGATGGAGTCATCATTCTGGAGTTGATTCTCTTGTTAAAAATCTTCATTGATGGGTTCCTATGCATGCATTGTTCCCTTCTTGAGATGTTGCTATGGATGGAGCTCCCAACATGCAGCTCTCTGATGTCCACCTATGTTGCAATGACTGTAAAAATTCTTCTTCCTCCAGACCTGCTTCACCTTCTTCCTTCCCTGATGTGGATAAGGCCTTTCACGTCTTGTCCTCTTTCTTTCTACCATTCTTTTCCAACACTCGGCAACAATTTGGTTATACAAGCCACAAAAACTACATGGTTTTCTATGCCATGATTTATGCTCATCATTAAGAATCTTCTTGTAATAAAAAGGAACATTAGCAGAACAAGACTTTTTATACCTTGCTTGGTTGTTTCTCATGCGATGAGAGCTTGCCTTAGATCTTTCTATGCAACATGCACTATCATGGGAAGATTTTGATGTGTTATCATCATTCTCTTTCCTTTATGGTTTGTGAAATGGATTGGATTAGGGGCCTAAAGAACCCTTTGCTTTTGCTGCCTTCAAGCATTCTCCTTCAGTGTATCCTAATTTGGATATGGGTACCTCAAGGCTTCCAACAAAAATAACATCATGTGAAAATGAAACTAAAGAACTATCAACACTGTTTACCTCAGTTGTTGATTCTGAAGCAGGTGATGATGGCATCACTAAGCCTTTGTTGCACTTCATCTTTTCCAAGGTCTCTTCCATGGCTAGTAATTGAAGCTGCAATATCGGCTTCCCCTCTTCTCCTTCTTGTATAATTCTCCTCAATTTAGCATTCTCTTCTTGAAGGCTCTCATTGATCTCTTCATTTGAATGATGAGAAGAAGATGAAGTAGAGGTATATTCACTCGAAGATGGAGATGGAGCATCATCCTCTGCTTTGTCTTTCTTATGTTCCTCTTTTTCCATTTTCTCCTGATAATCTGCATACACTATATCTACCATACTTGTCATCCTATAGAAGGCTTCATAGATATCTTTTTGATCCTCCATTTTCTTTTCTTGTTGCACATTCAATCTTTGGTTATCATTCACACTCGCAATTCACATCAGTAAAAAAACTGTTCTGATACCAAACTTGATCCGGATTCTCTCAGCTGCCAAAATTAACCAAGATCTTTTACTTCTATGATGATAGCAAAATTGCATGTGAACGAGTATGAAAAACCACATGTGTTTACTTTAAAGAAGAGGAAATATAAGTACATCCATCAAATCAAAAAACACACACAAGTTGATGACAAAGTTCACCCATTGTGGCCTACATCTTCGGGCTCGGTGTCAAGAGTGGAGAGGCTACTTCATTAATTGCTACAAGATGATGATGAGTACATAATGCATTTTTTGTCATATACAAGGATGAACTTCCTTAACTAGAGTGGCATGTATCTCCACAAGAAGTTCTCCTATAAAAACTCTCACTCGTATAATCTCTCCTTTAGCATGACAAAACATCAAACTCTCATATGAAGTGGTATACAAGGATCCTATAAAAAATGGAAAAGAGGATTTCAAAAACAAATCATCATCTCAGCAGAAATCAAAAGAAGACATGGCATCAACGCATCTTATACCTCCACTTATGGGGATGCCCTAAAAATGCACAACTATACTAAAGAAATGGACATGACAGTTGAATTCCTGGCAACAAATCATGAAATATGACTATAAACTCGACCCCTTTCTAACTCGATAAAATATGGGCTCCCTTTGAATCTCAAATATTCCTGACAAGATTCTCTTCTTGGATATGGGAAATTTTTTTGTTGCTCATATGAATAAATGGACTATGCCATTAGACTCCTCATGAAAAATTGGTTCATTTGAGTATAAACTCAACATAGATCTGACACTTTGAAAATTTGGCCCCTAGGGAATCTTAAAGATTCCTCAAAGATTTTTCATAAATAATATTCTTTGAAATATTCCCTAACATATGCTCTAACAATATTCTTAGAATATTCTTGAGATTCATGACTTCATTGACCTACTTGCACCCTCATATCTCATGTATTCTCCATGGTCCCCTTTGAACCATTTGAATGGCATTTTATAACAAAGTGTGTGGGTGAATAAGACAATGTATGGTTGGTACAATGGTTGGCATAAATTACTTGTTGTTGGGGTGGTTTTGGGTTCAAAACCCATGCACTCCCAATTTTGCTTTAATATGGTTTTAAATACTCATTTTGGTTTTAATATAGTTTTCAAACCATATAATATATGGAAATTGTATGTCTATAATATAGTTTCCAAACCATATAAGATATCAAAATCGCATGTCGATATTGTAACAACTCCCAAAACTGTGAGAATAAGACAAAAATTGAGGTTGGACCATGCCAAGGCCACTTGGGCCTAATTTGAGGTGCCATGCAACACCATGTGTTTGGGCCAAGTGATATGCTCTCATTGGTCCACATCATATGCCACCTACTTGCCACATGTCAACTTGTGGTGTTGCCATGTCGCCTACTTGTGAGTCCACCTAGTTTGCTAATTCGGCTGCCACATCATCTTTGTAGGTCCCACTAGGCCTGCTAACTTTTCTTCCACGTGGAAGCCTAGGGATTACCACGTGGCACCCTGGGGAGGGAAAATTTTAGGGGCTAATATTCGCAGGTGGGCTAATTTTCGATGCTTTTTCGAAAAAAAATATTCGTCAATTTCTATTTTTTTCTAAAATGATTTGCCTAAATTTTGTAGTACACCATTATTTTACCTGAAAATTTGTCAAAATATTATATTCACTAATAACATAGTTACCAATCAAATGGTAACTATTACCTCAAAACGGGTACTCGAGCCCAAAAACTACAAAAAACATGAAAAAACAACCCAAAAATAAAAAGTGTTAATTTTGCATTACCATTTTTTTGCAGAGTAAATTTTCAATATTTTTTAAAAATAACAGTAAAAAACAATAAAACTCATTTTTTTTGGTGCAAAAAACACCTTGAAATCAAAAAGTGTTGATGCCAAAATAACATCTTTTTTCTCAGGGTACATTTTCAACTTTTTTTAATAAAGATGTTAAAAATAAAATAGCATGACTCTGAAAAACTTTAAATTTCCAACGATTTTCAAGCATGACATTAAAGATAAAATATCACGTCTTTAAAAAACCTTAAAATTTCAATGATTTTTAAGCATGACACTAAATTTAAAATATCACTTTTTTGAAAAACCTTAAAATTCCAACAATTTTCAAGCATGGTGCTAAGAAAAAACACTTATAACTATTTTCAACCATAACATTAAAGATAAAATTTTACGACTTAGAAAAACATTGAAATCTTGACAATTTTTCAACCATGGAATTAAAACCAAAGATTATGATTACAAAACAATCTTAAGTTTCAAAATATTTCAATCATGACATTATAGAAAAATTTTATAACAAAAAAAACTTTAAAAATGAATACCTGAATGAAAGAGTTATTATACCAAAAGTAATTTTTTTTAAATGTTAAATGTATAGTGATTTTAAAATCTTAGCCTAAGACAACCTGATACATTGCAAAAAAAATTAATAAATCAACTATCAAATTGACACGTAGTCTAGGTGAGCTCAACACATTGTAATGAAAACTTAAAGACCAAAAATGAAAATAACACATTGTGGGGTAGAGTCAAGTTATTATAATGAAAAATTTAAAATCAACTATCAAATAGCACATAATGAGATCGGGTTGCCAGATAAGTATCGACACAGACCCTACAAAAAAATAATTGATCTAGGTCTCGGTGTGACAAAGGACCCTTCCAAGACCTTTTACTTCTGTGATGTGTTAAATTGCATTTTTGAAAGAACATAAATGAATACATATGCATTTGTAAAGAAGAGGAACATGACATTCATCAAAACATGAAAGCATAAGCCGTTGATAACAGAGTTCGTCCACGAGGGACTACGTCTCCAGACCTCAATGTAAAGATGGTGTAGGCTGCTGCATTAAGTCTTCTCAATAGTGATGATGTACATAAGAGGTGACGTTGCTATCATAGAAGGAAAATGCCCTCATGCAGGAGTGGCTCCAAGAGATGTTTCGTTGCAGGAACTCTCATTCAAAAGGTCTCCTATCTGTATGACATAAACTCATGCATGATGAGATTGAGCATCCCGCCAACATGGCATAAAAGGCATCTCAATGCAAACATACATGGTGACAACATGAGTATCCCATCAACATGACGAGAGAGGGATCTCAAAGAAAACATGACGAGTCATGACAACAAGTACATCCCACAAATTATTCAGCATCACATCAAGTAGAAATCATGAAAATAAGTAAGAAACAAGATCCCTCATCAACCATCAAGTAGGGATCTATGCAACAAAATACATAGAAAAGGACGTTACATTGCTAAATTTAGCCGTACCATTAATTTCGTGGCATCGAATCTCATGGAATGTCTACTTGCACATCGAATGCTGACACCTGCACTCCACTTTGAAAAGTGGCTGAAAAATGAAATGATCAAATAGAAAATTTAAATGCACCCTCAAATTTGTGGTTTCGAATAGTGCAAAATCGGTTTTCAAATTTATGAATTCTGAGAAAGTGGAAATATGGGGCTTAAGGAACCTTTTAGATCCCCCTAGATTCCTCAAAGATTCCCTCCTCTGGGTCCTCTACAAATCTGATGCTCAGATAAAAATTATGACTATGCCCTCAGGTTCATGTCACCGAGAGGTGTAAGATCGACATAAAATTTGTCCAATTTGGACACTGCAAAAATTTCACCCTCCTAAGAATTTTGCCCAATCATGGTTCCCCTTGCCTTTTCTCTGGGCTCATGGTTCCACCTACAAATAAATTAATTAAAAATTTCCATCTCAATCTCCGTGCGCACTCCTGTCTCCTCCATTCCTAGGTGCACTGATGAAATGAAGGTTTATATAAACTTTTGTGGGCAGATTTTTCAAAAAGGTTGGTTTAGGAGGATTGGTTTAAATCCCCAAGTAATAAGGAGGAGGTCAGGTTGTCAAACCCTGACCCCTCCATGTTAAAACCTTTTTCTTTTTGAAAAACTACAGATGTATTCATTTTGGGGGTCAGGTCCGCATTGGGCATCCCGCCCCATACCCTCTGTAGCGTATGTATTAATGCTAGATTGGGTCGTTGTTTTAATTGGCGCACATTAATCTTCGTTGGCGCATTGCATTTGTTACATGGGGTGACATGGGGCCACTGCATGGTGGCGGGCCATCCCACATGGCTGGCGTAGGCTTGATACCCACTAGCCTCCCATTACAATGGTTATGGTTTTTTTAAAGGATGGGGGCATGGCCGGGTCCACCAGAGGTGGCCCGCCCACCGTCCAAATACATGTTTATATTTATAACATATGTCGGTGGAGGTTGGAGGGTTCGGCGGGGTCATGGTCCATCAGCCCTTTAATAAAATTTTGTTATGTAATATATTTTGGGGGTGGCGGGGGTGGTGGCTCGCCACCCCATATATATTTTTTCTTATTTTTTATTACAATAGGGTTATTTTTTTGGTTTTGTCTAACATAAGGGTTATTAGAGAAATTAAAGAGGCAACAATTTCACCCACTTTCGAGAGCTAGGTTTCATTCCCTAGGGTCGATCAAATTGTAGGACACTTAAACTTGGCCCATAGTCCAACTTTGAGCAAAAGTTTGACTAGCTCATTCTCCCTCATATGAGCTCAGATTGATGAACCGTTCACACTGCCATGATCAGGATGACAATATCTGTGCTCTAGTCCTAGTTTGAGAGCATTATAATCACTTTGATTTTTGAGCTTCCATAAGCCCTCTTTGTCCTATGGGGGTCTCTCGAGCCACCTAGATCAATCCTCCCTAGTGAGGAGCTTTTGTTCCTCCAAAAGCATGAGAAATAATTTGCAACTTCTCTGTACCTTATCTGTATCACAAGCGTCTTGAAAGGTCTCACTTACATCTCCTTCACCTTTGTTCTTCAGAGCCTTAAGCGATGAGCCGAAACCTGCAACCTCTAATACATTGTTTTGCAAATTACATGCTTGAATTTCATGACCAACTAATGACCCAAGCATCCCACACTTGCCACAAGTTTATAACACATACTCGGTGGTCAAGTTTACATTAAGATGGACACAATGCCCCAGCTATGAAAACAAGGCCAACATATCATTGTTGCTTCAACAAGTGATGGAAAACACATCATCACTGCAACACATGATTTACAACAATAAGGCAAAACACTATTTTTTTCTTTGACAAGTGATGGAAACACGATATGACTTTCACAGTTTATCATGCAACTCAAAATAAGACCAAACATCATTGTTGCTGAAAAAGTGATGGAAAACACATCATCACTTTTACATTTTAAAATGAAACAAATGATTTACAAAAGCATGACCATGACAAGCTAACATATCTAGAAATCATTTTTCACTTATCAACGTGAATGGGTCACCCTCTTGTGGTGGTTTTTCTTGTCGAACAATTGTTTCACTTGGTTCATGCATTGACGCTTTGTCTTTAAGGTGCTTCTCTGGATGGAGCCTTCAACAGGCGGCTCTTTGATGGCCACTTCTGTTGTAATGACTACAATAGGTCTTCTTCCTCCAGATATGCTTAACGTGTTTCTTTACACTTGTTAAGAGCTTCTTTCACATCTCATCCTTTTGTGTGTTGCCATTCTTTTTTGCCACTCAGAAAATGTATGGTTATGTAATCCAAAAAAGTCACATGTCTTTCGATTCCATGATTTACATTCATCATTAACGGCAAGATTATAATCGAAATGAACATTCAAATGTTGTGAGTGGTTATACCTTTCATTTTTGTATCTGGTGTAAGTATGGCGATGAGAGCTTGCCTCAGCTCTTTCCTTACCATGGGCACTGCAATGGGATGGTGGGGATGTGTTCCCATCATTCTCTTTCGTCGAAGATTTCGACGATGTCTCAGAAGCATCTAACACCGTCGAGTGTTCTCCCTTGGTGTAACTCAAGCCTGCAAATTGAGGTCTCTGCACAACCTCCAATGGTTGAGTTATGCCTTGGTTATTAACACCAAGTTCTTCTCCTTCCTTGTATCTTGTCCTGGTAAGGAGCCTCATGTTTTTCCTTGTAATTGGGATCTCCAAATCTCCAACAGAAATCATACTATGTTAAGAGGAAACCAAAAGGAAATCAACATATTTTACCTCCTCTGTTGATTTGGAAATAACTAATGAGGGTTTCTCCTCATCTGTTGTTGGTGGTTCACTAGCTGTCTCGGCACATTCCCCAACCTCCTTTCTGACATACCCAATTCCTACCTCACGGGGTAATTATTTTACTTTGATGGGGTTGACAATGCCTTGGCCATTAATTCCCAAGCCTTTTCCTTCATACCCCATTTTCTTCAACAGTTTGGAGCCAATTCCTGTGGTATGATTTTCAAACACAACGAAATCATCATCAAGACACATACATGAATTCAGAGAATTACTTTTTAACTCACATAGGTCATGTTGCAACTTTTCTAAGGCCTTGTCCTTTGCTTGCAGCTATTGTAGCAAACTATGTTTCTCCTCTTTCTCTTCATGTAGATGCATCTTCAATTCAGAATTATATGTTTGAATATTCTAGTTATTGTACTTCAGTTCTTCCAGGGCCTCTTCCATGGCTCGCAGCTAACGTCGTAATCACTCTATTTCCTCTGCGTCTTTCTGTAGAGCTTTGTACATTATTTCCACCCTTTTGGAAATTTTGAGCATGGTCTCATACATCGCTTTTTCATCCTATGTCGCTGCACATTCCATTGTTCACGCTTGTAGTTCACATCCACACAAATATGCTCTCATACCACTTGATCCAGGTCACGGTGCGACTGAGGACCCTTCCAAGACCTTTTACATTCGTGATGTGTTAAATTTTATTTTTAAAAGAACATAAATGAATACATATGCATGTTATAAAGAAGAGGAACATGACATTCATCAACACATGAAAACATAAGCCATTGATAACGAAGTTCGTCCAGGAGGGACTACGTCTCTGAGCCCCGATGTCAAGATGGTGTAGGCCGATGCATTAAGTGCTATCAATAGTGATGATGTACATAAGAGGTGACGTATATATCATACAAGGAAAATTCCCTCATGCAGGAGTGGCTCCAAGAGATGTTCCGCTGCAGGACCTCTCATTCAAAAGGACTCCTATTAGTATGACATAAACTCATGCATTCTTAGAATGAGCATCCTGCCAACATGGCATAAAATGGATCTCAATGCAAACATACATGGCGACAACATGAGTATCCCGTCAACATGACGACAAAGGGATCTCAAAAAAAACATGACAAATCATGACAACAAGTACATCCCACAAATGATTCCGCATCACATCAAGCCGGAATGATTAAAATAAGTAAGAAACAAGATCCCTCATCAAACATCAAACAGGGATCTATGCAGCACAATGCATAGAAAAAGAAGTACACGAACACACTGCATATACCTCATATCCAGGGTCCATCTGAAGAAAATGATGTTACACTACTGAAACTGGCCGTACCATCAATCTTGCGGCATTGAATCTCATGGAATGATGTCTTGCACATCGAATCTTGACACCTGCACTCCACTTTGAAAAGAGCCTGAAAAATTAAATTGATCAAATGGAAAATCTGAAGACACCATCATATTTGTGGTGTCGAATAGTACAAAATTGACTATCAAATTTATGAATTCTAAGAAAGTGGAAATCTAGGGCTTAAGGAACCTTTTAGATCACCCCTAGATTCCTCAAAGATTCCCTCCTCTGGGTCCTCTACAAATTTATTGCTCAGATCGAAATCCTGACCGTGCCCTCAGGTTCATGTCACTGAGAAGTGTAAGATCGACATAAAATTTGTCCAATTTGGACACTGCACAAATTTCTCCCAATCATGGTTCCCCCTACCTTTTCTCTGGGCTCATGGTTCCACTTGCAAATAAATTAATTACAAATTTTCATCTCAATTTCCATGTGCACTCCTGCCTCCTCCATCCCTAGGCACACTGATGAAATGAAGGTTTATATAAAATTTCGTGAGCGGATTTTTCAAAAATATTGGTTTAGGAGGATTGGTTTAAATCCCCGAGTAATAAGGAGGAGGTCGGGTGGTCAAACCCTGACCCCTCCATGTTAAAACCTTTTTTGTTTTGAAAAACCGCAGATGTATTCATTTTTGAGGTCGGGTCCGCATTGGGTGTCTCGCCCCATAGCCTCCATAGCGTATGTATTAATGCTAGATTGGGTCATTGTTTTAATTGCTCACATTAATCTTCGTTGGCCCATTGCATTTGTTACATGGGGTGACATGGTGCCGCTGCACGGTGGCGGGCTAGCCCATGTGGCTAGCACGGGCTTGATACCCATTACAATGGCTATTATTTTTTAACGGATAGGGGCCTACGCCGGGTCCAACGGAGGTGGCCCGCCCACCGCCCAAATACATGTTTATATTTATAACATATGTGGTGGAGGTTGGAGGGTTCAGCGGGGTGATGGTCGCTGACCCCAATTTTAATATTAAATTTTTGGTTTATGGTTGCGGTTGGGCCGGCGGGGGTCATGGCCCATTGGCCCTTTAATAAAATTTTGTTATGTAATATATTTTGGGGGTGGCGAGGGTGGTGGCCCACCACCTCATATATATATATATATATATATATATATATATATATATATATATATATATATATATATATATATATTATTTTTTATTACAATAGGGTTATTTTTTCATTTTTGTCTAACATAAGGGTTATTAGAAAAATTAAAGAGGCAACAATTTTTCCTGCATTCGGGATCGATCAAATTGTAGGACACTTAAACCTAGCCCACAATCCAACTTTGACCAAAACTTTGATTGGCTCGTTTACACTCATACGATCTCAGATTGATGAACCATTTGCACCATCGCAATCAGGATGACAAGATCTATGCTCTGGTCCTAGTTCGAAAGGATTCTAATCACTTTAATTTTTGAGCTTACATTAGCCCTCTTTGTCCTTTGTGTGTCTCTGGAGGCTCTTGGATCAATCCTCCCCAGTGAGGAGCTTTTGGTCCTCCAAAAGCATGAGAAATATTCTGCAACTTCTTTGTACCTTGTCTGTATCACAAGTGTCGTGAAAGGTTGTGCTTACATCTCCTTCAACTTTGTTCTTCAGAGCCTTAAGCGATGATCCGAAACCTACAACCTCTAATACATTGTTTTGCAAATTACATGCTTGAATTTCATGACCAACTAATGACCCAAGCATCCCACACTTTCCACAAGTTTATAACACATACTCGGTGGTCAAGTTTATATTAAGATGGACATAATGCCCCAACTATGAAAACAAGGCCAACATATCATTGTTGCTTCAACAAGTGATGGAAAACGCATCATCAATGCAACACATGGTTTACAACAATAAGGCCAAACACTATTTTTTTCTTTGACAAGTGATGGGAACATGATATGACTTTCACAGTTTATCATGCAACTCAAAATAAGACCAGACATCATTGTTGCTGAAAAAGTGATTGAAAACACATCATCACTTTTACATTTTAAAATGAAACAAATTATTTACAAAAGCATGACCATGACAAGCTAACATATCTAGAAATCATTTTTCACTTATCAACATGAATGGGTCACCCTCTTATGGTGGTTTTTCTTGTCGAACAATTGTTTCACCCGGTTCATGCATTGACACTTTGCCTTTAAGGAACTTCTCTGGATGGAGCCTCCAACAAGTGGCTCTTTGATGGCCACTTCTGTTGCAATCACTGCAATAGGTATTCCTCCTCTAGATCTGCTTAACATGTTTCTTTACTTACTGTTGAGAGTGTCTTTCATGCCTCATCCTTTTGTGTGTTGCCATTCTTTTCCGCACTTATAAAATGTATGGTTATGTAATCCACAAAATGTACATGTATTTAGATTCCATGATTTATGCTCATGATTAGCAACATGATTATAATCAAAATGAACATTCAAATGTCAAGAGTGGTTATACCTTTCCTTGTCATGTTTGGTGTATGTATGGCGATGAGAGATTGCCTCGGCTCTTTCCCAGCCATGGGATGATGGGATGTGTTCCCATAATTCTCTTTCTTCAACGATTTCGATGGTGTCCCAGAAGCATCTAACACCTTCGAGCATTCTCCCTTGGTGTATCTCAAGCTTGCAAATTGAGGTCTCTGCACAACCTCCAATGGTTGAGTTATGCCTTGGTTATTAACACCAAGTTCTTCTCCTTCCTTGTATCTCATCTTGGTAAGGAGCCTCATGTTTGTCCCTGTAATTGGTATCTCCAAATCTCCAACAGAAATCATACTATGTGAAGATGAAACCAAAATGAAATCAACATCTTTTATGTCCTCTGTCGATTTCAAAAGAATTGATGAGGGCTTCTCGTCATCTGTTGTTGGTGGTTCACTAGCTATCTTGGCACATTCCCCAACTTCCTTTCTGACATACCCAAGTCCTGCCTGACGGGGGTAATTATTCTACTTTGATGGGGTTGACAATGCCTTGGCCATTAATTCCCAAGCCTTTTCCCTCATACCCCATTTTCTTCAACAGCTCAGGCCAATTCTTGTGGTATGATTTTCAAAAACAGTGAAATCATCATCAGGATACATACATGAATTCAGAGAATTACTTTTTACCTCACATAGGTTACGCTGCAACTTTTCCAAGGCCTCGTCCTTTGCTTGTAGCTGTCATAGAAAACTATGTTTCTCCTCTTTCTCTTCATGTAGATGCATCTTCAATTCAGCGTTATCTATTTGAAGATTCTGGTTATTGTGCTTTAGTTCTTCCAGGGCCTCTTCTGTGGTTCGCAACTGAAGCTGCAATCACTCCTTTTCCTCTGTCTCTTTTTGTAGAACTTTGTACATTATTTCCACCCTTTTGGAAATTTTGAGCATGGTCTTGTACATCTCTTTTTCATCCCCTGTTGCTGCACGTTCCATTTTTCTCGCTTGCAATTCACATCCATGCAAAGACCGCTCTAATACCACTTGATTTGGTTCTGGGTGTGACAAAGGACCCTTCCAAGACCTTTTATTTCCATGATATGTTAAATTGCATTTTTAAAAGAACATAAATGAATACATCTGGATGTTGTAAAGAAGAGGAACATGACATTCATCAACACATGAAAACATAAGCCATTGATAATGGAGCTCATCCATGAGGGACTACATCTTCGAGCCCCGATGTCAAGATGGTGTAGGCCGCTGCATTAAGTGCTGTCAATAGTGATGATTTTCATAAGAGGTGACGTCGCTATCATACAAGGAAAATGTCCTCACGCAGGAGTGGCTCCAGGAGATGTTTTGCTGCAGGAACTCTCATTCAAAGAGACTCCTATCAGTATGACATAAACTCATGCATGATGAGAATGAGCATCCCGCCAACATGGCATAAAAGGGATCTCAATGCAAACATACATGGTGACAACAGGAGTATCCTGTCAACATAATGACAAACGGATCTCAAACAAAACATGACAACAAGCACATCCCATAAATTATTCCACATCACATCAAGCACAAATCATGAAAATAAGAAGCAAGATCCCTAATTAGACATCAAATAGGAATCTGTGTAGCACAATGAATAGCAAAAGAAGTACATGAACACACTGCATATACCTCACATCCATGGACCATATGAAAAAAAGGATGCTACATTGCTAATGCTGGCCGTACCATGAATATCGTGGTGTTGAGTCTCATGGAATGACTACTTGCACGTCGAATGCTGACACCTACACTCGACTCTGAAAAGTGGTTGAAAAATGAAATGATCAAAGGGAAAATCTTAATGCACCATCAAATTTTTAGCGTCGAATAGTGCACAATCGACTATAAAATTTCTAAATTCTGAGAAAGTGTAAATCTAGGGCTTAAGAAATTTTTTCAATCTCCCCTAGATTCCTAAAAGATTCCCTCCTCCGGGTCCTCTACAAATATGTTTCTCAAATCGAGATTATGACTGTGCCATCAGGTTTGTGTTGCTGAGAGGTGTAATATCGACATGAAATTTGTCCAATTTGGACACTGCAAAAATTTCACCCTCCTTAGAATTTCACCCAATCATGGTTTCACCCTACCTTTTCTCTGGGCTCATGGTCCCACTTGAAAATAAATTTTTAAAAATTTTCATCTCTATTTCTGTGCACGCTCCTGGATCCTCCATCCCTAGGTGCACTAATGAAATGAAGGTTTATATAAACTTTTGTGGGCACATTTTTCAAAAATGTTGGTTTAGGTGGATTAGTTTAAATCCCTGAGTAATAAGGAGGAGGTTGGGTGGTCAAATCCTGACCCCTTCATGTTAAAACCTTTTTCGTTTTGAAAAACCACAGATGTATTCATTTTGGGGGTCGGGTCTGCATTGGGGGGCCCGCCCCATACCCTTCGTAGTGCATGTATTAATGTTAGATTGGGCCGTTGTTTTAATAGGCGCGCATTTGTTACATGGGGTGACATCGAGCCACTGCATGGTGGTGGGCCATCCCACATGGTTGGCACGGGCTGGATAACCACCAGCCTTCCATTACAATGGTTGTGTTTTTTTAAAGGTTGTGGGCGTGGGTCAGGTCCACCAGAGGTGGCTCCCCCACCGCCCAAATACATGTTTATATTTATAAAATATGCGGTCAAGGTTGGAAGGTTCGGTGGGGTGATAGCTGCCGACCCCAATTTTAAAATTAAATTTTTAGTTTATGGTTCAGGTTGGGCTGGCGGGGGTCATGGCCCGTTGGCCCTTTAATAAAATTTTGTTATGTAATATATTTTTGGGGTGGGGCGGGGTGGTCGCTGGCCACCTCATATATATATTTTTTATTTTTTATTACAATAGGGTTAATTTTCAGTTTTCTCTAACATTACGGTTATTAGATAGATTAAAGAGGAAACAATTTCACTTGCTTTTGAGAGCTAGGTTTCATGTCCCGGGGTCGGTCAAATTGTAGGACACTTAAACCTCGCCCACACTTCAAGTTTGACCAAAACTTTCACTAGTTTGTTCTCTGTCATACAAGCTCGGATTGACGAATCGTTCACATCATCGCGATTAGGACTTCAAGATCCACGCTTTGCTCTTGGTTCGATAGCATTCTGATCACTTTCATTTTCGAGATTCCATAAGCCCTCTTTGTCGTGTGTGTGTCTCTCGAGCCACTTGGATATGCATATATATATATATATATATATATATATATATATATATATATATATATATATATATATATATATATATATATATATATATATATATATATATATCTGTGTGTGTGTGCACGAAAGATACGTAAGAAAACAAAAATTCAAATATTGATTTTTTTTTTTAAATAATAACTAGTAATATAACATAAAAAAACATGACAAAAAATCCAAATATGAAAAATATATAAAAATGACATAAAAGAAATATAATATGTAAAAAAAAAAAATTAACGATACCATATAAAAAAAAAACAAAAAAAGTAAAATAAAATAAAAACAGAATAAAAAAATAAGAAATAAAAATTGAAAATATAAGAAAAATAAAAAAAGTTACAAAAAAAAAATTAATCATTAAAAAAAATTAAAAGCTTAAAATTTTTTAAATTTCCCCCGCCACTGGGAGGCCCAACTGGCTAGGGGTGGCAAGGGGGGCAATTCATGACAAAAAATAAATAACAAAATATATAAGGGATAAAAAATTCAAAATTAACTTGTAAAAATGAAAAATTTAAATAAAAAATAGATAAATAAAACTAAGAAAAAACAAAACAAAACATAACAAAACAAAACAAATCAAAACAAACAAAACAAGGAAAACAAAAACATGTTTTTAAGGTAAAAAATAAAAATAAAAAATAAAAGCCTCATTTAAAAAAAAAAGGTTAAATAATTACCAAAAAAATGTAAAAAAAAAAGAAATTAAAATTAAATAAAAAATAAAAAACAAATTAAATTATAAAAAAAAAAAAAAAAAAAACATTAAAAAAATAAAAAATATTAAAAAAATAAATAAATTCCCTCCTCCCCGCCTCTCGCTCGCTCGATGTCCACCCTCTACCACCCACTCCCAAGCCCCCTCCCCTCCACAACTCACCCCCGCCGACCCTATCCCTCGCCCCCTTCTCCTCCCTAGGTTGCCCTCCTCAGCTGCTTGCACCCCCAACCATCGGTCAATTCAGCCCTTTGGCTGCTAGTTTGGGGCCCGGGATGGCGAGGAGGGACAAGTGGGGAGGGGAGGAGGGTGAAGGAGGGTGTTGGCAGGGGTGGGTTGGGGAAGGAAGGGCGACGAGGAAGGGGAAGGGAGGGGGTGGAAAGGGAGAGAGGAAGTCGTGGGGAGGGGAGGAGGGAAGCGGGGTTGGGTTGGGGCAGATAAGGGAGGGTGGAGTGGGGTGAGGTGCGGTAGGGGGCTAAGGGGGGCGAGGGAGGGTGGGTAGTGGGAGGGAATCAATGGGGTAGAGCAGAGGGAGGGGGAATTTTTTATTCATTTATTTTTATTTTTTTTTCTAACATTTTTATTTTTGTTTTTTATTTTGTTAATGTTTTTTTTCTATTTTTTTTATTTTGTTTTTAAATTTAAATTTAAATTTTATTTTTAATTGATTTATTGATTTTTTAATTTTTTAATTTTCTTTTGTTTTTATTTTATGTTATTTTTAGATTTTTATCATTTTAATTTACAAACATAATTCCTAAATTTTTATTTTATTTAATTTTTATTTTTTATTTTGTCTATTTAAATTATTTAATTTTTTTAAATATTATTTAATTTTTAATTTTAATTGATTCTCTTTTTTTCTTTTCTTTTTTTAATTATTTTTTAAATGAGGTTTTTATTTTTTATTTGTCTTTTTAACTTAAAAAAATGGTTTTCTAATTTTTTTTTGTTGGTTTAATTTGTTTTTGAAAAATTTTCATTTTTTATTTTTTATTTTTGATATTTTTCTGTCTTTCTTTTTTTTTTTTTTTTTTTTAACATTTTATAGGTTTCTTGTTTTTTTTTTTAATATATATATATATTTGAATTTTTTTCTCATGTTTTTTATTTTTATGTTTTATTACCAACATGAAAATCACCAACATTTGAAAAAAACTATCCACACATAATAAGGCCTCTAAACAAAAAAGGTTGATACTCATCGACACTTTTCAAAATCAAGATGAAAATCACTGACAAAAAAAAATCTTCACACTCGATACATAAAAAAATTTAAAGTGTAAAAAATAAGCTCTCTTAAAAAATGTGTTGATGTTGCATCAACACTTGTCAAAATTAACATGAAAATCACTAAAATAATTGTTCATACCTGATACATAAAAAAATTTAAAGTGTCAAAAATATGCTCCAAAAAAAAATTGCCTTCTGAATCTCCACTTTTCAAAATCTAGTGATTTTTGGCTACCTCAAAAAAACAGGTACTAGGAAGTTTTGTCGTATGATTGGTAACTATGTTTAATATAATATCATTGGAAATCTAAATATTTCTACAAAAATATCAACAAAAAATTTACAATTTTCATATTAAGGACTAGCAAGATTCGTCAATGTTTGTAAACTTCAGGATAAACTGCGATCCTTAAAATTTTCCCTGACCATGGGTTCAGTTTGACTTTGACTTTTGCCTAGTTTGACTAAAACTTTGATTTCCATAACTTTTGCATACAAACTCAGATTGAGGTGTTCTTTGCACCATTGGAAATATTGTGATGAGATATTCGACCTGATATTAGCTTTTTTTAAATCTAAGGACTTTGATTTTTGAGCTTTTCTGGATCCACATGGATCATTCATCCCCACTAAGGAGCTTTTGGTCCTTCAAAAGCATGAAAACTATTTGAAATCTGGTGTACTCATTTATTTTCAAAACAATTTCCTTGACAGGTGACACTTCCTTCTCCTTGGCCTTTCTACTTCAGAGCCATAAGTGATGAATCAGCACCTATATCATATGCAAACCTATAGTACAAACTTTGCAAAATACATGTTCAATTACAAGATCTATCATGACCCAAGAAAACCCCATACATGGCAAGAGTTTATAACAAACTCTTTGGTTAAGTATACATCAAAATCATAACATAAACCAATAACCAATTATCAACTAAAAATCCCAAAAACATCACTATGTTGTGTTCATAAGTGATGGCGAACACTTCATCACTTTTACAATCATTTAATAACACATGATTTACAAATATCTGGCCATGACAAGCTACTATCTCTAATAAAACCATCTCCCACTCATCAAAGTGAAAGAGTCACCATTTTGGAGTTGATTCTCTTGTCAAAAGGCTCCATTGACTGGTTCCCGCATAGGCACTTTGTCCTCAAGACGTTTCTCTGGATGGAACTCCTAACATATGGCTCTCTGATGTCCACCTCTATTGAAATGACTACGAAAAATCTTCTTCCTCCAGAGTTGTTTAACCTTCTTCTTTCCTTGATGTGGAGAAGGCCTTTCATGTCTTGTCCTCTTTCTTGCTTCCATTCTTTTCCAACACTAGGAAACATCATGATTATACAAGCCAAAATAACTACATAGTTTTTTATGCCATTATTCTTACTAATCACTAACAATATTCTTGTAATCAAAAGGTAAATTAGCATAATGAGACTTGTTATACCTTGTTTCATTGTCTCTGGTGCAATCCTAGTGATGAGAGCTTTCCTTAGCTCTTTCTATGCAATGTGCAATGTCATGGGAAGATTTTGATATGTTCCCATCATTCTCTTTCCTTGATGATTTGGCAAATGACTTGGACTATTTTCTAAAAGAACCCCTTGCTTTTTCTTCCTTCGAGCATTCTCCTTCAGCGTACCCCAATCTTGAAATGGGTACCTCAATGCTTCTAACAAAAATAGCATCATGTGAAAATGAAACTGAAGACCACATCACTAAGCATTTGTTGCACTTCACCTTTTCTAAGGTCTCTTTCGTGGCTAGTAATTGAAGTTGTAATCTCTGCTTCTCTTCTTCTTCTTGTATAAGTCTCCTCAATTTAGCATTCTCTTCTTGAAGGCTCTCACTGATATCTTCATTTGAATGATGAGAATAAGATTAAAAAGATGTATATTCACTTGAAGATGGAGATGGAGCATCATCCTCTACTCTCTTGTTCTCATGTTCCTCTTTTCCATTTTCTCCTCATAATCTGCATACACTATATCTACTATCCTTGTCATCCTATAGAAGGATTTGTATTTTATTTTCGTGTTGCACGTTCAATCTCCAGTTATCATTCACAGTCGCAAATTGCATCAACAAGAAGACTGCTTTGATACCAAACTGGATCCATATTTTCTTAGTTACCAAAATTAACCAAGATCTTTTACTTCTGTGATGTTAGCAAAATTGCATGTGAAAGAGTCTGAAAAACCACATGTGCAAACTTTAAATCAAAGGAAAGATAAGGACAATCATCAAATCAAAGATGCACAAAAGTTGATAACAAAGTCCATCGAATGTGGGCTATGTCTCTAGGCCTAGTGTCAAGAGTGGGGAGGCCACTTCATTAATTGCTACAAGAAGGTGACGAGTACATGATGCATTCTTTTCAAATACAGGAATGAAATTACTTAAATAGAGTGACATGTCTCTCCATGATACATTCTCTTATAAGAACTCTCACTCATATAATCTCTCCTTCAGCATGAAAAAATATCAAACTCTTACAAGAAGTGGGGTACAAGGATCCTCCAACAAAATGGAAAAAAATGATCTCAACAACAAATTAAAAGAAGACATGGCATCAATGCATATTGTACCTCCACTTTTGGGGACGACTTGAAAATTGACAACTCTGCTGAAGAAACAAACAACACGTTGACTTCCTCGCTAAAAATCATGAAATTTGATTGTAAACTTGACCCCTTTCTAACTCAGTCAAATTTGGGCTCCTTGAGAATCTCAAATATTCCTCATAAGATTCTCTTCTTGGACATGGGAAAATTTATGTTTCTTAGATGAGGAAATGTACTATGCCATTAGACTTCTCATGAAAAGTTGATTCATTTGAGTATATACTCAACATAGTTTTGACACTTTGAGAATTTTGTCCCAGGGAATCTTAAAGATTCATCATAAAAAATATTCTTTAAAATATTACCTAACATATTCTCTAACAATATTCCTAGAATAATCTTGAGGTTCATGACTTCATTAGCATACTTGCACCGTCATCTCTCATGTATTCTCCATGGCCCCCTTTGAACAATTTGAATGGTTATTCATAACAAAGTGTGGGGGTGAATAAGACAAAGTGTGTGGTTGGCATAGTCATATTAAGTTACTTATTTCTCGGGTTATTTTGGGTTCAAAACCCATGGAATCCCAATTTTTATTTAATATGGTTTTAAAGCATAATTCTTGTTTTAATACAGTTTTCAAACGATATAATATAAGGAAATTGTATGTCCATATTGTAATGACCGCCAAAACCATGAAAATAAGACAAAAATGGAGGTTGCACCATGCCAAGGCCACTTGGGCCTAATTCGAGGTGCCATGTGGCACCATGCAATTGGGCTATATGGTAGGCTCTCATTGATCCACATCATTTGCCACCTACTTTCCATGTGTCAACTTGTGGTGTTGCCATGTCACCTGCTTGTGGGTTCACCTGGTGTGCTTCGTGGGCTACCACATGAGCTTTGTAGGTCCCATCAGGCCTGTTGACCTTTTTGCCACATGGAAGCCTATGGATTTCCACGTGGCACCTTGGTTTGACTTTGAATTTGAATTTTGCCTAGTTTGACCAAAATTTTTACTAGCCATAGTGTTTGCATACGAACACAAATTGAGGTGTTGTTTGTGCATTGGAAAGCTTGTGACAAGATATTTGATCTGATATTGGTTTTATTTCAAACTAAGAAATTTTATTTTTGAGATTTTCTAGAGCCACTTGGATCATTTGTAGTGCAATGAAATGGGTGGAAAAGTTATTGTCATCAAGTCTCATTAGATTTATGGTTTTGTATTTTCTAAATATAATGAAACTCAATTGGTGGTTAATAATGAATTTGACTATTTGTCTTACTTGAGATATATTTACCTACACCCAACATATCTTACTAGTGTCATGAAGGGATATATTAATACAATGGGATGAATTATCAATGAAAACTTGGACTACATTGTCCTCTCCTATGGATAATATGGGTTCCCTCAATATCTCAAAAAAATATTCAATATTATTTATTTTATTCATACAATCAATGATAGACAAATGAATCACTCCCTTAGGACAAGAAACAAGAATATTCATAAGAGGTCTAGGTTGGTGATCAATCCAACTGTTACTAACTAGAGTGCATCCAAAAATATCCCATGAATTCCTTATTGGTTTAACTCTTTCCTCTATTCTATGTTTGGTCCCCTCAATTCCTTTGGTCCTAAGACTTTCATAGCTTGGAAGAACACATGAGGGACCAAAATGGCCAAAATTTTTTAACATATCATTAAATTGTGGGATTTTGATCATGTCAAAAGGGATATTACCGTCAATAAAAAAATCATAAACTGCATCACTGCCTCATTTTGTTCCAATGGCTTCCAAGCATTATTCAATGTTTGTTGTGTTGGATCAACATCTAGTAAAGTATGTTCTCTTTGTAATCCGTATGGCATAGAAGATGTTGTAGATGCCATTAATAGTGGGAAAGAAATTGGTATTGAAATAATAACATTTTCTCTTTCCATGAGTGTGTCTTATGTTTTTGCTTTTGTGCTTTTTGCACTATCTTTCCTTAATTATGAGCATTGATTTTTCTTCATATAATACATAATTTTAGTACATGCTCCCACTCCTCCACTAGTTTCACCTAGAATATCAACCAAGTCAATGATGTCCCACAAGTTTTATTGCATAACTTGCAATAATTTTTTCCATCAACTTTTCTTTCAAGATGTTTTGATTCAGGAAGTTTAGATCTAGGTGTCATCAAGTAGAGTGTATCAAAGTCTCCTACTGGCAAGAGAAAAAAAAACGCATTCAAAATTAATGGCAATTATATTTGCACATATTTTCAGAAACAAAAAATGTCAAACTATAGAGAATACAAAGGAGACAATGTAGAGAAGCCTAGTTATGATGTTGCCTATAATTGGACTAAAAACAAGGCATTTTATGTGAAGCTAGAACATAACATTTTCCAAGAACCTCATAGAAAATTGCAAATATGGTTGTAATACACAATTTCAAAACTACTTCCATTGGGGTAATTGGGTAGATACAAAGAAATAACTATTTATATGTATGTGAACAAATATCACAAAATATTTGATCACAAATAACAAATAATAGTTCTAATTTAATTTCAATTGGTATAGGTGAATTTTAGAGTGTAGAATATAAAAGAATTTTGGATGTAAATTTTTCTATTGGATTGAAACTTAAAACTTATATAGTCCCATTCCTATTGGATCTAAATTTACTCAATAATAAGTGTTAATGGACTAAGTTACCTTTGTGACGGACAATGGAAAATCCAGCCCTCTAATTGAATTCCACAACGAATGATCCTTGTTTTGTAGTAGTTTGAAATCGTTGTAACCATTATAGTCCAACCTAGTAATGGGTATCCTCGAAAATAACTATTGAGAATAAAAAACAAATTCAAGGATTTTTGCAATTTTTTAAAATATAAGAACTTTTTGAGACAAATTTTCAGTGAAAATCACATCCGAATTCATTTTTCGATGTGTTTTGAACCATCCAATGTGGTTCATCGTCAGGACAAGATGAAGAGGAAGATCATGGAATGAGTATAAATAGAGAAATGTAGAGACTCAAGGTTTAATTAACTTTTATAATAAACTACTAGTTCATAAAAAATATAAATATTTATTTTTATAATACTAAAAAAAATGGTTAGTTAATAAATAATAATTTTTATAATTTATGAAATGGCTAGTTTGTAAATAATAATATTATATAATTAACAATAATTATTAAGAACAAGCTAATCAAAATCTTTTTCTCCAAGCCAAACCTCAAGCAAAGAGTGAAGTCAAACAAGGAGGAAGGAATCCGGACACTATGAATAATAGAGTCAAGACCATAAAAATATAGCTTAAGAGAAATAATGTCATAAATGAAATAACTCAAATAACGTAAATTAATAAAAACTAAACTAAAATTAATCAAAGAAAGATTCAAGAAACAAGGTTAAAACTTCTCATTCTCTACAATTCTTTAATTCTAATTTTTCTTTGCTACTGCATTGATAGAGAATTATTTGTTGAACATAACACATTTCTAATTCTAACTCTACTTTGGTACTACATTCACCTATAATTTGTTATTTAAGAGAAAAAAATTATTTCTAACTCTGCTTTGTTACTACATTGATCGATAATTCTTTGTTAAATAGAATAAATTTGGAAAATGTTCCAAAATATGCATGTACCATTCCAAGCCTCTCGTTGTTTGTGGAATATTTCTAGATAAATTAGGATTAGTTGGTAAAATACCTTCGTTGCAATATTTAAAAAACATAACTTACCATTCCCCATCATACTTTAATATATATTGAATTTACCAATTTCACAATGCAAACTCACCATTCTCTACCATATTTTAATATGGAATTGAACATCCATAGTTACTTACCATACCATTAGCAACTGCAATTTGTTAACATGTAATATATTGTTTTCTACTTAGAATTAAACTTGCAAAACTTACTTATCATACCATTCACAACTGCAAACTTACCATACCATTTGCAACTGCAATTTTTTTAACATGCAATTTACTATTTTCTATATGGAATTAACATGCAGATTTACTTACCATACCATTTGCAACTACATTTGTTCAACATGTAGCTTATTATTTTCTATTTGGAATTTAACATGCAAATGTACCTACAATACCATTTGCAACTGCAAACATACCATACCATTTGCAACCACATATTTATTAACACATACTTTGTTCTTTTATAACATTTTTTCAATATAAGAAATGGTGTGAATGGTGAAACATGCTCAACTAAGGTGATGTAGGAGCATCTACAAGTCAAAATCACCTTTCACCTTCTTAGGTCAAAACCTCATTTAAGAAGCAAGTTTTTCCCCAGAGATGGTTGGATTCTTTACAAGATATGGTCGGATCATATCTTGTAAAGAATTGGAAAGAATTACCAGTGCTCAAAATCTAAAGATAGAAGGACATATCAAGAAGAGAAAGGTTCAAGAAGTGAAAGATCACATCGAGAAATAAGAAATAAATCCTAGGATATCTTGTAATGCATTGGCTAGAATTACCACTCCTCAAACTATCAAGATAGAAGGACATATCAAGAAGAAAAATTTTCAAGAAGTGAAAGATCACATTGAGCATCAAGAAATGAATCCGACCATATCTTGTAATGCATTGGAAGAAATTACCACTCCTCAAACTCTCAATATAGAAGTCCTGACATATCAAGAAAGAAAAGATTCAGGCAATGAAATATCACATCGAGCATCAACAACAAGTTCTCCAACTTTTAAAGGATAACGCCACTTTCGTGCAGAATCGAATGAAACAATATGAATATCAACATCACAGTGAAAGAAGTTTTGATGTAGGTGATAGGGTATATTTATGGCTACATCCATACAAACGAATGTCCCTCAAGCAAGTTATATATGAGAAGGAAATGTTGAAAATACTACATGCACTTAAGAAATGGCGACCTTACCTAATGATAAGGCACTTCAAGTTAAAAACGAATCATGATAGTCTTAAATACTTTTTAGAACAAATATTATTTTCAAAAGAACAGAAAAAATGGGTCACAGATATGTTGGGTTATGACTTTGAAATAATCTACAAAAAAGGGAAGAGAAATGTTGTTGCATATGCACTCTCAAGAAAAGATGAGGATGTGGAAGCATTGTTTTGTGCTATTTCCATTATCCAACGAGATTGGAAAAATGAAGCAAGGGATGAATGGAAGAAGGATGAAGAAGTGTGGCCACTCATTTGAAAGTTGCAGAAGATACCAGTTCAAACGATATTGCCAGAACTTGATGAGGAAGGAAAAATCATATTGGAACCTGAAGTAGTCACAGAAACAAGAAATTGGCAGCTAAGAAATCGATCAATTTTAGATTATCTCATAAAGTGGAACAACTTACTCGTTGAACATCCCACATGGGAGGACAATAATTTTATACAGAAGCATCAAGAACTACTCAAGCGTTGAGGACAACACGTTTTGAAGGAAAGGGGCATGTTAGGTCCCTATACTACTAGTGTAACCCATTATTGTTATTAGTACAACTCCCTTATTATATTGTTGTGCCCATGTAGTCCCCATATTGTTATCATTGTGCCCCATAGAAGCCCACTATTGTTATTATTGTTCCCTTACATTATTATTGTTATGTCAGCTCTGATTATATTATGACCCCTTAGACTCCTATATATAGAAAGGATGTCATTTCATTTGTATCATCAAAGAATTATTCATTCTTGTAATGTAAAGGAGGTTTCCACCTCGAAGAGGCTTCTTTCTAAGGCGTTGACCTATCTTTTCTATCATTTTGTGAGCTGGTTTCATAAAAGAGGGAGCTCCAACATTCAATAACTAAGAGGACGTCATTCAAGAGGGAGAATATCATTCATTGGAGGTAGAAGTCAAGGAAGAGAATACATTCCTAGATGTTTTAGATGTGGGAAAGTAGGATGTATGTCTTGGGTAATGTCCTGAGAATGGACGCGGAGGCCAAAGAGGTGCTCATGTTAAAGAAGATAGGGAGGAAAATTAGAATACAAACTCAATTGAAGAAGTTCTTGAATCAGGGGAGTCCTTGATAATTAAAATGTATTAATTAGATCAAAGAAGGAAGCCAAAGAACCATCTCAAAGAAAGAGTCTATTCAGGACCATGTGTAAGTCTAGAGGTAAGTGGTGCAAAGTCATAATCAATAGTTGTATTGTTGATAACTCAATCTCCACTGAAATGGTAGACAATTTGAATTCATAGAAAATAGTGCACCCTTGTCCTTTAAAGATGTATTGGTTACAAAAAGGCCACTATGTTAGTTAATTAACAATGTGAAGTGGATTTCCAAGTAGGAAGGTATAAGGATGAAGTTGTTTGTGATGTGATACCAATGGACGTTTTCCATGTCTTGGTAGGGATACCAATGAAATATGACAGGAAGTCATCCATGATGGTAAAAGAAACATGTACAATATTGAAACGGATGGTAAAAAGAATTGTTCCTTTCACCCGATGAAGAAGTAGGTCCAACTGTACTTCTCATGAATGGAAAGGAGCTATTGCGAGAAGCAAAAAATGGGGAGGTACATTTTTCTCTAATACGGAAACCTTAGGTAATTCTTACAAGCACCAATTTTAATGACTTCCATGAAGTAATTAAGAGCATGTTAGATATGTTTTCTAATATTATTCTCGATGTGTACCAAATAGGTTTCCTCCTATTAGAAGAATCAACTATCACATTGATTTGATTCTAAGATCCACTGTTCAAAACAAAGAAACATATTGAATGAATACATAGGAAAATGAAGAGGGAAGATTTAGTATTGTTAGACAATGGCCTTATTAAAGAAATATTAAGTTGCTATGTTATACCAGCAGTGATGAGTCCAAAGACCCATGGTGGATAGAGAATCTTAACTGCTTCATGAGCCATCAATAAAACTACAATTAGGTATACATTTTCACTTTTGAGAATTGATGATCTAACTAATTGTTTAGGTGGTGCAAAGTAGTTTTTCAGAATTGATGGAAAATGTGATATCATCAAATCCAAACAAGAGAATGAGATGAATGGAAAATAGCTTTTAAAACCAAGCATGGATTGTATGAGTGGCTTGTTATGCCATTTTGCATAAACCAATACTTTTATGAGACTAATGAATGAAGTTTTGAAATAATTTACTGGGAAATTTGTCATTGTTTATCTAGATGGAATTCTAGTTTATATTCAAACAAAAGAGGAGCATCTCAAACACCTTAATCTATCTCTAAGTACTTTGCAATTAGAGAAATTGTGTATAAATCTAATGAAATATAACTTCATGAAGAACAAGTTATATTTAGGTTTTTTAATCTTAGAGGAAGAGATGAAGATGGCTTCAGACAAGGTGAAAGAAATCATAAATTAGCCAATTTGATGGAATGTGTTCGAGATAAGAATCTTACATGGGCTTGCAAGTTTTTATAGGAAGTTTATTATAAAAATTAATATTCTATGTTCACCCATTGTTGACACCATTAAGTATAATACTCACCCTTTTAAGTGGGTTGTAGGATCATATCACAATTTCAAATTTCTCAAAGAGAGGATTGTAAAACAACCAATTTTACCATTGCTAGAATTTACAAAATCATTTTAGGTTGAGACAGACACCAACAATGATGCAATTGGAGCATTTTTGAGCCAAGAGGGATTCCCTATTGCCTACTCTAGCGAAAAGTTAAACAAGGTAAAGTAGAAGTATTGTTCATATGACACGTAGCTTTATGTTGTTTTGTAAGGTTTGAAGAAAGGACACCATTATATTATGCCTAAGGAATTTATCCTATTTGTTGATAATCATGCCTTATCATGTTTGTTGATAATGATGCTCTGCAATTTATAAATATCCAACCAAAACTAAATAAAAGACATGCCAAGTGGGAAGAATTTTTATAAAATTTCACTTTTTTAATTAAACATACCAATGGATCATCAAATATGGTAGTAAATTATTTATGTAGGATTAATTTAATTTACAAGAATTTCAGTTTCATGTTACAGGGTTTGACGAACTTAAAGAAATGTACAAAAGCGATGTAGATTTCTATGAAGCCTATGTTGCACATGAAAATCGAGTGACAAAAACATAACCCAATGGTCAAGCTACAAGACTCAAAAAGGTTTGTTGTTTAATGTCAATAAGCTTTGTATTCTTATATGTTCAATGAGGGTTAATTTTATACAACAAAAGCATAGTGGAGGATTAGCTAGAGATTTTGGAGCTAATAAAACTTTTGATATATTAAGCTCATTTTATTATTGGCTAGGAATGCAAGCTTACTTGTGAAAATATTCGTGAAAAAATGCAGAGTGTGTCAACAAGTAAAAGGGAGTAGTCAGAATGCATGATTATACAAACCACTTCCAATTCCCAGCAGGCCTTGGGATTCTATCAGTATGAATTTTGGCTTGGTTTTTCATCGTAAAAAAAAATATAATGATTCCATTTTCGTTGTTCAGGATATATTTTATAAAATGGTACATTTAATTTCTAGTACACAAACTACTAATGCAACTAGTGTGACAATTTTATTCTTCAAGGAAATTGTGATATTACATAAATTTACTATAACCATCATATCAGAGGGAGGTATGAGTTTGATGGGTTAGTTTTGGAGGACCTTACGTAAGAAACTAGATACTATATTAAACTTTAGTTAAACATCTCATCCACAAATATATGAATAAATAGAGGTTGCAAATAAAATTCTTGGAAACATTTCGAGAACTTTGGCGAATGAGCATCCCAAGAAGTGAGATTAGGGGCTTACTCAAGCTGGATATACCTATAATGAGTCATCTAACAAGAGTACAAGTATTAGCCCATTTTTAAGTTTATATGGAATGCACCCCAGGGGATTGAATGAGTTAAGGAACTTAGGAAATAAGGAACTCATAAGTGGAGTAGGTGAATATTTTGTATTGAGTATGTAAGAACTGCAAGAAAGGGTTAAGCATCAGTTACTGGAGCACAACAAAAACCATAAGAAAAGAGAAAACCTAAAGAGAAGAAAACTAGATTTTAAAGTTGGATACCTAGTAATGTCATATTTAAGAAAGGAAATATTTCTTGTAAGGACATATAACAAATTAAAACTTAAGAAAATTGGCCCATGTAGAATTTTTATGAAATTATATTCAAATTCTTATGAAATATAACTTCTAGAAGACAAAAAATAGGAATATTATCAATTTTCATTATACCTGATCCATATCCATTTAAGGAATAAGACAATGTTACAACACATGCACCTGTAAGTGATGAATATCAAACCAACAAGTCGTTGAGGTAGTTACTTAGAGAGTCTAAAAAAGTGATTGGAGATATATTGCATCAAAAAGTAATTAATAAGAATAAAGGTAAAGAGTACCAACAATATTTGGTCAAGTGGAAGCAAAAACCAATAGAATATGCTACATGGATGATAGAAAAATACATCATAAAGTATGACGCTAGTGTTGAGAAGATGATGAGTTGTCCTTTTCTTCCTTGAGAGTTTGTATGTAGGGGCATCTACAAGTTAAAATTACCTTTGACCTTCTTAGGTCAAAACCTCATTTACCAAGGTAGTTTGTTTCCTAATTTATTTTTCCAGGGAAGTTGGGATTCCTAGGTTATTTGATTTTTTAATATTTAATATAGTGTAGAAGGAATTAAATTGTGATAAATTTAGATCGATGTTATTTAGCTCCTCTGTAAAAGGGGAAATTTGATATAATTGAGATTTTGTGAGGAAGAATAGGAATCAAATTTAGTTTCTTAATTTGATTTAATGGTAATTCTGTTATCGAAGAGTCTCATATGTAATTGAATAAAAGATTAGAAAATCAAATAAATCTAGAGAGTTTGAAGAATTAATAGAAGAGACATGTTTTTATGCAAAGGGATTGTGCATGGTTATAACTCTTATTTCTCATTTTCATTCAAGAATCAATAGTTTTCTATTCATTTCATGCGTGTGTGTAATTTGGTATGTATGTGTATTTTAGTTCTAGTTCGTCACATTCTTAATTATATGAAGGTAGTCATAAAGTTTAATCGTGTTGTAGGTGGGATAACTAGATGAACACAAAGTTTCTTAATTTATGTATTTGGTTTTGATTGTATTGAGATCAAAAGGAAAGAACGACATCCATATCTCAATGGGGGTAGATTAAAAACTACATCAACAACATATTTGAGTTGGGACCCACAACTGGCCAGGGCATATTCATAAAGGCACAATTGGGCTAGGATTCTTCCAATGAAGGTCTATTTGACAATACAAATCTAAGTTTGGGTTAATCCAACTCTTCAAGAAATATCACTTTCTAAATCTGTTGGATCACTCGATCAAGCTGGATATGAGGGCTTAGATAGATTTGAGCCTTTGTAGAATTGAATTTTTTAAATTCTCTTGGATATCAAATACATTTGGATACACTAGATCAAGCTCCATTATGGACCCCAATGATGTGCATGGATCAAGGTAATAGAATTATATTTTATTAAAGTTTATGTTATGTGCTTTGAAGTAATGTGGATACATTTGGGCCTTAAGGATTAGGATACAAGAGATTTAAGATACATATGGGCCTCGACCCCTGGATATAATTCCCAATGAGAAAATACATTTGCATTGGAATATATCTAGGCTTAAACAAAACAATCATCTTTACCCATATTCTGGATATTGGTGAAAAGATAAATATTTACTTCTATTTACTTGTGCGTGAGAGTAGAGCCAGATTGGAAATAATGTTGTTAGATGATTGATTGACATCATAAAGTTACCAGGGTTAAACATTTTCAACCATGGTCATCCTTTGTCAACATGGCCAACTATATTTTATGATTGAAAACGATGATCAACCATGGTTAACATGTCCAAGGATGGTCAACTATGATAAAAAATAAACAACCATGGTCATCCATATTCAATTAAAGTTAGTTTTGGGCAATAATGATCATCCATAGGCAATTATATGTTGACTATAATAAAGCCTTATATCTAGCCATCAACAATTATACTCAACCAACAATCAATGTAATTAATGTAAGCATTGAATAGCATTTTGATAGATAAAAGTAAAAAATAAAACCAATCTCTATGATCGTTGAGCATGTAGAGAAAACAAAACACCATGTATGTATAGAAGATTCTCATGTCCTTTCTAGGATTGATAATTTCCACCATAGGACGTTAAGAGAGGCCATTGAAATTGAGAAACAGTCTCATATTCTCAATAGAGATGATGGTTGGAAATTAAGAAAGAGTTGGATTCTTGCTCTTTCCTTATGATTTATTTTTTAATTTATTATTATTATTATTAAAAATTAATTAAAAAAGTTAATTATTAATATTAATTTTTAGTGACTAAAGATTAAAAATTAAGAGATTAAAAATTAAAAATATTAAAAAAAAGGGATTAAAAAGTAAAAAAACATTAATGATCATGATTAAAAAATAAATAAATATAAGAATAAATTATTTACTTATTCATTTATATATATATATATATATATATATATATATATATATATATATATATATATATAGATATATTATTTTCTAACCTATTCCATAGTTTGTTATAATTAATTATTTTTATTAAAATTTCTCCCTTTTGACTTAATGGGTAAAAATTCTTGTAACTTGTCATTAGTACAAAAATAAAATAGTATTATTATCTAACGACTAGTTTTGGATCTTGATGCATCACTTTTCTATTTAATCGTGATGGTAGATCAATTTTTTTCATCATGGTCTTGAGGATAAACCTCATTGGTAGGTTCGAAACATTGACCATAAAACAATTCTTATGTGATTTATCTGCAAGCTTCTTAAAAAACATATTAATATTTATTTCTATAATTAATCTACTTAATCAATCATATATTAATATTTATTAAAATAGTTGTAAATGAATAGGGAATGAATGAAATTCAACATGAACATACTTTTATAATATTCTTGCGATTGGAAAAACCATTTTTAAATCACATTTGTTGTAAAGGCAGGGGGCCAAAACACAAATCTACACATAAAACACATGACCTGTGACTCTTCTATTGATCACTCAAAACTTAGTTCTTACAATGAACCTAGTGAAGGGTATTAAACCTTTTAGAACTCGAGACTTGCCTAAAATATCTTGACATGCACACACACTTAACTCAGTTAACTCACACTCTAAATATGGGTTGCACTTATCTCTTCATCCATCACTTGACTTGAAACAATGCTCAACACTCAGTTAACTGATTCTCTAATTTTAGCCAACTCCTCATGCGTGAGTAATTACAATTTCTAACACTCCCCCTTAATTATGACCGTATGAATCAACATGACTCAACTTGACTCAACTATGCCTGTTGGTCTTATAGTAGAAATCGACTCAATTATCACTCAAACATACCTGCTGGTCTATGTCTCAACTAGGCTTACAATGACTCAAGGCTTTCACAATTTTACATTTTCCTTTTTCTCTTCTTCTAAATTTTAAATCCTCGAAATTGCTTCATTCTCTGTTGCGCTTTCTCGTTGAAGGCTCCATATTCCTTTACTTGTTGTTGATGCAATTTTTCTTTGGCTTTTCTTGAATTTGTGCTGAAACACAATCTGATCTTGTCTACTACACTTTCCTCTTCAAATATTCGTTCAACCATGGACTGCTGCCACAACATTACATTTTCAAACTATCTTATTTTCTCTGCTTCCTATGCTTCATATTCTTGACTTTCATTCTACCATATTTCTTGATAGAAAAAACTTATCTCTTATTGACTCCATTGCTAAAAACTAGTTTCAGTGCATTCATCTTTGTCTTCAAAAACATCGATATCATTCTTTTCACTTTCATCATTAGGTACTGCTGCTTTTTTTCCTATAATCTACACACTCAAGATCAGTTTAATTCAATTCTTTTATTCCAGCTACAACTTTAAGACTCGCATCAATTTGTTCTATTTGTTTCTGAATCCATTCATCAATGAGCTTCAAATCTGCATCAAACTTATTAACAACCTTGTTTTCAAGCTTTTTTCCCATGCTATTCTGAACACCTACATATTCAAAAACAATGTTAAAAACATCTTTAATATGACCCTCTTCAGTGAGAGTTTCCTGCTCTACATGTGCCTTCTTTTCAACTACATGGAGGTTGTGCTACACTATTATGATGTTAGTGGATATTCTCATAAAAACCTCTTCAATCACTTTATCTTGTTCTTGATTATCAGTTGCTGCTAGATCACATATTGCCTCATGAGAAGTTCCAACTGCTTCAGATCTTGCTGCTACAATGGCAGCTTCAACCTTCAATTCTTCATCAAACATTGTGCTTACCATATTGTCACAATCCATCTCTGTTTCAAAAAAGAAACCACACAGCAACAACATAATGTTCATCCACACTATGGTGGGATATCCGAGCATGCATTTGCTCATTGTCAATTGCATTGACAATTTCAATTTCACCAAATGCATCAATTGCGATTAGATTCACCAATTCACATCTCACTTTTCAGTCATCATCCACATGTGTCTCATCATAGTGGGATTTACAATCATCTGCATCATCAATATTACAGTAGGTTCCTTGAGCATTTATTTTCTCTTACTCTGTTTCACACATAAAGGGTTCTCCTTTTCTCTCTGCAATCTTTGTTGCATCTTCTTTAGCCATATGCATGCTTGCATAATGGGTTTCAATTTTATGGTCTTCATAACCATCATCCACTTTTGAGTGGGGTTCTCCAAGCTTTGTTATCCTCTCAGAGTCTTTCTCATCTGCTCTCAGATCTATGACTGACATCTTTTCTTGTGATATAACCTGCTGCTGGATGTCACTTTTCCTTGCACCAAATTATTCTTCATCTTTTGCTAAACTTCTGAGTTCCTCGACTACATCCTGAACCTTTCTAGACATCGCAATGATTTTTGCCTCATATTTTTTATATCTTTTCTTAATATGCTTCAGTCGCTTTGCGACCCATGAGAATAGTCTTTCCTCTGTTTTATATATTCTTTCCTAATTGCATGAGGCTATCTTCCATATCGCCACAACAAAAATTTGATTTTCAATATTTGCTCCCGTAAGGCACAATCTTCACCCAAAACACAGTCATGCTTGACAAAAAAAAAATTCATATGGATGGACTTTTGTAAAGCCTTGAATTCTCTTGCCAATAAAAACCTTAACCTTTTCCTTTTCCTTTTTTTTTAATACTAATGAGAAAACCTTCTTCACAAATCTCTCCCAGAAAAAAAATAAATAAATAAATTCCCAAAAAATTTTCATAAGCCTTCTCTTTTCAAATAATAAAGGGCCTTTTCAATATATGACATCAAAATTTTTTAAACATAACGTCTCACACTTTATGGATAACCTTACAATACAACCTTTATACATTCTTTCCCACCAAATAATATTTTTAAGGTTTCGTTGACTTTTACCTGCCTTTGTTAACTTCTCGTGTTCCTTAATTTTTTTTTATGTATAAACCTCTTGCTTTTATATGAGGTTTGGAATATTCCCTTTCAATATGCTCATAGTCAAGCAAGGGTGGTTCACGGTAGCTGTGACTGCTCAATCTCATGATGACTTATTCAGAAAAGACTATTTACGTTGTCAGCAGACTCTTTGCCACTCATCTATGAATGGGTCTGGGGGACCACGGGGGGACTCCTTTGAAACATTAACAACTGTTCACACTAATGCGTTGTACTGTTTAATACGTGTGCATGCTAACGCCCCTCACGAAAGTGAAATCATGCATTAGTCCTCTAACGCTTTCAACTTAAGTTTTAATCACGTTCCCCCAAACTCAATTTAACGTGGCTCTCTGCTCATCCCGTATGAATTATAATGCCTTGTGTATAACCTACAGGGTTCGTTATAGCACTAACCACGAGAAAAAATATATTTCACCTCTCACACAGATTTTTGCGAATTCGTTTTTCCTGACTCTTTATAACCTCGCTCTGATACCAATTTGTTGGAGAGGTAGAGGGGCAAAAACACAAATTCACACATAACAAAGACGAGTTGTGGATCTTCTATTGATCACACAAAACTAGCGAGTTGCATAAAATATCTTGGCATGCACACACACTTAAATCAGTTAACTCACACTCTAAATATGGACTACACTTAACTCTTCATCCATCACTTCATTTGACTCAACACTCAACCCTAAATTAACTGATTCTCTAATTTTAGCCAACTCCTCATGCGGGAGAATTACAATTTATAACATATATAAATACTTAACGCTTTTATAATTACGCCGTAAGGCGTTTCGCTCTGAAATCAACTCCCAAAATTTATTTTCTGTCCTAATTTTAACCGTCAGATCCATTGTTAGATGATTCAACAATGGTGTGCCATCCAATTTAATTAAAAAACATTAAAAAACATTTAAAATAAAATTACTTAATTCTCGTTACTCGTGGCAGATAGCCGCTTTGTTGTAGAGAAGGGCTCAGGGTGAATGCCTACTGCAGGAGGATGTGTGGAGGGCCACGGAGGGCAGGGAGGTAGTACCTTCTTCTTTATTGCAGGATGAGGAGGGCCACAGAGTGCAGGAAGTGCAAAAGCAAGGAAAACATTGTCGTTTTCTCTGTGATTCGACTAAGAGAATAGCTCTGCAACCAGTTCATTTTATTTGAGATTAACATGGGAAAAATCCAATGGAAGCTCTCTCTGGTTATAAACTACTACAACCGTCACAATAATTAATTGCGAGGAGGAAATTGGGAGTATGGGCCATTGAGATTTGTGTTTGGATTTGGGATCCAAAATCCCTTTTTTAGGAGCGAGGAAACCCTACCCACTCCTCAAAGGAATCCTATTTAGGGATCAGTCTGGGAGGCTTCTGAGGGATGAGTTTTAGATCAGTGGGTGATTTTGGATACTCTTCTTCTTCAACGACATCAGAGACAAGGCACAAATTTTGGGCTTCATCACACTCATTGCCATTGCTGGGAGCCAAGGCTACTTATAGCATGGTGATTACTTCATGCCTTCAATGATTCCGGGCTGTGAATGGTGATTTGGTGATTCTGCTCTGGATTTGGTGTGTCTTTTGCAATTGTTTTTTTGAAGGTTTCAGGCCTGGGGATCTATGTGGGTGTTGGTTATTTAGCGATTTTCCTTATGGGTTTCTGTTATCCTGAATGTTTGGCCAGGTTTCATATTGATTGCCTCGTGATTTTCTGCATTTCTATGAACTTTTAGTGCTTGTGTGTTGATTTTCATGGGTTGTTGCCTTGCAGATGCCTGCTATCTTGTTTGCTCAGTGGTGTTTTTGGTTGATTTTCTATCTGGGTGCTTCTGTTTCATGGCTGCCATGGAATTTATGCTTAATGGTGAAATACCCACATAACATTCCTATTGGGAGTGATCTCACGTGTCCTGTTGCTAGTTTTGTGCCTTGGCTTTATGTTTCATCTACATGCTCTGATTTTTGTGTCTATGATCTGTGCTTCAGGGGGTTTTCCACAGCTAATCTTTATTGCTGTAAATATGTGAGCGAGAACCTATGGATCAGAGTTGTAGAAATCAGATCAGACCCATGTGTAGATAGTACTATACTGCTGCCTCAGAGAGTAGGCAAAAACCATTGCAAGGAATCCTATAGAGATTTTGATAAAGTCCCAAGACCGGCTTATTTGACCCTCGAAGCAGATGACTTTTCCCTCGTGGAGATTCTGAAGCGGTTCTTCTGTTTTGGGATTTAGGCACCTCTGCTGATCAGTTGTGATGTGAGATTTTTGAGTGATAAAATGTTGAAGATCCTTGGCAATAAAGCGGTCATTGCAGTCAATCAAGGTGTGTCCTTTCTCAAATCTCTGAGGGAATAAAATGCATCTATACGAAAGCAGAAATGGATTCATTTCCATTTGGAGAACACTCTGAAGAAAAGATAAAAAATAATTGAAGATTCTTTTCTATCAATCTGTTGAAATAAGTTTCTTCAAATTTAAGCATGAACTATCTTGTTCTGTCGGTCTGTTGCAATACGTTTCTTCAAATTTGAGCATGAACTATTTTTCTCTATGCAAACCCACTAGGAGTACAGGGGAGAGAAGTGAGGCAAAATGGTGATCTTGAGGTAATCACATACTGCTGCCTCAGACGGCAGGCAAAAACCATTGCAAGGAATCCTATAGCGATTTTGATAAAGTCCCAAGACCAGCTTATTTGACCCTTGAAGCAGATGAATTTTCCCCCATAGAGATTCCGAAGCAGTTCTTCTGTGACATCCCGATCCAATTTTGTTCCTGGACGTTTTCTTATTTTTCTAGCATCGCTTTAGGTGTTTTAGACGTAGATTTTCATCTGGGTTTTGGTCACAAGACATCAATTAAATCCACATATGATTAGAATGTCTTGACTGGTTTGTTTTCCATGGATCTCTGGCAATGAGCTCCCTTAAGATGTTTTTTTGTTTTTTCTTTTGTGAAGAAGCTCAAGGATCAAATTGACTCCATATTTGTTATGCATCCATGTTCTCACCATGGCCTAAGGTCTAGATTGGCTACTGACAGATTTGAGATCTTATGCATGTATGGTCTTAAGCATAGTTCTAGACCAGATTAAATTGTCTAGTATTTTCCAGGCTATTGCATGGCTATATTTTGGGCATCTGTTAGATTTGTTCTGTTGTTTTCTCTTTTTTGATATTGGCATAATAAATTTTTCTTCATTGGGTTTTTGCATTTGGAAAAATTATATAAGCTGTGCAACCAGTTCAGTTTATTTGAGATGCAGGTTCCTGGATGGTTTTCTACGATCAAAAAGCCCAGTAATACCTCAGCTCATGATTCTGAGACTTAACTTCTTTCCTTTCCTCCATCTTACAAGCAAGAACCCTGTCATGATTTTCCTATTGTAGCAGCGGGGAGGTTTGCTTATTATTTTTGTCTTCACCATTAGAAATGCGGGTCTATCGCAGTCTGGAGGTGATTGGGAGCTGATCTCACGTGTCCTGTTGCAGGTTTTGTGCCTTGGCTTTCTGTTTCATCTACATGCTCTGATTTTTGTGTCTATGATCTGTGCTTCAGGGGGTTTTCCAGAGCTGATCTTTATTGCTGTAAATATCTGAGCGAGAACCTATGGATAAAAGTTGTAGAAATCAGATCAGACCCATGCCTACCCATGCTAGTAAAGCAAGTGTGAGCTTATTCTTTTTTGATGCCCCATTGGGTTGTAATAAAGCTAGTTATTTGAAGTGAACTAGACTCGTGCCGAAATTTATTTTCTATTGTTGTGAAAATAGCAACCAGGTTACAATGTTGTTGTGGAATTTATTATTGGGTACTTATTGCCTGGAAAGTCAATTGCCAATATCCTTTTCAAGACTTATGGAAGGATTAGTATAGTACATGCTCTTTCTTTTCTTGTAGATTTGAGGCTTGGGCACTACATGAAGGTTCCTCCACGTTGCATGTATGTTGCTCAGGTGTGGCTTTATATTATATCTATAAGATGTATTAGAGATTTTCTTTCAATATTTTAGAGCTTTTTGGGTTGCTTGTTTTTTGGGTTTATGGAATGATCGGGATGAAATACATGAGGTATATTATCAAAGACAATAAAAAATAACATGATCACATTGTATCCATATTGTATGGAAAATCTGCCGGATTTTTACTACTTGCTAAATTTCCATACAACAAAGTCCAATATGACTGAATTTTGCTGCTATGTTTCTTTTTGACTTCAACTTCCACTGAATGGTGTGAAAACCGAGGATTGAAATGCATGACCATGAATTGTATGGTGTCGGCCATTTGTACATGGTGGAAGGGATTGAAATGCACTATTTATAATTCATTTGATTTGCAAATCAAAGGCAAAGATTCATAATTTTTTTTACCAAGTTTGGAGAGTTTTCTACTCACTTTATGACTTGCTCTGGTCCAATATTGTTAAACACACATGGATAGCAAGAGAGATATGAAAGATAAAACATGCAAATACAATTTTTATTAACAAGAGATATACATTTATAGTACATGTGGTGACCATTGGGTTTCACATCCCAAGGTCTCTTGGACTCCTTTTATCCATTTGGCTTCCACACTAACCCTTTGAGGATTAGGTGTCCAACATTCCCCCCCTTAATCCGAAGGGTTATGTATGAGTCCCATAAGAGAGTTGTAATACAAAATGTGCAAATATGCATGGCAGCACTAGGCTGAATGTGCTCTCTGAAATGTTGGTATAAAGGGTGGTGGTTTAAGGATGACCACCAACACTCGAACGCTTAGTGCAGTTCCCGGAACTCTTCCAAAACTGGCAAGAAGCTGAAGTCTTCTACTAGAGGAAGTGCTCCTATTGTTTTGAAGAGGGAAACCTTCAAACAATAAAGGGAGGTCTCACCCCACATAAAAGGGAGAACTTCAACCTAAAAAGAGAAGTCTCAACCTATGATGGTTTAGGGATGACCAACAACTCTGGAATGCTTAATGCAATTCCTGGAACTCTTCCAAAACTGGCAAGAACCTGGAGTCTTCTGCTAGAGGAAGTTTTCTCAATTTTGTTCCTGGAATTCTTCTGAAACTGGCAAGAAGTTGAAGTCTTCTGCTACAGGAAGTGTCCCAGATTGCCAACTGAAGGCATGTTCAGGCATCTTTGTCTCTGGCTACAACTCTGAAACTGGTGTGGCAGGTTGTGGCTCAGGCTCGCTTGATGTGACTTTGAAGCTTGTAGATGACCATCATTTCCCCCACTTTCAGATACAAGGTGAGATGATGGAGGAAACTCAACTGCACAATATTCTGGAACAAGTTCTGACATGTGTTTGGAATATCTTCTTGGCTGTTGATGCCCATTGCCAAGAAGCGATCCATCTAAGATGAATCTTTGTTCTTGCAGGACATTTGTTTCTGAAGCATCTGTGTGAAGAATGACTGGTTTTATGACAGTGCTTACATGGATGAAGATCACAACAGTGTTCTTTCAAATGGCCAACTCGGTCACAGTGTTGGCATTTCACAATCTGTTGTTGTTGTTGTTGTTGTTGATGATGTGGAAGAGGGGCAGAGTCTAGAACAGCTGAAGTTGAACTGTCATGAGGAGCAGGTGAACTGTCATGAATGAATCCAACACTCTGAAACTGAATGGGCTTGGCATAGTCTGGAATATGAAAGGACAAGTCCCTGTCATATCCAAGACCGGTTCTGTGCTTGTTGTGGACAAGCTGTTCCCAAGGCCTAATGATGGGCTTGGGAAGTGCAGACTGAGTTTCTGCATCTGCATGTACAACTGCTGCTTTATCTGAATGAACTGTAACATTATTGTCTTGCTGTTTATGGGAGTCTGTTTCAATCTTCTAAACAGAAACAGGTTCAGAATGATGACTCCACTGTCGTAATTCTTCCCGCTGTATCTGAGATTCGAGTTGCAAAAGCTCGATCTTTTCCTGTGTATTATGCAGGCAGGTCTGAATGTCACAGAGAGTGTCTTTTGTGATGTTTACCTTCCCATCAATAGTGGAAAGTATTAGGATGTTCAGTAGCTCTAATATATCATCAAATTTGGTCATTATGTTAACAAAAATAAACTCCTCTCAACAATCTCTTCTTTACACAACCTTTATGGAATTCAGTGTATACAACTAACATATAATAAAAATGACCATGCTCACGATCTTCACAAAATTTTCAACAGAGATCAAACGATATCATTAGTATTCAATCAACCAAAGCACAAACTACACAGAAATGCATGACAGTAATGACACCCGTACGTTACCCTTGAAATGGGTCCTATGACGAGCATCGACACAAGCAGAATCAGCGCCCTTGAGGAGTTGAAGAAGAAATTGGATATGCAAAGACTTCAGCCTGTAATGGCGAACCCTGGGAGGCAGACGATAGAAAAGCTGAACAATTCCAAATTTACAGAAATTCTGGGGAAGAAATGGTTGTTTTCGATAATGGACGAGGCCATTGTCACCTGCAAAACTTTACTTCACCGTGAAGTGCTCGATGATGCCGGTCATGTGACCCACTAGAAAGCTTGTCAGTTCATTCATGTATCCGCTCTGCCTGTGAATCGCCGAAACTAAAATTGGGGTAGATTCTATTTCCTTTTTTTTTGTAATATGAAAAAAACGTTACGGCATAGTGGAGGCTATTTTGTCCAATCAGAGTTGATCCAAGCTGCGCTGGATATTTTGATCCTTATAGCACCCGAAGGGGAATTATCATTACAAAGTTGGACGAGGAAACATGTTCTTTGCATTACCAAGTCAGGAACGTAATGAATGACGTCTTCTGGAGTACAGGTTCAAACAGATACCATCGTTGTCATTGTCAGTGGCATTTTCTATCAACTTTCTTCTCATTTGCAAGAAGTCCGCCAGTGGATTGTTGATACCTACAGGCTTTGGGAACAACCTTCTTTTGACAAAAGGCAATTACTAGCATTTATTAAGTGATACATTAAGAATCTTGCTACCAAATTGTTAGAAAAATGCCAAAACAGATTTAAGAAAAACGTGGAAGCAGCTGCCAAATGGTTGGTTTCAAAGTTAAGCGACCTCCAATTCTTTTTTTCGGAGAGAGCATTCAAGATGACGGCTCTATATTTTTTTTTTCTGGAGAGATAATTCAAGATGACAGCTCTATATGAAGGTTCTATGTTTCTGATGTTATGTCAGCTTTCGTTCAATGTTGTAAAGCAAAACAATTAGAATGTGCCAAATCCGAAATTTTTCTGGAGACCCATCAGACATTTATATTTTCCACAGAAATTTCAGAGGATGAAGATCTTACTATCTTAACAGATCCTGCCTGTGTAGAGGACTGCAGATAATTGTAATGGGGTTGCAAGCAGAAGGTGTAGTAGAGGAAGTGTGGTTTGATGCCGTGACAACGTATGGGAGCAGAGAGCTGAAGAGCAGGGGCCGCAGGTAGTGGTAGCGATGTGAAGCAGAGCGAAAGAGTATGCCAGGCTTGAGGGTGGAGAAGGTTCTTCAAGGCTCCGCGTCTTTCTATTTTCCATAACTGATTATGATCTCAGGCATTTTGATGCAATCAATGATAAGTGGAACGCCAAGCAACAAATACCAACATTCTGAGCTACAAATCTTCAAATACCAGCGTTCTGAGCTGCAAATCTTCAAATAGACTTTGATGGCAGCGTTTGAGAGCTGTATTAAAGCATTGTGAGACCGAAGGCTTCTGCCATATCGAGCTTCTCAGGGGACAGGTCGTTGGGGAGTGAGAACTCAAAGGAATGAATTAGGGTGGCGACCATGAGCTGAACCGTGCAGAGCGCCATTCTCAACCCTACAAAGACATTTAACACATTCAACGTAATATGGAGCAGCTTAAATAAACAACTCATTTCAATGTAATAAGCCAAGAGAATCCCATGACGGTCTCATATGACAGTGATGAGCTTTCCGAAAGTGCTGAGATTTCTGACCCTTATCACAGCGTTCCAAGCCGAGGTATGAGCAGCAGGGCTGCAATATAGAGATGAGTTCGGATTTTTTTATTTTTTTTGACACTCACAGCAAGACAGGGATTAGGATTCTTTTATTTTCCTCCAACGATTACAACTGACAATTCCTCCAACACCTCTGGCAACGTCTAGAAGGTATTATGCAAGGAAGATATTATAGCAGAGCAGCACAATGTGAAAAAGGTCGGTCAGAGAAGAGGGCGCAGAAAATTATTATGGCAGAGAGCCCAGGGTGCAGAAAATTATGCACAGAAGACACGCATAGAGGCAGCATTTGCAGTAGGTCTCTTGACAGAGGGTGCAAACAATATCAAAAACGTATATGACACTACCTGGGGCAGGCTATAATAAGGTGCAACAGTAGGTGAATGATTAATAGCAAGATTTAGTGGGGCAGAGAGCCCAATTTAGGTCCTGCGTTCTAACAGTTGCAGATTTCAGAGAGTCTAGATAATGCTAAGGTTTAAAAACAAACTCACAGAAAATGACCACAAAAATTGGTGGCTTAAATTGGATCAGGACCAGCAATCGCTCACTCTGATACCATGTTAAACACACATGGACATCAAGAGAGATATGAAAGATAAAACATGCAAGTACAATTTTTATTAACAAGAGATATACATTTATAGTACATGTGGTGACCGTTGGGTTTCACATCCCAAGGTCTCTTGGACTCCTTTTGTCCATTCGGCTTCCACACTAACCCTTTGAGGATTAGGTGTCCAACAAGTATAACATCCCGAGCAGACCAAAACAACATTTTGGCCGACTATGCAGGACCTCGTGGATGGAATGGTAACGACCTTTCTTGCTACTAAAATTTACTATGCAATGTCTTTGTTTTTATTTTTTATTTTGGGCTTTTGTTTATATTGGGTAAGATATGGTCCAATCAAATGTTTACCAGCGTTTGGTCATGACTTTAGTTGCTGTTATTTCATCATGAATCAAGATAAATGCATATCAAGAAGACGCAGTCACACAAATGCCCTCTCCCCACAGAGACCTAGTCTGTTATGCTTTTGCCATATAGGCTCAACAACATCTAGATCAGAGAATTATTAGTAGCTTTATCTTTTTATCTTACACTTCTTACTTCAACAACCACTATAAATACCATCAACCGATTCCAGATCATTACAAGCATTATTTGAAACATTGTATCTGACTAAAGGAAATTAAATGATTTATAAATGTTGTCCTCTGTTAATCTCTTTGGACACCTAGTACGTTTTCCCATATCTTCATATCTAGACATGTTAGAGGTTGGGAATGGTAACATGAGTACAGATGAGTACCACTCACATTTCAGCATTTGGGCTCTTATGAAGGTATTCAACATGCCAATGTCCTAGGGATGATTCTTTGCTCGTAGGCCCCTAATATCTACTGAATGGTGTGAAAATCGGGGATTGAAATTCATGACCATGAATTGTATGGTGTCGGCCATTTGTACATGGTGGAAGGGATTGAAATGCACTATTTATAATTCATTTTTTTTTGAAAATCAAAGGCAAAGATTCATAATTATTTTTTGGCAAGTTTGGAAAAGTTTTGTACTCACTTTATGACTTTCTTTGGTCCAGTATAACATCCCGGGTAGACCAAAACAACATTGGGGCCTACTATGCAGGACCTGGTGGATGGAATGGTAACGAGCTTTCTTGCTACTAAAATTTACTATGCAATGTCTTTGAAATTTAGGTCTTTCTTTTTCTTTTTTATTTTGGGCTTTTGTTTATATTGGGTAAGATATGGTTCAATCAAATGTTTACCATCGTTTGGTCATGACTTTAGTTGTTGTTATTTCATCATGAATCAAGATAAATGCATATCAAGAAGAAGCAGTCACACAAATTCCCTCTCCCTACAGAGACCTAGCATGTTATGCTTTTGCAATATAGGCTCAACAACATCTAGATCAGAGAATTATTAGTAGCTTTATCTTTTTATCATATGCTTCTTACTTCAACAACCACTATAAATACCATCAACTGATTCCAGATCATTACAAGCATTATTAGAAACATTGTATCTGACTAAAGGAAATTAAACGATTTATAAATGTTGTCCTCTGTTAATTTCGTTGGACACCTTGTACATTTTCCAATACCTTCAGAGATAGACATGTTAGAGGTTGGGAATGGAAACATGACTGCAGATGAGTACCACTCACATTTCAGAATTTGGGCTCTTATGAAGGTATTCAACATGCCAATGTCTTAGGGATGATTCTGTGCTCGTATGCTCCTAACTTCTACTGAATAGTGTGAAAATCAGGGATTGAAATGCATGACCATGAATTTTATGGTGTTGGCCATTTGTACATGGTGGAAGGGATTGAAATGCGCTATTTATAATTCATTTTATTTGCAAATCAAAGGAAAAGATTCATAATTTTTTTTTAGCAAGTTTGGAGAGTTTTGTACTCACTTGATGACTTGCTCTGGTCCAGTATAAAATCCCGGGCAGACCAAAACAACATTTGCGCCGACTATGCAGGACCTAGTGGATGGAATGGTAACAACCTTTCTTGCTACTAAAATTTACTGTGCAATGTCTTTGAAATTTTAGGTCTTTGTTTTTCTTTTTTATTTTGGGCTTCGGTTTATATTGGGTAAGATATGGGCCAATCAAATGTTTACCATTGTTTGGTCATGATTTTAGTTGCTATTATTTCATCATGAATCAAGATAAATGCATATCAAGAAGACGCAGTCACACAAATTCCCTCTCCTTACAGAGACCTAGCATGTTATGCTTTTGCCATATAGGATCAACAACATCTAGATCAGAGAATTATTAGTAGCTTTATCTTTTTATCATACACTTCTTAGTTCAAGAACCACTATAAATACCATCAATTGATTCCAAATCATTACAAGCATTATTTCAAACATTGTATCTGACTAAAGGAAATTAAACGATTTATAAATGTTGTCCTCTGTTAATTTCTTTGGACACATTGTACGTTTTCCCATATCTTCAGATCCAAACATGTTAGAGGTTGGGAATGGTAACATGACTGCAGATGAGTACCGCTCACATTTCAGCATTTGGGCTCTTATGAAGGTATTCAACATGCCAATGTCTTAGGGATGATTCTTTGCTCATAGGCTCCTAACTTCTAGAAATCATCCAGACTAAAGTTATAGATTTCTGCTAATTACTAGTAGAAGAATTTTCTTAAGGACCTAACTGATTTTAGTACATTTCATGGAACTTCAATGTAATGTTCCCATCCGACTTCTCATCAAATGGGTTTCTGAGTGGATTGATTGAATGGATTGATTGAATCTCTTAACGTTTCTGTTTTGGGATTTAGGCACCTCTGTTGATCGATTGTCATGTGATATTTTTGAGTGATAAAATGTGGAAGATCCTTGGCAATAAAGCGGTCATTGTAGTCAATCAAGGTGTGTCCTTTCTCAAATCTCTAAGGGAATAAAATGCATCTATACGAAAGTAGAAGTGGCTCCATTTCCATTTGTAGAACACTCTAAAGAAAAGATCCAAAATAATTGAAGATTCTTTTCGGTCAGTCTGTTGCAATAAGTTTCCTCAAATTTGAGCATGAACTATCTTGTTCTGTCCATCTGTTGCAATAAGTTTCTTCAAATTTGAGCATGAATTATTTTTCTTTGTGTAGACCCACTAGGAGTACATGGGAGAGAAGTGAGGCAAAATGGTGATCTTGAGGTAATCACATCCGTTCCATTCAAATACTCATTTTTCCTCAATATAAATCTTACTTATGCCTAAAGCTTTAAGCTCAATGATTTTCATTTTGATCTGACGAAGTTTGGGATCAAAATAACTCTATTTATTAAGCACCCACATTCTCACTGTAGCTTGGGAGGATAATGTGGGTTTGGGCTAGTCCTCTTTCGAACAACTGTATTGTTATAGTTTTAGGGAATAGAAGTTCATCAAGAGCAATGATCACAACACATTGGAAAGACATTGGACTTCACTCTTCTATTTCTCCCAAAGTCAGTAACTTATGGAAGGTAAATTTCATCTACATGTCCAGAGTTGCACATAAACATTTTAGGATGGTTATCAGTGGCGTGTCTGTTATACCTAATTCTCAGTTGCAGATGACATTTTTTGTTATTTCACTAATTGTTATAGACAATTTTGTGCCTTACAGCAACAAGCATGAATTGTCAATAATCCAAGGGATCCAAAGTTCCCTAAACATGATGTTCCTACCCCTAGAGGAACAAGGTCAGCAAGCCAACAGCTCTCAGATCAGTTCTCCACCTGAAAACACTCAAAAACAAGCAATCCTGAAATCAAAGCAGGTGCTCCACTAGGCTTCTGCGCTGAAACTCAGTTGCTCCATGGTGTACCTGCGTTGCAAAGCAAGTGGGACAAGGGCCACCTGCGCTGAGCGAGATGGGACAAGTGGCACAATGAGTCATTGCTTTGGAATCTTCCAAAAATGACACTTGGTTCATGCATTTCGCCTTGTGATGAGTCAGAGGCTCTGTTTCTCCAAGAGGAAGCAAAGTTCTCCAAGTGGACTCAAGAACTAAAGATCAACTAAAGATTAACTGAAGAGAGAGAGGACACAAGGCAGCTACACATCAGTTGCAAGCTGACTCATCCTTTCTCAATTCATCTATATATTGATCTCTCTCCTATGAGCTCAGGAGGCTGGAATTTTGTGCAAAGTAATGATATGCTGTTGGTTTCACTATTGAGTTATTGGGTGATTGTTTGAGAGAGGTGAAGAAGAGCAATTCTTTTTGCTGGGAGGTGTTGCTGGGTTGGAGCCTTCAATGGTTGTAATACTCTCAGAACCTTTTATTTCTTCATTAATAAAATCTATTGAGGTTCTTCTATGTGCTCTTGTTTAAATTATATATTGTGATGATTGCATGTTTGGTTTACACTAATCCATGAACCAGTTATGATTGCATGCCTCTTGTAGTTTCCTTCTTTGTTATTTTGCAGGATCTCATCGTAGCTGGGCTAGCAGAAGGACAAAGAGCTAGGAGCAAGTGGTCAAAGAGAAGAGTTTGGATTTGACATTAAGCGCAAGGCAACGGTTAGTGCTTTCTCCATTCTCTTTTGCTTTCATAAAGAAGTAAACCTTAAGTAGTTTGTTTTACAGTTGTTGCTAAGGAACTGTCACCCTTAGAGTGGGATAGGGTCATCCGAGTCGGATACTTTTCCCTACAACAAACTGGCGCGATCCGTCAAAGGAGGGCCTTAATGAATCCCACATCAATGACACGGAACGGAGCTAGTGATTTTGCATGGTGGTCGACGCCAAGTCCTTTATTCCCACCATGTGGATTGTACTGCCGTACCTTGAGGGTCATCATCCTTATCGGTGATTCCTCTCGCGCTTGTTAACGGTTTACATCATTGACCGGTAATCAAGCGATGTCTTTCCATGTTCGACTTCAAGAAATTCTCACATGGATCGACTTGTACATCGAGTGAAAATCGGAAGAGATTGAAGACCCCGGATCTAGTTTCATCCATCCGGGCTGCGATATATATTCAGGACATAAAAACATTTGATATGTACATCATTACAGCAGATGATCATCCTTCTCAAAGGATGATAATTTCAGTAGAAAATTATCAGTCTACAATCAGACGATCGTCTGTTCTATGTACCGAAATGTATTTATAAAGCTGAGCATGGGAATGCCCGCCTCAGCTAGATCATGAAAAATGTATGAAAAAATAATGTATTGTATTGTATCTTATTACAGGACATTTCTCGGCAGATTGAATGAACTTCGGATCCTCTCAATAAAGCATTTCACCCGATAAACGACCTCATACTTTAGGGGGCATCTGTTATAGACAATTTTGTGCCTTACAGCAACAAGCATGAATTGTCAATAATCCAAGGGATCCAAAGTTCCCTAAACATGATGTTCCTACCCCTAGAGGAACAAGGTCAGCAAGCCAACAACTCTCAGATCAGTTCTCCACCTGAAAACACTAAAAAACAAGCAATCCTGAAATCAAAGCAGGTGCTCCACTAGGCTTCTGCGCTGAAACTCAGTTGCTCCATGGTGTACCTGCGTTGCAAAGCAAGTGGGACAAGGGCCACCTGTGCTGAGCGAGATGGGACAAGTGGCACAATGAGTCATTGCTTTGGAATCTTCCAAAAATGACACTTGGTTCAGGTATTTCGCCTTGTGATGAGTCAGAGGCTCTATTTCTCCAAGAGGAAGCAAAGTTCTCCAAGTGGACTCAAGAACTAAAGATCAACTAAAGATTAACTGAAGAGAGAGAGGACACAAGGCAGCTACACATCAGTTGCAAGCTGACTCATCCTTTCTCAATTCATCTATATATTGAGCTCTCTCCTATGAGCTCAGGAGGCTGGAATTTTGTGCAAAGTAATGATATGCTGTTGGTTTCACTATTGAGTTATTGGGTGATTGTTTGAGAGAGGTGAAGAAGAGCAATTCTTTTTGCTGGGAGGTGTTGCTGGGTTGGAGCCTTCAATGGTTGTAATACTCTCAGAACCTTTTATTTCTTCATTAATAAAAGCTATTGAGGTTCTTCTATGTGCTCTTGTTTCAATTATATATTGTGATGATTGCATGTTCGGTTTACACTAATCCATGAACCAGTTATGATTGCATGCCTCTTGTAGTTTCCTTCTTTGTTATTTTGCAGGATCTCATCGTAGCTGGGCGAGCAGAAGGACAAAGAGCTAGGAGCAAGTGGTCAAAGAGAAGAGTTTGGATTCGACATTAAGCGCAAGGCAACGGTTAGTGCTTTCTCCATTCTCTTTTGCTTTCATAAAGAAGTAAACCTTAAGTAGTTTGTTTTACAGTTGTTGCTAAGGAACTGTCACCCTTAGAGTGGGATAGGGTCATCCGAGTCGGATACTTTTCCCTACAACAAACTGGCGCGATCCGTCAAAGGAGGGCCTTAATGAATCCCACATCAATGACACGGAACGGAGCTAGTGATTTTGCATGGTGGTCGACGCCAAGTCCTTTATTCCCACCATGTGGATTGTATTTCCGTACCTTGAGGGTCATCATCCTTATCGGTGATTCCTCTCGCGCTTGTTAACGGTTTACATCATTGACCGGTAATCAAGCGATGTCTTTCCATGTTCGACTTCAAGAAATTCTCACATGGATCGACTTGTACATCGAGTGAAGATCGGAAGAGATTGAAGACCCCGGATCTAGTTTCATCCATCCGGGCTGCGATATATATTCAGGACATAAAAACATTTGATATGTACATCATTACAGCAGATGATCATCCTTCTCAAAGGATGATAATTTCAGCAGAAAATTATCAGTCTACAATCAGACGATCGTCTGTTCTATGTACGGAAATGTATTTATAAAGCTGAGCATGGGAATGCCCGCCTCAGCTAGCTCATGAAAAATGTATGAAAAAATAATGTATTGTATTGTATCTTATTACAGGACACTTCTCGGCAGATTGAATGAACTTCAGATCCTCTCAATAAAGCATTTCACCCGATAAACGACCTCATACTTTAGGGGGCATCTGTTATAGACAATTTTGTGCCTTACAGCAACAAGCATGAATTGTCAATAATCCAAGGGATCCAAAGTTCCCTAAACATGATGTTCCTACCCCTAGAGGAACAAGGTCAGCAAGCCAACAGCTCTCAGATCAGTTCTCCACCTGAAAACACTCAAAAACAAGCAATCCTGAAATCAAAGCAGGTGCTCCACTAGGCTTCTGCGCTGAAACTCAGTTGCTCCATGGTGTACCTGCGTTGCAAAGCAAGTGGGACAAGGGCCACCTGCACTGAGCGAGATAGGACAAGTGGCACAATGAGTCATTGCTTTGGAATCTTCCAAAAATGACACTTGGTTCAGGTATTTCGCCTTGTGATGAGTCAGAGGCTCTGTTTCTCCAAGAGGAAGCAAAGTTCTCCAAGTGGACTCAAGAACTAAAGATCAACTAAAGATTAACTGAAGAGAGAGAGGACACAAGGAAGCTACACATCAGTTGCAAGCTGACTCATCCTTTCTCAATTCATCTATATATTGAGCTCTCTCCTATGAGCTCAGGAGGCTGGAATTTTGTGCAAAGTAATGATATGCTGTTGGTTTCACTATTGAGTTATTGGGTGATTGTTTGAGAGAGGTGAAGAAGAGCAATTCTTTTTGCTGGGAGGTGTTGCTGGGTTGGAGCCTTCAATGGTTGTAATACTCTCAGAACCTTTTATTTCTTCATTAATAAAAGCTATTGAGGTTCTTCTATGTGCTCTTGTTTCAATTATATATTGTGATGATTGCATGTTTGGTTTACACTAATCCATGAACCAGTTATGATTGCATGCCTCTTGTAGTTTCCTTCTTTGTTATTTTGCAGGATCTCATCGTAGCTGGGCGAGCAGAAGGACAAAGAGCTAGGAGCAAGTGGTCAAAGAGAAGAGTTTGGATTCGACATTAAGCGCAAGGCAACGGTTAGTGCTTTCTCCATTCTCTTTTGCTTTCATAAAGAAGTAAACCTTAAGTAGTTTGTTTTACAGTTGTTGCTAAGGAACTGTCACCCTTAGAGTGGGATAGGGTCATCCGAGTCGGATACTTTTCCCTACAACAAACTGGCGCGATCCGTCAAAGGAGGGCCTTAATGAATCCCACATCAATGACATGGAACGAAGCTAGTGATTTTGCATGGTGGTCGACGCCAAGTCCTTTATTCCCACCATGTGGATTGTATTGCCGTACCTTGAGGGTCATCATCCTTATCGGTGATTCCTCTCGCGCTTGTTAACGGTTTACATCATTGACCGGTAATCAAGCGATGTCTTTCCATGTTCGACTTCAAGAAATTCTCACATGGATCGACTTGTACATCGAGTGAAGATCGGAAGAGATTGAAGACCCCGGATCTAGTTTCATCCATCCGGGCTGCGATATATATTCAGGACATAAAAACATTTGATATGTACATCATTACAGCAGATGATCATCCTTCTCAAAGGATGATAATTTCAGCAGAAAATTATCAGTCTACAATCAAACGATCGTCTGTTCTATGTACGGAAATGTATTTATAAAGCTGAGCATGGGAATGCCCGCCTCAGCTAGATCATGAAAAATGTATGAAAAAATAATGTATTGTATTGTATCTTATTACAGGACACTTCTCGGCAGATTGAATGAACTTCGGATCCTCTCAATAAAGCATTTCACCCGATAAACGACCTCATACTTTAGGGGGCATTTGTTATAGACAATTTTGTGCCTTACAGCAACAAGCATGAATTGTCAATAATCCTAGGGATCCAAAGTTCCCTAAACATGATGTTCCTACCCCTAGAGGAACAAGGTCAGCAAGCCAACAGCTCTCAGATCAGTTCTCCACCTGAAAACACTCAAAAACAAGCAATCCTAAAATCAAAGCAGGTGCTCCACTAGGCTTCTGCGCTGAAACTCAGTTGCTCCATGGTGTACCTGCGTTGCAAAGCAAGTGGGACAAGGGCCACCTGCGCTGAGCGAGATGGGACAAGTGGCACAATGAGTCATTGCTTTGGAATCTTCCAAAAATGACACTTGGTTCAGGTATTTCGCCTTGTGATGAGTCAGAGGCTCTGTTTCTCCAAGAGGAAGCAAAGTTCTCCAAGTGGACTCAAGAACTAAAGATCAACTAAAGATTAACTGAAGAGAGAGAGGACACAAGGCAGCTACACATCAGTTGCAAGCTGACTCATCCTTTCTCAATTCATCTATATATTGAGCTCAGGAGGCTGGAATTTTGTGCAAAGTAATGATATGCTGTTGGTTTCACTATTGAGTTATTGGGTGATTGTTTGAGAGAGGTGAAGAAGAGCAATTCTTTTTGCTGGGAGGTATTGCTGGGTTGGAGCCTTCAATGGTTGTAATACTCTCAGAACCTTTTATTTCTTCTTAAATAAAAGCTATTGAGGTTCTTCTATGTGCTCTTGTTTCAATTATATATTGTGATGATTGCATGTTTGGTTTACACTAATCCATGAACCAGTTATGATTGCATGCCTCTTGTAGTTTCCTTCTTTGTTATTTTGCAGGATCTCATCGTAGCTGGGCGAGCAGAAGGACAAAGAGCTAGGAGCAAGTGGTCAAAGAGAAGAGTTTGGATTCGACATTAAGCGCAAGGCAACGGTTAGTGCTTTCTCCATTCTCTTTTGCTTTCATAAAGAAGTAAACCTTAAGTAGTTTGTTTTACAGTTGTTGCTAAGGAACTGTCACCCTTAGAGTGGGATAGGGTCATCCGAGTCAGATACTTTTCCCTACAACACTAATAGTATTCTATGTGTGGATATTACAACACAAAACTCTGGTAGCTAATCATAAAGGCAGCCTTACAAAACCAGTGAAGCCTCATGCATGCAAAATGTATGTTTTGACATTTAGCCCCTATAGTCATACCTCCCCATTGGACTGGATTTATGATACTTTTGGGATACCATTATGTGATAAGAAGCATTAAGAAAATTGGTTCCCCTCAAGGAAGATCCAGGGCATTTTTAAGGGTGACGTTTAAGAGAAAATCATGAATGAGTGGCACTTAACAAGTTGTTGAGACATCCACATGCATTTTTGTCCTCCAACGTCGAAGGCAATAGGAACTATAGATGATTATTAACATTGAGAATTTGTTCATTTGTCAGCAGCAAACTAGTGATCATACTAAAGTGGTTTAAATATTAAGCAATATTTATTTAAGAAGTCAATTAAGTGAGCTCTTTGGAAAGTTAACTACTCTGATGAAGATTTCAAATTATTATTTTTTGTCTCTTAGAATGTTTTTAAAATGAAATGTGCAGTTGTTCTGAATAGACCATGATTTTTTTCTTTTAATGACATATCATGTCCAGAGGGGTTGCACTACAAATAGCAAACTACCTTTGGTTGTGCTTAGCCTGAGGTGTAGTTATTCCAAGAATGGAACTTTGGTGGACAGATTATTAGTCAACCTCCCCAATAAACAGCACCAAAAAATTAACCGTTCAATAAGTGTTCATGATCACCTTGTTATAGGACTCATCGGAGGTGGAGTTCAATTGTAAAAGTAGGGGGTAGTTGTGCAGATCCATGGATTACAAATTCCTGACATGAGACAACCTCTTTATCTTAAATTCTCTAAACTTGAGGTCTATTTTTTTCAATAACTATAAACCTTAGATTTCATATTCCTTTGTAAAAAATGGGTATATACAGGAGATATACATTCACTAGTAGAAAAATGAGTCTATTTTTTTTTAATCCTTGTGCTGAAGTTATAATGAGCATTTTCACCAACTTGAGATAATACATTCACTAATGGAAGAGGGGAGTGTATAAATTTGAACAATATAATCTGAGAAAATGAGTCTATTTTTTTTTATTCCTTGTCCTGAAGTTATAATGATTATTTTCACCAACTTGAGATACATGTGCAATTTGCCTCCGACTACTCAGACTTGTCATTTGATCTTCATTGTTGTAATCAATCCTTTGCCTAAGCAAAGATTACAAATGCATGCTTGTCTTCTCTAAGGTCAGCCACTGACCTGGCCATGTTTACAACCACAAATATACACTGAACCTCTGAAGTAAATGGCTATGCATCTAAAGATAAAATGGGCTTCCTTTTTTACAACTTTTTTTTCATATCATTTTAGTCAATTGAGAGGTCTACAGTGGTTTGAGGAGCAGTGAACTGTGGACACCTTGTTTCGTGATGTCTCTTTGTCTTCATCCCACGATATAAACCTGATAACCTACTGTGAAAAATAAACAAATATTAAGATAGTTAAACTAGCAATTGCACCAGAAACATCACACATTTTGGGATAATGTCTAGGCTGAAATTGAGTGCATAGCAAAGAAAACTGAACCATCTCTTCTAACTGAAATCTATCAAAATTTTCCTTGAGATCTTTATTAGCAATGAGGTGCAACTTCTTTTGATTAAGCTTTTTAACCTGCCGAAAAAAGATGCAAGAAAACAACTCAAGAGGTGAGCTTTTCCACTTACAAAAAGAGATCTTTCATTGAACTTCAAGGTTGCCACTGAATGTAACCATTCAAGCTTCTTCCAACTGAGCATATATTCTCCCAATCAAGCATTACAACTTTCTTCTTTACAACCTGACCAAAATCTAAAGCCCTTTGATCCGTAATGAGTTCCAACAGTAATATCCCAAAGCCAAATACAACAGTTTTCTCTGAAGTTTATCCTATTGAAAAGGTACTGGGGCAATGTGACATTATGCACATTATATACATTGCCTCAACCTATCACAGGGGACTAAGAAAATTTGATATGTAATATATTATAGGAGATGAAAACAAAATATTTTCTGATACATGAGCCCTTACAAGAAAAATAAGACTAATCAAATTTGATACCAGCATTATACATGTCTGCTGAGAGAGGATGCACAAATCAATGTAAGTTATTGTAAATGTAAATGTTCTAGCCATACAAAGAGGTTGAAGATGAGTACGTTTAGCATTGACAGGATTTTATGTATCATGAAGAACAAAATGCTGATACAGGATATAGTACAAATGTCACAAAAATATCCACAACAATATGCTAATAATATGTAATTTAGCAGGCTACATAATAAAATCTGAAAAATTAACAACTGCATTTCTTCTCACTTAGAAGACGAATTAAATTGACTTTGTTTGATTAGAAGAGAAATTAAATTGACTGTCCTCAGTGTTTACAATTAATGGTTGCCAAAGGTAATTTGCATAAGGCATCGTGAGATCATATCCCAATTCTGATAGCATCTCTGAAGTCAGGCGAAGCCCGTTAATTGCATGATCTGTAAACCCTAGTCAAAAAGCACTTTGTAAGAAGTTATTTCAAGCTTTGCAAATATAACATTCTCTTATACCAACGTAGCACATGGCTTTTGTCTTCAAAATGAACACCCAGTGGAACTCGGAGTTAACAAAGGAAAAAGCTAACAACATTTGAGCACGTTTCATCGTTAAAATTGCATCATAACCTTACAAATTTGAGGCCTCATCACCATTAGATGAGGAAAATTATCCAGACATCAACTCCCAATTATTCATAAATTTTGGTGTAAAATCTACAACTTTGATAGGAAACTAGTGTAGTGTAGTTGATAATGTTCAACATATCTATTGTTTCCTCTGAGAACATCACCTCTGCTACGAGTTCAACAATGAAAATAAAGGAAGAAACATTTTGAATTGTAGTGACACTAGCAGCAGACTAATTTGGTATTTTGCATTGCGCCTTCAATAGTACAGGGTTTACGTTTCCTGGTCGCCAAAATTCTAATCTCTATCATAACTTATTTTTATACATCATCGATTTTATTGACAATTGCAACAGACCATTTTTGTTGCTCTAAAAAAACATAGATTTTATAATTAGCCGCTGCCAAAAATGCTTGCCTCTGTCGCTTTTCAGGGTGACATTTTCTTGGCACGCCTGATGTTCGTGTGGTATAACTCTCTGACCTATGATTTGCTTATTTCTAAAAAATGATTTGATGAAGTACATGCACAAGAGACTCTGTGGGTAATATATAGCCTATACTTAAAAAAATCACACATATTGGGATGATGTCGAGGCTGGAATTGTGTGCATAACATAGAAACCTGAACCATCTCTTCTATTTGAAATCTATCAAAATTGCCCTGAAGATATTTATCAACAATAAGGTGTAGCTTCTCTTGATCAAGCTTGTTTACCTGCTAGACAAGGATAGAAGAAAGCAAGTCAAGAAGTGAGCTTTCCCAATTACAAAAAGAGCTATCTCATTGAACATAAGGGTTGCCACTGAATGTAACCATACCACAGTGGTGGTTTCTTATCCTACTGGAAGGAAGCATGGCTCTGCCACTTATTCTTTCAATTATATGGAGGGATGATATTCAACTTCCATGGTGGGGAATGCTACGGCATGTGAGCTTGCATTCATATTAAGTCTTCCCATTGGAGTGATTAAGGCAACTACTAATCAGGTCCAAAACTTTCCCATTTAACTATTTCTTCCTCCCAATTGAACTATCCATTTCCCCAGAAAATCCCTATGAATAGGGGAAACAAAATGAATTTTGTACTCACCAGAAAACCATGATACTTCTAGAGATCAATAAATTTTTCTAAAACTGAAAGAAAATGAGCTTATGTTTTTTCCTTTTTCGTTTTTGAACAAAACTGATACTGGAAAAGATGCAATTATCTTGCCTTCCAACAATACATAAAAGAAAATTAGTACATAAAAACCTCTCCCATGCCTACCCATGCCAGTAAATCAAGTGTGAGCTTATGTTTTTTTTGATGCCCCATTGGGTTGTAATAGAGCTGGTTATTTGAAGTGAACTAGACTCGTGATGAAATTTATTTCCTATTGTTGTGAAAACAGCAACCAGGTTACAATGTTGTTGTGGAATTTATTATTGGGTACTTATTACCTGGAAAACCAATTCCCAGTATCCTTTTCAAGACTTATGGAAGGATTAGTATAGTACATGTTGTTTTGTTTCTTGCAGACTTGAAGCTTGGGCACTACATGAAGATTCCTCCACGTTGTATGTATGTTGCTAAGGTGTGGCTCTTATAGTTTTCAGTTTTGACTTCTTCTATAGTGTTCAATCTTATAAAATAATTTATAAACCATAAGTATCATTTTTTCATGGGGTTTAGTTTTTTATTAACTATATTTGAGTGCAAGGGCTAACTTGTGGATGTACACAGCTTGTGGGCACAATAGTTGTAGGTACAATCAATCTCTGCATTACATGGTGGATGCTCACAGGTATAGAGAATATTTGTGATGTGGACTCTCTACCTCCTGACAACCCCTGGACGTGTCCAAAGGACAGAGAAGCCTTTGATGCATCAGTCACATGGGGCCTCGTTTGTCTGAAATGCCTGTTCAACCCATTTGGGTCATACAAAAACTTGGTATGGTTATTTCTAGTGGGTGCAATTCTTAGCACAATTTTTTCTTTCACCACTGGATTTGGTTTTGCAAGGATTGTTGCAACACTTTCCCATGTTATACTCTTCAATGGAAGGTGATATTTCTCGTAACCTTTTATTTGTTTTCCTAATACCATGCCATATTTGATGAACATTATTAGCAGAAATTGCATCACTTTGATATTGGCATAATAAATTTTTCTTTGCTGGGTTTCTGAATTTGGAAAAATTATATAGGCTGTATATTTGAGATGCAGGTTTCTGGATGGTTTTCTATGGTCACCAAGCTCGGTAATACCTCAGCTCATGATTCTGAGACTTAACTTCTTTCCTTTCCTCCATCTTTCAAGCAGTAACCCTGTCATGATTTTTCTTTTGCAACTGCAGGGAGGTTTGCTTATTATTTTTGTCTTCACCATGTGAAATGCCAGTCTATCACAGTCTGGAGGTGAATGATTCCATGGTAGGAAGTGACTCTACTGAGTATCTATAGACTTTCTAGATATAAACTTGATTTGCATATCAAATTTGTCAGACAGATGCACCTTTTTGGAATGAAATACAAAACTTGTGAAGGAATAAGATGAGTTGGACTTCATGGAGAGAGAGGTGTGTCCAAGACTATAACTGTATTGTGTTTGCTAATGAAAATGGAATGAGAATATAGTATATTAGAGTAAGGGAATGACAGAAGGAAAAGATATAGGAGTATAAGTGCTAGAAGGAAAAGATATAGTAGTCAAAAATGTGCTCAATGTTCTCCAAACAATGAACTTACACTGCTATATCTTCCCCTCCTTTCAATTTTACCTATGATCGCCAATTCATAGAGCATTTGCCTGGTCTTCTGGTTAAACATGTATTGGTCACTTGGTTTTTTATATCCTCCAACCACTTGTTTTATTGTGATGAAGAATGACATTCCTACATTTCTTTCTCTGGCTCCAATTGAAATCAAAATCTACACAATTGAGCATGACAAATATTCAAGGGAAACTGCTCTGCTAGGGTCTAGTGCTTATGGAGATAGATCTAGATTATAGAAAAAATATTTATTTCTTCTTTGGAATGTCTTTTTATCTAAATTTGTGGTGAGTGAGTGAAAGAAGTTTTGGCAATGTTATTAGGAGGCCCACTAATTTTTAATGAGACATCATTCTTTAGCTTTTATTCTTGTATGTTTCTTTCCAGATGAACACAGGTGAAAACCAATTACAGCCTCTTTTTAATTAAGATAATTTACTATGCAAAATCGATCAAGAATTTTGAATAATAAATCAGTGGGTTTCTTCTCAGAGAAAAAGTGAAGGATAGACCAGTGGCTCGAACTTTAATGAGAAGGATAGATCATGTAGGGAATAGTGGAAAGTGCAACCTTTGTTAGTTTCCACCTTGTTGGTGTTGCCAAAATACCATAATAAGTAGTTTTGTTGGCACCTAAAGACATGCATGGAGAAGCTTCTTATTGTGAAGAGTTCTATTACATATTTGTAATGAATAGCCCTATTTCAAAAGAATAAATATATTAAGTGTCTCGCTTTTGACTTAAGTGATTTTTAGACATATGGTTGTCTTGTTCTTCAACTTCATAGCTGTAATCATAAGTGATAGGGCTGAAGCATTCTCTTTGGCCATTTAAAATTGCAGCACTTATCGGAGTGGGTGCCATTACATGGTTTGATAGTTGTAATCATAAGTGATAGGTATGAAGCATCTTCTTTGGCCATTTAAAATTGCAACACCTATCAAGGTGAACTGACCTATGCAAGGAAAATCAATCCAAGTGTTAATTTTAATGACTTAGCTACCTATGAGCCTTGTCTTTTGTGGAGATTTCTACTCATATATGTAGATAGATCGATAGATGTTAGTGTGAGAAACTAAACTACATTTTATTGAGTGAAGGAACGAATGCAAAGGATGTGATTACATGGTAGGGAGTGATTGTGCCTAGTATCTACAAACTTTCTAGATATAAACTTGATTTTCATATCAAACTTGTCAGACATATGCACCTTTTTGGAATGAAATCCAGAACTTGTCATCACAGAAGGAATAAGATTAGCTGGACTTCATGGAGAGAGAGGTGTGCTCAGGACTATAGTTGTACTATGTTTTCTAATGAAAATGGAATGAGAATATAGTATATCGGAGTAGGAGCATGACAGAAAGAGAAGCTGTAGCGGTAGAAGTTACAGAAGGAAAAGATATAGGAGTCAAAATGTGCTCAATGTTCTCTAAACAATGAACTTACACTGCTATATCTTCTCCTCCTTGCAAATTTACCAATGATCGCCAATTCATAGAGAACTTTCCTGGTCTCTGACTAAACATATATTGGTCACTTTGTTTTTGATATCCTCCAACAACTTGTTTTATTGTGATCAAGAATGACATTCTTACATTTCTTTCTCTAGCTCCAATTGAAATCAAAATCTACACAATTGAGCATGACAGATAGTCAAGGGAAACTGCTCTCTAGGACTTTCTAGAGAGTAGGAGCATGGCAGAAGGAAAAGGTATAGAAATAAAAGCGCCAGAAGGAAAAGATATTGCAGTCAAACTACACTCATTGTTCTCCCGACAATGAGCTTTTACTGATATATATATTCCTCCTTTCAATTTTACTAATGATCACCAATCCAAAGAACACTTGCCCAATCTTCTGATTAAACACGCACTGGTCACTTGGTTTCTGATCATCCACACTTTCCTTCAATAATTTCCATTTACATGTCGCTATTCTTCCTCACTCTATGCCTTACGGAATTTCCTTTGCAACATTAGGTGCAAATGCTAGTTTAAAATTTCAAGAAATACATTTATTTGTCATTCATTTATGCTGCTTTGCATATGCATGGATAAAGACACTCCCTTCCCATCTTTTATGAAAACATTTTCAGGATTTTTTTTTATCTAGATTGCTATTTTTCTCAAAGAAAATTGTAATTTAGAGTACGATTACGTCTCCAAATGGACCCAGGTTTATGATCTCAATAATTTACAGATTTCCAGATCCGAGAAGGATTCATGGAGAATATGACACTCAATTATACAACATTTTAAAAATTGAGAGATTACCAAATTTGACAGGAGATCAGCGGACCATCGAGGAGTCAATTATACAATGCTACCAATAGTAAGTCCATAAATCTTAAAACAAGTTAACTGTATATGTTTCGCATTCCCTCCACATTTTTGGAATCTCCCAATAGGAGAGTTGCATCAACATTTAGGGAGAACACAATATTTTCTGAAATAAAGTACATCAATACCTTATTAAGGAAGGATCACAATGGGATTATCCCTTATAATACAGCTGGTGTTCATCATTATGGTCATGTAGATGATCACTATAGTGGTTGCGTCCTCTTGATACCTACAAATACATCGTGAGGTCGTGAGAAAAGGATGGGTTATGGATTAAGAATTGTGGTTGTAATTCGTCATTGCAATGTGAGAATTGTTAGAAATAGTAACTACTCCTGTATGAGGAGTTGGCTAAAGTTAGAAAGTCAGTTAACTAAGCGTTGATTGAAGTTGAGTTAATTCATAGTTGAAATTATAGTGTGTGATTGCATGTCAAGATATTTTAGGCGAGTCACTAGTCAAAACGGTTTAAATACCCTTCACCAGATTCATTGTAAAAATCAAGTTTTGTGTGATCAATAGAAGAGCTGCATGTCATGTTATTTGTGTGAACTCATGTTTTGTCTCATTCGACTTTTCCAAGAAATTGGTATCACGGCTAAAAGATAAGACATAGGGAGATTGTGAGTAGCCTTCACTGCTACACTTGTTTGGCGAACCAAAGGACGCAAGAAGCCATTAGTGATCAATCGGTCTAAAGAGCTGATAATTGAAAGGGTTGTGTAGTAGCTCATAAATTCGAACAATCATTACTCTTGCGGACATCAAGAACCATCGTTGCATCCGAAAATAATGTGTAAAGATAAATCCTTCATAATCCGCAGCCAATGTTGTTGCAGATAGCCCACAAAAATTCAAAATATTTCTTTGTATGACGTCGTCGAAGGTTTACAAATTTTAAAAAGGAGCACAAGAACACATGTTAAAGTTCAACGACTTTGAAAAAATTTATTCCGAAGCTTTATGACGAAGGTTCATATGAGAGGTTCATATAACGTGAAGTGCTTTGAAAATTTATCTTTATTAAAAGGTATTTTTTGTTATAAAGGCTTTGGAAACCTTATAAAGGAAAGGTGTTTTTGAGAAGTTTTTTTCTTAAAAGAAAACAAAATTTTGGGGTTAAAGGTGAAACCTTTGTTGGCATTATGAGACAAGTGTTGTCCTTGATGGAAAATCACACAGATAACAGATCATAGTGTAGCAAGTAAGTAGCAAAGAATTGATGGTCAGACTACAAAGAATGAAGAAGAAGAGTATATATGTAGGCTCAGAGTATATACGCAGGTTCACTATATACCAAGTAGGGTATACACGTAGGTTATACGCAGGTTCACTATGTACCAAGTCGCGTATATATGCGGGTTCGCTATATACCACGTAGGGTATACACGCAGGTTATACACGCATCTTCACTAATAAAAACGTGCGTATACACGCTAGATTGCCGATCAAAAGTCGCGTATGCGTATGCACAGACTTTCATGCACGGAAAAGCGCGTACATGTGGGAAAGCTTATTTTTGGGTCTGTGGTATTTATACCTATGGTTTTGGTCCTTGGTATTGAGTCGGAAGTGTTGAACACAGGTATTGGGTCCCTAGTATTGGTTCTCAATGGTTTTGGACTATGGTATTGAGTAAGGCCTAAGACTATAAAAGGAGAAGAAGATCATTACGTAAGGGCATCGACAAAGTCTTGAATATATGATGAAGTATGCGATCTAGTATGTAGGTTATGGGTTCATGATTCATTGATTGATCTGAGCTGAGGAATCTCACCGGTTGATGGAGAACAAGATCTAAGGATAGATCAGGATGAAATGGTTTGAAATGAAATATCTTTATATGGTTGATTATGCTTATTCTAGATCTGTATATTGACGCATGTAATGTTCTGAACTTGGTATAACTTGAGTTTGAAATAGCTGCAAGTCATGATTGAATATTTATAGATCTGTACGCGGGTTGGCTTTGGTGAAAGCGTGTATGTACGTGGGTTTGATTCATCGTAGTAGCGTATACATTATGAAGTATGATGTTAGAAGTTGCAGTTGGGTCTGATTGTTATTACAGAGTTTTGTTGTCTACTCTGTGTTATGGTGACTATGTTGTTGACAGGCTTTCAGTGTTTCAGTGATTTAGAAATTGATGATGATAGTATTGATTGTTTTGTGCTTCAATGATATTGATGGGTCCAGTATGAAAATTGGATGAAACATGGCCTTCAGATTATAGTGTTGTGCTTCAGGAGTATCGAGTCTGAAAATGTATGAAATGTCATCCCTAGAGGATGAAAGGAGATTGTAGGCTGGCGTCTATGTACTAGTACATAAGCTAGTACAAGAGCAAAGGGGGTGGCAGCTCCCTTCTAGTAGCAGCTAGAGAACGAGTGAAGAGTGGAGCATTCAGTAGGTAGGCACCTACGTATTAGTAAATGGATCAACTAGTACAAGAGCTAAGGGGGTTGTAGCTCCCATCCAGGAGAGTCTAGAAGACGAGAGAGGGTTGTAGCCCTCTACAAGTAGAAGCTTGTGTACTGGTATAATACTACACTAGTACAAAACTATTGTAAAATGAAGTTTCTTATTAAAAGAAGATAGAGATGACTTGCAGCAGGTGGTTTTCACCCACATTGGGTTTCCACCTTATATCATGGTGTTCATGTGTACTTCTTGTGTGTGATGATCTGTTTTGTTTTACTCCACCTGCTTACTGTACATATGGTTAATGAAGTTATGATGCACTAACTAAAGATCAACATTTAATGGATTAACTGAATCATAAGTATTCTGGATATACACTAGTTACATTAGACACAATTGCGTATACATGCGGGTTCCCTTAATTGAAGTAGCATATATGTACCTAAGTATGGAAATGAAATTTTTTTATTGATTTGATAATACTGATTCACCCCCCCTAGTATTATTTCCAACAACCTTAGGGTTTTTTAAAACAATTTTTTTAGTAAGAGAATTAAGAGCTTTGTAAAAGTTCGTCCATTTGCAAATTATTTGGTGTTTTGTCAAGAATGACATGTTTTTTGGTGAAGATTCTACCTTATGGGGGTGTATATTCAAAAATATATTTTTTTCGGGGGTGATATGGAAGACAATCTCATGCAATCAGCAAAGCAGTTATAAGAAAAGGAATGACGACAGCCATGGGTCGCAAGGCACGACTGAAGAAGTCTAAGAAAAGGAATCGAAAAGAAGAGGCAAATATTGTTGCCATGGTTAGAGAGGTTGAGGTCGTAGCCAAGGAACTGAGAAGTCTAGCAGAAGACAAAGAAGAAATCGAGGGTGATTTGATCTGCTACCACCTCCTATGTTTACAGGTAAATATTTTGATCATTGGGTTATCAAGATATTAACTTTTCTTCGAGCTAAAGAGTTAATTGAGTACGAGTCTAATAACCCATATGACGAAGTATGTGATGCTTTGGCATTGAATTTTATAAAACAATCATTGGATGAAAAGTGTTTGTGCAAAGTAGAAAAATCTATAATTTCCAAGGAAGCATGGAAGTTCTTGGAAGAAGAGTTTCGTGCAAGATGAAGTGACATGCAACAACATGTTATGTCACAAGAAAAGAAGTCAGTTGTAGATCTTAGCATAGATGAGCAAGACTCTAAGAAAAAACAGAGCTTGGAGAATCCCACTCAAAAGTGGATGATGGTTGTCAAGACCATAAAATTGAAACCCATTATGCAAGCATGAATATGGAGGAAGAAGATGTAGAAAAGATTGCAGAGAGAGAAGTTGAAGCCTTCGTGTGTGAAATAGAGCAAGAGCAAATAAATTCTCAAGGACTCCACAATAATGTGGATGATACAAATGATGGTGAATCCCACTGTGATGAAACACATGTGGATGATGACTGTAAACTTATATGTGAATTGGTGAATCCAGCCGCAGCTGATGGATTTGGTGAGGTTGAAATTGCCAATGAAATTGATAATGAACACATCCATGCTCAGATATTCTATCATAGTGTAGATGAACATTATGTTTATGATATTTGTGGTTTCATTTTTCAAACAGGGATTGATTGTGGCAATATGGTAAGCACAATGTTTAAGGAAACATTGAAGGAAGCAGCCATTGTAGCAGCAATATATGAAGCAGTTGGAATGACTCATGAAGCAATATGTCATCTAGCAACAGTTGATGATCAAGAACATGATATAGTGATTGGAGATTTTCTTATGAAAAAATCCACTAACAACATAATAGTGGAAGACAACTTCCATGCAGTTGAAAATAACACAGATGTAGAGCAGGAGGCTCTCACTAAAGAGTCATATGAAAGGTGTTTTTAACATTTTTTTTGAATATGAAGTTGTGCAAAATAGGATGGGAGTAGAAGTTGAAAGAAAGGTTGTTAATAAATTTGATGCAGATTTGAAGCTCATTGAAGAATGGATTCAGAAACCAATAGAACAAATCGATGCGAGTCTTAAAGAAGCGTTGGATTAAAAGAATTGAATGAATTGGTGAATATTGATCTTGAGTGTGCATATTACAAGAAAAAAATAGCAGTACCTGATGATGAAAGTGAAAAGAATGATATGAAAGAAAAAAGTGGATGCATTGAAACCCTTTTTTGAAGATGTAGTGTTATGGAAATTGTTCACCATTGAATGAATATTTGAAGAGGAAGATGTAGTAGACAAGATCAAATTGTGTTTCAGCACAAATTCAAGAAAATTCAAAAAAAAATTGTAGCAACAACAAGTAAAGGAATATGGAGCCTACAATAACAAAGCACAACAGAGAATGAAGCAATTTCGAGGATTTAAAATTTGGAAGAAAAAAATAAAATGCAAAATTGTGAAAGTCTTGAATCATTGTAAGCCTCGCTGAGACATAGACCGACAGACATGTTTGAGTGATAATTGAGTCAATTTATATTGTAAGCCTGGTTGGCATAGTTGATTCATGTTTGAGTTATGTTGAGTCATACGGTCGAAATTAAGGGAGAGTGTTAGAAACAGTAATTACTCCCGCATGAAGAGTTGGCTAAAGTTAGAGAGATATTTAACTAAGCATTGAGTCAAGTCGAGTTAATTCATAGTCGAACTTATAGTGTGTGATTGCATGTCAAGTTGTGTGGTTGCATGTCAACATATTTTAGGTGATTCACTAGTCGAAAATGTTTAAATACCCTTCACCCGGTTCATTGTAAGAATCATGTTTTATGTGATTAATAGATGATTCATAGCTCATGTTATTTGTGTGAATTCGTGTTTTTTCTCTTCAGCCTTTACCAACAAAAATATGTCCATGGATTTTCCATCATGTTTTCCCAAAGCCGAAAATTCTCATTGATAAATATTACACCTGGTATAATTTGCATGAGGTCATGAATGTTCATGAATGTCAGAATTCTGAGGCCCAACTCATCACACTCACGTGCCATTTCACACACGGGGGCCTGAAAATGAATATACTGCTATCTGGATTTTGGAGAAAATTTCATAATCGGATAGTTTAGCTGGAGGTCCGAAATATCGTAAGGACAAAGCATAGCAAAGGAATTCCGCATGCTATGTCCAGTTATTGTTATGCTAAGCTCCTGTCTCATGTGCTTTTATACAAATCCCACAATTCCAGACAGAATAATGTAAAAATTCCAATTAACAGCCCAAAGATCATCAATAGCGAATATTTCACAAACAGAACTTTATATGATCTATTTTTTAAGATGACATACCTTGATTAACAGCGGAAGATGTAATGGCTGCCATCTTCTTTCTTCTGACTCCTGACGGTTACTCTTCTTCTCGGAATTCGGTTTCTCTTTCTAGCCCTGTTTCTTTATGCGCTTCTTAATGGAGAAGAATGCGACTCTTGGGAGGGAGAGAGAGGACCCAATCCTTTATATATCATTTAACTCTAATCTGGTACGTCCATCATATACCAATTCAACGCTTAATATTAATCACAGATCTAATTCTTTAATTATAGAATGATCTATCGGGTCACATTAAGATTAGAAACTACATAACGTTAAAAGTAGAAACATCATTTGCAGTTTAAGATTAGAAACAGCCATTTGTTGTTTCTAATAGCAGATTTCTAACATTCTCCCACTTGACACGACTATTCATAATATTAAGTGTTGAACATCATACTATGATAAATTGCTGAGAGTTATGGTGGTTGTGCACTATTAATTCAATGCATTCCCTTCCATATACTACAATACCAGCAATCCATCAATTCATACTCATAATTTATATAAAACAGCATAATGGTCCACATAATGTCTTATATCATAATGATTAAACATAATATCTTTATAAGACTCTTTCTTGTTTAAAATTACATAAAATACGTACTACTACATTAAAACAAGAGACACATAATTGTATATCAGAAACACATAAAAGAGCTCAAAATGTCACACATCAATTATTATTAATACAACCAAGACCCATTCTTTGAACATGTTCCTTAAATTGTCTTGGTTGTAACCCTTTCGTCAAAGGGTCTGCAATCATAAGTTCTGTCCTGATGTTCATGATTGATACTCTTTGTTTCTGAACCTCATCTTTCACAACAAGATACTTCAGTTCTATATGTTTGGCACCTTTAGAGTACTTGTCGTTCTTTGAGAAAAATACTGCTGCAAACTTATCACAATAAATTTTCAGCGGCTTGCTAATGGTGTCGACAACCGCAAGTCCTGAAATAAAGTTCCGCAACCATAATGCATGAATTGTGGCTTCAAAACATGCCACAAATTCTGCCTCCATAGTGGATGAAGCAACGATAGTCTGTTTCGCACTTTTCCATGATATGGCACCTTGAGCAAACATAAACAGGTAACCAAAAGTCGATTTTCTAGTATCGATACATCCAGCAAAATCTGAATCGCTATATCCAATCACCTCCGCTTCATTGGATCTTCTATACATGAGCATGTAATCTTTCGTGCCTTGTAAGTACCTCAAAACTTTCTTTGCAGCTTGCCAATGTTCTCTTCCTGGATTACTTTGATACCTCCCTAACATACCGACTGCAAAGCTGATATCCGGTCTAGTACAAGTTTGAGCATACATTAAGCTACCAACAACAAATGCATATGGAATTGATTCCATTTCCTTTCGTTCAACATCATTCTTAGGACATTGCATGAGATTGAATTTATCACCTTTCTGTACAGGAACTGTTCCAGGTGAACACTTACTCATTCCAAATCTCTCTAGAATCCTTTCGACATATCCTTTCTGAGACAATCCCAATATTCCTTGTGATCGATCACGGAATATTTCTATTCCAATCACATAGGATGCCTCTCCCATATCTTTCATTTCAAAGTTCGTTGAGAGAAATTCCTTAGTCTCATGCAATATACTTAAATTATTTGCAGCAAGCAAGATGTCATCAACATAAAGGACCAGATAAATAAACTTGCTCCCACTGATCTTTTGGTATATACAGTGATCAACCGCATTTTCCTTAAAGCCAAAAGATGTAATAATGGTATTGAACTTAATATACCATTGTCGGGATGCTTGTATAAGCCCATATATTGACTTCTTAAGTTTACACACCAATTCTTCTTTACCTTCTACAGAAAAACCCTCAGATTGATCCATATAAACATCCTCATCAAGATCTCCATTCAGAAAGGCTGTTTTCACATCCATTTGATGCAACTCCAAATCATAATGAGCTACTAATGCCATTATTATTCTTAGTGAGTCCTTTTTCGAAACAGGAGAAAATGTCTCCTTGTAATCAACACCATCTTTCTGAGTGTAACCCTTAGCAACAAGTCTAGCTTTATATCGTTCGATATTACCACTAGAGTCGTGTTTGGTTTTAAAAACCCATTTGCATCCGACTCTTTTATAGCCATGTGGTAACTCAACGAGATCCCAAACTTCATTATGTTGCATGGATTTCAGTTCTTCTTTCATGGAATTAATCCATTCCTTTGACTCTTTACTTTCTACAGCATGTGAAAACGAAACTGGATCCTTATTGATTCCAATATCATAATCTGATTCTTGCATATAAACCACATAATCATTAGAAATAGCTGACCTACGATTTCTTTGAGGTCTTCTTAATGCTACTTGTTGTGGTTCATGCATATCAGCATTATGTAAGTCATTTCCTTCAGGAAGTACTTCTTCATTTATATGTTGTTCATTATCATCATGTTGTTCTACAACAGCTAGAACAACATTTGGTGTAATAGTAGATGGAGGAACTATTCTAGGCAATGTAACATTTACCCTTGTTTCCTTTATTTCTACTATTTCTCTTCTTGTACTCCCACTGACTTCACCATTCTCAATGAATCTTGCATTACCAGTTTCTACAATTCTTGGACTATGATTAGGACAGTAAAACACATGCCCTTTAGATTTCTCAGGGTAACCTAAAAAATACCCACTGATCGTTCGAGAATCTAATTTCTTTTCATGTGGATTATAAATTCTTGCTTCCGCTGGACAACCCCAAACATGCAGGTGTCTTAAGCTAGGTTTCCTGTTAGTCCATAAATCAAAAGGAGTCTTTTGAACAGCTTTACTAGGAACCCTATTCAACAAATAATTAGCGGTTTTGAGAGCATACGACCACAAATTCTTAGGTAGTGTAGAATCTGACATCATACTCCTAATCATATCTATTAACGTCCTATTGCGCCTTTCTGCTACACCATTTTGCTGTGGTGTACCTGGCATTGTGTATTGCGCACATATGCCATGACTTTCGAGGAATTTTGCAAACGGACCTGGACACTGGACTGACTCATTATATTTACCATAATATTCACCACCTCTATCAGACCTTATGATTTTCACCTTTTTATCTAATTGCCTCTCAACTTCCTTTACAAACGTCTCAAGGACATTCACAGATTGAGATTTTTCATGAAGCAAATAGACATAACCATAACGGGAAAAATCGTCAATAAAAGTGATGAAATACGTTTCTCCATTAAAGGCTGAAGTGTCCATAGGTCCGCAAATATCAGTGTGTATTATTTCAAGAAGCTGGCTGCTTCTAGTGGCTCCTTTCTTATTATGTTTGGTTTGTTTACCTTTAATACAATCCACACATAATTCTAGATCATTAAAGTCCAAATTTGACAAAATTTCATTACTTACTAATCTCATCATTCTTTCTTTGGATATATGACCTAGTCGTTTATGCCACAAGAAAGCAGAATTTTCATTCAACATGCTACGTTTACATCCAACATTATTTACTACATTCAACAAGGAATTCGCATAAGTGTCATTCAGTTTCAATTTATATAATCCATCAATTAGAATACCAGAACCAACATTATCAGTATTCTTACATATATCAAAACAACCAGATCCAATCATACACCTAAAACCAGAAATATCCAATTTACTTACGGAAATAAGGTTTCTAGATAATGAAGGTACATAAAGGGTACTGTATAAGTCTAATACATATCCACTTTCTAGAATTAGACGATAAGTCCCAATGCCTTCAATTGAAGATTTCATTCCGTTTCCCATAAAGAGAAAACGATCTTCATTTGGATTTATGGTTCGGATCGTAAGAAATCCCTGCATATTATTGGAAACATGAGTTGTAGCACCAGTATCAAGCCACCATGTATTAATAGGAACTTCAACTAAATTTGATTCAAAACATACGAAAGATAGATAATCACCTTTCTTTTCGAACCAAGCTTTCCTTTTCGGACAGTCACTTTGATAATGTCCTTTCTTTTTACAGAAATGACATTGAACATCCTTTAGTTCCTTCTTTTCCTTATCCTGCCCATTCTTAGCAGGTACCTTTTTCTTCTTGAAATGACTTGATTTTCCTTTCTTTTCTTTACCAGCTTTATTACTCACAAAACTTACTGAGTGATTCACTTAATTTTTCAAACGTCCTTCTTCCTGAACAAGTCTACTGGCCAATTCATTAACATTCCACTTATCCTTTATAGTGTTATAGTTAATCTGAAAAGGTCCATATTCAGAAGGTAGCGAGTTCAGGATGAACTGGACAAGAAAAGAATCCTCTACTGTAAGTCCCAGTGAGTTTAACCTTGCTGCAAGATTAGTCATCTCTATAATGTGCTCTTGCATAGTTCGCGACCCATCAAACTTCATGGTCGTGAGTTCTGCCATAAGAGTACCAACGAGTGACTTATCAGCTGAACGAAAACACTCTTCCACAGACTGCATATATTCCTTAGCACTTTCTGTTTGTGGAATTGTTGACTTGATGTTGTTAGCAACAGTCATCTTAATAAACATAAGGCTCAATCTGTTACTGCGTTCCCATGCTTTATGGTGTGATTTTTCTGCCTCAGTACTTTCTTTTGTAAGAGCAGCAGGTTTATCCTCAAGGAGTGCCAAGTCGAGATCCTGAACGCCTAAATGGAAATTGACTTGTTCTCTCCATTCAGAAAAATTAACACCAGTGAACAATGTAACAGATGAAGCATGTGTATTCATGGGAACTCCTGCAAATTAAAAATGAAATAACTATAAGCTCATAACTAACGCGATTCAGATGTAGACATAATAGTATAATATAGCACTCCTTTGGGTAGATACTATCCTATACTTAACATAATTAAATACCAAAACATAAGTAGGTAACAAATATGTTCAATTAAATAGAACTGACATCTTTGGATGATCAATATTTATTTAATCAAAATATCTATTAAACCTCATCATGTCAACTAGATATAGAACAAGACTTTCCTTTGGGTAAGTTCTCAGGTTCTATCATTAGTGACGCCAGTTTTAATTGGTATTATTATAACTGGCAATTTCTATCAATAATCATTATGTCACTTATGCACTAAATGATTATTCTGATTTTGACCACTTTGGTGATTAACAAAATCATAAATCTCATGTGCATAAATGATTTATAACACATACTTTATGCAAAACAATCAGTCACATAACAATTACTTTTATGCCCAAATTTCAAACGTCAATCGAAACTGTAACTTTCCTACAGGAGTTCTACTCAACTCTGTACTAAAAATGATTGCTTTGTTAGTCTTCTTACAATGCACAAATTTGACTATCTACCAGGATTCAATAACTTATATTCACCTCATTTTAATACATTCATTCCAACATACACAGCGAACACACAATGATATGGTGAATAAATAAATTGTGAGATTCATATATGCAGGAATTCTATATCACAGGGATCCCAAATTTTATTAAGCCTTATGGATCCATCATTATATGGCATCTCTAGGTGACCTGGACGGGCCTGTTCATCATTCAATGGTTGCCCTTTTTGTGAAGCATGCGTAGGAAAGAAGAACAACGAAAGGATGCAAACAGGGGTCAATAGGCGCATAGTCAAAGGACTCAGGAATATTGGCAACACTTGCTTCTTCAACTCCGTTATGCAGAATTTGCTTGCGGTGGATTTGTTTCATGATCATTTCATGAAACCCCCACAATTTCCCAAAGGCTCAATCACTTGATTAACACAGAACAAATCAATTGCAATCATAGGAAATATTCAGTTATTGATTGGTGGCTCTGATACCAAATGTAAAAATTCCAATTAACAGCCCAAGGATCATCAATACCGAATATTTCACAAACAGAACTTAATATGATCTATTGTTTAAGATGACATACCTTGATTAACAGCGGAAGATGTAATGGCTGCCATCTTCTTTCTTCTGACTCCTGACGGTTACTCTTCTTCATGGAATTCGGTTTCTCTTTCTAGCCCTGTTTCTTTATGCGCTTCTTGATGGAGAAGAATGCGACTCTTGGGAGGGAGAGAGAGGACCCAATCCTTTATATATCATTTAACTCTAATCTGGTACGTCCATCATATACCAATTCAACGCTTAAGATTAATCACAGATCTAATGCTTTAATTATAGAATGATCTATCGGGTCACATTAAGATTAGAAACTGCATAACGTTAAAAGTAGAAACAACATTTGCAGTTTAAGATTAGAAACAACCATTTGCTGTTTCTAATAGTAGATTTCTAACAAATAATTCTGGTGCTTCCATGGTTAAACCTGCACTTTGAACTGTGGGAACTATAGAGGCCCAAAAATCCCATCTCCACCTTTGCATCCTCACAATGCTCCAATAGATTAGAACGAGCAGCAATTAGTGTATGCATAAAATTAGAGAGTCATTCCATATAGTTCCAATTCTTGCAACCACAATGTGTAGATGTCTCAGGCGGTTAATCTCTCTCATCGTCTGACCCTACAACGTAACCAATGCAGTTAGATCTGTCTCCAGCTTTCGACATGTCGCGACATAAATGTGTTTTGTACGTTGATAACAACAAATAACCATCCCCAACTCACCAAAGAGACTCTCTTGATCATAATTGCAGCTGCCATGATGTTAAGAAAACACAATAGAAAATACAATATTTTCGATAAATAAAACCAACTAAACAATGATCGATAACCACAACAACAAACATATTTAAGTGGATTATCCAGCAGTGTACTGGCTAGAAAAACCAGAGATGACTTGGCTAGTGAGATAAACTTCCAATTGCTCAATTTTCAATACTGATTGAATATAATCTTTATTTATAGAAGATTTATCTATTATATTTGAAGGTAATATTCATTACAATTGAGGAGAAATTTTTACATTAATACCTGAGAAAAATGTAAAATTAAAAATATTCACTATTACTCAACCATATTTGAACTCACACTAAAATATTTCCACTCATATTTCAATATTTTCATTCACCCTTAATACTCATACTTAATAATATCCCACTATCACTTACATGTACTCATTCATTATTAGTCCCTGCCTTTGGTAGTGCAAGGACTATAGTGATTGCTCAACCTTGACCGAGCATTAATTCGCTTGGAACGATTAACTATAACCAATGTTTTAAGAGAAATATTCCATCAAACAATTTTTTATGCAAAGTTTGAGTTTCCACCTCTTATTGCAGACAAAATCATATAATTTACATGTTTTTAATTAAAACTTAGGATAACAAGTTTTGAATTTTAATTTGATCCAGTTTAATGCTAGATTGGAGTTAGCATTAATTAGAAAACATTTAATGTTTTCGAATACTTTCCATTAAAGCATAACCTAAACTTTCCTATCTCGTGATCCAAACAAAGTGTCGAGTAACTTGTTAGCATGTTAACGATGTGTAGCTAGCTATTAGCATGTTAACCCTTAGAAAACATTTAATGTTTTTGTATACTTCCCGTTAAATCATAACCCAAAATTACCTATCTTGTGATCCAAACAAAGTGTTGAGTAACTAGCTGTTAGCATGTTAACCATGTGTTAGGTTTTCCACAACTGCTAAAACAACACAAGCTTCCTCTCGCTCTGGCTGGTTATCGTTTGTGGACTCCTCTGTATTCTCCTTGCTCTTGCTGGTTATTGTTTGCGGACTCCTTTGTATTCTCCTTAGCGTGTTATTCTCCTTAGCGCATTAGAATAATAGAAAGATACTCCATTCTCATGGCCTTTCAGCGCACCAAAATAGAAAAAAGATTTGTCATATCCCTTTAGTTATTGCAGGGTGCAGAAAATGGAAAAAATGGAATAGGAAGAACAACTGAACAAGAAGAACATAAATAGTTAAAATGCTTATGCTTTACCTTGCATTTATTGGTGGTCGATTAGGAAAAATAGTGGAGCAACAAACCAGCTCCAAACCCTGAAGGTAAGAAACTATTGCATTCTTTGTGATAGAAATGATATGGTATGTTTTACTGTGTCTAGAATGTTTCAATAATTTTTCAAAATTTCACTCTGTACATAAATCTATTTACAATTTTTCACTCTGTAACTAATGTAAATTTTCATATTAAAATTTAAAATCAATCTATATAGCATATCTAGTCTTGTCTTGTTTCTGCATCGCTTTGGCCTTGAATTTCTTCTGTTCAATATAGCAAAGAACATTAACATAGATTCTAGGTGTGAAACTTCTCATAAAGACAATGTCGCTAACATCTGCAAATTCCTTTCCATGCCATTCGAGATTGCTTGAAACCTACCATTAAATCCATACAAACTTTTTCATTTTTCCATTCAAAGAGGCAAGGTTCTAAGATAGGGACATTTAAAGAGGTCTTTTAGAAAGACATAATGTATCAATAGCCAATCAAGCTTCTCGCCCCAACAAGCTTCATTGGCTATTGATACATTGTGTCTTTCTAAACACCTCCTAGTATAGTGGCTCTATGTGGGTCTTTGTTATTAACCCAAATATAAAAAATGAAAAATTCAATATCCAAATTTATATTAAGCCTCTCGACAAACCCTGCTTTAAACATATATGCCATGTTCATTATAGAATTAAGGAAAGAGCCTTGAGACATGGAATTGGTAAATGGTTCTATGAAACTTACCTACAATCCATTGATATGAGCTTGAAAGGAAACCATCATCATCATTTTCTAGATGCTTCATTTAATTCTGCTATCTGAGAAGCATTTTGTGCAGTGGAAAATTCAATGGACAATCTGGCAGTGGATAATGAAATTTTCTTCTTGATATCAAGTTGTCTAACGAACAATTTTCATGGCTCCTTTCTAGAGCTTATAGTACACATAGGAGAAGGCATAACACTCTCGGGCTAATGAAAGCGATAGTACCCAGAAAATAGGTGCAAACACGCTAAATCTCAACCTGCTCGACTGCCATTACTGCCGGCGGGAACAACCACCTTGCTTCCCTTTCCAATCAGCAGGTTGATTAGGCTAGAAAAATAGCGCACAACACCTGGAAAAATAATAGGAATTAGAGAACCAGATGCAGTTGTATATTTCCTATGGTTTCCCAGTAATGCTACGAATTTCCTCGGAAAGCAGTGAGCAACTCACATAATAGTCTTGTTGACCAACAAAACTATTTTCATAGCTCTCTTCCAGAGCTTGCAGTTAGGGTTAGAGTATAACAGAGAAAAACCCATGCCCATATCGGTGATTCGCTCATGAAAACCTTCCATTACCAATCGTGAACACGTGGTTTAATAAATAGACGCATGGCTTATCGCTTTAAATTAATAATGGCTCCCTCTAAAGATGAGCGCGGGTTGTCTAGAATGTTTGCCTCTTGTCTAGATACGTGCCAGCCAACAAGTAGGTGTGGGCAACCATTCATATTGTTGGTTGGCCAAGTGGCTAGAATATGTTGACCAAAAAAATATTAAACTTTCATGTCGTATCAATAATTCGAATTTGGTAAACAAATTAACTTTTAAACAATGAGTCGCAATAAAGTGAGTAACGTTTAGTAGCACGTGTATAATTATATGTTTCATATATACCATGTAGCACGTGTAACTTTCGCCTTTCTCCAGGAAGATATCCGCTTCTTTTATTTTTGATACAAAGCATATTTTCTGATTTCTGGGTTTCTTGAGTCTTTCCACAGAGATGCAACATCATTTTACAATCATACGGTAAGCCAGTACCTTGAAGCTTCTTCCTAGAGGGTTTTTATTGTAATGTTGGGAGAAAACTTCATGACTTATCTGGTCAATAATATGTATGGCTTAAACACAAAAGTTGAGCATAAATAAATTCCAATTCAATTTGTCTCATTATTATCAAGATCTTTTATTTTCTACTTTCTCTGTTTCCAGGTAACCATGTTATTCCATCCTTGGGAATGGTGGTTGAACTGTGCTCCATGAACTTGGGATTGCAGTCGACATGAATCTTGGCCACAAATTTCTTTGTCAACCAAAATAGTTATTGTTAGAGAATTTTACGTACTTTTCATATTTTTGTGCAACTGAATCCAATGTGCCTAAATTAGTAATTGTTTTGATGGTGATTTAAACAGGGGACGATGGACAAAACTTCGGTCTAATAAAAATTGCCAGCTTTATTGAAGCAACTACGAAGAAAGGTGCTGAGAATTTGGATGTTCGAGGAAGATTAGTGGAATAGCTTGAGTGGCTCCCTGATTCAATTGGAAAGCTTAGCAGCCTTGTTCAACTCAATTTGTATGAAAACCATATTGTGACACTTCCTAAATCCATAGGAAAGTTTTCCAGGTTAATAAATCTAGACTTGAACTCAAATCAATTGTGTGGTCTTCTTGATTGCATTGAGGAGCTTTCAAGCTTGACTGATCTAAATTTACACGGCATCCACTTGAAGAGTTTCCCTGCCTCAATTAGGGATCTTTCCAGTCTTACAAATCTTACCCTGAGAGCAAACCAATAGTCCTGATTACCAGAGTTAATTTGATGTGTCGATGGACATTGTGGAAGGTTTTGAAAGAGTTACCTCTCTTTGTCTGCCAGCTACGTTGCCCAATTAAATTTTGATCAGATTAAGAAGGTATATTCATCCCTACATCCAAGAAAACACAATAAAACAAAATATTTGTGTCCTGAAATTGCAAATCAGCAGGGACTACGGCTACGCCAGTGGCACTTGTTAACTAAGGTATTGTCTACATTCATACTTAAATATTTGCATTCACTCTTCATACTCAATTAATAATCTCCCACTCGCACTTACTTGTATTCATTCATTATTAACTAAGGCCTTATCTACCCACTTAAATGTGATCATTCCTTATTAGCTATGGTATTATCTAAGAGGATACAATTTTACAGAGATGACAAGTTTCTCATCAAAATTTGTGAATATTTTTTTTTAAGTTTCATTTTAAGAGTGTTTAAATATTTATTCTTATAAAGAAAATAGATTGAACACCATCAAAAATATCAAGTACTAAAAATCCTAAAACTTAACCACCCGTATTTTCAAATATTCTTACTCTTGCTGCCATTTATTTTCCAAAAAAAAAAATATTCTACTCTTGCTGCCATTTATTTTCCCAAAAAAAGTTGTAGCCTCTTAGTGTGAAGAGATTAACGACATTTGAAATGACACTGTACATTTAAAAAAATTAGGCTCAAGGTCCTAGTCGAAAACTTTATTATAGGCTAATACGAATTCTCTGTATCTTATAACGACGACGACGATTAGTCTACACACATGAAGACAAGGACGACGACTCTTCCTAGTGTGCACAGAGTTCTTGGTTGTTTCCTGGTTGTTTACGTAGAGTTTAAATTTAAAAAGTGTTTGTGACGTATGTATGAACTAAAATTGTGTGCCTATTATTAGTGTTCTCAAGATCCTTCAAAATTATGTCTGAATATTATCACGGTTCTCAAGATCCTTTAAAATGAGATAGCCTTCTAAAGATCCTTTGAAAGGATCTACCATATGTTCTTTTATCTATTTATTGTTCAATTTTCATACAATTCAAGTTGAACAAGTACAACTCTATTCTATGCTATTGAGCGATTTTATCCCAGGTTATCTGGATGTTTAACTGCTGTAGCAGTATCACTATTTGTTCCTCCTCTATCCATCATAGCCGTACCGTCTCTCTAAGGGAAGTAACAGCTCTTGAGAAAATTAATTTCTTACAGTAAACTGAATTCCGGTTTAACATTCAATGGGAAATTATTAATTTCTTACAGTAAACTGAATTCCGGTTTAACATTCAGTGGAAAATTACGAGAATGTACGTTGTTGCGGAGGGCTGAGGGTAATGAATCCAATGGTCGCAAACCCCATGATGATATTTAACAATCATGATGCAATATATTGAATTGAAGAGGTGATTTTCTAATTAAACACAAAACGACAAGGACCTTAGTAAGTAAATACAGAAACAGCTGCATGGAAATGTCAGTAAGCACATGAAAAGAAGAGATGTATATATACTATATAACGACACTCTGATTTTGATAAGAAAATGAAATATACACAGGCGCTGATTTTGGGAAGCATAGGAAATGAAGCGATTTAAATAGAGAGACATTGCGACTGGAAGGAAATGCCTGGTCTATTCAACCTGAGTCATACCCCAAAACCAAATATTACCAGTGAATAGGCATGGCATTAGCTACGCTTTAAGCGTTGGATTGTAATAATTCAGTTTAGGCCCATGCCACCGACCGCATCTCATATAAACGCTCAAAGTCGTTGGTTCACATGATCATCCTATCAATCCTCTAATTTTCTTAGAGGACTTAGGGATATTCCATTCCCTCATACTTTTAATTTTTTTTGGTTGGATATTTAAACCTTTTTCATGTTGAAGAATCTAGGGCAATTAGATAACAATGTGTGAAACACTTTTTCAATTTAACTTGTTAAGTTGATATTCTTTTCTTATTATTATTGTATGTGTGTTTACTTCATCAAACTCCTACCAAAAAACAAGAAACAAGAACACAAGATATTGGCTCTCTACCAGGGCAAAACCTCTCTCTTAGAGAGGAAAACCCTTTCCTAAATTTCTCTTATTGAAGATTCTATTGATCAATGCCAAACCCTAGAACCTTGACAAGAATATCCCCCAAGCACAAGTCAAGTCATTCCTTCTTCCAACAGTTTGTTTCTCGAAACTTCATTTGCCTTCTTCCGGCAACTAGTGATAGACCTTGTTATGTGAGATCTAGAAGAGATACTTATCTTTGATCCTTGGTGAGGTCCTTCACCTATGAAGATATCTTCCTTCTCTTGTCCAACTCAGTGTCTTCTTTGATGTGTATATGTAGACTTGATATGACAACATCGCAGTCCTAGCTTCTCGCACGTGTGGGATGTTTCCCTTGTGATTTTGGGTAATTTCTCCTTCACTTAAGAGTCCCTCTTCTTCGCTTGAATAGGAGGCCTTATAGACCTAAGTTACTAGCCCAAACAATGAGATATATATGACCGTGATCTTGCTGTTGTGGTGACCGCAGATTGTCCTCCTTTTCTCGCATGTGTGATTGTATTTCTTCCTTAGAACAACCCTCTAAACTTCAGTATAGGTCTCTCCTTCTTCGTAGGAATAGAGGCTCCTTAAAATCATCTTCTTCACCCTTTTCTCGGTTATCCTCTTCACTGATTTCAAAGGTAGATTGCTTGTCGTTGGTTGAGTCGACAACCCCTATATATAGAGGTTTGTCCCTCCTTTAGGTTGACTTGAGGCCGACTAGGAGAATTTAGGCCAACCTGATTTTTCTTCTTCAGAATTGCTTCTTTGGTGATGTCATTTCTTGGAGAAGACTTGTGAGTTTGCTTGGAGGGATATATTTCACTCTAATACATAATTATACATGGTGTAACATGCCCTTAAGGGTCTTCAACATTTTCTTTTCACTCAATGAGTTACCTATAGCATTTTGACATGTGATAGACCTATTTTAATGAGCAAGAAACTCACTGATAAATATATATATATATATATATATATATATATATATATATATATATATATATATATATATATATATATATCTTTTATTTTATAAATACAAAGATCAAACTTACATTTATGAAGACCGAACCTAGTCATACTTTCTTCAACAATCCCTCTTAACTAGGGAGGTATTCATAAATCATTACAAGGTGCTTGGATATTTTTCAGTCTTGAAGAATTCACATGAGAGAAACTACATTGGGAATCCATCTCTTATAGCATCATAGTAACCAACATTATTTATAGCAAGTCCTTCACTAAAAACTCTACCTCTCATAAGATCAGAGCATAATGTTGGTGAGACCAATGACTTATAGACACCTTAATCATTGTCTCTCAAGGTACATACTCACTCGGATGTTCACTGAGTATGACCTTCTAGGACTATTATTGTCTTGGGTTTTGAGCCCTAAAAAAATATCGGTCCTCTTGCCTAATCTTATCTTGGATGCCCTACACATCCTCAAAGAGTATTAGATGCCACATGATTACCCAATCATTCCATTCTTTCTTCCCAAGTGAAGACAAGAATGTTGTGTCTATCTCTTCCTCTTAATTGAGGAAGACATGCCTAAGTTTCCTCTGACCATAAAATTGATCAAGCTCCTTTGTGATTGGGAACTTGTTAGAACTTTGTCTTAGCTAGGGAATTTTCCATTCATCAACAACTTCTTCTTTGTGGGTCCTTCAGCTGCTTGATCTCCTTCCTTCTTTTGATGTCATGAAGTCTTTGTTTGACCTTCTTCTTGGTATGACACCGGCCATCGATCACTTTCCTTCATGGCTTGTCATATCATTGCTTCCTTCGTGGAAAGTGTCCTTCTTGATATATTTTAGGTTCTTTCATCATCTGGCTACTCCTTTGTCATCTGACCATGCTGCGAAATATTTATCACATAGATGATTAGTCATACTTTCTTGATCCCATACTTCGATTTAGTAGCCCTTCATGACTTCATCCTAATACTACTTCAACATCGAATGGTTCTTTTCTAGATGGCTTTCCATCATGACATATTTTTAGAGTTGAATCAGTTATCTACATCTTAATATCTCCAAGGTCTTCATGTTTGTCAAGGGTCCTTTTATCTTTTTCTTCCTTTGTCAGAGTTGTCATAACTTCTTTCTGGAGATGCTTTATGTTGGATCTTTGTCAGATAATGGTTCTTCGTGTCCATGGTGTTCTTACATGCTTGATATCATTCTTCATTTTATTCTTCTTGGATTGTTTAGTCAACAACCTCATGCTCCTTATGGGAGAACTTCTTCTTTACCTGCTTTTTGGATTAGTTAACAACCTCATACTCCTTATGAGAACATTTCTTCATGTTGACATTCGTTTGATTGTAGTACATGTTTTCGGGCATGTCTTTGGTGAAAGAGATCCTTTTATACTTGATCATGTTTTACAACATTTCCCATGAATCAATAATACATATGATGACATGACTTAAACTTTGATGTATACATACCTCACCTTCATTCTACTTTGATCATCTTGACTTCATTTGATGGTTCTTCTTGATTGGCGTAGCCTTTATTGCTTCATCATTTCTTGCCTCCATATGATCCTTTCTTGAATCTCATGAATGGGACTCCCAATGAGACATGTGGTCTTATTTATCAACCTTCTTTTGAAGATTCTATTAGAGGATATTGAAGACCCTTATCTTGCAAATGTTTCTTCATTTTGATGATAGATGCCTTCTAATATTCTTAAGCATGATCAATTATTATTTCATTATGAATGAGTTCCTATAATAGGTATTCTCCTTCTATATGAATATCTTTAGCTATATCTATACCATGCTCCTATATTCTAGAAGATTTTACCTAACAATGCATTATATCCTATCTTTATATGCTCCTATGCTACTCAAAACTTTGAATGAAGACTTAACTAAAGAGGCTGACTTAGTCATAGTCGTGATCTGGACGATCTTCCTTCTTCTTTCATTTCTTGTGTTATGTGAGCTTCTTCCCTTTTTATCTTTTTGTTGTTGTCCTTCTTATGTTTGGGACAATCCCTTTTGTAGTGTCCATATTTTTGGCATTCAAAGCATTGGACTTTGGACATATCTCTATTGCTCATTATTCTTGGACCAAGTTTGCCAAATTTTCCCTTTCTCTTAGCCATGGTAGCAAATGATTTCTCCTTTGATCCCACATCATCCTTTTCTTTGAGTCTAGTTTGCTCTATCTTGCATAGAGACCTTAGTTCACTTAGTGGGGTAGCTTCCTTCTTGGCATATATTCTTGATGTGAAGTTGCCCCAATCCTCAAGTAGAGCATTGAGTACTACAGTTTCCATTTCTCTGACAGACATGAAATCTCCTAGTTCTTGAAGTTGATCTTTCATCTCAGAGATCTTCATAAAGTAGGGAGCTATTGCTTCCTTTTATATCTTCATCTTGCATAAATCATTTCGTACAGATATCACTTCTCCAATTGTGCTTACCGAGAATAGCTCTATTAGCTTGTCATAGATTTATTTTGAGGTTTCAAATTTGGAGACATAAGGAATGAGACAACCTTTGATGGATTCTATTAGAATCCTTTGAGCTCTTGTCTCATCCTTATTGTACTTTGCTAAGGCTTGAATTTGTTCCTTATCAGGGATAGTGGTATTCCATTTAGCAAGGTCTAGAAGTTCATTCTTCTTGAGAAGTAAATCAATCCTCTTCTTCCATGCAAGGAATTTAGTGGTCCCGACCAATTTGTTGCTTTCCTTGCAAAAAGACATTGATTTATGTTCAGGAGGGGATATATATACTTACATGATAGATTTTTTGATGTTGTAGTCTTGATTTCTTCTTGAAGACTTGATGGCTTCCCTTCTTGGATCTTCATGATCTTCCTTCAAATAGACTTGGTTCATGATGAGATTTTCTTGGAGAGTGAAGACTTGAGTTGTAGATATTCTTCCCTTGAATATGGTGTAGCTTAAAGTAGGTTCCTCTTTGAATTGATATCCTTGTAGGTTCCTTTGTATGAAAGGATTCTCTTCTCGCTTTGTAGTCTTCCTTAATGAATAGTAGATGGTATACCTTCTTGTCCTTAATGTGTTTGAGACTTCTTGGCTTGATTCTTCAACCTTGTAGTAGTTCTTGAGATGTCTTTCCTCTACGAGTCACCTTATGAAAGTTCTTGAGATCCCTTTTCCTTGATGTGTCACCTTAGCTCTGATACCATGTTGAAGAATCTAAGGAAATTAGATATAGTAAGATTTTTATATACTTGATAACAATTTGTCAAGAAATTTTTCAATTTAACTTGTTAACTTGATATTCTTCTCTTATTATTATTGTATGTGTGTTTACTTCATCAAACTATCACCAAAACACAGGAAACAAGAACACAAGATATTGGCTCTCTACGAGCGAAAAACCTCAATCTCTTAAGATGAAAACGCTTTCATAAATTTATCTTATTGAAGCTTCTACTAATCAATGCCAAACACTAGACCATTGACAATAATATCCTCCAAGCACAAGTCAAGTCCTTCATTCTTCTGGCACTTTGTTTCCTGGTACTTCGTCCTCCTTCTTCTTTTGGCAACTAGCGATAGACCTTGTTATGTGAGCTCTAGAAGATATAATTATCTTTGGTCCTTGGTGAGGTCCTTCACCTATGAAGATACATTCATTCTCTTGTCCAATCGAGCTTCTTCTTTGATGTGTAGATGTAGACTTGATATGAAAATAGTGAAACCCTAGTTTCTCGCACGTGTGGGAGGTTTCCCTTATGCTTTTGGCTCCTTTCTCCCTCTCTTGAGAGATCCTCTTCCTCACTTGAGTAGGAGGACCTATAGACCTAAGTTACTAGCCCAAACAATGAGATATATATGACCATGATATTGTTGTTGTGGTGACCGCAAACTTTCCTCCTTTTCTCACACATGTGACTGTATTTCTTCCTTAGAACAACCCTCTAAACTTCAGTTTAGGTCTCTCCTTCCTGGCACCACTAGAGTCTTCTTAAATTCAACTTATTTCACCCTTTTCTCAACTATCTTCTTCATTGATTTCAGAGGTAGATTTCTTTTCATTGGAGGAGTGGACAACCTCTATATATAAAGGTTTGTCCCTCCTTTAGGCCAACTTGTGTCTGACTAGGAGACTTTAGGTCGACTTAAGGTTTCTTCTTTGGAATTTCTTCTTTGGTGATGTCATTGCCTAGACAGAACTTGTGACTTTGCTTGGATAGATATCTTTGACTCTAATATATAAGTATACATGGTGTAACATGCCCTTAAGGGTTTTCAACATTTTCTTTTTATTCTTTTACTTACCTATAGCAATTTGACATGTGTTAGACCTATTTCAATGAGAAAGAAACTCATTGATAAATATAACAAAAATAATATTTATTTTCTTTTATAGATACACAGATCAAACTTGCATTTATGAAGACCAAACCTAGTTATACTTTCTTCAACATTCCATTCCCTCATACTTTTGAGTTTTTTAGGGTCCATATTTACACCTTCATGCGATACAATATCACCCATATATTCCACTTATTGAACTTAGAGAAACACTTCGAAGCTTTTGCATATAGTTTTTTCTATTCCATTACTGTTAAGATGCTATCAACATGTTGTACATCAACTTCCCAAGATGTTTTATGCATTATTATGTCATAAAAAAATACTAACACAAATTTTATAAGGAAAATTTAGAAAATATAATTCTTCAAGCTTGGAAATGTTGAATGTGCACTAGTAAGTAAAGATGGCATAACCAAAAAGCCATGATAACCTTCACGTGTTCTACAATTTTCTTTGGGAATGTTTTCTTGCCTCATTATTATTTGATCATATATAAAATGAAAATCGAACTTAATGAAGAAAATTTATCCATGTAATTCATCTAATAACTCATGAATGATATGAAGAAGAAACTTATCACTGACTGTCATTTTTTGATCTTCATGTAATATGGACACATATACCATGGACCATCTCTTTTCTTGAACTACTACCACTAGTGAAGAGAAAGAACTTTTCATAATTTAAATGATATTAACTTTTAACATTTCTTGGACCATATACTAAATCTCACTCTTTTTTTCATATGAATCCCTTTAAGTCCTAATGGTAGGTGATGCACATCTCTGTTCCATATGAGTAGTATATTCACAAACTCAAACTAGGGGAAGACCCTTAGGCATCTCTTTAAATACATTGAAATGATTGTTGATAACATTTTGGATATCCATTAGAGAAAAGCACATAGATGTGTGAGCATCTAATCAACACAATTTTGGAATGACACCATGTGGTCCCTTCTTTAACAATCTTTTCTTGTTATTAGAGTTGACTAGTATATAGGGTTTCTCTTGGATACTTTTAATCTCAATTTCCATTCCTCTTGAGTAAATTTTCATGAAAATTTCACAAAAAATAAGGGACATTATTTCTAATGATTACAAGGATTGTACCCCTAACACACATCAACACCATCCATTTTGATTTCAATCATGGGACTATCTAATAAATGCTCCTCCATATTCATCTTAATAATATGGAACTTCTATGAGAAATTTATGGCACTTCCATCTAAAATCATTATTTGAAATTTTGGGGCTAGATCAACAAAGAAATTAAGATTTTTTACTAATATGAATAGATGAAATTATGGGTATTAACTGAATCAATCAACACCATTACCTTTCCATTTTTAATATATCCTTCTATCATCAGGGTTTGTAGCTTATTATTTTTACTAGTGCATCGAAAGATATTGATGGAGTAGTGTATTCTAGCTTTGGGTCTTTTGATGGTTCCAATTCCTTATCTTCTCCATATTCACTATCTATGTAGAATAATTTCCTCTCACCACATATATGCCCCTGTTGATGGTGTTGGACACGCCAACATGTCCAGTGATATCCCTGGTAAGAAGCCCCAACTAGACCTCAGATCATTTGGAGTAGGAGTCCTAGTTGCGGGTAGTAAAGCTATGCCCTGACTGTGATAACGCGCAGAGGTAAGAAAGATATATTTGTCAGAGCAAGGGTGTGACCTTGGATCATGTCAAGGGAGATGCATGGGGAGTTTCTAACACATGAAAGGGTAAAAGAATTGTGTCCCTTAGAAGCATGTAATAGTACAAAGACTGAAAGGAGCACATGGGCTGAATGCCATCACAAACTGGAAAGAAAAATTGTCAACAATCCAAAGTGATGAGTTAAACCAACAACACGATTCAATAAGATTCATACAATCACATATGGAATAGTCCATACATCAATGTGTAAGTTAAAACTACATATATTTCTAAAGTAACCAGAATAGTCAAACTACAGTAACAACACATGAATGAAACATGTTGGCTCCGTTATATTATATAAAGTGAAAGTTCCATCCATACATATTGTGAAGTAGGAAAGTGTTCACTCTGTGGACAGAAGCATCCCCTCTAGCCCTAGAGTGGGTCTAGGGTCTAGTCACAGCAAAAACAAAACAATAATCGATTTCCTTAAATAATCATCATTGAAGGCCTACCTCAAAACTGGTGTTCGATGAAGCTTTCGTTGCACTACTCCAGCTTCCGTTTCCTTTTCCTTAATCAGAAATCGACCTGAAACACCACAAGAAAACAACAGAGCACGTAACCGAGAACAACAATGACCTATTTACTTATAAAGTCAAGGAATCATAAGCTATGAAGTAAATTGTACACGAGATATAGTAAATCGTTATTGCTTCTATTAAAATAAATCAAGAGAAAAACTCACAACCGAGCCTTCATGTCGCAAGCCTTCTTAGAGGGTCCATCCAGTATGTTCCTTCAAGCACTCACTCTCAAGAATGGTTCTCCCAATTGAATAATATCTCTCTGTCACTCATAAACTTTAATCCAAGGCTAAGTCACTCCACAACCTCTTACCAAAATATCAGAAATTCCACACTTGTCAAACTCACACCAAAGCTATCTAATCTTCTTTAATCCAACTAGCAGCCTGTAACTAGGAACCAGCTGATCATAGCAATGGTGAGTGCCTTTATAGGAGGAGTAGCCTCGATAGAATGAGGGAGAGGGAGCTTATCCTCAAGGGAGGTTTCATAAAAAGGAGGAACTACCATCCCAGAGGAGGAAAGGAGAACCAATCTGACCCAACAACGAGCTCTAGAATCACCCAAAAGGCCGACTGTTTAAACTAATTCGCCAAATCTGGATCATCGTAGGTCATAAACTAGGGCTTAGCGATTACATTACAAGGGAGCGATGTGTTTGGACCGATCGTCACAATAAACATCTGGAATACTTGCGTTGAGCCCCAAAATTCGACCGTCGTAGGAAACATGTGTACACCTGTGACGACGTCGCAACGATATAGTTCATGATAGCGAACAATCACACTTTTTAAGGGTTTTCTTGCAACAATGCAGAATCTTAGGCAAAGAGGGCTAATCTTTAGCATTAGAGAGCACCTGGTTAATCTTCCTACATGAGCGGGAAGATATGGATGTGTTTATCTATTGTGTGATACAGCAGAGGGACTGAGATGTGGTCAGTGACAAATTATTGTGTTAAAGATGCCCCGTAAAGCATGAAGCCTGAGAGAGTGGGAGGGGTCAAATGATTTACGAAATCATAACCGAACTGGAACACCACAACGAAGAACCTGCAGGCGCAAGTACAACTAATATCTTTGATAGTGAAATACATGTAGTCTAGGCATGGGCGTAGCCACCCAAAAGACATATGAAACTTGGTTTGTGGTATGGACACAACCACCCAGTTGATAAGACCATATATAATGATAAAGTTATGGTGGCAGTCATCTATGAAGACTCAGGTATGGTTGCAGCCATCCAATCAAAGAGTCATGTATGTAATCACGAACCAATCCACACAGCCCGAACATATGTAATCTTTGTGCGGGGTCTTGAAACCTTAACCAATCATAGTACAAGTTCTAACATGCAAATAGATGTGCTGAAGTCGAGCATAACAAAAAATTGCTTGATTACTAGTCAATGATGGAAACCGTTAACAAGTGTGAGAGAGACCACCAATAATTTCAATGGTTCTCAAGGTACTGCCAATACAATCCACTAAGTGTGGAAAGTGATCTAATGTAGAACGCTCATGGAATCACCCAATCAAAGACCAATGATGAAAGTCCTTCATCAAGTGCGAAGAACTTGTCATTGAGGCATGCAAGCTCCATGGTAACGAAAGGAATCTCTAGATCAACTCCCTGGATAATGAGTTGGTGTCGACAGGAAGCGATCCATCGCAGGAGCACCATAATGTTTCCCTCATCAATTACACGAGACAAGGAACAAGATGAATATGGATGAAGCATAGAAACAGAGGAGGAGGTAAGGGTGTAAACTGCAGAAGGATTATACTCTTGAACATATCGGTGACACGACTCTGGAAGGCAGAAACATTTTGGTACCAGGGGATCAGAGGTCAAATGGAGATAACAAGGATCAAATGGAATAAGGCAAATTGGAAAACCCAAACCTTGGAATACCAATGACAATGTGAGGATGTCCCTAACCCGGTGAGAAGAAAAAGTGTCGATGTTCAAGAGTAACTAGCTGCCGTAAGTAACCGATGAAGATTTCCAAATTTTTCCCCACCATTGCTAGCGAGTACCCCAATTATTTTTGAAAAACAAGCTTGAAGGGGATAGCATATGCTTGTGATATAAGTTTGTCCTTCGGACAAATCCAACCTAGTAAAATTTTAACGAGCCTTAGGGAGCAGGAGCTCGGTTCTCATCATGGTTACGAGTCCAATGTTGTTAGGGTTTAATGAGTCTGACATAGGTAAATCTCGGAGTCTTTTTCATGTTTAGAGAGTTTGAAAAAGACATGGAAAAGAAAACTCCAAGGGGGTCCTTTTTCGTAAATTTGTGTCCCTCGAGTCCGAAAAGGTAGAAAACAATTCTTGAGAGAACCGCTTGACCATTTCAATCAAGGAGTACTTTTCATAATTAGTGTTACCGATCCAAAAAATTAAAAAAGTGATTGGAGACACGATGTTTCATAACCAAAAATGAGCTTTAAACGACAAAAGCGTGGCCATATTTTAGGTTTATATGGTCGGAAAAGAGTTGAAAGTGGACCACCTTTTTTATTCTCTTTTAATGAGTCAAAAAGGTGAACATTTTGCAATATTTTCATAGTTTACCAGTCAAAAAAGAGCTTAAAGGTGACTCGTCCTAGAGGAACGAATGATATAAAGGGTAGCAACTGGTTCCGGCAACGGTGAAAATGCTCAAAACATGTAGTGGTCAAGAGACTGGTTTAATAAAACCACTCATCGCTGTGGTCCCTCAGGAAAGGAAAAAAAACCAAGTGAAAGCATATGATCGGCCAAAGAGATGGTGGCGATGGAATGAAACAAACAAGGCTCATCTAACAGAAATTAGTGGATAAAAACGATAATCACGAGATGTAAATCGGATATGGGTTCTTTTTTAGAGAAGCTTGAACCATGGCGAACTCTGCTTGGATTCAGTTTCATGTTTACACAAGCTTGAGACGAAAAACTATGCTTATTATAAGTTCGCATGCCCCCAGAATAATGATGCAAATCGAGGTACATGCCCCCAAGCTTCATTGCATTCAATGAGGTGGATGGAATGAAGGTTCACATTTGATATCTTTGAAAGACTCAACTCAGATTTTACAACATCTTAATCAAAGACTCAATTTGGAAAAGGGAGTTGTTTCATTTTGTAATGAGGTTGACATAGTTAAAAAAATTTATCCTCATAACCCTTGATTCATTTGCTAACGAGCTTGACACAAGATCAAGAACTATGCTCATCATGTTTGGTTTCATTTTTTAATGAGGTTGACACAGGAACAAACTATCCTCAGATGCCTATTCATGGGCCATACGAGAACATGATTCCCAAGAGATCTTCACTGGAGGGAAGAACCATGCCCCGGGAGGAACACATGTCATTAGGCACCAATGACAGATTGGGTTCCAATGCCCCCAGTACATGATGTAGTAGACCATCAGCATGATCGTCAATAGATGAGAAGGTGGAACATGTAGCCACATAATTGACCTGTGGGAAGGAAGGTACTACTTGCGGATAAGAACCGACGGGGGATGATTGTGGTACAAGAGGCACCGAGTGACTAAATAAGGACAATTGATTGGTAGTCAGCATTCTTCCATCGTGCAGAAAATAAACCACATGGAAAAGTGAAGAAACAAGAGCTCCCATGGTATAAATATAATCACAACCAAGGAGAAGATTGAAATCTAAAGTACCTTGGAAAAAAATCGCGTCTATATAGACGGTTTTTCCTCCCAAAGTAACAGGGAACTTCAGAAGGATCCCTAAAGGTTGACTGGTTCCTCTGTCAAATTCCAACAGATTCTAAGTGACTGGCACAAAAAGCTTTCCAAGTAGTGAAAGGCATGAGACTAGCAGATGCCCCTTCGTCCAAGAGAGTGCCAGGTATTGCCTTATTATAGGTATGTACGGTAATCTAGAAAGGCACATAGGACGGAAGGAGGAATGCAATCAAGTGGCTCCAGTTGAAGGAAACGACTGAACTACTTGGTTGGGGCACAATAGGAGCCCCCCCAACTCTACAAGAACTGAAGAAGGTCTCTCTAGATAAGCTGGGATAGGAGGGTTGTTCTAGGACTTAGGAGAATCTAATGAGACAAGAAGAACATGAGCAATACAATCATGATGTTCTTCAGGAACAGAGTGGACCAGTGGTGTTGAATCAAATTCGACACTCTTTCCGACCAATGGTTGGTCACGAACAGGCTGAGGACAGGCAGGTTCAGGAAGCGGAGGATGGACAAGAGGAATCTAAGTCAATCTCTTTGCCCACGAAGAGAGGGTCGGAGGAGAGCCTCTGATAACCAACTGGAAGTGGAGGCAAAGAGGTTATAAGACTTTCCAAAATAGCGGAAGCTTTATCCATGAGCGAACAAAGGTGAAGGGGATGGTTGCCTTCACATAGCCTATAGAGGAATCGAATCTTCCCTTTCTTCTTACCACTTCTAATTGAGGATTGAACATCAACATGAGCTTCAGAGGATGATGAAGGATGAGCCAGATTGTGAGACCATACTTCTAAGATCCTAGGAATGCTAGGACAATCATGAAGAAGATGGTCACCCTTGTACAATTTACAAGGAAACTTAACTTCTGACAAGGAGTAGAAGGTGTTCCGACCTGAGATATATTCGGAGCAATAGTTGCACGAGTGGCCTTGTGCTTATTGGACTTCTTCTTCTCCTTTTTCTTCTTCTTCCTCTTCTTATTCTTCTAGTTAGTAGATGTGGAACATTCATCAGGCGAGGTAGGAGATGAAGATGAATAAATAGGGGAAGAAGGCGCAGGCTCAACCTTGGAATCATCATGTTGTGATTCAGAAGAAGGAGATGGTGGAACAAAAGTCATGACACTCGGGAACACTGAGGTTGAAAACAACCAAACGGGAAAACCGATGGTTAACCCAGGTATGGAGCACTGGCATTTCCAAAAGAAGGAAACGAACCAGGGTTCCCATCTGGGGGAAGACCTTTACCGGTAGACTCGGGGAATGTTACCATTGGGAAAAATCTTGAAAAACACTCATACTGTAACCAAGAACTTAAATTGTTACCAGGAATATTTCGTGGGCAGTAAATTTTATGACACGAGAACAAAACTTGACTTTTTCATGTTTCAAGAGTCAAGAAAAGGACAAAAAGGTGACTCTATCTTTCGAAGGTTTAATGAGCCTAAAAGGACAAGTGCTTAGATGATCCTTTTCTTTTAGGGAATTGAAAAGGAATGAAGGTGACTACTCTGGAGAACTAGGCAAAAGGTTAACCAGAAAAATCGCAAAATTGCATATACACCTTGGTGATCAAATGAAATAGAAATGACCAAGGACTTTCTGTACGGTAGTCAATCTTCTCGAATGCTGTGTTCAGTGCATTATAGTTTGTAAGGCAACAAACACGGCTTCCTATGGATGTAGGATGATAACCTAGTGGGGTCTCCCGATATATACTCGACAGTACGGGGAGCACAAGTTCGTACTAGCAGCTATTGAGTCACAGAAGGAGGAATCACCCAACCTTGATCGAAAACAATAGTGACTAGGTTTAACGATTTTGGAGCACGTCTCTTAGCCTAGACCTCTAAATAATGTGCGTTAAGTTCCAATGCATTGTTAAGTTCATTTAGTTGATTTTAGAATTGATCTTGAATTAAGTTCTGGTTTTCAGGCCCTACCGAATGTATTTTCACAATTCCTAGGATGCAGCTACAATGAGTAAAGCATCAATCGTTTTGATGAACACCTACCTAAAGGAGGTTAAGGGGTTCATTTCCAAGCGAACAAAAACCAAGACAGGAAAATGAAAGCACTAAGAAACACAATGCATAAATACACTTATCTCTACAGTGCATCGATGCTACTAATGAAAAATTTAAAGTTCGCTTTCCAATTTCTCAAAACATTAATTTTTTTTATGCACATGTACTTTCACTTTCATATACTAAATGAATGCAATCTCTTGATTTTTTTTTAATTTAAAGAGACGAACAAGCTAGTGTAAACCTGATTGATCCAAACAATTGTGATCTATGATTGGTAGTGAAGAAATTGAATCAATATGAGAAATCGATTCAATAGTAAACACTAAAAATCAACCAACAAGAAAAAAAGTAGCAAAAAGCCTCAAGCAAATCAATAAGATGGTTGCGGATGAACCTTGGATAGACAAGTAACCCAAGAAAACAGTTTTAGACACTTCAAAGAGCTAGGTCATGGGGTCTAATACACATGACTCACTCAAATGAAATCAAAGAGAAACAAGCCTTAACCAAAGAAATCAAAACAAGTTGATGGGAGACAAAAAACAATAGGGGGTAAGCGAGACAGATGGTTTTAGAAGGCAAAGTTGAAAAAAAACAACTTGTACAGGAATCGTCGAGAGCCTATAACAAGCAACTTGTGATGATAAGCCAATCGTCACAAGCGTAGGGACAACAACTAAGCGACGTCGTCGCAAGGGTACACCTATCTTCTGCAATGGTCTAATTTCAGGAATAGTCGTGACTGTACGACAGGTAATCAACGATGCACAGATTTAATAAAGAGGACAGGGCGACATCATCGTAGTTGTTAAGATATCTTCAATGACGAGTTTAAAAAAGGGAAAACACAAGTGACAACGCTTGAAAAACACCAGGCTATTCTTCTAAACAGTAAGGGGAATTCCCAGATTGACCTGGGTAATCCAAAAAACTAAAGGTGCAACCCCAAAAGTCAAGAGACACTAAATCAAAAGACAAACCAAGAGTAAACAAGAAGAAAACATACAAAGGACTCCCCAGTGGAGTCGCCAACTTGTGAAGTAGGAAAGTGTTCCCTCTGCAGACAGAGGCAACCCCTCTAGCCCTAGAGTGGGTCTAGTCACAGCAAAAACAAAACAACAATCGATTTCCTTAAATAGTCATCGTTGGAGGCCTACCTCAAAGCCAGCGTTTGATGAAGTTTTTTTTGCGCTGCTCCAACTTCCATTTCCTTCTCCTTAATGAGCAATTGACCTAAAACACCACAAGAAAAAAATAGAGCACGTAACCAAGAACAACAATGATATATTTACCTATAAAATCAAGGAATCATAAGCTATTAAGTAAATTGTACACAAGATATATGAAATCGTTATTGATTGTATTAAAATAAATCAAGAGCAAAACTTACAACTGAGCCTTGATGTTGTAATCCTTCTCAAAGGGTCTAGCTGGTATGTTCCTTCATGCATTCACTCTCATGAATGGGTCTCCCAAATGAATAATATCTCTCTCTCTCTCTCATAAACTCTAATGCAAGGTTAAGGCACTCCACAACCTCTTACTAAACTATCAGCAATTTCACACTTGTCAAACTCACACCAAATCTATGTAATCTACTTCAATCCAACTAGCAACCAGTAACTAGGAACTAGCTGATCATAGCAATGGTGAATGCTTTTATAGGAGGAGGAGCCTCCATAAAATGAGGGAGAGGGAGCTTATTCTCAAGGGATGTTTCATAAAAGGTGGAACTACCATCCCAGAGGAGGAAAGGCTAACCAATTTGACCCAACAAGTAGCTCTAGAATCACCCAGAAGGTCGATTGTTTGAACTAATTCGCCAAATCTGGATTGTCGCAGGTCATAAACTAGGGCTTAGCGATGACATCACAAGGGAGCAATGCATTCAGACAAATCGTCACAATAAACATCTGGAAGACTTATGTCGAGCCCTAAAATTCGACCATTGTAGGAAACATGTGTACACCTACGACGACGTCGCAACGATACAGTTCATGACAGGGAGCCGTCACACTTTTTAAGGGTTTACTTGTGATGATGCAGAAACTTAGGCAAAGAGGGCCAATCTTCAGCATTAGGTAGCACTTGCTTAATCTTCTTGCATGAGCGGGAACATATGGACATTTTTATCTGATGTATGACACAACAGAGGGACTATGATGAGGTCAGTGACAAATTACTATGTAACACATACAAACATGACAACCACTAGCCCTAATAGTGGAACGTTATAGTCAACACCGCCTACTCCTCCAAAGAGACATACTCACTCTGCACTGTGGAGAAGCCAAGGCTCGTTAGAGTACTCTCCAAGCTCTCTCTAAGAAATACCTTGAAAAAGCATGGCTCGAAAAGGACCTTTCTATGAGTTATGAGGTTCTATTACTAACAAAGGGTGGGATGACCCTTGACATTCCCTATTGTGACTCTTAGACTACCCTCATGAGTCTTCAAATTCATTACATAACTCTTTACATTACATATGACTGTTAGCACTCCACAATGACACTTGGAATTTCACTTTACAACATGTTTACAAAATGATAAATCTTATACATATACCCATGTGGGACAAAATTGGTCTGAGTCATCCAGAGAAGACAACACTAAGACTTGGATGGTGGTGGAAATACTAGCTCATCAACCTCCTCACTGTGATCCTCATGGATGAACTGATGCCATGCTTGGTAGTGTGCATTAATGTCGGTGTACTCTTTGATGATGTCCTTCTGTAAACGATCTCTTTCTTTCATTGCTTCTGGGTATACTAATTCGAAACCTCTGTCCAACTTGCCTTGTAACATGCACAACTTAGTCCTATGAAAGGTCAGACCAATGATGTACATACGCATGTTATCTGCTCTAACTTGCAGATCTGCATTGGTGGCCATTAGCATCAACTAATCAAAGTATGAATCGAGCTCTAGTCAGACTTGGTTCTTCTCTTTGGCCTCAATGAGCAAACCATTCAATAGACAACGTGGCATACTTCCGCACCATGACATCCAAACTCCTGTACAATTGTGCTTACAAAGCCTCAATACTGGTGATGAGCAGCGTGCATTACTTATAGTTCCGGATCATACTCTAGATGCGTGCTTTATCCAAATCTACTTGCGGCTTCATCATATTTTGCAAGTGAAGTGGGGCTCCCTTGTACCTCATTTTCCATGTCTGTACATGATTAATTATGGCATGTATATCTGGTATTTTTCATGCTATCTTGGTGAAACGTACTTGATGACCATCTAGATGGAAATCTTCCTTGTGCACAGTGACGAACATGTCATAGAGTCTCCGTCTCACTGTTTCAAGAGCTGATACTTCAAAAAGTATGGCCATATTCATCTCTTCTCTAATGGATCCTATTGATTGTTCCTCCCTTTACCTAGCTTCTTGCAACTCCTTAGCCATGTGATATTTTTCTACTATCAAGAACTGAAGACTTGAGATCATGGCTTAGGCATAAGCCCTTGTAGCATTGGCCAAGGTGGCTGGATGTCTCCGTACATTTGACACAATCACCCTTTCTTCATAGTGCGCAGGTGATGCATGCTCATCCAAGGTGCACACTCTACATTCTTGTACAACTATGTGTTGTGACTCATCAAAGGATATGTTGTACACCTCTATTCGGGGATGGTCCTCAAGGACAATGATATCCCCTTGTTCACTTGGGACGTTCTCGGTTGTTGGACCTGGTGAAGGCTGTGGAGTAACCTCGATTGTTTTTGGCATGAGCATGGTATCATAATCCTGTTTCGGCTCCTCCATATCCATGTCCAGTTGTTATACTATCGGTTTGGCCTAGGGAGCAAGTTCCTGTTTTCTGCAGCTGCTCACCCTGTTCCTCATTTGCTGCTAGTTCAGAGTCTTCAACCTGTATCGTCACATTTTGCGAAGTCTGTAGGGCTTACACTTCCTCTTGTTCCTATTTCTGTTCATGTTCATGCTGGTTTTCTTATCTCTTTTGTGCAACAATTATTCTTCTTTGAGCTTTTACTGGACTTCCTACAACATCCTCTCGGCATCTTCTAGTCTTTGTTTCTCTCTCTTTCTTTTCACTATCCTCCTATTGCACTGTCGCCTCTTTGCATCTATCTCCAAAGCTACCTTTTCCACAAGTGGGTCTTCCTTAAACTTGTAGCTTTTCTCTATATTTGTGCTTTCGACAATCTACCTCTTGCCTTTGTCTTGCACAAGTTTGTTGCTTGTTGTTGTTGTTTTTCTGCTCCCTGTGGTGTTACTTCCTTGAGTACTACTAGCCACTCCACTGCAATGTTCACTGGTTCAATGAGAGTAGAGGAGTTATAACAATATCTCCATGGGTCTTCCTCTGGCCAATGACACACCCCATGGATCCAAGAATAGTACCCTCTCGCACAGTGAGGCTTGCATAAACCATGTGGGTCCTACGAGTTGAAACTATTGGTGTTAAACTTAACCTTGTTAAAACCTACCACCTTGGCATCTGCTTCTTTCAAACTCTAGAGTGCATATAACACAATTCACACATGAAGCATAGGCCATGGTTCCTTCTTCTTCCTATGTAATCCAGCTAATAACCCTATTGAGGTGTGGTATGCAACCTCCTGCATAACCAACTTGCTCATGGAAAACCTCAGAAACATATGCAGAGATTTATCCACACTGTACATCCTAATGTAGGTGCCCTCGGGTGAGGTGTACCAATTTGCAATGTTTAGCAATGCCTCGATTACTTCCTCGGACATGCAAGTGGATATTGTTTAAATATCATTGCACACAAAGGGGCGATGAAATGGTTAGATATTCCAGCCATGACTCCTCGGTAGCTGCAATCTGAGAGCAACTTCCAATATACATTCACAACACTCTTTGAAGGTGTCCATGCCCAACCCATGCCAAGAATTTTTTGACGGGCATAGATTGCATCGAACAAGTAGGAAGACATGAAGAATCTTATGTGTTGATCCTTGGGAGGACTCCTAGAATTAGATAGATGCACTTTCAACTGGAAAGCCAATATGTCGGACCAATTGAAAATTTTTCCTTCACTTTCCAGTTGATCCAACATAGTAACCCAACTTTGTGGGAAGGTCCTTGTACTCCCTTGGAAATACAAGTGGCATGTGAAGATGACCAAGAACTGGTATTCCTTCCAGAGTGCCTTCGTCCTATATAGCTGGTTGGGTGTCATCCTGAACTTTGCTTCCTCCTTTACCTAATGCTTCAAGATGTCTCTTGTGTCTGTGATATTGTTGGGAGTGTAGAATGGTGCATCCATCCTGATAACTGGAAATGGAAAATGATATATCTCTTGATAATCCTTCGTCCTAAAGGAGGAAAGCCTTGCTCCACTGACACTGTTCAGTATCATTTTCTTAGGATTAGTGTGTGATACAATCTAGTGGATCATATCTACTTATGGAAACATGGGAAACCTGCATGCAACCTTGTACAATCCTGATTTATGGATGTTCACATAGACATGTCGATCCTCTAGATTCTCCTCAAAGTTGCCTAAGAAAATGGTGTTGATGTCTTGCCATGTGATCTTGTTGTATTTTTCGATGAATATGTGTGTGTCTGTATACATGGGCAAGCTCATAAACCCTTGATCAACCACATCCTGGTATTTCTTTCAACTGTGTATTTTTATTCAACTTTATTGGAGGCCATGATACTTGTACTGTTGAGAAGCTACTCAAAAACCTATCGTACCTGGAGCTACAGAAGACACTCATGGCGAGACAGTGTCAACTAAAAACATCAAAGAACTTTGAGAAACATTCAGGCATCAAACTGGTGACTTTTGGGCAATATTGTGCAGCATTGACTTTGGGAAGCTGGGAGACTGTCTGATGGAAATGTGCATTGAATAGTCCCAACTCACAGTGAAGCTAACTACTGAATAGATCTGCGCAATGTGCAATCCAATGAGGTTGACTACTGACTGAAAGTACACAATTCGTAGGAGAGTCAAGCTGGAACTACACATTGTGGAGTTTCATGGGGTGCGACTGGGCACTGCCTCCAAAGATTGCATAGAGCACAGTTGGGAGATAGTGTGGGCAGCCTCTACACAATTCCTTGAGGGAAGGTAGAGCCTTGACAACTAGGAATGTGCAGAGCATGATGGGAGAGACAAGATCCAGACCAAGCCAGCCCAGATCTGCCCAATGGCAACCTGAAAACATCAAGGACATAGTGTGTGTACGAAGTTGGTCTACATTTGAGTGAAATAGACATGCATCGAATTCAAGAAAGTGTAGAAATTAGTCAGACAACGAAACCAAGAAGCTCATGAACCGACTCACCGAAATGACGACTGTGAGTGTAGAAACAATGTTATGCATGCTACACTAAGGAAAGGTAATGCAAAGCTTGAAACAACACTTATACAATTTAAAATACATTGAAATGTCAATGGTTGTTCAATAAAACCAAGGAAACAACACCCAAAGGAAAAATGCATGAAAAGAAAAAATTTACCTAGAAAAGTTGCGCTGATAGTGCCAAAGGCTACTAGATGCCTCGAGAATTCTAGATATCTAAGATCGAATTTGAATAATGAGCTCTGAGGTGTCATTTAAATATATTTAGTGAAATTAGGGTTTATGATATGCATGCCACAAATCTAGGAAAAAGTGACACTTGGCGGGTAGATTCTAAAAATGACTTTGCATGTAACTCTTAATGCTAAAAATAGATCCCTAAAATCTAGGGATGCCTTTTTGTTTTTTCACTTTTTTTCTTTTTCGGGAAAAGGTGCCCGACATACAAAAAATGATTGCACGATTTTGGAGGGAACCGGGCAACCTACTGGCACATGTGACATACAACAACTGACGTAAAACTTCTATGTTGTTTCTGGACTGAGTGGGCCTAGTTGGTTGACAAGATCTCCACAATTTTCTAGAGCAGTGATGATGAGCTGCTCTGTGCATTTCCAGAGAGCAGTGTAGATGGCCAGTTCTGCGCATTTCTAGAGGGTAGTGTAGCTGGAATGTACTGCTTTGTGCAATTCTTCAGACCAGTGCTAGCTGGTTGGAACTGTGTAGTTCTGGAGAGCAATGTTGGCTAACCTTCTCTACGCAATTTCCAAATCAAGGCGGGTTGGCCTGCTCTGCACAATTTCTGAGTGCAGGGCAACTGCTGGGCTTCTCTACGCAATTTCTAAGGGGAAGACAAGTTGTCCTCCAGGTTTGCACAATTTTTCCTAATTTTCAGTTGACTAGATGTGAACCAAGTGCTAGGTGTGCTAGTGGTTGACCGACGAGACAAGTGAATTGAGCACAATTGTTAACCAACAGATGAAATCAAATAATCACAAGTACCTAATCAATGCATGATATTTACAATGATTTTGAGGAGGGAGGCTCCAAAATGAAGCGAAGGAAAAATTTTGGAGGGTCGTTGTAGCTGCTACAACAGCTCCTTATTGTACTTACTATCAAATTTGAAGCATAGTCTCTTTATTATTTTCTCATTCATCTCGTGAGATGTCAACCTTGTTAGTTGATGACAAGGAGCATAATGTTCTTATACTTATTAGTGACCAATTTTCCAATAGCCATACTTTAACTTTCAAATTTCCTTGCTAGAATAAACTTTCGAATTTTCATATTAGGTTTAAAGATACGCACCTCATGTTGGATGTGTTCCTTCAATGTATCCATAAAGAGGTCTAACAACTTATCCTCTAAAACCTTTTTTACATTGAGAGTCAACTTTTGGAATTGTTGAATGTGTTCTATAATTGGACCTTTTTTTCCAAAGATTAACCAATTGACCAAAGAACATATTTCTCTTAACATCCCCATAATGTGCTATCAACTCCAGCATAAAAATGGAGAAAGGAACAACGAGATGCTTTTTACTTTTACAAGTCATTCATACCATACAAATTGATCTTATTCTAAATACGTGGATATCATATTTACTTTTTGTAATGTTGCCACTTGGTGTAGATCAAGGTATTGCTCCATCTAGAATATCCATGTTATAAGATCGTTAGAATAAAACCTCCTCATATGACCTTTGGAATATCCCTACTGTTGACTTGAATACCTGATAATGTGGATCTTTCATTGAAAAGTCATCATTAAGGTTCTTTGATTGAATATGTGTGCTCTCTAATTGTGATAAAATACTCCCCATATGTGATTAAGTGTCAACACCATCCTTCTCCTTATGTTTATTATTTCCTCGGATCTCTATACCCATTTTAGAAATATTTTATAATAGTATGGTTACTATTTTTTAATTTCTCAATTACTTTCAATCATGAATTTTTCTAATTTCCATGAAATGTTTCATTTCTTCCTTGTTTTCCTTCATCATTTGATCTTATATGTGACAATGAACTTCCAACTTGGATATCCAATAATCAAAATCTACTCTTTCTTCATAAGTCATGGTTTAAATCACCCAAAATAGATCTTATAATCAAAATTTATGTAAAATGTAAGTCATGTACCTTTGAAAACCTAAATTTGTAATTATCTAGATTGTTAGTCTTTCTCTTGCTGTATATATGAAATTTGAGCTCTTTTGAATATGGAATTTCATCATATAGTACTATGATATATCTTCTTTGCAATCCCAAAGGCCTAACAAAATTTGATGTCCCAAGTGAAAGTTAGGGTAAAATTTCTAAAACTTGGTGATTTTTTGCCTTTTCCGAGAAGCAAACATGTATAGCATGCCATGTGTCCAATTTCTCAAATTTTATTTTGAAATTTTTACGTAAGGTACTTCAGTATGCCTCCTCAAATCTTGAGAAATACAATAGTGTGTATTGTTCCATAATTTTTTTATAAATGAAATTTCATGATGACTCTTTTGAAACTAATTTTAGAATCATTCACAAACCATAACATACACAGGTTATATATAAAAAATTATAGTAAACTAAAATATAATTTTTTTATAATATATATCTTGAGATGTTTTCTATATACTATCAAAATTTAAATGTTTAAATCTTCACATTAAAAATATATATAAAAAATTTCGAGGTCACTCATTTGAATCTGATTCCATGACCGTTTATAGACATTAAATAGATGTAAAGTGAACCAAAATCCAATTTTGTTACGAAACAAATATTAATATATCTTCCCAATAAATCCAAATTTTATAATCTAAAACATCCAAATAAAAAAATTATAACAAATTATTTGGAATATAAAAACATTATTTATGAGATATCTAGACCTTTATTATATGAAATTGTATATGTAATTCTTAAATAAATATCAAGTGAGGGCCTTACCTTTATAGAGTACTAAAAGTGTTGTTACTTTTAGGTTCATTATTATTGATTTGTGTGAAATTAGTAATTAATTTAGCACCAATATCAAGTGAGGGCCTTACCTTTATAGAGTACTAAAAGTGTTATAGAGTACTAAAGGTGTTGTTACTTTTAGGTTCATTATTATTGATTTGTGTGAAATTAGTAATTAATTTAGCACCAATAGATAACACAATTGTTAGCATACAAAAGCTTACAAGTGCACTAAAATATCATGTAGTAAATGGTTTATCATTTTTTGTTAAATGACTATCTCCATATTGTTATTAGAATAATTACTATAACATTGGGCAAAAATAATACATCTACTTCTTCATTCGTTAATATGAAAATTACATAAAAGTAATTGTCGCCGTAGTCTTTAACGCGACTTTTTGAAAGTCTTTCCGGCGATTTTTTCCGGTGAAAATCCGGCAGTAATTTATTGGAATCCAAGTTTGATAACTAGTTTCTGCACAATGGAAGCGTCCCAGGGGTTTTTCAAGGTGCTGAATCCGAATATGCAGTTAAAAAACCATTTTAACTGCAACAAATCATGATTTCATCTCAATTTCTTCCGCCGGATTCCGTCACCGGAATCTCAAAAAGTCGCATTATAGACAACTCCATTGCTTATTTGCCAAATAGCATTTTCATTCTTTGAAAATGAAAATTGGATAATTTCAGAAATGAAGATTGGATAATATTAGAAATGCATATCTACTAAATAAAAAGAGAATCAATACATTTCTTAAATACTCCTTGCGAAAATTAAATAACCATGATCGGCAACCATGATCCCTAACCGCAATAATAAAACACCAATGTAATATAGACCCTTTATTACCTCCTCCAATAACGAAACACCATTGTAGTGTAGACTTTTCATCACCTCGGTGAATGTTTTTTTTGTATCTTCTTCGATATTTTGCCCAACGGTTGGGTCATCTACTTGACCACGGCTTCAAAGGAAGTGCCACAACACCTAAAAAGCATCTTGCCTGCATTCGTCTTGACAAAATGTAGATCCGTCACACCTCAAAGTTAAAATATAATGACATGTATTTAAAATATCATATTCCACTATCATAGTTTATAGTTAGATCTGGTTATTCATATATTCTAATATATTATAGTCTCTTCTCAATCACAATTTGATTATATTTAGTTATATTCAATAATCATACTTCGCATTCATTCAGATCATAAAGAAATTAAATAATCGTAATTATTTTTCACTTTTCATATACTTCTCAGCCATATTAAAAGACGAAAAATAATGCCTATAAACATTTTTTAACCACTTTATTAATTTAATTAGGATCGTGAGATGCATCTCCCTTGACCAATTAATATTTCTAAAGCCTTCTTATCCCCTTGCGGCATTTGCCAAAAAATTCAATGCAACATATGGCTCATTCTTCCAATCTTGATCTCTACTCTAGACACTCATCATCCTCTTGTACCACATGCTGGAAATTTCAATTCAGTACATGGCTCACGCTCCACGTCTTGAATGATAGATGGCTCATGCTCGAAATATGAATAACCTAGAATATCAATAATGATGTTATTTGAATCAACACTAAGAGATTTATCAATCGACATACCACCAAAGTTCTTAAAAGTAACGAACAATTATTTTTCAGAAAAAATCAAATACCTCTATACCTTCACACTCATTAATGTAATGGAAAAAAGAAATGGATTCAAAATCACCGAATTGCAATATTATTTTTACCATAAATTATGACCCACCTCTGAAAATGTTGCGCCTCTTCAATTCCAATGATCGAGCTCCTAGTCAATAACAAGATTACGCTTTGCCAATTCACTGGAATCTTACACATGAAAGTTACAAACAAAAAAATGGGTCTTCAAGGATTTGAGTTCTTACTGGAAACATTTACCTCTTCTATCTTGGATACTTGTTTTCTTTTTCTTTTTTTCAAGGATGATTGCGTTGCCTATAATATGTTGTTGACACATGGATGTTTGACCACATTTACTATACCATATTGTTGGCGCATGGACTACTGAGCACCTCGCCTCTACTATCTTGTTCACACATGGACCACTCAGCACCCCTCTTGTACTATCTTGTAGGCGCATGGATAGGTGAGTGCCTCATTTTCCTAGCATTGTAAGTCAATGTCTCATAGCCCACTCGAGCTAGAAGGATGGAGCCTAAATATTATATTCGTAGGTATTGAAGATTGGAGGTGTTAGAAAGAATGAGTTTTTCATATTCCAAAATTCTTTTGCCATACAAATATTTAAAATGGAAGCTAGATATTCTACTTCAACTGAAAAGTAGATGCTTATACCAGATAGCCATGGAAACAAAGATTGAAACAAATTTTGTAATTGTAAAATCCAAATATTTCAACCAAATGGATGAGGTCTTTGGTCTCCTATTCTTATCAATTTCTCCAAAATTAATGTTTCACAATGAAGCATGCACTACTCCAAATAAATTTTGGACCACTTTGGAGACACTCTTTGGGAATCAGGATGCAGTGTGGGGTCGGATCCTTGAAAATGAGCTCAACTCATTAATACAAGCAATTTTGAAAACATTCAATTCCTTTTTATATGGTTTAAAGCCTTGTTACTCTAGTTGAAATAATATGAAATCAACAAATCCAAGAAATAAAATTCATTAATTATTTCCATATTGTGAAAGTTTGGTCCAAAGTATGTTATATTTGTCTCCACTTTTCACATAGTTGGGCTTGCAATAGGCGCAACATAGAGGATGCTCACACTTGATGGTTTTATTGAGTCCCTAAGACATGAGAAAGATAATCTCATAAAGATGGGCACATTGAAAAGTTCCAAATCCCATGTACTCATTAAGCATGAAAGGGGCAAGGTCAACTTGAAATCCTCAACAATCCAAATGCAACGGAAAGCTAAAAAAACAAGATCCAAGGAAGTGAGGTAGTCTCAGACCTCTAAATGAATCTACCAGCTCATAGGAAAGGAACAAAAAGAAGGGAAATTCAAAATGTAACTATTACACTCATGGTTAGCATCCGAAATCAAATGTAGGTATTGCAACCATGGTTACCATCTAGAATCAAATATAGTTATTGCAACCATGGTTACCTTTCATAATTATAATGCAAGAAGAAGATAATTGGTATCATGGTACAAACTCTTCAAGAGAACAATCTTAGTGATTGTAATCTAGAGAGTGCCAAGAATAAGCAAGGATAAAGATACTCTAAAAAATACAGGGAATGGAAATACATTAATTTATATTCATTCTTCTCTTCATGCATGGATCATATATTCTGGAGCTTCACCTCACATGGTATCCACAAAATATTCTCATCTTCAAAACCATATGTTTTTCCTCCTATTCTCATAAGAGACAATTCTCATGTAGGGGCAAGTAAACAAGGGAGGCTAGATCTTGGAGATCAAAGTTTTGAGAATGCCATGCATATTCTCAAGATTTCATTAATCTTCTCTCAATGTATTTGATGACACATACCAACACCATAATTTTGGGAAGGGGTTTTTCTTTCAAGTAATTTTGTCACATTAGGAAAATCAAAACCATATGTTGGTCCTTCGATTCTCATAAGAGACAATTCTCTTGTAGGGGTAGGTAAACAAGGGAGGGTAGATCTTGAAGATCAAAGTTTTGAGAATGCCCTAGATATTCTCAAGCTTTCAATAATATTCTCTCAACGTATCAAATGACACATACCAACACCATAATTTGGGGAAGGGGTTGTTATTACACGTCATTTTGTCACATTAGGAAAATAACCATCAGTTTTGATCATTCGCTATCCATCAATGTGTTCCAAGGCATCCCCTATCAAGGATAGAATGAAAAATATCCCAAAGAGAATGAAATTCGTGGATCCCATGGCTTAAAATCCTATTTTTAGCTTCTTGTGCAGTTCCCTAGTCGATTTGTGTGCATATGAGGAAAGGTCGATTAGAAACTACGAATACATGCACTATGTCTTACATTGTGTCTTGCACACATGACTTAACACATGTAAAAATAAAAGGTAAAGTCTGGAAGCATTATTAGTCGAATCTTTCCCAATTAACAAGATTCAAATGGACCTATTCAGCCTTCATCCCTGCCATCATGGAGCTACCTCCCTCTCTTTGTGGAACCCGTAACTCACCATTAGTGGATCTCATCCCTTGGGAAATGGATCCCAAACTTCCCCCTCTTTTCCTATAAAGCTAACACAAGACTGAGGATTGAAGAGGACTGTTGGAAGTAGGCTTATGATGCAAAAACAATGCTAGGAGGTTATTCATTCAAGGAGAGGATTGGATATTGTGAGAAGTGACTTGTAACATCAAGGCTTTGGGGTTGTAAGTTTATTGTCAACTTTATTAATATTAAAGCAATTGTTATTTCCCAATTATGTTGTTTTTGATATCATTTGTAGGATTCCTTAATCACCCTCATAGGTTATGATTTCATATTGATCAATTTATGATATATGATTGAGTTAATTAATTAATTTATATTCTATGCTGTATACTAGTGGCTTTGATCTTGTGTATTATTATGTCTATGGATATCTCCTTTGGGAAATCATGGAGAAGTTGTGGGAAGCACTAGAACGATCTATAAAGCATTGAGGAGAAGTGAATGGTCAAAGACATTGAAAGGGACTTCATCAGGAATTTTGGTTAAATGGTAAGTGACACCTCACATATTTTTGTTTTAGTCAATCGTAAGCTAGGGAAACATAACAGTTCTTTGTTGTGTTTTAGTAGATTTGAGGTCTAGGGATATCGCTCTTTTCTACAAGATGGATTAATCTGCCTAACAAATTGGCGTCTCCACTGTGGAGCATCGCACTCTACATTATTTTATTTGTTTGAACATTTGATCCTTATGTAGAATCCCTCTCTGAGTGTTTGAAAATGTTGAAAAGCTAGATTTTGTGTTTTATTTGACTTATTTTTATTTTTCTAAAAATTTCTTGCTATGTGCACTTTAGCTTTAGGCACAGAGCACACTTTTGTGCACTTTATTTTCTACAATAGTGTATACATACTCGTTTGCTCTATCACGTGGGTACATGATGCAGGGTTACCCCCGCACATACCCACAGTATGCATAAATATGCATAAATACATCTGTCCTATGTATTTGACTCACGAAGGAGTCATATCTTCAAACCATAAATGATTAAGGCCCCTTTATCATCGGTTCCTTTGTATCGGAACTCAATCACCCCGCCAAAACCTCCTATTAGGACTCATTCACTCCCATAAACCTTACTTTAGGCTTTTAGGCCGCATATATAACCTTCCCTCTTTAGATGTGGGTTACATATATGTTTCAATGTCTAAGCCTCTCATCGAAGCTATTTCCTTATAAAACCCATTGAAAAAGGAAAATGCTGCCAAAACATACCTTTCCACCTTTAGTACGGTTTCTGCACATTTCCCGAGGATTGCCTTTATCGCAATTAGCTATTGGTCACTTTGTGGTTCATACATACATGCCTCATCACCCCTCCGACTCTAATATGTGACTATTGGAATCGTTAATATATGTTTTAGCCTTAAAAAGGATCGACACAACACTTCCACGAATATAAAGGAAATACATTGAAATTCCGCTCTAAAACATATAAGCGGATCTCAAATCTTATACACCTGTATCTATAACTTCATCGGGTCCGCACCTTTAGTCACTCCACAACACTGCTCCTCCAAACTCCGATAAGCTCGATCTCTGATCACCAAAGCCTTTGATCAAATCTTAACCATCTATTGTATCCTCCAATCCAATGGTTGACATTGCTCCTGACCGCTTAAATTTGCGCATCTATTCTCCACTGTTGATCTGCACCCAACAGATCTAACGGTTGTCACTGTTATCAGGTAGATAACAAGCACGAGGTTTAACCACCCAATAAAGTGGTTTCCTCTCACCTCCACTACCATGCATCGTTTGATGAGTGGAATTGGTGCTCGTCCTTCAATACCGCTTACGGTTTTGAAGCCACTTGAAATCCACTTTCACTATTACAAAACTTCCTTCCTTCATTTAAAGTTCCCGATGTGATATTCTGCTTCCTCCTTAGCGACATCATCTGGACTGTTGATCTTCCAAATCCAATGGTTGTTGAGCACTATCACTTTACTCCTTCGCTTTTCCTTTTTACTTAGCTTTTACGCTAAGTCTTCAGCTCTTTTGTGGTTTTGCTCTTCTTCAAAGGTTTCGGCCTTTGTACTGTTTTACTGCGTGATTACTCCTGAGCTTTGCTTTAATCCATCTAATGGATTCAATGACCCATGATGGTCCTCCGAATCGCTCTTCTCTTGCATATTTCTTCAGAAATCCACCTTCTGCTTCTTCTACTCAGCTACCTGATTAGAATTGGATCCATAAAGAACTCTCACAGGACCATGACTATATCAGGTCGGGAAAAACATCAACGAATTCCAAAGCAGTGATAAAAAAAACCCTGAACCAGTGGCAATGGCAGCCAGCGTGGAACGATGAGGACCTTGGTCAAAGCGTGTTGACTGAGGCCAATGGAGATCGCACGAGAGGCTGAATTAGCCCCTAGGAGCCCCGGATCAGGAAAAGGAGGTGATTTTTGATCTAGGTCAAAAGCGCCGAAATGGAGTAGCCCCAAGCATTTGGTCGCATGGAGAGCCAAAGAAATGCGGGTGAGAAGTCCAAAAGTGCTAAAAGGACAAAGGCGGGACCTATGCTCTAGAAACTGGCGGTATTGAGCGGGGCGCCCTCACACGGTAAGTGGTTTTGGATGAAAGCGGAGTGATTCCACTCAACAGTCGATGCGTGGCAAGCGAAGGAGAGAGGAAACTACCATTGATCGTGTGCTAAAGGTCAAACAAGTAAACCACGTGAAACGTGTGTGTGGCATCGAATCTAGAGGCCCGAAATCTAATGGCTAAGATCACGCCCGATGGGGGGAAGCAGAATCGGCCAAGGAATGAGCCGCGATTTAAAAGGATTTGAAGTCCATTTTGACCACCACAGTGGAGGAAGACTTCATCCATGATGTAACAGAAGAAATCAATCGACAAAGTGGGTTGGCGCATTTGCAAGAGGACATGTGGCCACTCCCTGAGTGCTCATGATGACGTCGAATAGGGAAGTCCAAGCACAACTGCAGAAGGTGATTCGATGGAGGCAGAAGAGAAATTGAACAGTCTTGGAATGAATGGCTACAAGACATGAACAAAGACATAATACACAATCGGAGTCAGTGAGAGAACCCCAAGAGGTAGAGGAACTAGAATCCCTAGAGGAGGACGAAACACAGAGAACAGTGAAGCAAAAGAAAAAGACGGAAGACAGAGGGCCGGGCTGACCAGAGGTAGAATCGAGCACTAGAGAGCCTAAGAGATTCAAGCCATCCTAAAGAGGATCTATCCAGACTGAGCACCACATTAGGCTCTCTCCATTGTAGACCAGAAGGTCACAGAGCTGGTAGGAAAAAGAAGTCTGTGTACTCAAGTCACTTAGGGAATCCAAGAACCACCCTGCCAAGTAAATTTCCATCTTAGGAGACTTATATTTAGTCCCTACATTGTAATTTTTTGCTTAAGACACAACGAAACAAGGCCACCACTGAAAGTTAGACCGGAGATGTAGCCCTGGAGAATAGGGTGAACTCCGTATTAATTTCTTTTGTTCTTGTATTTGCTTACTGGCAATTTGATTGATTTGTTGCTTAAATAACACACAACACACACCGACACATGAATCTGTAATACCTTTATTCAATAAATCTTTAACCGAGATCACTCATAGGGTGATTATCAGATCAAGTGGTATCAAAGCTTTAGGCTGTAAGGTTAGACAAGCTTGTGTTGGTTTAGTTGTTGAATGCTCACTAGATCAAAGCTCAAATTAGGAGAAGGAGACTTGGTGGAAACTAATCCTAAAATTGGGAGAGTCTATCCTCGGAAGACAATGTCAGAGGAAGGTTATGTGGGGCCAGACCCTTAATTACTAGAAAGTTTCCTAGCTATAAAGTCTATGGTAGAAGAAATGTATAAGGACTTTAGAAAGCATAAGGTTGAAGATTCATTGGGTTCTAAACAAGATAAAGAAGAAGATGAGTCACACTTCCATGACCACTCCAAAGGAAATGGGAAAGAGGAAATTTTTCTCACACCTCCTAATAGCCCTATGCATAATAAGAGAGAATCTTTGATCAAGTTAGATGTTAAGTTTGATTTGCCTATATATGATGGAGAGCTAAATGATGAAAAGTTGGACAATTGGATTAGACAAATTGATGTGTATTGCAGGGTACAGAACATAGACTCAAACAAGAGCAAGATTCAGCTGGCAAGCCTATGCCTAGGAACTGCTGCCTTGGTTTTGTGGGAAGGTAGAACCCAGGCTGATATGGAAAGACATGGTAAGACTATCTATATCTAGAGTGAATTTGTTTCTGCAATCAAAAAGTAGTTCTAATGATTGGCCTACATGCAACAAGCCATGATGAGTTGGCAAACTCTTCGACAGTTGAAAGGGCAAAGTGTGCAAGGGTATACTCAAGAATTCAGAAAGAGAGCATTGATGTTGGGTATCTCATTAGACTCACCAGAGACTCTTTTGAAGTACATTAGTCGTCTACACAACTACATGAGGCATACCATCCTCATGTTCAATCCCACTAGTATACATGAGGTATCTGTATAAGATACTCATCGAGAAGATAGAGAAAAGAGTGGAAATCCAGAAGTTGGGGGACCATCCCAACCCATTGGAGGCAAGAGCAACGAGAAAAGAAAGCAGAAGTGGAAAGCAAGGGAGGCTAACACTACACAAAAAACCAAAGCTTCATGCACTCATTGTAAAAAGGATGGGCATGATGATGAACATTGTTGGATTCTGCATCCAGAGCTGAGACCTAAGAAGTCTGAGGGCAAGAAGAAGAAGATTATTGTAGCTATTTAGAAATATTTGGGGTCAGACTGAGGAGATGAAACAACTATTGCAGCCACAGGTATAGAAGGTAAGAATTCTGAAGCATCTACTAGTAATTTTTCTCAATCTGTTATTGATGAAGAAAATGAGAGAAAAAGACATGAGATTTTCCATATTCGAGTTATTTCCAAAAATCAAAAAATTGATACTTTGTTTGATAGTGGCTCAGAGGTAAATCTAATTTCTGAATCAATTGTAAGGAAATTTGGATTAGCAACTATACCTCACAAGAAACCATACCGATTAGGATGGTTGAATGATAAATCACAACTACAAGTGACTAGACAGTGCAAACTCAAGTTTTCTTTTGGGTTAGCATTTGTAGATGAGGTTGAGTTAAACATAATTCCTTTGGATATATGTGGAATTGTTTCAGGAAGGCCTTTCTTGTATGATAGAAAGGCTATTTTCTATAGAGCTGAAAACAAGAATCTACTTGTTAAAGATGGAATCGAATACTTTGTAAGAGCTCATAAGCTCAAGAATAATTATACTCTTATAAACTCAGGGCAGATGAAAAGAATGATAAATTCATGCAAAAAAATCTTATTGATGGTTGTAAAGGAAAAGAAACATGATAAAACCAATGTATTTGAGGATTGTAATGTTGAACAACAAGCTGATATAGAGAAGGTTGTTTCAGAGTATGATGTCTTATTTCAAGAACCTAAAGGTCTATCACCCAAAAAGGGAATAGTACATGATATTATTTTGCACCAAGATGTTCCATTGCCTAACATTGGAATGTACAAGCTGTCTACTTTAGAGAATGATAAAATCAAGAAACAGGCTCATCAGGCCTACCACATCTCCATGTGGGTCACCAATCATTTTGGTTAGAAAGAAAGATGGCTCGTAGAGAATGTGAATTGATTACGAAGCACTGAATAAGATAACGATAAAAAAAATTTATCCCCTTCCTCGCATAGATGATCTTTTAGATCAATTGAAGGAAGTTGTTTATTTCACCAAGCTAGATTTGCACAGTGGATACCATCAGGTCAGGGTTATAGAGAAAGATTCATGGAAGACTACTTTCAAAACAAAGTAGGGATTGTATGAATGGCTGGTTATGCCTTTTGGCTTGACCAATGCTCCTGCTACTTTCATGAGATTAATGAATGAGGTACTCAGACCTTTTCATAATGATTTTGTTATTGTGTACCTCGTTGACATTCTGATTTTTCGTAAAACGTGGGAAGAACATTTAAAGCATGTTAAGCAAACACTAGATGTTTTGAAAAGAGAAAAAATTTATGTTAAACTCTAAAAATGTGAATTTGGAAAACCATCTCTAAACAACTTGGGTCATATAGTATGGGAGGGTGAATTGAAAATAGATCCCTCTAAAGTGGCAGTCATTGTGAACTGGCCTAAACCTAGGTCTGATACAGAAGTGAGAAGCTTTTAAGGAGTAGCATAATATTGGAGGAAGTTCATTTCTAACTTTTCCTCAATTGCAGCTCCCTTACATGCATTAACAAGATTGAATAAGGTGTTTCAGTGGGGAGGCAAACATCAGAAATCCTTCAACACCTTGAAAGAAAATATTAGTACAACACCTATACTAACACTGCTAGATCTACAAATACCATTTGAGATCCAAACTGATGCCAGTGACTATGCCATGGGAGCAGTGTTGACACAACACGGTAAACCCATACGTTATCATTCTAAGACTTTTAATCCTGCAGTAGTTAACTATCCTACATATGATAAAAAATGTATGCATTAGTTCAGAGTGTGAAAAAGTGGAAACATTAGTGTTACACAGTAATTTATCACTGCCTTCCTGTCAGTCACCCTGCTGTGTCCAGAAGTCACAATCACTAAGTGTTTGATCCCTGAACTGGCTTAAAACCCATTTTTCCAAAGTTTTGTGTATCAGCGCGTCTGTTCATAAAATAACCGCGATGACCAGCGCCCCACAGTCTATTTCGTGCGCTGCCATCGCGGAAGAACATCACTTTTCCGCGATGACGCACAGCGCGGCTTTCGCGTGTCCTTCCGCGCTGACATGACTTGTTCAGTTATTGTTATGTGCTGACAGCGCGGCAGTCTCCATATAATCCGCGCTGATCCAGTTTGGGCGAATTTGTTCAAACAACCAGCCTTCCAGATCTCTCCAGGCTTGGTTGTTAGCTTTGTGAATATCGACTCCCTTCTGTGGCATGTCTGTTCGACCCTTTGCAACTACTCCCCTTGAAGATAAGCTCATCCTTCCACCTTTTTAGGAGACTCATTCTCCTATATAAACTTCCACCATTACCATGAGCAGCTAGTTAGAAACTAGTGGAAACTAGCTAGACTTAGCTTGGATTGTACAGAGCCTGTAGTGCTCAGATTGCTGCTATAGGTGTGGTGTGTTAGGAGTGGAAGTGATTGATTGCTTTGGGAAGTTTGTTTGTGATATTTGTGTGAGAGAGAGAGAGTTGTTTGTCTTGGGAGAACCATCCTCAAAGGTGAATGCTTGAGATACATGCTGACTGATCCCTCCTGAGGAGTTTACCGACGTCAGAACATTTGGTTGTACTCTTCTCTATTCTGATTAATAATAGATGACTGCTATTATTGTTCCATTCTCGTTTGTTTATGCAATGGATAAATGTGAATTATGTCTTTTCTGACTGGCATATAGTTACTTTTACTAGATTTTACGCTTGCGTTTGCCTTCTCTTCGTGTGTGCAGGTGTCCGTTCACGGGGATCGCGGGGGACTGTGACCAGCTGAAGCGAAGGAGCGAAGGAAACATCTCTTCGTCACACGACAGCGCAGGAATCCAAGTAGGTGCTCTTTACTTCTTGTTTAATTGTAACTAGGAACATGCGTGGCAGCATTGTGTGATTGTTGCTAGACCCCTATTGGGCTAGTAGGGATCGCCTCTATCCGTAGAGGGGATTTACCTTCTCAACAATTAGTTAATGGGAAAAGAGACAGTAATACATATTGATCATCAACCACATCAATATCTACATTCCCAAACTAAGTTGTAGCAATCAAGACATTACAGATGGATGGGGTTTGTACAATACTTTCATTTAGTCATCAGATATAAAAAGGGCATACATAACAAAGTTGCAGAGATGTTATCTAGACCCATTATAAATGCATCTACCATACTTAAGCATAATTCTGTGCTACATGAAAGCTACATCTAACAATATGCTCACGATATGGACTTTAAAGATGTATATGCAACTTTGGGTCAAGGAAAAAGAGTAGAATAGTTGGATTATCATATGAAGGACCAACTCTTATATCATTGTGGGAAACTATGCATTCCACAAACTGAGAGGATAAAGATAATTATGGAAGCACACACTTCTCTGATATCAGGTCACTTTGGGGTAAGTAAAATAGTTGCACAGCTACAAAGGTTCTGCTATTGGCTGAAGATGAATGATACAAATTCTAGATATGTAAGAGGGTGTGCTATGTGTGCTAAAAGCAAGCCCAGTAATAGAAAACTAGGCTTGTACACTCCATTGCCAGTTCCTTCTCACCCTTGGGAAAGTGTTTCCATGTATTTTGTTGGAGGACTACCTAAATCTAGGAAAGGTCATGATTATCTATATGTTGTTGTGGATAGGTTAAGCAAAATGTGTATTTTGATACCTTGTAATAAACATATTATAGCTGAGTAGACTGCAAAATTATTCTTTGAACATGTATGGTTTAATTTTGGATTACCCACTTCTATTGTAACTGATCAAGACACCTGATTTGTGGGGAAGTCTTGGTCAAGTCTATGGGAGCTGATGGACACCAAATTGAATAAAAGCACAAATTTTCATCCAAAAACAGATGGCCAGACAGAGGTAGTAAACAGGACAGTGATCTAGTTACTCAGAGGATATTCCAGGAAACATCATAATATTTGGGATGAACACTTGTGTTATGTACAACATGCTTACAATAGAGCAAAACATTCTTCTACACAGAGATCTCCTTTTGAGACCTGTTTTGGTTTGACACCAAGGTCTCCTTTGGATTTTTCCTTTGGTAAAGATACCATGGTTGAAGGACACAGTGATGTGGATAGGGCAACTAGGTTCATTGAACAGATCCAAGAGATCCACCAGGCAGTACAGGAATAGTTGGAGAAGAGCCAAGCCAAATACAAGGCTAGGCATGACAAGCATCAGATGGAGCATAGTTTTCAAGGTTGTGACCAAGTTTGGCTGTATATCAGCAAGGACAGGATGCAAGGTGAGGGTAAAAAGCTAAACCCTATCAAGTATGGACCCTTTAGGATACTTGAGAAGATTGGTGAAAATGCTTTTCACCTTGATTTACCAACTTACATGCACATCTACTCAGTCATAAATGAAGATTGCTTGAGATTGTTTGAACCTTCAATGATTGAGGACCCTGAAGAGAAAAGTCAATTGCCTTCTATTAATGACCTTCTACCTGAATATCTTAATGAATTGCAGGAAGACACAGTGCTGGACAAGAAGGTGAGGACAACACATAGTGGAGATGTAGAGTACCTCAGGATTAGGCTCAAAGGTTCAAAGCCGAGTAGTACAAAGCGAATTGAGATTGGACAAGTGAGAAAACAATACCCTCACTTAGACCATGCTTGAAGGCAAACTTTTGGTGGTCCAAAAGCTTTTTCAATGGGAATATCGTGATCCAAATTAGATCCATAAAGAACTGTCACAGGACCATGACTGTATCAGGTTGGGAAAAACATGAAATAATTCCAAAACAACAATAAAAAACACCCTAAACCAGTGGCAATGGAAGCCATCATGGAATGACGAGGACCTCAGTCAAAGCGTTCTGACTAAGGCCCATGGAGACTGTGCGGGAGGCCGAATTAGCCCCTAGGAGCCTCGGATTGGGAAAAGGAGTGATTTTTGATGTGCAATTAGTGCTAATTACACATCACTAGGAAAAAAGAGCCGAAATGGAGAAGCCTCGAGTGTTTGGTCATGTGGAGAGCCAGAGAATCAGGAGCGAAAATGCGAAAAGCGCTAAAAGGATAAAGGCAGGACCCGCGCTCTGGAAACCGACGGTATTGATCAGGGCACCCTCAAACTGTAAGTGGTTTTGGATGAAAGCGGAGCAATTCCACTCAACGATCAATGCATGGCAAGTGGAGGAGAGATAAAACCATCGTTGATCATGCACTAAAGGTCGAACAAGTCAACCGCGCGAAAAGTGCGTATGGCATCGGATCTAGAGGCCGCAGATCTAATGGCTAAGATCTAATGGCTAAGATCGTGCTTATGAACTTTCTGGGTGTTTCTGGAAAGCGTCTTTATCATTAAAAAGCTCCTGCCTTTGGTTTGGGAAGTTTTTATTTTGGCTTTCCTTGTTTTTTACTCCCAGCGCGTTTTATTTCGGAACAGTCGCGCTGACATCGCGACTCTGTTCTTTTGGTTTTCTCTTCATCGCGCCTGTACGTCTAACAGCCGCGCTGACCTCGTTTTCAAGGGCAGCGCGCTTTATTCGTGTTCTTCCGCGCTGACATCGCGCCCCCTCTTCTTTGCGATTTCGATCATCGCGTCTGTGTGCCTTATATCCGCGCTGACCTCGTTTGTCCTAGGGCAGCGCGCTTTCTCCCTGACTTTCCGCGCTGACGTCGCAAAGTTGCTGAAGGCCTCCCCCTGTCAGCGCCAAGTTGCTGAAGGCTACCCGCGCTGAGCGTGAAAAACTCATTTTTGTCCAAATTGACCTCCTGAACCTCTTGCTGTGACTTTCCCTTCTTCTCCCCACTTGTCTGATGACTTGTTTTTCACTCTCTGAACTTTGAACTGTTTGATTACGGAGCTCAACTCCATAGAGTTTCGTTTTGCTTGGTTTTAAGTTTGCAAACAACTTCCCTTCTAGCTGCTTGGTTCGTGTTTTCGTCCTTACTTTTGCGATTACTGGATTGTGTTTGGGTCTCTAATTGACTGGTTGCGACTCTGGTCCGTCGGATGTTTGCTTTTCTCTATTTGATTTCACGCTCTGAACCCTAGGACATCTAGTGGCCGTGTGTGTGTCAGCCTCCCGTGAGGATCCCTGTTTGCTTGATTGACCAGCTCGTTCTAGACTCGCTTTTCGCATTTTTTCAGTGATTGTCAGAGTGTATTGGTTTGTGCTTCCAAGTGGTCTTTTTCGCTTCCTCCTTGCTTGCGATCCTTGCTTGTTTTGCAGAGCTTAGATCACATAGCTCGTGCATTGCCTTGTTTCCCTTTGATTTCGAGACTTTGGTTGAGTGTTTTCGGGAACTTCGTGTGCTCTCATTAAGTAGTTTACTTGGTGTTCAAGTTCCTCCAAATTCCTTTAGGTGTTTTATGTCACTAAAAGAAAACGAATTAGTAGCTTACTTTAAAATTCAAAAAGGAAAAGAACATTTCATTGATTTCCATTTTCAAAAGAAGAGTTTCCTTTCCTCGCTTTAGTTGCATTTAGCTGCTTGTTTGTTTGTATTCGTTTTGTTTAAAAATTCTTTGCTCTCGTAGCTAGAATTCATCGAACGAAACGAAATTCTTTTGCATATAGATTGCATCTAAGTAATTGTGAGCGAACATACGATAGAGCTTGAAATCGAAACTTAATCTCAAGATCAACTATAAAATGAACTAAATGAATCTAAAAATGCATTGGAACTAAACGCAAATATTTAGAGGTCTAGGTTAGAGACGTGTTCCGGCGTCTTAAAACATAGTCACTGTTGTTTCACATTAGGTTGGGTGATTCCTCCTTCTGTGACTCGATAGTGGTCTAATACGGACTGCGCTCCCACGTACCGTCGAGTATATAGGGAGACCCCACTAGGCTTTTATCCTTTATCCATAGGAAGCCGAGTCGGCCGCCCTACAATTCGCAATGCAGTGAACACAGCATTCACGAAGATTGACCACCCGTACCCTAAAAAGTATTCTGTGGTTTTGCGAAGAGTTTGGCACACCCTCTACCTAGAGTTCCAGAGCAGTCACTTTTGATCCTTTTCGGACTCCCTAAACGAAAAGGTGCCTGTGAGCGTCTTGTCACTTCGTGCTCATTAAACATTCGAAGGAGACTGGAGTCATCTTTGTCCTTTTCTCGACTCCTGAAATATGAAAAGGTCAAGTTTGGTCCTTGCGTCTTAAAAATTAATTTGGCTACGATAACATCTCCTTTTTTAGGTCTTGTGTGCGATAGTTTTGAGTAGGCTTTTATCGATAGTTTCCTTTAAGAGTTCTAAGGGGTCTGGTCATCCTGGCTGACCCATCAACTCCCGGTATAAGTGACCAAGGTTCTCAATCCTCTGTTGCTCCCGAGGTACCAGTTGAAGGCGGTACTCTTCCCATTGTTCCGAGTATCCAGCCTATTAACGTACGGTCCCCAGGCAACCCAGATTACTTGGAGGATTGGAATCCCGTCTGGGAAGAAGATTGGGATACCCCCCAAACCCCCCGTACCCCTTTAGGTATGTCATCTCCAATGGAGGGGGCAGCTTCCAGCACGGGTGAGACACCCGCAGTCACAGACATCGAGACACCCGCGGTCACAGACATTGAGACCCCGATCCCGTCTTCATCTCCCCTCCCTCCACGATATCAATCGCTAAGGGATAGGTATGATGCTAGAACAACTTCTACCACTATATGGGATCCTACTCTCGCTGCCTCGATCGGCCCTTTTGTTTCGCAGCCTCTTTTCCCACCCCTCACGTCAGAACTCAACCCGCCCGTCACCTCAGTTCCCGCTCAACCTACTGTTTGTGTAGCACGTTCGACTCCGGTCGTCAGTGATGTACCGATTCCCTCGTCTGAAGTTCCTCAAGCTGGTTCTTTTCTTGGAGGCATTCCACGATCAGGACCGTATGATGCTTATGGGGAACCTATAACAGACCCAGATTACGATGGTCCTGTTTTCTTCTTCGATGCAAATGGTGAGTTCCTTGAGGAAATCTCAGGTCTCCCTCGTCACCCCTTCGAAGAGAACGAGGAATCTTTGAATGTCAGGTATGACCACACTACTAAGTACTTTGGAAACCGAGACCCTCCTCGGCAGCCCATAGGACCACCCAATCAGGACCCATCATTCTACGTGCAGCCCCCTCAAGGGCAACCATTATATGGCCTACCTGACCCAGGACAATCTGGGCACCCACAAGGTCAACCTTACCAGGAACAACCTATGGACATGGGAGGTCCGCCATACCCATATCAGAATCAACCTACTGGGCAGCCAGAGCAACCGTCTTTTCAAGACCAGCTTGGTTTCCAGCCAGGGTACCCCTCTGGACCAACTGGCTCAGTTTACAATCCCTCAAATCAACCAGTCGTCCAGCAAGGGTATCCTTATGGCCAGGGTGGACAACCCTATGTTCAACAGGGCCCACCTACCCCTCGAAACGCAAATCCTTCTGGGCAAGGGGGGCAACCCTCTGCCCAGCCTATATACCCAAGAGGGCAGCCTGCCGTACAGCAAGCCCAACCCTCTTCCCAACCCGGTTACAGTGGGGGACAAACGGGCCAACCGTCTATACAGCCAAATCAACTCGGGGTCTACCCTCACCGTCAACCTGGACAAGCTGGCCAGCCTCGGCGTCAACCAGCTATCCAACCAATTCGACCACCCGTTCCGCGAAGACAACCCTTGGTGGCACATGGACAACCTGGCGTTCAGCAAGGCTATCCTGCTGGCCAACCAGGTCCATCTCGAATCCGACCAAGTCAACCTTCGGGACGTGTAGTCCAACCTCAACCGGTTCAAGGACAATACTCTGGGCCTCAGACTCAAACAGGTTATCAACCTCCATATCAAACGCAGCCTGCCTACCAGGCTCCGTATGCGACCCAGCAGTCACATGGCTACCAGCAACCCCAGGGGCAAAATCAGTATGCTCCTTACCAAAATTATCAGCGACCACAGGTCACTCCCTATCAAAATTATCAATATGGTCAACCTGGCGGGCAAGCTGCTAATTCATGGGGAGCTGGGGGGCAAACACAGGGACAGTCGTCCGCACACGGACAAAACTCCTACGGACAAACTCCCTATGTGCCAGGTCCTTTCGGACCAGGTCCATCGGGACAAAATTCCTATGCGGCCGGTCCTTTTGGGCCAGGTCCGTCTGGACAAAGTTCGTGGGGGCAACCCCAATCTGGGTGGAACCCTAATACCGCCTCGAACCCTCAGCCACAGATGTCCTTCAACCCGCAGCTACCATTTTTGGCTACATTGGAACTACCCGATGTGTCCAAGTTAACAAACGATCCTATTTTGCATAACTCATGGTGGCCACCGGTTCCGACCAAAATACCAGGTGACTGTCCAAAGTTCGACGGCAAAGCCGGAGAGGATCCTCAAGCCCACGTAATGACATATCACCTTTGGTGTTCATCTAACTCATGGCTTGATGATTCTATCCGACTGCGCCTCTTCCAGAGGACCCTCACTGGTTCGGCCGCAAAATGGTACATCGAACTTCATCGCGGTATGTTTTCAGACTTTAACTCGTTGGCTATGGCCTTTCTTACTCATTTTCAGTTACCCATTCGGTACGAGACTGGGACCCATTTTCTCACGTCTCTAAAACAGGATACGGCAACGCACATCTCTGATCATATACATGAATGGAGAAGGCGCCGTCGTTTGATTAAATTTTGGATTCCCGATCAACTCCTGACCGACTGGTTTACCACGTCCTTTGTTCCTAAAATTGCCAAAGATATTGCAATGGGGGCGTGTGTAACTGAAGAGCAAGCGATTGCGCGAGCTCAATACCTTGACTTAGTATATTCTCAGTCAGGTACTTTGTATGACTATTTGCCAGATGCCCCGAGGCACGGACAAACCAAAGCTCCACCGAAACCGTCTGTGGATGGAGTTATTGGCTCCGTGAATTCACCAAGTAAGAAATCAACCGCAAACTCTGGGAAGCAGAAACAAAACGCCTCTAACGAGAATGCTTCTCAGAGCCCATCTATTCCTGGGAATACCTCCGAGGTAAATGCCGTTCAGTCCACCGCGGCAGACAAATCCTTGAAAGGCAAAAAGAAAGGAAAGGCCAAAGAAAAATCCGGACAACCTAAGCAGAATCCTCCTAAACCTCCCACCGAGGACGGAGCCAAGCGGAAGCCTAAGTATCCCTGCCTCATTTGCGAGGAGGATCACTACACCAAGGACTGCCCCAGGCGGTCCGAGGTTAGTCGGCTTTTAAAAGGTGCTTCAGGGTCCCCCGCCGTGCTTAAAGAGCCTTTCCCATCCCAGCAGACGCATCAGGTGGCAGACCCTTCTCAATCCTCTTCCTCGTTCGGTTCTCAAGTATTCATGGCAGGAACCATCCCCGTCCACGTCACGACTCGAACGAAAGAATATCCATCTTCAGCCGGGAAGGAGCCGGAGGTCCCCTCCAGCGCTCCCGCGTCTAGTTCTGGCCCTCTTCACATTGAACGGCCCAGCACCGAGACGATCCCCCGACCCCCTCCCAAAGGTGTACTCAGGAAGTCATCTTATAACCCCAATGCTCGTGCCGCTCAGCATTATAGCATTGTCGAGGACTTAGCTCAGGCTCCATCTGCTATGTCCGCGTTAGAAGTCCTCCAGAGCTGCCCCTCCCAGAGGAAGTCCCTGCTATCAGCAATTGGTGGCATCGACCCGGCAGATTCGGATCTCATTTCTTTCGACCTCGAAGGTTTCACGCAGAGATTACCTCATCAGGTGGCCTTCCTTATACAAGTTCTCATCAAAGGCAAGACGATTCACCGTACTGTCATTGATGAAGGAGCCTCAACCTGCATCATGTCGGTTGCTTGTTGGAAGGCTATTGGTTCGCCTGCTCTGAGCCAGTCTCCCACCACCCTAGAGGCGTTCGATGGAAGAGAATCTCGTCCACTTGGTATCCTCCCGCGTTTACCTATCTCTTTAGAAGGGAAAACTGTAGAAGTCGAGGTTGAAGTCGTTGACGCTAACCTCACTTACAACCTCCTTCTAGGACGAAGCTGGACTTATGCCATGCAAGCCGTGGCTTCCTCCTTATTCCGTGTCGTTCGTTTTCCCCATCAAGGAAAAATCGTCACGGTGGACCAGCTGTCCTTTTTTGCTTCCTCTTCTGAAGGGAATGTACCATTCGTGGAGCATACCTTCAAATCGCTCGAGAGTGTGGGTGCCGGATTATTTAAAGATCCCTCCTTGATGGGAGTCTTTCCCCTCCCACCTCCAAATCTCGCCTCCGTTAACATGATCACGACGCATTCTGATCCATGGGTTCTCCCTCCCGTGAATCAAGAAGACTCCTGGGGCGAGATGATGCCATTGAGCCCAGCCGAGCTCAACTACATCGAAATAGTTGCTGCATCGGTTTCAACCTCCGGACCTGCTATTCCAGGCAGCGTTCCCGATTCACCTCAAACCTTCCCCTGGTTGGGAGAGAAGGCCACCTCGGACCCCCTGAAGGAATCATTCCCATCCGACGAGGCTATTATCGAGACTATGTCTCCCGAAGAGCTCCCTTGGTTAGATCACCACCATCACTCTTCGTTCCTCCCTCCTCATTCGGAAATGGCCACGTGTCTCGGAAAGTTTGCTTCATGTCTCCCACATATCCCTCTCCAAACACCTATCCAGTTATATCAAGTGTCTTCGGAAGGGAACATGGGTAACATTACGCAGACTTTGGCTATCGACATCTCTGTCAAAACAGGGGTTGTCGAAAATATTCATATTGGAGTCACATGTACTCCTGAGGAAATTCAAATCTACACAGATCTATTTCGTGAATTTCGTGATGTTTTCGCATGGTCTTACGAAGAAATGCCCGGCATTGACCCCAGTATTGTGGAGCACGAAATCCCTACCTATCCTGGGGCTAAGCCTGTTCGTCAGCGTTTACGCCCGGTGCACCCTCGAAAGGCTGCAGCCATCAAGGCCGAAGTTGAAAAGCTTTTTCGAGCTGGTTTCATTTATGCCATTCCCCTCACGGAATGGGTATCTAATATAGTTCCTGTCAATAAAAAACAGGGCACTATTCGGGTTTGTGTTGACTATCGCGATATCAATCGCGCCTGTCCAAAAGATAACTTTCCTACGCCTTTTATTGATCAGCTTATCGATGATTGCGCAGGAAGCGAAATTTATTCGTTCATGGACGGCTTTTCTGGTTACAACCAGATCAACATAGCCCCCGCAGACCAGCACAAGACTGCTTTCATTTGTCCTTGGGGCACCTTCGCTTACAAGAAGCTACCTTTCGGTCTTAAAAATGCCGGCGCCACTTTCCAGCGTGCGATGTCGTATGCTTTTCATGATATCCGAAACATCGTACAGCCTTACCTGGATGACCTACCCGCTCATTCAACTAAACGTCAAGACCATCCATCTCATTTACGCGAAATCTTCCTTCGCTGTCGACATTACCGTATTCGACTCAATCCGCATAAGTGTGTCTTCTGCGTGGAATCTGGCCGACTACTCGGGTTTATCGTCTCCCGAGAGGGCATCCGTTTGGATCCCCTTAAAGTCGAGGCCATTGTGAATCTTCCTCCCCCTGCCACTCTACAGCAATTACAAAGCTTGCAGGGAAAAGCCAATTTTCTCAGACGATTCATCCCAAATTATGCCGAGGTGGCCAAGGGTTTCACGCGATTACTAAAGCGAGACACGCCCTTTCATTGGGACGCTATCGCTCAGCAATCTTTTGAGCGTCTTAAAGACCTTCTGGTCTCAGCTCCGCTCCTAAGACCTCCAAATTACCACCGTGACTACACCCTTTATCTGGCCGCTGCCGATACCACCATCGGCATGGTTTTAGTGCAAGACGATGACGATGGCTCGGAGCACGTTGTATACTATCTTAGTCGCAACCTCCTTGATACGGAGACTCGCTATGCATATGTCGAAAAGTTGGCATTGGCCGCTGTATGTGCCGTCCAACGTTTCCGTCATTACATCCTGTTGCGCACAACGACCGTGATCTCTGACTGCAACCCCATGACCTATATTTTATCACGTCAGTTGCTGGGGGGCAAATACTCGAAGTGGATCGTAATCCTCCAAGAGTTCGACTTGGAATTTACTGCCGCCAAGTCCAAGAAATCACTGGTCTTTGCTGAACTGCTCTGTTCCTTACCATCTCAATCTGCACCATCTCATTCAGAGGAGCAAATTCCGGATGAAACGCTCTTTCTCATCAGCACTCTCGACCCATGGTACGGGGACATCATTGTATATTTACAAACGTCTTCGTTTCGTCCCAATACATCAAAGGAAGCCCGACGACGGATACGTCATCAGGCTCAACCGTATCGCATTTTAGGCGACACCCTGTACCGCCTCGGCGTCGATTCTATTCTTCGCCGATGCTTAACTCTCGAGGAAGCTGAGCGAGTCATGAATGACTGCCACTCCGGCGCTTGTGGCGGCCACATGTCCGGATACGCTACCGCTCAAAAGATCCTCCGCGCTGGTTATTTCTGGCCTTCTATATTCAAGGATTGCATCCTTGCTGTACGCGCATGCCATGAATGCCAAGTTTACCACCGGAAGATGCGTGCACCTGTTGCACCACTGCACCCTGTTGTAACCGTAGGTCCATTTGCCAAATGGGGCATCGATTATACGTCCTGTAACCCTCGTTCGGCCGGGGGGCATGGGTACATTATCGTTGCCGTGGATTATTTCACCAAGTGGGCCGAAGCGATGCCTACATTAAACGAAGACGGTCACACAGCGGCGCAGTTTTTATTCAATCATATCATCACTCGCTTCGGAGTCCCTCAGGCTATTGTTACAGATCATGGAAAGCATTTCCGAAATCATATGATGACAGAGTTAACGAGCCAGTTAGGCTTGCGTCAAGATAGTTCGTCACCGTACTATCCTCAATCTAACGGTTAAGTTGAAGCTGTGAACAAAGTTTTGATCACCATGCTTCAACGCACCGTCAATACACACAAATCGAACTGGCATCTAATGCTTTTCCCAGCCTTGTGGGCCTACCGGACTTCTGTGAAGGATGCCACCGGTTTCACCCCGTTTCAACTGGTCTATGGACTGGAGGCTACCCTTCCCGTCGAATGTGAAATTCCTTCATTAAAATTAGCTGTCGAGTTGCTTCCCAACACCACTCCGGTGGAGGAACGGCTTCTTTACCTAGAACGGTTAGACGAGACTCGTCGTTTGGCCTCTCTGGCTATCGAAGCGCAGAAGAAGAGAGTCAAAGCTCACTTCGATCAGAATATTCATCCTCGTTCCTTTGTTGAAGGAGATTTAGTACTGCTCTACGATCAAGCTAAGGATAAGCTGGGGGCAGGAAAACTCGAATCCATGTGGTTAGGTCCCTACATCGTGAAACGTGTTTTACAAAAGGGCGCATATGAGTTGATTGATTATGAAGGAAATCCTCTTGACAAGCCCTGAAATGGGCTATATCTGAAGAAGTACTATGCATAGCTGCTCACAGTCACTTTGTACATACGTGTGTTTTTGAGTTTTTACTGCATGAGTTTCTTTTGCTTTGGTGTGAAGGCGTGTTTTTGCCCCTTATTATGCTTTCTCTTTCCTGCGCAGATGTCTCGTACTCCTTATGTTGGTTTCGCTGATGGTGCCTGCCGTAGTACTTGTAATTTGTCTTCGGCAGCGTGGGTGATCTACGATCCTCACGATGAGTTGATAAACCTGCAGGGTGTATGCCTAGGTCGTACCACTAACAACGTTGCCGAGTACAGTGCTGTAATAGAATTACTTGCCGAAGCTGTTGACCTCGGCATCCGAGAGCTAGTGGTGAACCTGGACTCCCAGCTGGTTGTCCATCAACTCAACAGACGATATTCCGTCAGAGACCAGCACATATTAAGGTTGTACCTACGTGTAAGATTGTTAGAACGGAATTTCGATTACATTACTTATCAGCATATTCCGAGACGATTAAATACGTTGACTGATGCATTGGCAAATCATGTATTAGATAGACATTTGCGAAACAGATAAACATCATACAAGGAAGGAAAGAACAGCATAGTAAGACCATAAGCATATGTAAATAAATTTTTTCAAGCATAGTTTGCACGTGTGTGTTTTTAAGCTTGCATTAAAAATCCATGAGCCGAGTGTCGTGCAAATTCATACATAAGATCACAAATTGTACTGAACAAACGCATAACACAAGATAACACATCATCACATGTAACAACGACTCATCCAAAAACCGGTATGTATATATATATATATCGTGTGGCGCACTGAGGCGCTCAAAAATAGAAATACATGTCCCAAAATCTCATACATCTGAGTCATAATGTCTCAAAATAAACAGTGGAAATAAAACCTAGGTGACTAATCGGCTGGATGGTGCTCTCTGTAGTACACAGCCGCTCGTGCCACCCGCCTCAGAAGGCGGTGCACTCTGGGTTCCACACCCACTGTGTGGATCTGATGCTCCACAGGAACCTCCTCAACCCCCTGGAAGTCCGGCACCCCCTCCAGCAACCCCTCAAGGTTGCGAGCCACAATCTCTGGTGTGTTGGCCCCTGGAGGGGCTAAGGCCAAAGCTCCGGCTCCCAGGCCCTCTCTCCGTGCCGTGGCAGCCAGGCCAATCGGTCTAGTAGGCCCCACATCTGCATGACAAGACATTTATTAAGACATGTACATAAAAAAAAAAAAAAAAAAAAAATACAAAAGTCAAAAGACAAAAAGTGTCATACCTGCATCATCCCACTGTTCACCCGGAGGCAGCACCAAGTCAGGATCATTGCGGAAATCCATCCCCGCATATGGCCAATCCTGTACGAAGATCTCCTGTTGGTCCAACCAGTCTCTGAAATATACCCCCCAGCTATGTGGTCGGCCGCCACCCCCACGTGGCATAATCCGAGCCCATCGTGAGGCCCTCGTCTCTCGAGGATCTCTGGGGGCATCCACAGCCATAGACTGCAGTCGCATGGCTGGTACTCGCTCCAGGATGAGCGGGACCAGGATCGATCCATACCCGAACTGCTTCGTCTCTCCGCGACGGCAGTTGCTCAATTGCCTCTTCATATTGTTGCACACTGCAGTGCACCAGTCAAACACGGTAGGCTCGAGGCACTCGAGGGCTAGTAGGAGATGGGTCTTGGATGCCTCGTGGTTCGCCATGCTGCCCGCTGCCCGGGTCACCATGAACAGGATGGTGCGCAGCACTATATCTCTCACTGTGGGGATCGAGCATTTCCCACTCCGCGTTTTCACCGCCCCCGGGCAAACCTCAGCCATCAAGTCATCCAGGGTACCACCGCTAGGTCGCTGCCCCTCTAAGATGGGCCTCGCACCTCGGCGCGACAACCCAGTCAAGAAAAAGATATCCATATGGTCAAACTCAATGTCGTGACCACGGATGGTGAACTTTTGGTCCACCGGGTTCCATGCCCTGATCAGCAGCTCCAGCAGATCATGTTGGGCCCTCAGACGCGGCGTAAGGAAGAATTTCATGAATCCACACGCCCGCATGGCGTTGCAGCAATTTACGTCTCCCCAAGCAGCCACATCCTCTACATCGTGGACTCTCTCTTTCCATTGAAAGGCCATGGTGTCCTGCATGAACAATAAAAACCAATCAGAAGTGCTTCCATGTAAAAATTCACGTTCATTTTCAAAAACAAAATTTTTCCGCGCCAGCACGGCTGTTTTAGAAACAGCCGCGCTGACAATGGCAGCTCTTTGTAAAAAATGCGAGGTCAGCGCGGAAGAACACGCCTTTTCCGCGCTGACCCGAAGTTGGTTACATTGGCTATTTTTCGATCAGCGCGACCCCGTGGGCAATTTCCGCGCTGACCGAGGGCGCACCCATGCAAATAAAAAATGCCCAATTGGGCCTATTCAACCGTTAAAAAACTCCTAAAATGAACCAGAATGCAGGGCAAAGGAATGGGAACCTACCTGGAAGAAGCAGATCTGAAAATGGTCTCCGGATGGGCTGGAAATCGCTCCGTCAACTTTTTGGTTTCTCCACGTTCTTCGCACTCCAAATAGTAAAATGGTAAAAATGACTTATTACCTCCCCCTATTTATAGTAAAAACTCCTAAACTATCATATTTTTTTGGGTTTTTTACCATTTTTAGCCATAAAACTAGCCTTGGTTCTGTTTTCAAGCATGTTTCCATATGTTTTTTACGTATATCGAATGGATTTATGCGGGTAATGCCCTTGTGCAGGTACAGGTATCGCAGCTTGGTCATGACAATTCACGATTCATATGATTCCCAAAGTGTCGTCTCTAAGCTCTTTTCCGACGTTAAACAAGAGAAGATGGCCGAGCTCCCTTTCAGCTCGTTAAAGGGAACGAAAGGCGGTCGTTTTTAAGCTCTTTTCCCGACCGTTAAACCAAAAAGATCGCCGGGTGTTTGTCGTTTCGCACTCGATATTGGCTCTAAAACGACGTGTCTTCGACCACTTTTTTACTTTTTCCGGTCAGCGACACTATTTATGAAAAGTACTCCTCGGTTGTAATGACCGGGCGGTTCTTTCGAGCACAGTTTTATACTTTTTCGGGCTCGAGAGACACAACTGTACGAAAAAGGACCCCCCTGGAGTCTCCTTTTCGGCATTCTTTTCAGACTCTCGAAACAAGAAAAGAAGCCGAGTTTTTCCTTTGTCAGGCTCGTTAAACACTCAATGACATCGGATATTGTCAACATGACACACACCAAGCATATGTTATCCCCGTCAAGCTTGTCATCCAAAAATAATCGGGGTACCTGCCTGCAAAGGTGGGGAAAATGGAACTTTGATTACAGTCGTCTCGGCAGTACGTCACTCTTGAACATGGCACTCCGCTGTTTCGTGTCTGGGTGGGGTCATCTCATCTCGTTTTCACTAGCCTCCATGGGTTTGGGATATTCTATTTGACCTCTCATCTGTTCATTGCCGTCATCATCTTATCCGCTGCTCATTTGATGTCAAGTACTGCCAAATCCGTTATAGTGCCGTTATATGTTCAAGAGAAGTTGTCCTCTGCCCCAATGCAACCTCGTTCGCTATCTCGTCGCAAATCATTATACCTCTGTCTCGTATCGATGATGTGGGAATCATCATGGCCCACCTTCGATCAAGGCCACTTCTCGTCGACTTCAACTCATTATCCGAGAAAGTGACTTAGAGACTCTTTCCAGGTGCCTTGGAGCCTGCATGCCTCAATGGCAGGTTCCTCGTGTTCGACGCAAGGTTTACCTCATTGACCTACGATCGAATGATTCCGTGGGTGTTCGACACCAGCTCATTGATTCACACGCTACGGATTGTACCTATAGTACCTTGAGGGCCATTGTCATTATTGGTGGTACCTCTCGCATCTGTTAACGGTTCTCATCATTGGCCGGTAATCAGACGATGTTCATGCATGTTCGACTCCAACCCCTGTATTCACATGTGTGGACTTGTACTCTGTTCGGGTCGAGATGGAGCGCAAGACCCTGGATCCTTGCTCATTGTGGTCCAGGTTGCGATTTTGTGGATAATCATTACATGACTCATTGATGGATGGCTGCGCCCATACCTGAGTCTTCATGGATGGCTGCGACCATACCTTGTCATTATTATGGTCTCTTTAGCTGGGTGGCTGCGTCCATACCATAGACCAGTCTCGCATGTCTTTTGGATGGCTGCGCCCATGCCTAGACTGCATGTATATGATTGTCAGAGATTTTTCGGTACTTCCTGGTGGTGTTCCAGTTCGGCGTGTGTTGTAAAGCATTTCACCCCTCCCACTCTCTCGGTCTTCATGCTTTAGGGGGCATCTGTTACACAGTAATTGATCACTGCCTTCCTGTCAGTCACCCTACTGTGTCCAGAAGTCACAATCACTAAGTGTTTGATCCCTGAACTGGCTTAAAACCCATTTTTCCAAAGTTTTGTGTATCAGCGCGTCTGTTCATAAAATAACCGCGATGACCAGCGCCCCACAGTGTATTTCGTGCGCTGCCATCGCGGAAGAACATCACTTTTCCGCGATGACGCACAGCGCGGCTTTCGCGTGTCCTTCCGCGCTGACATGACTTGTTCAGTTATTGTTATGTGCTGACAGCGCGGCAGTCTCCATATAATCCGCGCTGATCCAGTTTGGGCGAATTTGTTCAAACAACCAGCCTTCCAGATCTCTCCAGGCTTGGTTGTTAGCTTTGTGAATATCGACTCCCTTCTGTGGCATGTCTGTTCGACCCTTTGCAACTACTCCCCTTGAAGATAAGCTCATCCTTCCACCTTTTTAGGAGACTCATTCTCCTATATAAACTTCCACCATTACCATGAGCAGCTAGTTAGAAACTAGTGGAAACTAGCTAGACTTAGCTTGGATTGTACAGAGCCTGTAGTGCTCAGATTGCTGCTATAGGTGTGGTGTGTTAGGAGTGGAAGTGACTGATTGCTTTGGGAAGTTTGTTTGTGATATTTGTGTGAGAGAGAGAGAGTTGTTTGTCTTGGGAGAACCATCCTCAAAGGTGAATGCTTGAGATACATGCTGACTGATCCCTCCTGAGGAGTTTACCGACGTCAGAACATTTGGTTGTACTCTTCTCTATTCTGATTAATAATAGATGACTGCTATTATTGTTCCATTCTCGTTTGTTTATGCAATGGATAAATGTGAATTATGTCTTTTCTGACTGGCATATAGTTACTTTTACTAGATTTTACGCTTGCGTTTGCCTTCTCTTCGTGTGTGCAGGTGTCCGTTCACGGGGATCGCGGGGGACTGTGACCAGCTGAAGCGAAGGAGCGAAGGAAACATCTCTTCGTCACACAACAGCGCAGGAATCCAAGTAGGTGCTCTTTACTTCTTGTTTAATTGTAACTAGGAACATGCGTGGCAGCATTGTGTGATTGTTGCTAGACCCCTATTGGGCTAGTAGGGATCGCCTCTATCCGTAGAGGGGATTTACCTTCTCAACAATTAGTTAATGGGAAAAGAGACAGTAATACATACTGATCATCAACCACATCAATATCTACATTCCCAAACTAAGTTGTAGCAATCAAGACATTACAGATGGATGGGGTTTGTACAATACTTTCATTTAGTCATCAGATATAAAAAGGGCATACATAACAAAGTTGCAGAGATGTTATCTAGACCCATTATAAATGCATCTACCATACTTAAGCATAATTCTGTGCTACATGAAAGCTACATCTAACAATATGCTCACGATATGGACTTTAAAGATGTATATGCAACTTTGGGTCAAGGAAAAAGAGTAGAATAGTTGGATTATCATATGAAGGACCAACTCTTATATCATTGTGGGAAACTATGCATTCCACAAACTGAGAGGATAAAGATAATTATGGAAGCACACACTTCTCTGATATCAGGTCACTTTGGGGTAAGTAAAATAGTTGCACAGCTACAAAGGTTCCGCTATTGGCCGAAGATGAATGATACAAATTCTAGATATGTAAGAGGGTGTGCTATGTGTGCTAAAAGCAAGCCCAGTAATAGAAAACTAGGCTTGTACACTCCATTGCCAGTTCCTTCTCACCCTTGGGAAAGTGTTTCCATGTATTTTGTTGGAGGACTACCTAAATCTAGGAAAGGTCATGATTATCTATATGTTGTTGTGGATAGGTTAAGCAAAATGTGTATTTTGATACCTTGTAATAAACATATTATAGCTGAGTAGACTGCAAAATTATTCTTTGAACATGTATGGTTTAATTTTGGATTACCCACTTCTATTGTAACTGATCAAGACACCTGATTTGTGGGGAAGTCTTGGTCAAGTCTATGGGAGCTGATGGACACCAAATTGAATAAAAGCACAAATTTTCATCCAAAAACAGATGGCCAGACAGAGGTAGTAAACAGGACAGTGATCTAGTTACTCAGAGGATATTCCAGGAAACATCATAATATTTGGGATGAACACTTGTGTTATGTACAACATGCTTACAATAGAGCAAAACATTCTTCTACACAGAGATCTCCTTTTGAGACCTGTTTTGGTTTGACACCAAGGTCTCCTTTGGATTTTTCCTTTGGTAAAGATACCATGGTTGAAGGACACAGTGATGTGGATAGGGCAACTAGGTTCATTGAACAGATCCAAGAGATCCACCAGGCAGTACAGGAATAGTTGAAGAAGAGCCAAGCCAAATACAAGGCTAGGCATGACAAGCATCAGATGGAGCATAGTTTTCAAGGTTGTGACCAAGTTTGGCTGTATATCAGCAAGGACAGGATGCAAGGTGAGGGTAAAAAGCTAAACCCTATCAAGTATGGACCCTTTAGGATACTTGAGAAGATTGGTGAAAATGCTTTTCACCTTGATTTACCAACTTACATGCACATCTACTCAGTCATAAATGAAGATTGCTTGAGATTGTTTGAACCTTCAATGATTGAGGACCCTGAAGAGAAAAGTCAATTGCCTTCTATTGATGACCTTCTACCTGAATATCTTAATGAATTGCAGGAAGACACAGTGCTAGACAAGAAGGTGAGGACAACACATAGTGGAGATGTAGAGTACCTCAGGATTAGGCTCAAAGGTTCAAAGCCGAGTAGTACAAAGCGAATTGAGATTGGACAAGTGAGAAAACAATACCCTCACTTAGACCATGCTTGAAGGCAAACTTTTGGTGGTCCAAAAGCTTTTTCAATGGGAATATCGTGATCCAAATTAGATCCATAAAGAACTGTCACAGGACCATGACTGTATCAGGTTGGGAAAAACATGAAATAATTCCAAAACAACAATAAAAAACACCCTAAACCAGTGGCAATGGAAGCCATCATGGAATGACGAGGACCTCAGTCAAAGCGTGCTGACTAAGGCCCATGGAGACTGTGCGGGAGGCCGAATTAGCCCCTAGGAGCCTCGGATTGGGAAAAGGAGTGATTTTTGATGTGCAATTAGTGCTAATTACACATCACTAGGAAAAAAGAGCCGAAATGGAGAAGCCTCGAGTGTTTGGTCATGTGGAGAGCCAGAGAATCAGGAGCGAAAATGCGAAAAGCGCTAAAAGGATAAAGGCAGGACCCGCGCTCTGGAAACCGACGGTATTGATCAGGGCACCCTCAAACTGTAAGTGGTTTTGGATGAAAGCGGAGCAATTCCACTCAACGATCAATGCATGGAAAGTGGAGGAGAGATAAAACCATCGTTGATCATGCACTAAAGGTCGAACAAGTCAACCGCGCGAAAAGTGCGTATGGCATCGGATCTAGAGGCCGCAGATCTAATGGCTAAGATCGTGCCCAATGGGGGGGAAGCGGAATCGGCCAAGGAATGAGCCATGATTTAGAAGCATTTGAAGTCCATTTTGACTGCAATAGTGGAGGAAGACTTAATCCATGACGTAACTGAAGAAATCAACCAACGAAGTGGGCTGGCGTGTTTGCAGGAGGACATGTGGCCACTCCCTGAGCGTTGATGATGACACCGAATAGGGAACTCCAAGCGCAGCTACCAAAGCTGATTCGATGGAGGCGGAAGAGGAACTGAACAATCTTGGAATGAATGGCTAAAAGCCATGAACAGAGACAGAATACACAGTTGGAGTCAGTTATAGAACCCTGAGAGACAGAGGAACTAGAATCCTTAGAGGAGGACGAAACACAGAGAACAGTTAAGCAAAGGCAGAAGATGGAATATAGAGGGCCAATCTGACCAGAGGCAGCATTGAGAACCAGAGAACTTGAGAGATGCAAGCCATCTCAAAGAGGATCTGTCCGGAATGAGCACCACATTGGGCTCTCTCCATTGTAGACCAGAAGGTCATAGAGCTGGTAGGCAAAATAGCTCTATGTACTCAAGTGGCTTGCGGAATCCAACAACCACCTGCCAAGCATATTTCTGTCTCAGGAGACTTAAATTTGGTCCCTACATTGTATTTTTCTGCTTAAGACACAATGAAACAAGGCCACCACTGAAAGCTAGACCAAAGATGTAGCCCTGGAGAATAGGTTGAAGTCCTTATTAATTTCTTGTGTTCTTGTATTTGCTTACTGTATTTCTCTGTTGCCTTTCCATTTAAATTTTTTTGTATTGGAGATCTAATCAATCGGTTGCTTAAATAACACAGAACACACACAAGCACATGAGTCTGTAATACCTTTATTCAATAAATATTCAACTGAGATCACTCATAGGGTGATTATCAGATCACTACCTCTGAGCTTTACTCTTCTGTGAAATCTTAGCTCGTTGTTTCACCCCAGAGCTTCCCTCTGTTCCTCAATTGAATTCAAGGATCCATTCATGATTCCTATGAATCATTCTATTCCTCTGCGTCCTTCAGAATTATGTCTGCAACCTTATTACAGGGCCTGGGAATTCGCAAGTAATTCATTCATGAAATACTCTTCAACATACTAACACAGTCAGGAATAAACACACACACACATATATATATAGTCAATTACATAGATGAGACTCTGTGTCTCACACAGGTTTGTTCTTCAATATAGTGGCCTCCCCTAAGCTCTGCCCGTAGGCTTACATTTATGCCAGGAAGTTCTATTGAACTAATCCTGGTTCAACTCCTAAATCCTCTACCCACTTCTACTTCAATTAATTCCTAAAAGCTCTCTCTCATTCCTCGAACCATGAAACTGCTTAGAGATTCCTAATTGACTTTAGACTATTTTGTCATTATTTCCCACTCATGTCCTCCTTATTCGAGAGCATTTACAAGATATCTCACACATCTAATTAATTCACTTAAAACCCTGATATTACATTAATTTATCGCTTAGGAATCCAACTTCTTAAAAATACATGACCCCCTATGTCTACTTAATTACAATGATTTTCTCTTTGGTTGAATTCTCTTCCATTAGACTCCCAAAGTAGAAAATATTCATGATCTCCTGATCATGTGTCTTCTAATCTTTGTCTTCCTCGATCCCATACTTTGTTTTGTAACTGTCCAAATGCTTTGGTCCTTTGTTGTTGTTGCACATCTGTAGTCTTTTGTTGGGTCCCTATAATACTAGTAATTACCCCATTACTATTGTAGTTCCATCCCTTATTAATATTGTTCTGCCCCTATTATCCCCATATTGTTATTACTGTGCCCCATAAAATCCCTCTATTGTTATTTTTGTGGCTTTATATTATTATTGTTAGGTCGGCTGGGTTATATTGTGACTCCTTAGACTCCTATATATAGAAAGGAGGTTTTGTCATTTGAATCATCCAATAATTGTTCATTTATGTAATGTAAAGGAGGCTTCCCCCTCGAAGAGGCTAATTTCTAAGGTGTTGATCTATCTTTTCTATCCTTTCTTGAGCTGGTTTCATAACATTTGGTATGAGAGCTTTGGATTCTAGGGTTTCGCTGCTCCAAACAAGTCATCGTGGCATTTTTGCTATAAAGTTTTCGCTTCGATTTTTCAGAAGTTGAAAAAAAACCCATTTGAGAAGAAATCACGGTAAAATTCGGGTCCGAATTTTAGAGCTTTTCGCACTATATTTATGGAGATATGATATGAGGAAGTTGGTCTTTTTGCAGACTCCTGAATTACATTCCGAACAGGTGACCTAGGGAAAATCCTCATAACTTTCTCTCTAGGGATCGGATTGAAATTTCATAAGAAGGTACAGAAAGAGGACAGACTGTAGTTTCTTTTATGCATTTTTTTAGATCTAGAGGTTGAAACAGTGACTCGTGGCACGTCGTACAAGTTAACTCTATTGAACTAGTCTATAATCAAGTCACTGTGGGAGATTTCACATAACTCTTCCTTGGAGAATCCAATTTGGGTTATACTTCTGGCATTGGAAAGAGGAAACAGAGGGCTACTATAGGTCACAAATTCAGAACTAGATGATTGGAAAGTACAGAGATACATCAGAGGCAATATCGAGCTCCTACAAAGTGAAAAAGGTGTGTAGATTTTCTTAAATTTTTACTTAAGCTTGGTTTGAAAATTTATTTTCAAGGAATTCAAAGGGCATAGTAGAGAATTATTATGGGTAACTGATGCCCTGAGGAAAGAAAATTCAAACACCTAGTAAACAACCTGAAAGCTCTAGCATGACTCATGAAGAAGAGGAAGAAATGCTGCATGATATATCAAAATTACAAGAAAAAGTGCAACAAATGTCACTGTCACAAAAGCTAACAATAGCTAAGATAAATGGTGTGGAAGCTAAGATGAATGGCATGGAAGCTAAGATGGACAACTTGAAGATAGATTTGAAGACAAATTTGAAGACAGGCATGGCAGATTTGAAGACAGATTTGACAAATTTTCTACAAGAAATACTTACCAATGGTGAAAAGGTAGTAAGGGAAACTCATGATGCGAACAAAAGAAATGTTAATCATGATTTCTTAGACTCTAATATGGGATCGAAAACCCACCATATTCCAAAAATCGATAGGAGGAAGTTTTATGGCAAGGATCCTGCAACAGGGATATTACAAATGGAGCAATTTTTCGATCTCAATAATGTGCAAAACACACAAAAGGTACGTATTGCAACTTTATATTTGGAACCAAATCAGTTTGTATGGTATCAATGGCTTCGATCTCATAAAAAAATGATCATTTGTGCAATTTTTACGGAAGAATTGATAGCACATTATGTGGATACAAAAAGCAACAATTTTTTTAGCCAATTGATAAGTCTCAAACAAAAGGGTTCAATAATGGAGCACATTGAGGAGTTCCAAAAATTGAAAATAAGGGTAAAAGATATTCCAGAGGAGCATAGGATTGATGTGTTCATAAGTACTTTAAAGGATAATATCCAACATGATGTTCGCCTTTGGGAACCTGATTCATTAGAGAAGGCATTCAGGTTAGCAAGAAAAATGGAAAGCAAAATTATGGCAACCAGGAAGCATACCACTCACAAATATAAAGATGGAAGTATGGTTGCTCCTAGTCTTCCACAACCTATAATATTGACACCACAACAATTGGAAGAAAAAAGAGCAAAAGGGCCTTGTTACAGTTGTGATATCAAATACACTAAAGGTCGTAAGTGTGCTGAGAAGAAATTATTCTACATGGATTGTGAAGAGGAATAAGGAAAGGAGCAAGAAAGGTCAAAAGAAGAGGATATACTCTAGGAACAAAGCCTAGATAAAGAAGAAATGAATCCGACTATATCTTGTAATGCATTTGCGAGAATTACCACTCCTCAAACCATCAAGATAGAATGATAAATCAAGAAGAGAAAGGTACTAGTGTTGATTGATTCATGAAGTACCCACAATTTTATTCATTGTAAGGTAGCAAAAGAATTGAATTGCTTCTTATACCCAACACAGAGTGTCAAGTGATGGTTGCAAATGGAGGAACAATAAATTGCTCTGGAAAGTACCATAATATCAAGCTATCGATCGGAGAATATGTATTGACTAGCCCAATGCTTTCCATTCCAATTGGAGGTGCTGATGTTGTACTAGGAATACAATGGCTACAATCCTTGGGTACAATAGCTTTCAATTTTCAAGAAATTTTCCATGGAAGGAAAAGAAGTTGAATTAAGGAGTATTGAAGGGAAACAGGGAAAGATAATTAGCTCTAATGGTATGACAAAGCTTCTAAAAAGGGAACAAGGGGGTGTAATTGCACAACTATGTTTGCTAGATGTTTCCACATTGCAATCATCTATTTGTACAGATCTCCAAAAAGTCTTGGACAATCATTCCAAGGTATTTGAGACTCCCAAACATCTCCCACCTATTTGTGATCATGATCATGCTATTCATTTGATTCTAGGAAGTGTTCCTCCAAACATCAGGCTGTACAGATATCCCTATGCCCAAAAGAGTGAAATTGAACGTATGGTTGCAGAAATGCTAGAGGCTGGTATAATTCAACCGAGTCAAAGTTATTTCTCTACTCCAGTAGTATTAGTGGACAAGAAGGATGGATCGTGGTGCATGTGTCTAGATTATAGGGAGCTCAACAAGCTCACTATTAAAGAATAAGTTTCCCATTCCCATCATTGATTAATTACTAGATGAATTGCATGGATCAATTTACCTCACCAAGTTGGATCTTTGTTCAAGATATCATCAAATCAAAATGAAGAATGAAGACATTCCGAAAAAAACATTTAGAACTCATGAGGGTCATTATGAATTTTTGGTCATGCTTTTTGGCCTTACCAATGCACCTTCAACATTTCAAGGTTTGATGAATTCCATTTTCAAACCATTCCTTAGAAAATTTGTGTTAGTATTTTTGATGATATACTAATCTACAGCAAGTCTTGGAAGGATCATGTTGAACATGTTGACAGGGTGCTACAACTATTGGAGGAGAAACAATTATATGCAAAAATATCCAAATGTTTCTTTGGAGTACAAGAGGTGGAATATCTGGGTCATATTGTATCTCATGAAGGAGTTATGGTAGACCCTAGCAAAATTAAAGCCATTAAGGAATGGAAAATCCCCACATCCATAAAGCATCTGTGAGGATTTCTCGGGTTGACAGGGTACTCCGCAAGTTTGTTAAGAATTATGGGAGAATAGAGGCACCTCTAACAACATTATTGAAGAAAAATGCATTTTCATGGACTACAAAAGCAACAAAGGCCTTCGAGCATCTTAAAGAGGCAATGTGCTAAGCATCGGTCTTAGCTACACCGAACTTCACAAAAACCTTTATTGTGGAATGTGATGCTTCAGGAAATGTAATTGGTGTTGTTTTAAATTCAAGATGAAAGATCCATTGCTTTTGAAAGTCATCCAATCAAGGGAGAGTTTTTACACAAAGCTATTTATGAGAAGGAAATGTTGGCAATACTCCATGCACTTAAGAAATGGCGACCCTATCTAATGGGAAGACACTTCAGGGTAAAAACGGATCATGATGGCCTTAAATACTTTTTAGAACAAATATTATCCTCTGAAGAGCAACAAAAGTGGGTCACAAAGATGTTGGGTTATGACTTTGAAATAATCTACAAAAAAGGGAAGAAAAATGTGGTGGCAGATGCACTCTTAAGAATCGATGAGGATGTGGAAGCATTGTTTTGCGCCATTTCTATTATCCAACCAGATTGGATAAACGAAGCAAGGGAGGAATGGATGAATGATGAAGAAGTATGGGCACTTATTCGAAAGTTACAACAAGATTCCAGTACTTCTGATACATTTAGCTGGCAAAATGATTATTTATGGTACAAAGATCGCTTATACCTCTGTAAGAATTCCCAACTAAAACAAAAGATTCTTATCGAATTGCACACTTCTCCCTTAGGAGGGCACTCAAGATTTTTAAAAACTTACCACAGGGTTAAGAAGGAATTTTTTTGGGATGGCCTTAAATCGGATATTCAAAAATGTGTGGCAGAATGTTTGGTTTTCCAACAAAATAAAGTCGAAACAATTAAGACACTGAATCCATTGCAACCTTTATCCATTCCAAGCCAACGTTGGGAGGATGTTTCAATGGATTTTATCACAGGTTTACCCAAGTCTGAGGGAAAGAGTGTCATCATGGTGGTAGTTGATATACTTACCAAATATGCACACTTTTGTGCATTATCACATCCATTTAAGGCCAATACAGTTTCTACTGCATTTATGGAAACAATTCAAAAGCTACATGGAAACCCAAAGATTATTGTAAGTGATAGAGATCCCATTTTCACTAGAAATTTTTGGACAGAATTATTTTCTTGTCTTGGTACTCAATTAGCTCATAGCTCATCTTATCATCCTCAATCTGATGGGCAAACTGAGATAGTAAACAAATGTTTGGAAGGATATCTTCGTTGCTTTGTATCGGATAAACAGACACAATGGGTCAAATGGTTGCCTTTGGCTGAATGGTGGCATAACACTTCCCTCCATACAGCAAAAAAATTTACCCCATTTATGGCACTTTATGGATATCAGCCACCATCCATCACATCATATTTAAGAGAAAATTCTAAGGTTCAAGCAGTGGAACATCACATCGAACATCAACAACAAGTCCTCCAACTCTTAAAGGATAACCTCGTGCTCGCACAGAATAGAATGAAACAACAAGTAGATCAACATCGCAGCGAAAGACATTTTGATGTAGGTGATTGGGTATTCCTACGGCTACAACCATATAAGAAAATGTCTCTCAAGCAAGCTAAGAAGGATAATAAATTATCACCAAAGTATTATGGTCCATACAAGGTGTTGCAAAAGATTGGTACTATGGCATACAAATTGGAGCTTCCTGCGGCTTCTCAATTGCACCCAGTTTTCCATGTTTCATGTTTAAAGAAGGTTATAGGTGACAAGCTCACAGTTCAAACAACATTGCTAGAACTTGACGAGGAAGGAAAATTATATTGGAACTGGAAGCAGTCACAGAAACAAGAACTCGACAACTACGAAATCGATCAATTTCAGAGTATCTTATCAAGTAGAAGAACTTATCCACTGAAGATTTCACATGGGAGGATGAGAATGTTATACAGAAGCATCCAAAACTACTCAAGTGTTGAGGAAAACACTTTTTTTGAAGGAGAGGGGCATGTTGGGTCCCTATAATACTAGTAATTACCTTATTACTATTGTAGTTCCATCCCTTATTAATATTGTTGTGCCCCTGTTATCTCCACATTGTTATTACTGTGCCCCATAGAATCCCTCTATTGTTATTTTTGTGGCTTTATATTATTATTGTTAGGTCAGCTGGGTTATATTGTGACTTCTTAGACTCATATATATAGAAAGGAGGTTTTTCCATTTGAATCATCCAAAAATTGTTCATTTATGTAATGTAAAGGAGGTTTCCCCCTCGAAGAGGCTAAATTCTAAGGCGTTGATCTATCTTTTCTATCTTTTCTTGAGCTAGTTTCACAACATCTTTTGCTTCATCTTCTTCTCCTTGTCAATCAGGTTCATACTCTGATTGATCATCCTTCCTACTGCTACCATTTTCCTCCATTTGGACTGCTTCATCATCAGCTGCCACAATTCTTCAATTTTTGTCTCCAACACATCTTTGGACTGGTCCATGTTCTACTGCTTACTTCTGCCTCCTTCTCTTTGTTTCAGGTTGTTGTTGTTGTCCACTAGTTCTTCAATCTGTTGTTCTTCTTCTTGTTTTGTTATTCTTGCTCCAACCTTTGCTTTAATTCCTCTAACTTTTTCTTTGCTTGCTATGCTTATTGCCTCCCTATCATTCTTACCCTCTTTCATTATTACCTCTTCCTGTATTGAATCATGACTGTCTAGCACTCCCTACAACAATTTAATGTCTTTGTTCCATGGATTGAATTCTTCCACATATTCTTCTTCTTTCATCTTTATTTGTCTGTTCAACCGTGCCAAATTTCCTTTAGCATTTGCAACAAAACCTGCACTTACAAAACACTTGTTAAAATTAAAAACATAAGGATTTTGTGCCTTATATTCCTTTGGAAAAAATTCAGTTTGCTGCTTTGTTTCTTTCTCCTCTGTCAACACAACAGTATGTTGTTTTGAATCCTCAAAAGAACTCATGAGACTGTCAGCTAGTCTCTCTTCCACATCATCTGCTCTAATGATGTCTTCTTGATCTTTTTCACCGTAGTGAACTCCTTCCTCTGCAATCCCACTGTCATACTCTGAATTTCCTAGCAAATACTCTAACAATTCAAGTTCTATGTGAGACTTCATAAGTATTTCATCATTGCATATGATTCCTGCATTTACACACAAATTATCAATATGAATTTTACAAGGTTCAATAGTCCCAACTGTTTCTTTACATATCAATTCATCAGACTAAATTTCATCTCCTTCTTTCACAAGAAATTGTTCTTGTGTTGTCACAGTTTTGAATATCAATGCACTATTAACTTCTTTTTGCTACAATAAACCACTACTTCTCTTATTTAAGAGACATTCTCCATCCTCCTTTACTTCAGAGTTTTTATCTCCTGAAAGATACTTCTCCACACTTCTGATAGCTTCAAAAGATTGCTCATCCTCTACAAAACAATGCTTTATTAGTGTTCTTTCTCCCTTTGCTAAGTCTTTTGCACAGACTTCTTCCTTCTTAACATCTTTTAGTAGATGTCCTTCTTTCTTACTAACTGTCTCGATAGCTTCCATGGCTATTTCCACTGTGCCTATCATCATGGTGGATTGATGATTGTTTGCTATGTTTTCATCTAACATAGTATCTTCTTCAAGTTCGCCTTCAATGTCTTGTTGTTTATCTTCCCCAAGTGCTATGCTTGTCTCACCATCTACATTAACATTCCCCTACATTTGTTTTGCATCCACAAACAAACTTTTAGTGTTAAAAACATAAGACCCTATGGTCCTACTTGATGTCTCAGCCATCATATCTTCTTGTTGTTCTAAATCCTTCATATGATTCAGAAATTCTTCGATGGTCTCCTCTTCAATTTCCTCAAGCCCTTCACTTGGTTGTTTGATATATTTCCCTAACTGTATATAAGACCTATCTATCTCATCCTCTTCCAAAATAGAATTTAGATTCTGCTTGTCTTCTTCCTTCTTCATGTCAATATTAGCAGATTTTCCTTCCTTACATGTTTTACCTGCAAACATACTAAAATTGTCATATTTTAAACCATGTGACCCTTCGGCCTCACTTGAAGTTTCAGTATTGAAGTATTCATCTTCACTTTCTCGTAGAATTTCTCCCTGTTTTGGTTCACAAATGGACTCTTCCATTTCTAGCTCATCTTCTTTGAGTTTTTTCCTCAGCCACTTCACTTGCCTCTATTGTAGCCTTTTCTCCATCTCATGCCATTCCACTAGCTTCTTCCTCAAGACCCAACCTAGTCTCTGGTTTTCCTCAAGTATTCTCCTTAATGCATCAAGTTGTTCTTTTAACTCGACAATTTATTTATCAATCTCGTCTTAACTCATCTTCTTGCCATTTTCCTTGGCATCCTCTTTTCTCATCTTCCTATTGCTGTGGCTTCTCTCTGAACCTCTGTTATGACTATTAGTAGTCATCTTCTTCTACTCTTTCTTCATGAGCTCCTCACTAATCTGTAACAAGCCTCTGCAACAGCTAATCCTCCTAGCTGCAATTTTACCTCACTAAGCTCTCCTCACTTAGTCTATCAAAGTGTTTTACTTACTCTGTCTTCAAGAACACATATGGTTCTCCTCTCATAACTTCTCTTGTTGTCACCTGTGCATTAGTATAAAAACACACATTCTCAATTTAAAACAGAACATATTACCTCACTTTCAAGATCTTAGCATGAATGTATTTCCACTTCTACTTTGAATGGATTTCCTCTATCTCTTGCATCTGCAAGTTCTGCTACACATCATCTCTCTGTGCCTTCCTTCTGTCAGATTAGAATCTAATCCTTCCTTTCCTGCATAAACACCTTAACACATAACTCTACTTTTATTTCTTTCACATATAATTTCTACGTTTTGTTTAACACCAACATTTTTATCTACAATTCGTCTCTAATACCAAATGATGTAGGGCTACCCCCACACATACCCACAATATGCATAAATATGCATAAATACATCTATCCTAGGTATTTGACTCATAAAGGAATCAAATATTCAAACCATAAATGATTAAGGCCCCTTTATCATCGGTTCCTTTGTATCGGAACCCAATCACCCTGCAAAAACCTCCTTTAAACCTTACTTTAAAATTTTAGGCCACATATATAACCTTCCCTCTTTAAACATGGGTTACATATATGTTTTAACGTATAAACCTCTCATCAACGCTATTCCTTATAAAACCCATTTACAAAGGAAAATTCTCCCAAAACATACCTTTCCTCCTTTAGCACATTTTCTGCACATTTCCTGAGGATTGATTTTATCACAAATGGCTATTAGTCCCTTCGCGGTTCATACATACATGTCTCATCACCCCTTCGACTCTGATATGCGACTATCAAAATCGTTAATATATGTTTTAGCCTTAAAAGGCCCAACACAAAACTTCCACAAATACAAAGGAAATACATCGAAATTCTGCTCCAAAACATATAGGTGGATCTCAAATCTTATATGCCCATATCTATAACTTCATCAGGTCCACACCTTTAGTCGCTCCACAACACGGCTCCTCCAAACTCCGATAAGCCCGATCTTCGATCACCGAAGCGTCCGATCAAATCTTAACCATCTGTTGTATCCTCTGATCCAATGGTTGACATTACTCCCGACCATTTAAACTTGCGCATCTATTCTCCACCATCGGTCTGCACCCAACAGATCTGACAAATATTGTTGATAGTGGGTAGATAACAAGCGTGAACTTTAACCACCCGATAAAGTTCTTTCCTCTCACCTCCATTGCCACTCGTCGTTTGATGAGTGGAATCGACACTTGTCCTTCAATACCACTTACGGTTTTGAAGCTACCTGAAACCCACTTTCACTGTTACAAAACTGTGTTCCTTCATTTAAAGTTCCTGATGCAATATTCCACTTGCTCCTCAGTGACATCATTTGGACCATTGATCTTCCAAATCCAACGATTGCTGAGCATTGTCACTTTACTCCTTCGCTCTTCCTTTTTACTTAGTTTTTACGCTAAGTCTTTAGTTCTTCTGTGGTTTTGCTCTTCTTCAAAGGTTTCGGCCTTTCTGTTGTTTTACTGCATGATTACTCCTGAGCTTGGCTTTAATCCCTATAATGGATTCAAAGACCCATTATCATCCTCTGAATTTCTCTTTTCTTGTGTAGTTCTTCAGAACTCCACCTTCTGCTTCCGTTGCTCAGCTACCTCTGAGCTTTACTCTTCTGCGAAATCTCACTTCATTGTTTCACCCCAGATCTTCCCTCTGTTCCTCAATTGGATTCAAGGATCCATTCATGATTCCTCTGACTCATTATGTTCCTCTGCATCCTTTAGGATTCTATCTGCAACCTTGTTACAGAGCCTACGAATTCACAGGTAATTCATTCATGATATATTGTTCAACACACTGACACAGTCAAGAATAAACATATATATATAAACAGTCAATTACATATCCTCTGAACTAATTGCTAAATCCTCTACCCACTTCTACTTCAATTAATTCCTAAAAGCTCTCTCTCGTTCCTTGAATCATGAAACAACCTAAAGAGTCCTAATTAACTTTAGACTCTTTTGTCATTATTTCCCACTCATGTCCTCCTTATTCAAGAGCATTTACAAGATATCTCACACATCTAATTAATTCACTTAAAAGCCTAATATTACATTAATTTATCACTTAGGACTCCAACTTCCTAAAAATACATGACCCCCTATGTCTACTTAATTAAAATGATTTTCTCTTGGGTTGAATGCTCCTTCATTATACTTATTTGACTTATTTTTATTTTTTCTAAAAAATTCTCGCTATGTGCACTTTAGCTTTAGGCACAGAGCACACTTTTGTGCTCTTTCTTTTCTGCAATAGTGTGTATACACACTCGTTCATTCTATCACGTGGGTGTGTACCTAGAATTTTTTTTAAAATTAACATTATCTTCATTAAGTTTAGAGATTTTGATTTTTCCTGTTTAGTTACACTTGTTTATCCCTTCATTGAGTCTTTGTGAGTCTGCCTAAGTGTTGTGAAAGGATTTTCTTATAATTTTCTTGTTTTCGCAAATTAGGGTAAAGTCTCATATGGTGAGTGGTCGATCTATCAAAAGAGAGATCATTTGTTATTGCTTTGTTATTTGTATATATTTACTCTTTCCATCAGATCAGGTCTTGATTTTATTTTTCAATTTTGTGAAAGATTGTTTTGTGAGTGAAAATAATTGATTTACAAGAATGAGTATTGTTTGTGAAAAGTTGTTCTTATGCTAGTTTTGAAACCGAAAGTCATTTTCCTTCCATTTCTGAAGTATTTATGAACTATACTTTTGACTGCAAGTGAATTCATAGAATTCAATTAAGAAAAAATCATTTTAGTGTTGATTAGTTTCTTCTTGGATTTTGAAAAATTTCAAGTGATTGTATGTCAAAGAGAATTTTTCTTGATTTTTTGTGTTATTGGGAAAAGTGAAATTTTGAAAGTTAATTTCAATATTTGGGTAATTCGAAATTGGTCATCTACATTTGGAAAAGGTGATATAGTGGGATTTAAGAGTTTTTACATTTTCGTTGAAAAATTGAAAGACTCTTTCCTTACTTTAGATAGAAATTCATTGAAACGAAAAATATTACAATTTCATTTTTCGATTGCATTAGGATTTGTGTCAAGTAATAACTCCATCAGTTTCATGTCCATGACCTTTGAGTAAATAAAAACTCTTAAAATAAATGCTAATAAAATCATCTAGAATTTTTTATTTTAGGTCTCTTTTCCACCTACATTAGATCAGGTTGTAGGGATTTTCAATAGGGAAGTGAGTTAACTTCCCAAAGTTGCAAACAAATGTTAGTATCTTTTGATAGGGAGAAAAATTCATTTACTACATTTTTTCTTTGGGAAGCTCCCCTTACAAAGGAGTTAAGCACGAGATAATATCAGACCCAGTGGAGTGATTGAACCAACTTAATTAGTTATTATACAAAAAGTTACATGTATTAAAAATGGTGTCGAAAGATACTTGGGAGTCACTTGGAAGTAAATTTGAGATTAGTCATGTTGAGCAACTTTTCAGGGGATTGAGCTTTTTTACTCTTCCATTGCGTGTACGTCTGATCTACAACTATCCCTCTAGGTTAAATTATTTTACGTGGTAACCTTAGAGACCATAATCTTAGAGATTTTACTCGAGGTGATCGCAGAGGGGAAGTATTTAGTGTACATGGAACAAACGTTGGCTAGAGTCACTTGGATCTTTTTGGAGGCTATTCTTCATTCATGATGACATAAATGAAGTTTACATGCACCAGATCATGTACACTAAGGAGGTTGTCTGCATCACTAGTTCCACCTGCTCCATCTAGAGAAACTTTTCACTTTCGTCTCTACGACGTTGGGTTTCATTACCAACTAGTGACTTCATTGTGAAAAGATTGTTGGCATGGTTTGAATCCTTATATTTTCTAGCGTATTTTAGTTGTTTATTTTTACTTTTTACATACCTTAGGATTGGATTGTGAATATTGTTTAGTTTATTGATAAAATTTCATCTTCGTTGATTCAACAAGGAATTAGGGTACAATGCAGGGTGAACCCACTGAATATACACCTAGTCAATTGGAAAAGATGGAAACTGAAAGGTCAAAATCAACAGGATCTAGAACCTCAAAAAAACCAGAAACATATATAGTTTTAAATAGAGGAGGAATGACCTATTATAGAGTTTTATGAACCCAACGTTTCAGACTACCAAGTGAGTCCATCATCACGAGATGTGACAATAGATATTCTAGAGATATTCATGATGTATCCAAGAGCTATATTTTAAGTTATATATATATATATATATATATATATATATATATATATATATATATATATATATATATATATATATATATATATATATATAATATATATATATATATATATATATATATATATATATATATAGGTTATGAAGGAGTTAATCTAAGAAATCGGGTCGACCAATCTCAACTAAGTTTGTTAATATTCAATTTTTTTTTAATTAATCATTTTAATTAATCAATTAGTTTGTTTAATTAATTAATTAATTAATTGTTTAATTCTATGTTTAGTTAACATATATAGTTTTACAATATGAGAAAATAGAAATTGAAGTCAATCCAACACAAGAAGTAGAATCAGTCTTAGTTCATTCTAGCCCAGAAAGTACTGAAGTTTTTCAAAGAGAAACTAATACTAGTGAAGTTTCAAACACTGAACTAACTGAACCAGAAGTAAAAGAATGTGAGTCTGATACTTCTCAACCTAAACCAACTTCAGATGTTATAAATCCTATTCCTACTCCACCTTCACCTCAAAGGAAGCTGATAATTATGACTGCATTACCTCCTTCTTTAATTAGCATTTAAGATATTACTAGGAACAAGGGGGAAGCATCACCTCGTACTCTAGTTACTACTGGTGAAACATTGATCCAAGAATTTTTCCAAGAGCTCATTTCAATCCTTTTCAGCTCGATCCTTGGTATTCTACCCCTTTTAACAGTATAGGTCCTAAATTTCCACCTCAGCGCATTCCTTTTTATTCACCAACAAGAACAATGTTAGAAATTCCTCTCAAGAGCCAACCTACTGATTCATCTTTGTTTACCATCTCCTCAAAATTATTATTGTATGGTGTTCTGTGAGTACCTCCTGGATACTAGCCAGTTACTGGGACATTTTCAGGAGCTTCTTCTTCTCCTTAACCTTCTACTTGGTCATCTGCTTTATCTACATTTACTATTGATAGCATGACATCCATGCCTGAAGCGCCTATGACATCAGACCAATATTTTCACATGGTGTTTGGTAACTTATGTAACCCTAAAGTAACCCCAAATGGTGTTTATTACCCACCTACAGGACAACCACCTTATCCTCCACCTGGAGGAGAACCTATTGTTAGATCTTATCCTACTGTTGGAGGTCCACCTTTTACTGAAACTTATAGTTAGATACCTCAACCCCATCTAGGTCAACTTGTCTTCATAAAGACATTAATTGGTACTCCTTATACTAGGTTGAACACTATTTGGAACCCTTATTTTTCTCAACATTTTGCTCCAATTGCTCCACAAGTGCTATTTTATCAACCTGTTCAGCCTACTTGATAATTTATTCCTCAAATACCTATTCCAATTATTGTTGTACTTGTCGAGTAGACTGTTCAAGGAATTCCTCAAACACTTGTTAAGCAATAAAATCAACAACTAATTCAACAACCTGGTCAAAGTGCACCTTAAACACCTATTCAAATATTTGTTTCATAGTCGGTTCCTAGTTGACCTCAGACACCTATCCCAGGAATATCACAAACGACTATTGAAGTTACCCCTCAAATACATGTTCAACAAGCTACACAGACAATCCCTCAGGCTTCTTCTTATCAAACTAATCCTACCATCCATTGTACACCACAGATTCCTATCAGACAACATGTTATAGGAACACTGCAAACACCTTTTCAAGGCCAAGCATTCCAAAGCCCACCTTTTTCAAGGTAATGTTTTTCAAAGTCCATTGTAGTGGCTCTCTCATCCTGATGATGAGCCAATGTAGTGGCTCGAAACGTCGATTACAACCTTTATAAATGCGATGGATCTGGAAACTATACTTCAACAAAAGGTTAATTTGATCAGGTTCCACCTTTTCAAGGATAATTTTTTCAAATTCCACCTTTTGAAGGTCAAGTTTTCCAAAACCAACCTTTTCAAGGTCTATTTATTGAAAGTAAACATGTTTAAAGTCAATTTGTTCAAGGTCAATATTTACAAGCTCAACCTACATAGGGGAAATATTACTTGGGTCAAATGGGTCAAAGTCAACCTTTCCAGATTCAACCATACCCTGGTCATACTTATCAAGGCCCTGTTCAATCTCATCCTCATATGATTCACCCTAGTTACCTTGGTCGAATCCAATTTCCAACTGCATAGGTTATTCCACGATATCCTAGGTATCCTCCTCTAGGGGTTTGACTTAACCTGTAAGGTTATAAAAATATGTAGCAAGACCCTAATTGGTAGTTACCATTTATTGCAAACCTTGATTTACCTGATCTATCCCAGGTGATGAACAGTCCTATTTATTATTATCCTTTTTTCCCAATGATTCCAACCAAGTTATCGAGTGACATATCCAAATTTAAAGGAAAATTAGGAGAATACCCATCCAATAACGTGATGAAATATGATCTTTGGCGTGCATCAAATTCCTTAATTGATGATTCTATTATACTTCACCTTTTCCAATGAACTTTAACGGTTCACCAGCCAAATGGTACATTGAGCTACGTCACACTTCTTTCCATAACTTTAACTCTCTAGAAACAACGTTTTTGACCCATTTCCATCTATCAATTCGATACGATAATGGTACAAAAATATTGACTTCATTAAAGTAATCAAAATCCACCCAAATTTTCGATCATATACATTAATGGAAACATAAGTGTCGGTTATTCAAAGTTTTTATTCCAAATCATATTTTAGCTGAATGGTTTACAAAGTCAGTACTTCCGCTTATTATCAAGGATTTTGCTAAGGGAGGTGTCGTGACGAAAGAGAAGGTAATTTCTCGTGCCTAGTTATTAGACTTAGTCTATACCCAATTCATCACCTTGTATGAGAAAATCCTGAATTTACCGCGCCCAACAATTTCAAATGATCAAACAATTTCAAATCCTATAGGATATAATACTGTTGATGGTATAATAGGTTTTGTTAGCCAATAGTCTAAGGGTAAAAATAAAAGTTATAAAAGTACTCAGACTTTGGCCATACAATATTCACCTACTGAAAACCTTTCTCCAGAAGTTATTTATGAAATTATTCTCATAGAATCATCTACTGGAAAGAGTCAACGATCCGGAGGTAAAATGAAGGGGAAAGATAAATCGAAAAAAAATTCTTTTCCGAAAGAAAAACCACTAAAAGTGAACTTACTGAAGATAATAGGAAACTTCATTATCCTGGCCTTATATGTAATGAATATTAATATATCAAGGAATTCCCACATCGAGCAAAGGTTACCAAATTCATTAAAGGTTCTCCAACTCCTAGATTTTTGAAGGATCCTGTTATGAAACCAGCTCAAGCAAAGATAGAAAAGATAGATCAACGCCTTAGAGTTCAGCCTCTTCGAGGGGGCAACCTCCTTTACATTACATAAATGAACAATTCTTGGATGATACAAATGAAAAGACCTCCTTTCTATATATAGGAGTCTAAGGGGTCATAACATAATCAGAGCCGACATAACAATAATAATGTAAGGGCACAATAATAACAATAGTAGGCTTTTATGGGGCACAATAGTAAAAATATGGGCACTACATGGGTACATCAATATCATAAGTGGGTTATACTAATAACAATAAGGGGTTGCACTAGTAGTATAGGGGCCTAACATGCCCCTCTCCTTGAAAAAGCGTTGTCCTCAATGCTTGAGTAGTTCTTGATGCTTCTGTATAAAATTCTTGTCCTCCCATGTGGAATCTTTAGCGGGTAAGTTCTTCCACTTGATGAGATACTTTGAAATTGATCTATTTTGTACTTGTCGGGTTCTTGTTTCTATGACTGCTCCAGGTTCTAATATGATTTTTCCTTCCTCTTCAATTTCTGGCAATATTGTTTGAATTGGGATCTTTTGCAACTTTGGAATAAGTGGCCATACTTCTTTGTCCTTCTTCCATTCATCCCTTGCTTCATTTATCCAATCTGGTTGGATAATATAAATAGCACAAAACAATGCTTCCACATCCTCATCCTTGAAGAGTCTTCCCATTCGGTAAGGTCGCCATTTTTTAAGTGCATGTAGTATTGCCAACATTTCCTTCTCATAAATAGCTTGCTTGAGATGTAGCAGTAAAAATACCCAATCACCTACATCAAAACATTTTTCACTACGATGTTGATCTACCTGTTGTTTCGTTTGATTTTGCACCGAAGTGGCGTTATCCTTTAAAAGTTGGAGAACTTGTTGTTGATGCTCGATGTGATCTTTCACTGCTTGAACATTTTTCTTCTTGATATGTCCTTCTATCTCTGGAGTTTGAGGAGTGGTAATTTCTTCCAATCCTTTACAAGATATGGTCGGATTCATTTCTTAATGCTCGATGTGATCTTTCACTTCTTGAACATTTTTCTTCTTAATATGTCCTTCTATCTTGATAGTTTGAGGAGTGGTAATTTTGAACAATGAATTACAAGATATGGTTGGATTCATTTCTTCTTTCCTGATGTGATCTTTCACTTCTTGCACCTTTTTCTTCTTGATATGTCCTTCTATCTTGAGAGTTTGAGGAGTGGTAATTTTTTCCAACGCTTTACAAGATATGGTCTGATTCATTTATTCTTTCTTTGGGGTGGGGTACTAGCATATATATTCTTCTTTTGATGTTTCTTGATCCTTTTCTTCCTCCTCTTCATATTTTATGTAAATTAATTTCTTCTCAGCACACTTATGACCTTTAGTTCATTTGCTATCACAATTGTAACAAAGCCCTTTTTCTTTTTTTTCTTCCAATTGTTGTGGTGTAACCCTTGTAGGTTGTGGAAGGCTAGGAGAAACAAAGCTTCCATCTTTATAGTTGTGAGGGGTACGCTTCCTGGTTTCCATAATTTTGCTTTCCACTATGTCACAAAGCTCTTTTACTCTTTCCAATTGTTGTGGTGTTTCTCTAAAGAAGGTGTTGCTCCTTGTATCCTCATAATGTGCTATCATTTCCTGCATGAAAATTGACCATGTAACAAGTTGTTTACGAGAACAAAGCCCTTCGTACCATAAAAATTGATCTGGTTCTAAATATGAAGATGAAATAAATACCTTTTGTAACAGTTGTACACCATGTAGATCAAAATATTGCTCCATCTGAAGTATCCAATTTATTGGATCCTTGCCATCAAACTTCCTCATCTTGCTTTTTCTTGATTTTAGGAGCTTAACCTTGAAACGACTGTAACTTTTTACCTTCAGATCTTTAAGTTCTAAAATTGCAACGTATATTAGCCCTCTGTGTCCTCTTTCCAACGCCACTAGTCTGATCCAAATTGGATTCTCTAAGAAAAAGTTATGCACAATCTCCCAAGATGACATGATTATAGACCTTTCCAGAAGAGAAAACTTGTATGAAGTGGCACGTGTCACTGTTTTGACCTTTGGATCTAACAAAGATATACAAAAAACTACAATCCGTCCTCTTTCTATACCTTCTGATGAAATTTCAATCTGATCCCCAGAGAGAAAGTTATGACGATTTTCCCCAGGTCACCTGTTTGGAATCTAATTTAGGAGTCTGCAAAAAAGACCAACTTCCTTAGATCATATCTCCCCAAATGTAGTGCAAAAAGCTCTAAAATTCGGATCCAAGATTCAGCGTGATTTCTTCTCAAATGGGTTTTTTTTGCGACTTCTGAAACGTCACAGAGAAAAAGTTATAGTGAAAATTCCACAATGACCTATTTGGAGCAACGAAACCCTAGAATCCAAAGCTCTGATACCAAATGTTATGAAACCAGCTCAAGCAAAGATAGAAAAGATAGATCAACGCCTTAGAATTCAGCCTCTTCGATGGGGAAACCTCCTTTACATTACATAAATGAACAATTCTTGGATGATAAAAATGAAAAGACCTCCTTTCTATATATAGGAGTCTAAGGGGTCATAACATAATCAGAGCCGACATAACAATAATAATGTAAGGGCACAATAATAACAATAGTGGGCTTTTATGGGGCACAATAGTAACAATATGGGCACTACATGGGTACATAAATATAATAAGTGGGTTATAATAATAACAATAAGGGGTTGCACTAGTAGAATAGGGGCCTAACAGATCCCTTTCCTTCTAAAGATAGAAAATGGTTTCACATAACACATATTCCTCTTCCATATCTCAAGATATCATGATGATATATTTGCAACAGGTTATGGTAGCTACAGGATCAAAATATTATGGATCTAAGGGTCATGTAGTCAATGGGAACAAGACTAGTTCATCTGGTAAACCTTCCAATTCAATTACTTCTTCTCCTTCTGAGCCATTACATATCGAGAAACCGAACCTTGACATGTTGATTCGACCACCTCCCAAAGGTGTTCTTCGAAAATTAGCTTTAACCTCACATGCTAGAGTTGCACAAAATTACAACATCGTTGAAGACCTAGCTATGTCTTTTTCAACAATGTCAGCTCTTGAGGTGCTAGAAACATGCCTAGAACAACAAAAGGTACTAATTATCTTTTACCTTGAGAGTCATATACTTAGAGTCCCACATCAACTAGCATTGCAGATTCCAGTTTTTGTCAAAACCAGACGAGCGTTTCACACAATTGTTGATGAAGGAGATTCTATGTGTATCATGTCAATTGTTAGTTAGAAAACTTTAGGTTCACCAAATATCAATCAATCACTCCCACTTTGAAAGCCTTTGATGGAAGAGGTTTTCACCTTATGGAATCTTAAATGATCTACCCATAGAGTTAGAGGGTGAAACGATCACCATCGAGGTTGAATTTGTTTATTCTTAGTTCGATTGCAACCTTTTTCTTGGATGAAGTTGGACCTACGTTGTTTCAAAAGTGGTCTCATAACTTTTTTGTATAATAAAATTTCCTCATCAAAGGGAAAATTGTGAAAGTAGACTAGTTGTCTTACTACACTTTTGACGCTAACTCTACGGGTAGCATACATTTCATCAGAAAAATGAATACTCTTTATGAGGATATTGGTGTTGTTTTTCTCAAAGACTCGTCACTGATGGTAAATTTTTCACTCCCTCCACCTAACTTTCCTTCTAATTTTTCTAAGGTTAACATGATTACATCACGCACTATGGAATCCTTTGATCCATGGATACTTCCTTCAAAGTCCGAATTGAACTCCTATGGCAACAACATTCCTTTGATCCCTCTTGAATTGACTTACCAAGTAGTTCAATTTTTTTCTAACCCATTATCTATTGAGATTGATCAAGTGAATGCGATCAATGGTGATTATTCTCGTTTACCTTGGTTAGATGAAATTTCACTTCCTGATCCTTTCAACAATACGTTTTCGACTTATGAAATTATTATGGAGTTCATGACTTTAGATGAAATGCCATGGGAAAATTATCATCATCACTGATCTTTTCTCGCTAACCCTCATAAAACCAAGAATGAGTTTTCAACTATGCTTTCGCCTGAGATTGTAGATAGCCCAGAATGGCCCATGTTAGTTTTTCAAGTTGAATTTGAAAGGAAATTGGAAACATATATACAATGATTTCCATTGAAATCTCAGTCAAAACAGGAATTATTGAAAATTTTCACATAGGTGCTTCATGCTCACTTGAAGAGATTCGAACATACAAATCCCTATTTCAAGAATTTTGTGACATTTTTTCCTGCTCATATGAGGAAATACCAAGAATTGACCGAATCATTATTGTGTGCGAGATTAATACTTACCAGGATGTATAACCTATCAGACAACAATTACATCTAGTGCATCCATGAAAGGTTGTTGCGATTAAAGTTGAGGTTGAGAAATTTCTCAAAGAAGGTTTCATTTACCTAATTCCCTTGACTGATTAGGTGTCCAATATTGTACCTGTTAACAATAAACATGGAACGATTAGAGTATGCATCAATTATATCGATATCAATAACTCTTATTCGAAGGACAACTAACTTACTCCCTATATCGATCACATCATTGACGATTGTGCCAGAAATGAAATGTTTTCGTTTATGGATGTATTTTCTGGCTACAACCAATTAAACATACTCCCAGCTGATCATCACAAGACCATGTTCATCTATCCATGGGGGCCTTTTTCTTATCGAAATATCCCATTCGAGTTGAATAATTTGGGTGAAAATTTCCTACGGGCTACATCTTACGCATTTCATGATATCAAGCATATTTTACAAGCTTATTTGGATGACTTTCTAGCTCATTTGTTGAGATGAGAAGAACATCCAACACATTTGAGAGTTATATTTATCAGATTTCATCACTACAATATATGCTTGAATCCTCACAAGTATGTTGATTATGTGAAGCTCGGTCGATTGCTAGGATTTTTTGTTTCAAAGGAAGGCATTTGTGTCAATCCGCTCAATGTTGAGGCTACTCCTAATTTTCCTCCTCCTTTCAATCTCCTCCAACTCTAAAGTTTGTAAAATTTCTATGTCGATTCATCCATAAGTACATTAATTTAACTAAAGGTTTTACTTGCCTGCTGAAAAAGGGCATCTCATTTACTTGGAATGAAGTGGCTCAGAAGGCCTTTGATGCACTTAAATATGCTTCGATCCATACACCACTGTTAAATCCTCTTCATTATCATGGAGACTAATTTTTATAATTATGTTATAGCACCATTTACCACTCTTGGTAGATATGATGCTCTGATTATGGCCTAGGGAAACCATTCCTTTCTAGACTTGTTAAAAAATCTAAAAAACAATGTTTTATTTATTATACACTACTTTTCCCTGTGATAACAGCATGTACACATGTGTTAGAATATACCAAACCTACGTACATGTGTTAAAACAATTAAAAATAATAAATTTTCTTAATTTCGGGCAAAGTTTAGGGGTTTTACATGTTACTAACCTCCTATAGTCTGTGGGCCAACTCTTTCTCAACTCAAAAAAACTAATTTGGAGAAGTATAAATAAACCTCCATGGGAATACATTAAAGAAGAAGAGATGAGATATTGATATTATAGTTGATTGATCCCTGATCGAGTCTGTCGAAATCCATGTGCCTCCTACACTCCCCAAGCTTTAGGAAACTCTTGTTTCCTATTTTGAGATATCCTTGATCCCTCTTGTGATATCCTTGCATATGTTGATGGAGGAAGAGTGTTGAGGCCAGGACAGGATGGATCCGGATGACAGTTCTGCTTGGAGATGGAGGGAGACTCACGTTGTAGTTTTCCATCTTTCTTGTAGCTTACATCAATAAAGAAATGTTGTTCTGTTCCTGATGTTTATCGTGTTTATGCATTGATACATGTTGTGATTTATTTTTAAATCTTATATTAATGCGTAATTGTTCATTTTCTTATATGATCTAACATATATATCATGAATATGCTTTATGTTACTATTGTTGTATATTCTTTGTTTAGATAATTTACAAGTTTCAAAGGAATTGGATGAAGTAGTGTTTGAACCCTGCACGATCTACCGAAATGTAGGACCTCTGGGTAAGGTCACCTCTTCCTAGTTCAGTAGTATAAGCATTTAGATTGTTCGTCTGAGCATTTCTTGTTGTTGTTTGCCTTCCTCTCTATTGGGGTTTTCAACCCAAGACCCTAGGGTGTTCCCACCTACAACAACTTAGTTGCATCTGATGTCACTATTAGCATGGTTTTAGTTCAGGAGGATGAATTGAACGAAGATCATGTGATATATTACATGAGTAGAAATTTGACCGAAACTAAAGAAAAATATGCACATGTGGAGAAATTGGCCTTGGGAGTCATTCAAGTTGTCATCACTACATTCTATTGCAAAAAACTAGTGTGATTTCCAATTGCAACCCCATGGTTTACATTCTTACACGACAATTTATAGGGGGAAATTATTCCAAATGGATAGTAATCTTGCAAGAATTTGATTTGGAATTTATAAAATTTAAATCTAAGAAATCACTAGTGTTTACTGAATTATTATGTGGCTTTCCCCATACTAGGATGAAAATTGTGGCAAAGGATTCTCTTCTAGACAAATCTCTCTTTCTTATTAGTACTCTAGACCCCTGGTATGGATATATCATCATTTATCTGCAGGCCTAAACATTTTGGCTAGAACTGGGTCAAACTAATCTTCGTTATATTCGGTATCAATCCCAACAATACAACATTGTTGATGATACACTTTATCTTTGTGGTGCCAATTCCATATTCAGATGATGTTTAACTCACGAGTCTAAAAAGGAATCAAATGGATGCCATTCTAGAGCCTGTGGCAGTCATATGTTAGGGTTTTCCATAGCTCAAAAGATCCCACACGGGGAGTATTTCTAGCCTTCTATGTTCTAGTAATGTATAACTACAGTCAAGAAATGCCATAATTGTTAGATCTATGATCGCAAAATGCATGCACACCTAGATCCTCTTCACCCAATCATTGTTGTCGTTCTTTTTGCTAAATGGGGCATAGATTTACTTGAATGTAACCCTCACTCAGTTGGGGGGCATGGTTACATTATCCTTGTTTTTATGAAATGGGCTGGGGTGATGCCTGCATCTAAGGATGATGGCGAAAAGACATCCATTTTCATATTCAATCATGTGATTTCTTGGTTTGGAGTTCCACAAGCCATCATCACGGACCATGGTAGTCATTTTTGAAACTATGATCACCGATCTTACTATGAAGCTAGGCATGCGTCATGACAGTTATGCTCCTTTTTACTCACAGGAAAATGGCAAAGTAGAAGTCATTAATAATTTTTTAACCACTATGATTAAATGAATTATAAGGATTAATAAGTGAGATTGGCATCTAATGCTTTTTCCAACCTTGTGGGCATACCATACCATAGAAAACAATTTGACTGGTTTTACTCCCTTCCAACTCGTTTACGGTGTGGAAGCAATTTTACCTATTGAATGTGAAATAGTTTATTTGAAAATGACAATTGAATTACTACCAACCACTTCTTCTGAGGAGGAATGTTTCCTGTACTTAGCATGAATCAATGAGCCTCATCGTGATGCTACATTACCTAGAAATCCGCAAAAGAAATGTGTTAAGGCCAAAGAAAATTTTAGGGGATAATATTCGCAAGTGGGCTAATTTTCCATGTTTGTTCCAAAAAATAGATTAGCTAATTTCCTTTTTTTCTATAACTTGTTAACCTAAATTTTAGAGTATAAAATTACTTTATCTTAAAAATTGCCAAAATTATATATAGACTGTTAGAGCCAAGATTTCCCTCACGCTGAAAAGGAAAGGTTCTAGGTCCACATCAAACCATGCTCAGCCTCGTAGATAGCCCTATGAGGATAGGAGAAGGCTCTCTTTGGGTCAATCTCAGCGAAAAGTATTACAATGAGGCTTGAGATGACTTGAAATGGGAAACTGATTTTAGGCTAGTAAATAGATATGAAAGAGGTAGTTTAATAAATGACTGAGTTTTCAAGGTTGTATGGGACAAAGAACAACATGAGCTTGAGAAATTAAATCAAAGACACAGATTGTTTCATGAGGCAAGATAGGTAGGAAGTTTAGCAATCAAATTTGAATAATATGGAGTGGAAAGACAGTTGAGAGGCTAAAAAGGGCATATGTGATGAATCCTTTTCAGACAGAAGAAGCCACACAGAACATGAACACTTTCCCAAGGCAGAGCAGTAAATTGAATTAAGCCTTTCTTACATAAAAGAATTCAGCTGGAAATGATTATGAATGAATTGTCAAACATCACAAGACACATATGAAATAGTAAGAAAACACTTATGCCAAACTCACATCACATGAATCTCATAAATTATAGCTGCATCTTTTCATTAATCCTCTGCCAAAACTGTACAATGAAAACGCTGAAGTTTTCCTCCACCTTCTCCCAGAAAATCCAAGCCCTTACAAATGTTTTTTCATACAATAAATAAAACTATCTGTGGGAAAATAGATCGACGAAAAATGAGGGATTATTTAATGATTATTAAGAAACAAAAGATGAAGAGCCAGCCATCCATTCTATAAAGGGGCAGTGTTACATGTGAAATCTGTTGATAACCAATGAAGAGGCGGAAACTGTAGCTGTATATCCTTTCTGAATCATAACTGAAGTCAGAAATAGACCATCTGTTCCTATTTCTTTGCCACGGTAGATGTCTTTGTGGCATTCGGTCTTTGACTTTTCACCTTCCCCGTTTGAATTAAAACCAATTTTTTATAATCAACATCCAGATGTCTAGTTTTACAGGCATATCTCCCAACGTGTCCTGAGAGCATTCCATAGCCGCTGTATGCTCTATATTATTTCCATTCTCTCTGCTGTGGTAGATATTTTCGCTTTAATTTTGGCTTTCCCCTTAATTGATGTTTTGTTTATTTGTTTATTAAAACACTCCATTGCAGATTCTCAGCCTTGATACCTGGTGAATTGTTACAATTGCAATGAAATCTCTGGATCTGGTGCTTGGTTTGAGATCAGGCTTATAGATGCTTCATTTTAATTGGCTTCTGAAATGATTCCATAGAGAGTTTTGGGTGCCATCGTATGGTAGTGACATAAGCGCGTTGATTCCTCCACAGCAGCTATGGCCTATCACCAGTATATTCTTCACCTTGAGATGCAAAACAACATACTCCACAGCAGAACCCACTCCTGGAAAACTAGTTTTCTCATAGGGAGGAACCATGTTTGTGACATTACACATGACGAATCCTCCCCGAGATTGAATTTAAGAACATAGGTCGGGCATACTCGCAAGTCCGCGTAGACAACCACCATGAACTTGGGAGATCGGCCCTTAGACAATTTGGAGACCAATTCTTTCTCCTTATCGTAAACCTCGGATTTGAAGTTTTTTGAATCCATTTTTGACCTTCTAGATTGGATCAACTATAGTCTGCTCTTCTGCAACTGCCTGATTGATGATTGCCCCAATTCTCTTGATAGGTGCACAGATTCGATTCGGGACTTGCCTTATCTATACTGTATTTAAGCTTCGTGATATATCAGACTATTGACGAATTTCCGAATCATAGAATCCAATACGTCTGAACCTTGCTACTATGGTTGCATCCAGAGTGTGATCTAGAAAATCTGTGCGGTCTCTAGGCAATTTGGACGAGTCTGGACCCTTTTTCAGGCCTCTAGTTGTATGCGCTATGGGGGAGGCCAGATGCACCGCGCCTCCTTGGTGCACCGTTCCCGTGTTAAAATGCATTGCGCGCCAGTGCACTGCGACACCCAGCCCATGCGCCATGCACACACTAAGCACAGTCATAGCTTGAAAATTCACTAGTTTGCCCTCTCGCCTACTAAACTCCAATTTCAATCGACCTCTTGAGTGCAAATGACATGAATAAATATAGAAATATATATATCAAGCCATAGCTTTGATTTCTTCACGTGAGAATTGGCATTTTTTCACTTTGATTTTTGGCTGAAACGATGGATTTTTGGTTGATTCTTGCAGGAGATGGTGGCATGTCTTCGGCAAAGGATGACCCGAGGCTGTAGTTGAAGTAATTCATGATGGAGGACCTTTAAAAAGACATACTCATTACAAACAATTAATTTGACAATTTCCTCTTCAAAACAGAGTTTTGAAGAGGAATCATCCCTGAGCATTATTAATGATGAAAATCTGAACCTCCCTCTGGCCTGCTAGCTTTATTAGACATTTTGAGGACTAAATCAACTAAACCCTAGACCTAAAAAGCTCTAAAAAAATCTTTGCTAACCAAAAGACCATGCATGACTATGAATGACTGAAACACTGACTTCGATGAATTTTGATGAACTTTAATGATTAGACACAAGCCATCAGATATAAAGTAATGACTGACGAGACCCTTCCATCAGATTATGGCATGCCACTAGCAGAATGCAACTGAGTGAATCAAGTGAGACACCTAAAAGTGAAATGAAAAAAGAGAAATGATCTCTGACGGAGGGATGTAAAGACCGACTCTAACATTGGCTCCAATGGGGATGGTAGCTCATTGGAGATGCAAAGAATGGTAGATCTCTGGGAGAGCTAGACAATGCCTTCATCCATTGGGCTATGGAGTCATTATTTTGACAAACAACACAAGACTTGTCTCATTTATTGACTGAAACCTAACTCAAACTAACTCGATGCAAACTAAAATGACTAAAAAAACACTTGACTCTGACAAACTAACTCAAAATACTAATACTTGAACTTAAAACTTAAAGCTTGGTGGTAATACATGACCACCTGTGTTTCTTACAAGACAATATATGATCAAACTATATTGAAATGCCAATGTAACCAATCAAGTAGATTCCTTCTTGATTGATTCTCCTGATCAGATCTTCTGGTCAACAGTAGATACTTGTAACTGGGCATCCAAAAATATAGTCAACCATAATCTCCTTCATCACTGAATACTGCAATAATCACCTTCATTGTTGACTGCAATAGATCTGCCATTGGATCCTGAAAACATGAAGTCTCTCCTCCTGCTGAAAGAGCAAGGTGTCTTTCTCCTTTGATTATGATCTTCCTTCATAATGTACTTTAGTAAAAGTGTGTTCCTAGTCCTCAAAAAATTCTGAACAAGTAGATGAGCAGATTTCCTCTTCAAAGAAGATTTCAAAACATGAGAAATAGGAAGAAGAATCTGAAATGGAATCTTGAATGGTCTGATATTTTGTAGCTTGAATATATGGTAGCTCATCCTCATATGATATGACAGCCAGATTCTCATTACATTCATCAATCATGAGAAAACAAATTTCAGATGTTTTGTGAAACCCAACACTATCACTTCTATCATCTACCAATGATTCATCCAAGGAAACTTTTTCACTTACTTCAACAATGATCTCATCTTGTTGTTCACTTGACTTGACTGGATTACCTCTTTATGAAGGCTTTGTTCTGATGACATGAAAATAGTTGGATGCATAGCTCTGACTTCTTCATTCCATATGTTTTCAGCAGTAGGGTTCTCCTTCATGGGATTCAACACAAGGTAGTCTACATCCTCACGTTCTAAATCTAGATCTGAAATAGCCGACTTGACTTTATCACATTCTGAAATTGAAACTTGACTTCCCTGCATGCTGCTTTCTTTTATGGACAGATCTGAAATGACACTCTCTCTTTCCTCACTTTCAGCCATATGGAACTCTTCAACCTAGTGATCTATAAAGCTATTTACAGGACTGTCATCCTTTTCAGAGGAGGAAGAAGTTCCAGCATCACCTTCTTGACCATGTGCACACTGTAGATCTGCATTAACTGGAGCTGTAACATGCCCGTTCAAGAGTTGATCTATCTCATCTTCAGACAGAGGAGATAATACTTTTGTTTTCTTTTGCTCAAACAGTGATTGTCTTCATTAATTTCAAGTGAAGGAGTGTACAAATTTTCCTCATACTACTGATACTTTTCCTGTAATTCCTGTCGACTGTCAAGATGAAAAATTATTTCATCTTCCACCGTACTAAAATCTTGATCCTGCTGCAAATTTTCCTGATCATCTTGATAAGTATCACTCTCTTTATGCTACTGAAATGGATTTTCGTACAGGGCTTCCATGATCTCATCATCCATGAAATTATCATCTTCATAACCTTCCTCAACATTTTCAATAAAACTATGAACATGACTACAACAGTCCTGAACTAAAGCCAAGGATGGATATGATTCTTTATACCTTTCAAAGAACATGGCATGAAAATATTTTAAACAATACATAGAAGTAGGTGGCAAACTTTCATACCAAGATCAGGCTTCATCTTCCAGAGTAGCCATAAACATTTTCATCAAACAGTCTTTAGGAAAATTGATCTTTAATTTATGCACATGAATGTGAAATTTCACCAGATGAAGAGCAACGTCATTACCTTCCACATTTTTGAACATAGGAAAGTTATTTGACCAATCTACCTTGGGCATTTTATTTGGAAAACCTGGGATGTGATCTCGGCTCATGGGAGCATATCTTCTTGCAACCTGATCGACCTTGAAAACCTTAAAGCTACTAATCTTCCTGAAGTGGAGTCAACATGAAGCATTGATCTCTGGCTTTTTAAGTGAACGAATTCACCAGGTGAATTATTTCAGCCTTCTTATGTCGGATCGTTGTCCACCATCAACAATCAGATTTGAGCTTGATACATGTACTGGGGCAATTAACAAGTTATATGTCACATTTACGAGCTAGACCGGAGATTGATTGAAGCAGCATTTATCTACTTCCGCTAATGCAAAGCAAAAGTGTTTCTAAGGCTACCTGGAATAACTTCAGGCTCCGTCTGTAGCTATAAAACAAATGACATCAACAAGCAAACCATTTTCTTCCCCAGTATGGTCGCCACTATGTTACAGCCTAGATTTTCCTCAGGCTGAAAAGGCAAGGTTCTAGGTCCACATCAAACCACGCTTAGCCTCGTAGCTAGCCCTACGAGGACAAGAGAGGGCTCTCTCCGGGTCAATCTCAGCGAAAAGTATTTCAATGAGGCTTGAGATGACTTGAAATGGGAAACTGATTTTAGGCTAGTAAATAGATATGAAAGAGGTAGTTTAATAAATGACTGAGTTTTCAGGGTTGTATGGGACAAAGAACAACATGAGCTTGAGAAATTAAATCAAAGACACAGATTGTTTCATGAGGCAAGATAGGCAGGAAGTTTAGCAATCAAATTTTAATAATATGGAGTGGAAAGATAGTTGAGAGGCTGAAAAGGGCATATGTGATGAATCCTTTTCAGATAGAAGAAGCCACACAGAACATGAATGCTTTCCCAAGGCAGAGCAGTAAACTGAATTCTACCTTTCTTACTTAAAAGCATTCAGCTGGAAATGATTATGAATGAAATGTAAAACATCACAAGACACATATGAAATAGTAAGAAAACACTTATGCCAAACTCACACCACATGAATCTCATAAATCAGAGCTGCATCTTTTCATTAATCCTCTGCCAAAACTGTACAATGAAAACACTGAATTTTTTCTCCACACTTCTCCCAGAAATTCCAACCCCTTACAAATGATTTTTCATACAATAAATAAAACTATCTGTGGGAAAACAGATCGACACAAAATGAGGGATTATTTAATCATTATTAACAAACAAAAGATGAAGAGCCAGCCATCTGTTCTGAAAAGGGGCAACGTTACATGTGAAATCTGTTGATAACCAATGAAGAGGCAGAAACTGTAGCTGTATATCCCTTCTGAATCGTAACTGAAGTCAGAAATAGACCATCTGTTCCTATTTCTTTGCCACGGTAGATGTCTTTGTGGCATTAGGTCTTTGACTTTTAACCTTCCCTTTTTGAATTAAAACCAAATTTTTATAATCAGCATCCAGATGTCTAGTTTTACAGGCATATCTCCCAACGTGTCCTGAGATCATTCCATAACCGCTGTATGCTCTATATTATTTCCATTCTCTCTACTGTGGTAGATATTTTCGCTTTAATTTTGGCTTTCCCCTTAATTTTTTTTTTGTTTATTTGTTTATTAAAACACTCCATTGCAGATTCTCAGCCTTGATACCTGGTGAATTGTTACAATTGCAATGAAATATCCGAATCTAGTGCTTCGTTTGAGATCAGGCTTATAAATGCTTCATTTTAATTGGCTTCTGAAATGATTTCATAGAGAGTTTTGGGTGCCATCATATGGTAGTGACATAAGCGTGTTGATTCCTCCACAATAGCTATGGCCTATCACCAGTATATTCTTCACCTTGAGATGCAAAATAGCATACTCCACAGCAGAACCCACTCATGGAAAACCACTCTTCTCATAGGGAGGAACCATGTTTGCGACGTTGCACACGACGAATGCTCCCCCAGATTGAATTTGAGAACATAGGTCGGGCATACTCGCGAGTCCACGTAGACAACCACCATGAACTTGGGAGATCGGCCCTTGGGCAATTTGGAGACCAATTCTTTCTCCTTATCATAAACCTCGGTTTTGAAGTTTTTTGAATCCATTTTTGACCTTCTGGATTGGATCAACTATAGTCTGCTCTTCTGCAACTGCCTGATTGATGATTGCCCCAATTCTCTTGATAGGCGCACAGATTCGATTCGGGACTTGCCTTATCTGAAATGTACTGAAGCTTCGTGATATATCAGATTGTTGACAAATTTCCGAACCGTAGAATCCAATACGTCCAAACCTTGCTACTATGCTTGCATCCATAGTGTGATCTGGCAAATCTGTGCGGTCTCTGGGCGATTTGGACGAGTTTGGACCCTTTTTCAGGCCTCTGGCTGTATGCGCCATGCGGGAGGCCCAATGTGCCGCGCCTCCTGGGTGCGTCGCGCCCGTGTTAAAATGCACTGCGCGGTCGTGCCCAGTGCGCCACGCCTCCCCAGTGCACCGCGACACCCAGCCTATGCACCGCACACACACTAAGCACAGTCATAGCTTGAAAATTCACAAGTTTTCCCTCTCTCCTACTAAACTCCAATTTCAATCGACCTCTTGAGTGCAAATGACATGAATAAATATAGAAATATGTATATCAAGCCATAGCTTTGATTTCTTCACGTCAGAATTTGCATTTCTTCACTTTGATTTTTGGCTAAAACAATGGCTTTTTTGTTGATTCTTGTAGGAGATGGTGGCATGTCTTCAGCAAAGGATGAATCGAGGCTCAGTTGAAGTAATTCATGACGGAGGACCTTTAAAAAGACATACTCATTACAAACAATTAATTTGACAATTCCTCTTCGAAACGGAGTTTTGATGAGGAATCATCCCTGAGCATTATCAATGATGAAAATTTGAACCTCCCTCTAGCCTGCCGGCTTTATTGGACATTTTGAGGACTAAATCAACTAAACCGTAGACCTAAAAAACTCTAAAAAACTCTTTGCTAACCAAAATACCATGCATGACTATGAATGACTAAAACACCGAGTTCGATGAATTTTAATGAACTTTAATGATTAGACACAAGCCAACAGATACAAAGTAATGACTGACAAGACCCTTCCGTTAGATTATGGCATGCCCCTAGCATAATGCAACAGAGTGAATCGAGCGAGATACCTAAAAATGAAATGAAAAAAGAGAAATTATCTCTGACGGAGGGATGTAAAGACTGACTCTAACAGAGACTATATAAAATCATTACAAATTTGAAAATTTTTATAAAATTATGCCAATTTTTTTACAACTTGCATATTAAGGTCTAGTAAAAATCCCCAAGGTTTCTAAAATTTAAAATAAATTTTCATCCTTAAAATTTTCCTAAGTTAAGGCACAATATAATAAAAATATAAAACCTCATTCATAAAAGCATGATAAGTTAGGCGCTAGTAAATTCGAGCCCATGTGGGATGACCCTTATGTTGTAAAACATGCTTTGGCAAATGGGACCTATGAGCTAGTTGATTATGACAAAATTCCTTTCAGAAACCCTAGAAATGGTATTTACCTAAAGAAAGCCTATGCTTAGATTGATGAGTGAAGAATTTGTATATTGTTTTACCATATTCTATGCGTGGCAATTTTTAGCATCTTTTTACAATTTTCCTCTACTTTGCTTGCTTATTTTGTGTTACACTTGATTATAAGGTGTCAATGCTCCCTCAAACTTACATTGGCTTTGCTAATTGCGTTATTCGTAGTACTCATAATCTATCTACCACAGCCTAGGTCATTTATTTGCCGAAAGATGAGTTAGTTTCTATTCACACGATATGCCTTGGTCGAACAAGGAATACAATTGCAAATTATAACATAGTGATTGAGCTATTATATGATGCAATTTCATTTGGAATTCGGTGATTGATCATTAGGATAGATTCTTGAGTCATAGTATTACATTTGAGTAGTGTTTATTCAGTTAAAAGTGCTTCAATGTTAGGAATGTTTTTTTGGGTTCATCTCTTGGAAAGAGAGTTTTATTATACTGAGTGTCAACGCATTCTGAGAAGTTTAACACATTAACTAATGCATTGGAAAATTATGTGTTAATTGGGAATTTGTAAAACATATGTAAGAAATCAAAAGCAATATTCATTCATATATTGTGCAAGAGAGACTGAAATAGAAGTAGTAGATTTCCTTAGTTAAATTCCTGTAAAAGTGTGGTTTTTACAAAAAAATCATCCAAATACATGAGGCCCAATGGGCTTTATTTTCTGAACATATCAATACATCATGAAAAGGAAAAATATAGCCCTAAGACTAGCAGCTACCCATGATGATCATGGTAGTAGATAACAGCACGATTTACTCATCATAGCAAGCAACTAATAGGTCTAGAAACCCCCATAATGTGCCTATGATAGCAGAGAGGAAGGTCATCAATCCCAACATCAAGGATGTCCAGTGTCAACCTCTCAAGGTTGTGCTCCAACTCAATCAATGCCTCTTCTATGTCAAGGTTCTGCAATCCGGGAGCTACTGGCTACTCACCATGTTTTTCATATCTATGTAACCTCGCGAGTCTCATTAGACCCACATGTGCATGATCATTTTGGACAATTAGTTTTAGATGGCAAAAAATAACAAAGAAATCAGAAATTGGAAAATAAGAAAAGTGTGAAGTTTTTACCTATATCGCTCCACTACATCCTAGCTGGCAGTGGAATATATAGATCACATGTGTAATCTATGCTTGTGTATGGGAAATCTTCAATCAAAATGATTTGATTTTCCAACCACCCAAAGAAATCAGGAGTATACTAGATCATTGGCCCTTTGACAACTATGTGGCGTGCCATCAGTGTGACACACTTCAGCATGCAAGGGTCTCGAGGTACCCCTCTCTCTATAGTTACCAGTGGATCGAGAAGTGGGATTTGATCTAGAGAAAAAGAACTAACAAAGGCACCATACCCAAACTTCTTAAGTCTATCAATTTTAACTCTAGTTAGTTTCCCTTCCAGATTGGAAACTACTACCTCACACCAGCTAAATATTGTAGGTTGTAAGCACTCTATGATGGTTTGCATCTGAGCCTTTGTAAGAAATTGAAGAGATGCACTTCCACATAGTGGTGCAGCAGTCAACCCAATAGCTCTCAAAGGAAGCCTCTCTATGGTCTTGATGTCAATTCTCGCACCTTTGGGAGGAACTCTTCAGAAGAAACGTTGCACTAGATAGGTGGCATTTGTTTTGCCACCTCACCTATGTCCACACAGAGAAATTTCCACTCCATGAAGTGGCAGCCCTGATAAGAAATAAATGTAATCACCATCGATAGTGAGCCTATGGTCTCCAATTATGAAACATTCTTCTTATACATTCCACTTGCTCACTATCCACTGCAGAAATTCTAGTTAGGCCACAGTTTGTCAATGCATGTATGGTATCTAGATGGTTCAAAGAATCTATATGTTGTTCTTCATGTTCACACTCTCTCCACTCCATTTTTGTGGCTCAAAACCCTACAAACAAACATGGAGGATCATTAGGAATAATTGTGGTAAAATTTTGCAAGAAATTTATACGTTTTCTATTAATTTTATTTATGCCCTTGACATTGTGCACAACCACATAAGCTAAACAGTGCGGATCTGCATATTTCTAGGCCTAGAAAATGTGCACATCCCTTTTTTTAATGTAAAAAACTGAATCGATGTGTGCAAACCCAATAAGGGTGAACTGCGCATATCGAGGGTGATTTTCTATTTGAAAACCTTCCCGATAACTAAAAAAATATGTGGTCAAAATGCAAAAATAAAAACCATGAAAATTAATATATCAGGGAGATGATTTACCTCGAGAAGACGGCTTGCAATTTCACCCAACGGTTTGCCCTAAATCTACCTCTAAAGTTCTTGGTGAAAAATGCACTCTATCACTCTCAAATTGTAAATAAACACAAATGGTAAAACGTTTTTACTTTTTTTGGGTTTTATAAGTTTTTAGGCCTATTAAAATATAACTTTTTTCCAAATAGCCTTTAAAATCCAATTTTATAATGTTTTTTATTATATTTTTGAGCAGTGGCAATACTTTTGAGTTTAAGTGTGTAGATCATAGGTTATTTACAAAAATGAATCATCTTGGAATTGAGTATAGTTTTATCACTTTTTCAAACTTGTTAAAGCTTACAAAAAAGTGAAACAAGGAGTTCCCTTTGCACCCTTTTAAGGCTCACTAAACATGAAAAGATACTTTACTATTCAAACTCATAAAAGTAAATGAACAATCATCTATTCAATATAAGTTTACCCCTTTTATAGACTAAACTAGACTAATTACAAAAAAGGTATATGTTGACTAATCATGGTCAATAGAGTTCTCTCTTGATTTTAGTTTACTCTTTCTTTGGGCTTGAGGGACTCAATTTATGAAAAATGACATAGTAGAATTTACTTATTTTTTTTCTTGACTCCCTAAAATGGAAAAACACCAAGCTTTACTTTCTTAGGGCTCGTTAAAATTTTACGTTGACAAAATTGAACGAGTTTTATTTTTGTGTCTTTTCAAACTTTTTAAACATGAAAACCAGATCGAGTTATCCCTTCACTGGACTCGTAAAACTTAAATAGTGCAAGGCTCATTAATCATGACAAGACTAAACCACTCCTTCCTAGCGTTCGTTAAAAATACTTCAATGGACCCATCCGAAGGATGAGCTTACACGACAAGCATATGTTATCCTCCACAAGCTTGTAAAAAATAAAGAGGTACTTGCTAGTAATGGTGGGGGTAAAGTGGGAAGTAACCATTTTTTTCGTGTTATAAAAGGTAGTATGTCACTCTTGAACATAAGACTCTGACTCTTTTGTGTCGAGGTTGGAAAATCCATTTTCTCTTAGCTTACCATACCTCATCGAAAGACTTTAGTTGGTTAGGGTATTATTTTTTAGTCATATGCTACCAAGTCAGAATTTCATGTCTCTGATATGTTCAAGAGAAGTATAACCTCATCCAAATTACTTTTCCGTTCATAGCCTTTAGTCATGTCGACCATTCATGATCAATCCTATATTACTCCAAACTATTGTTTTTCAAAACATGACATGAGTTTCATGTTGTAGGCCCTCCTACGATGGGTCACTTCCTACTGACTTTAGCTCACTATCTAGGGAGTTGATCTAGAAACCTTTAGTACCTTGGAGCCTACATGCTTTAATGGTAGGTTTCTATTAGGCCCCTATACTACTAGTGTAATCCCTTATTGTTATTAGTACAACCCACTTATTATATTGGTGTACCCATGTATTGCCAATATTGTAACTATTGTGCCCTATAGAAGCCCACTATTGTTATTATTGTGCCCTTACATTATTATTTTTATGTTGGCTCTGATTATGTTATGACCCCTTAGACTCCTATATATAGAAAGGAGGTCTTTTCATTTGTATCATCCAAGAATTCTTCATTTGTGTAACGTAAGGGAGGTTGCCCCCTCGAAGAGGCTGAATTCTAGGGCGTCGATCTCTCTTTCTTGTCTTTTTGTGAGCTGGTTTCATAACAATTGGTATTAGAGCTTTGGATTCTAGGGTTTCGCTGCTCCAAACAGGTCATCATGGCATTTTCGCTATAACCTTTTTTCTGTGATGTTTCAGAAGCTAAAAAAAAAACCCATTTGAGAAGACATCGCGCTGAATCGTGGGTCCAGATTTCAGAGTTTTTCGCACTACATTTGTGGAGATATGATCTGAGGAAGGTGGTCTTTTTGCAGACTCCTGAATTACATTCCAAACCGGTGACCTGGGGAAAATCATCATAAATTTCTCTCTGAGCATCGGATTGAAATTTTGTAAGAAGGTAAGAAAATAGGACGAACTATAGTTTCTTGTATATATTTTTTGGAGCCAAAGGTCAAAATAGTGACACGTGGCGCTTCATAGAATTTCGCTCTGCTGGAAAGGTCTATAATTAGGTCATCTTGGGAGATTGTGCATAACTCTTTCTTGGAGAATCCAATTTGGATCAGATTGGTGGCATTGGAAAGAGGACACAAAGGGCTACTACAGGTCGCAATTTCAAAACTTAAAGATCCGAAAGTACATAGTTACAGTCATTTCAAGATTGAGCTCCTAAAATCAAGAAAAAGCAGGATGAGGAAGTTTGATGGGAAGGATCCGGTAAATTGGATACTCATCGATGGAGCAATATTTTGATCTACATGGTGTACCACTGTTACAAAAGGTATGTATTGCATCTTCATACTTAGAATCAGATCAATTTTTATGGTATTAAGGGCTTTGTTCTCGTAAAAAACTTGTTACGTGGTCAATTTTCACAGAGGAAATGATAACACATTATGAGGATACAGAGAACAACACCTTCTTTAGAGCAACACCACAACAATTGGAAAGAGTAAAAGGGTTTTGTGACATAGTGGAAAGCAAAATTATGGAAACCAGGAAGCATACCCCTCACAACTATAAAGGTGGAAGTGTTGTTTCTCCTAGCCTTCCACAACCCACAAGGGTTACACCACAACAATTGGAAGAAAAAAGAGAAAAAGGGCTTTGTTACAATTGTGATAGCAAATGCACTAAAGGTCATAATTGTGCTAAGCAGAAATTATTTTACATAGAATATGAAGAGGAGGAAGAAAAGGATCAAGAAACATTAAAAGAAGAAGATATACGCCAAGACCCCACCCCAGAGAAAGAAGAAATGAATCAAATGATATCTTGTAAAGCATTGGCAAGAATTACCACTCCTCAAACTCTCAAGATAGAAGGACACATCAAGAAGAAAAAGGTGCAAGAAGTGAAAGATCACATCGAGAAAGAAGAAATGAATCCAACCATATCTTGTAATTCATTGGTCGAAATTACCACTCCTCAAACTATCAATATAGAAGGACATATCAAGGAGAAAAATGTTCAAGAAGTGAAAGATCACATCGAGCATCAAGAAATGAATCTGACCATACCTTGTAAAGGATTGGAAGAAATTACCACTCCTCAAACTCTAGAGATAGAAGGACATATCAAGAAGAAAAAGGTTAAAGCAATGAAATATCACATCGAGTATCAACAACAAGTTCTCCAACTTATAAAGGATAACGCGACTTCAGTGTAAAATCAAACAAAACAACAGGTAGTTCAACATTGTAGTGAAAAATGTTTTGATGTAGGTGATTGTGTATTTTTACTGCTACATCTCAAGCAAGCTATTTATGAGAAGGAAATTTTGGCAATACTACATGCACTAAAAAAATGACGACCTTACCAAAGGGGAAGACTCTTCAAGGATGAGGATGTGGAAGCATTGTTTTGTGCTATTTCTATTATCCAACTAGATTAGATAAGCGAAGCAAGGGATGAATGGAAGAAGGACGAAGAAGTATGGCCACTTATTCAAAAGTTGCAAAAGATCCCAATTCAAACAATATTGCCAGAAATTCAAGAGGAAGGAAAAATCATATTGGAACCTGGAGCACTCATAGAAACAAGAACCCGACAGCTACAAAATCCATCAATTTCAGAGTATCTCATCAAGTGTAAGAACTTACCCGCTGAAGATTCCACATGGGAGGACAAGAATTTTATACAGAAGCATCAAGAACTACTCAAGCGTTGAGGACAACACTTTTTGAAGGAGAGGGGCATGTTAGGCCCCTATACTACTAGTGTAACCCCTTATTGTTATTAGTACAACCCACTTATTATATTGGTGTACCCATGTAGTGCCCATATTGTTACTATTGTGCCCCATAAAAGCCCACTATTGTTATTATTGTGCCCTTACATTATTATTGTTATTTCGGCTCTGATTATGTTATGAACCCTTAGACTCCTATATATAGAAAGGAGGTATTTTCATTTGTATCATCCAGGAATTTTTAATTTTCTTAATGTAAAGGATGTTTCCCCCTCGAATAGGCTGAATTCTATGGAGTTGATCTCTCTTTTCTATCTTTTTGTGAGCTGGTTTCATAACAGTTTCTTCCCTTCGCTGATAGGTACTCATCATTGACCTTCGATCGAATGATTTAAGAGTGTTCAACATCAACACATCTAGCCACTGTCATTATTGGTGGTTTATCTCGCACATGTTAGCAATTCACATCATTGACTAGTAATCAAGTGGTTTATACCATGTTATACTATGATAAGTTCACTTGCATCACTAGATTCGTACTATAGATCGAGAGATGGAGATCAAGACCCTGGATCCAGTTTCATCCATCTAGGCAGCGTGGAGTTATTAAATATTCATGATTGTAAACATAAATCCATTGACGGTTGCATCCATACTATGTTTTATATTGACATGGATATTCAAATGTATTTTCGTACTGGTTCTTTGAGACATTTATACTCTGAGTATGGGAATGCCTACCTTAGAGATGATTATATATTACATTGTAACATTTGATTGATTTTTTTAGGTCTCTAATTGCAGTGCCTATCCCAAACCTTGGCACGATAAAGCACTTCAGTCATCAAAACATCTCTTATGGCTTTTCACTTTAGGGGCCAATCCGTTACATGTCATTTTGTCACATTAGGAAAATAACCAATGGTTTGGATCTTTCATTATCCATCAATGTGTTCCAAAGCATCCCCTTGTAAGGCTAGAATCCAAACTATCCCAAAGAGAATGAAATTCCTAGATCCCATGGCTAAAAATCCTATTTTGGCATTCCTGCGTAGTTCCTTAGTCAATTTCTCCGCATACATAGAAATGTCCATTAGAAACTCTGCATAAGTACGCTCTGTCTTACACTGTATCCTGCGCACATGACTTAACGCATGTAAAAATAAAAATTAAAGTATTGAAGCATCGTTAATTGAATTTTTCCCAACTAACAAGCTTCAAATGAATTCCTATTCAACCCTGGTCCCTCCCATCATGGAGCTACCTCCCTCTGTTTGTGGAAACCCTATCCCACCATTAGTGGATCTCATCCCTTGGGAAATGGATACCAAACACCCCCCTCTTGGCCTATAAAGCTAACACAAGCCTAAGTATTGAAGAGGATTGTTGGAAGTAGACTTATGTTGCAGAAATAAGGAGAAGAGGATATTCATTCAAAGAGAGGATTGGAGATGTGATAAGGGACATGTAGCATCAAGGATTTAAGGTTGTAAGTTTATTCTCCATTTTATTAATATTAAAGTAATTGTTCTTTCCCAAATTTGTCTTTATTAATATCATTTGTGTGATTTGTTGGGAAAAATACTGAGAGAGGGGAGGGGGTGAATCAGCATTTTCAAATTATTAAACTTTTGAATTTCATGTACATATTTCTATACGCAACTTTATTGAAGGAAACATGCGTCTGTACATAATTGTTATTCAAAAAACTAGCGTACATCCAATAAACTTACTTTTTAAATTAATTCATCCTCTATTTATCTTAAGCTAGAGTGTGAGTACTTCATTAAACATTAAACAAATAGTAACCATGTGTAGTAAGAACAAAATAAGGAATCACATATAAGAAACACACATGAACAACATGAAATGTGGGAAAAAACCATCGTTCTTGTCTTCTATGACTTCTTTAATATAAATAAAATATTTTTACAATCTTGTACTATCACAGACTCATACCAGCATGCGTGTACACACCTATAGAAGGCTACAACCTTCATTCATTCTTCAGCACCCACTGGAAGGGAGCACCAACCCCTTGATCTCGTGGTGGGCTCCAGTATTGTAGCAATAATGCTACAACTCCTGGAGCTTCTTATCTCTAATTTTATCAACCCGGTAGTTCGTACAAACTTGGAAGCGACAGTGCTGTATGCACAAGTACTAGCTCTTGTCGCAGCTGTCACTTGGTCAGCTGGCACAAGTCCGCTAGGGCTCAAGCCAACTTCTATATGCTCACAGAAGAAGCTTTATGAATGATGGACGAAAGCTAACTCAATAGGAGACTAGTCTATTTGAGGAAAGAAACTGAAAGCCAATAAAGCATGAAAGCCCTAGTAAATCCTAATTTGACTAGCTAGGCCCTTACAATGCAAAACTGTGAATGAAACTACTACCAATAATGCCATTACTTGTAGTGAGCTAAAATACATGCATCTAAGCTATTTGCATCTGAAAAGACATGTTTTTGTATTTTTTCATTAAGTGGTTGGATTTATTGTGATGATGCTCTTGATTAGGGTTTGGTTGTGCAGGAGCGGTTTGAATGGAAGGAAAACATGGGCAAGGTCAGGATGGCTAGGGGAGGTCCCAGAGGGTCTCTAGCATCAGTCCACAGAAGTCTACCACGTTCGGATGCTCAGCAACCGAGTTTGCAGGCTTCTACAGGAAGTCTGCAGGGGATCCTACAGGAAACTCAGGGATTTCTACAGGAAGTCTGTGCAATTCTACAGGATGTTTGACCGAGGAAGTTTTGGGAGATGGTGAAGTGTTGGAGTGGTGTGGGAGGATAGGTGAGATGGAGATGGAACTGGTGATGGCTCAGGAGAAGAGAAGTCAGATGGAGGAAGAGTGCATGCAGTTTGTTGATGGCTGGAAGGATGGGATCAACGAAAGGTTAAGCAAATGGAGCTAAGTGAATAATGGGAGAGCTAGAAGGTAAACGAGCTGAGCAGAGGTCGGTTGAGTGGCTTTAGGTGTGGTTGAAAAGACGAGGGAGGTAATGGAATAGTGTGGAGCAGTGTAGATGAAACAAATTGTCCAAGATTGTCACCAAAAACGAGAACTCTTTAACCTATGTTAACTGTGCCATTAAACCTATGAACAGCAATGGAAAACCGAGAAAAGAAACTCGTGCATGGAAGTGGAATGTAGAAGTATGGTTCAATATCAAAAGTGCATGGATGGATCTTCAACGAAAATGACTATGTTGCAGCTTGCATGGAAGTGAGAAGAACTGCGTTTCTTTTTGGTGGTTGGTTATGGACTGCACCCCAATCCCTAAGCAGAGATGGCAGTGAGCTCTAACAACCTTTTTCTGGAGCTCCAATAAATTATAACGATCCTCTTCTAACCTAAGCAACTGGAAGCAAATTCACCATAAACTAATCCTATTCAATCTCATGAAAAAGACTAAATTAACAGACTGTAAATTCGAATTGCATGTCAAAGTAAAGACTCAAAGTGCTGGAACGAAATGCAAATAACATTACAACACCGAGGAGATCTATTGCTCTCAGGTTGGGCCCTAACCTGAGAGCTATAGCTCCCTTAGAAACTCAGAATGAGATCAAAATCTGCCTGCCTTTATTCATAACCAAAAATCTGATGTCATGCCAAAACTGGCTTACAAAAAGAACAAACACCGAGCTGTAGCTCGTACTTCCCAATTACAAGAGCAATACAAAAGTTCAAAAAGCTTCTATCCAAGGCTACGGCCTCAGTATTTATGCAAAATGATAGTCCAATAGGTTTCCTTGATTTGTGGAGCTCGGCTGTCCAACTGAAGGTTAAACTGCTGATCCTGTAGGACAGTTGTAACTGCTGTTCTTGTAGAACAGTTGGCTCCCTCTAAGCTCAGTGGGGAGATTGGTTGGAGCTCGGAGCCATGGTGGGAATCATGAGGAAGGTCCCCAAGACTGTGGACATCCTCTCCTAAAAACCAGCAGTGCCACCTTATTGTCTCCTTGTCTCCTTTCTCGTGGTCTTTGCTCCCTTTTACTCCCAAAAACCTGAAATCATCATGTATTAGTCATGTAGATAGAATGCCTACCCTTCTTCCTACAAACAACACGAATAAACCAAGAAATGAATGCATAAGCAATAAAAAATGAATGGTTTGAGCAAAGCAAGTAGGCCAAATGAGCCCAAATTGTACCAAAAATTGGGGCTCATCATCACCCCCCAGCTAAACTATTTGCTCATCCTTGAGCAACTTAGTCCAAATCTTCATCCTTCATTGCTTTCACTGCTTCCCTTGCATCCCAAGGCTCTGTGGTAGTGTCTTCTCTGTGGATATGAAACCCTGCTTTCCTGTTCACCTCTTCCCATTGTTGACTGTCATCTTCCTCTGTATTGCCTTCAGTCAATCCTCGCAGTAGTGGTGGGCTGAGTTTAAGGCCAATCCAGCTGGCCTGGAGGCTTTGCATGGACTTCTTGTAAAGTTCAACCCTTGCCAAAGCTTCCCTCATCCGAATGGGGGTATGGTACTCTCTGATTTTCAAGCTGTGTGCCAGGGTATTCCATCTGCGTGCACATGCTTGGGCAGCATTTTCTCCCAACAACCTTTCCATGTCTTCAAAGTGAGCTATGGCTTGGGCCTGTTGGTCCATAAATCTCAAGGAAGCTGTGGGATCCGTAGCCAACTGTTGGTGGGCTGAGATGAGTGCCACCGGATCCTCTAGTTCTGGGTGAATGAATAGTGGCTCGCTCACTTCTCGGTTCATGACCGATTTTGCTTCAGCTGCTCTTTGATCCTCATGGTTTAACCATGAGGCGAACGCCATCAATTTCATATCAACCAAGGCAATATTGGGATCCTAGGAGACTTCATTAGGCAAAGCCAAATTGTGGAGGTAAAACTCTGCTAATTTGGCTTTGTCCTCTGACGAACTAGTACTGCACAATTCAGAAAATTGTTGTGGGTTTTGGATATGTGAAATACCTCTTTGTGCCAAGGTGTTTATTTGGAACTGCAGCGATTGATCTTTTAAGAACAATCCATAGGATTTTGCAGGTGGTCTGCACTGAATTGCCTCCATGGCCCAACTGGCCATGCAAGCCAATTGTGCTTCCTTTGGTTGCAGCTGTTCTCTTAGGGCTTGCACTTCAATTTTTGTTTGTTGTTCTGCTTCCTGTAGAAGTGTCATTGGCTCTTCAAGGCTGGTGGTCAGCTCCTTTTTGCTTTGTTGTTCATTTTTTATGTCCTTGGAGGATGTTCCTGCCCCTGCCCTTAGTTCTTGTAGCTGCAACCTCAGCTTCTGATTTTCTTCCTGTAGAAGCACACGTTGGCAATTAGCCACATGTTTAGCCATGGTGAATTCACTCCGGACCTCCTTGAGTTGTTCTTGTAGAGGGCCTATGTCCACCACACCCTTTGATTTGGCGATCTGCATCCATGTGTGGGAACGAACTCTTTCTTCCTCTAGTGCAAAAAATAAAGGCACAGTAAATTTCTGTGGTATGATTTTGCCCGCCTCTAAAAAGGTGTAGTATGAATTCAGATTAGGCGAAGGGCTAGGTTCTGGTATATGTTCCCTTCCTATTTCTTCAGGCGGTTCTACCTCACCCTCCCTTGGTGGTGATGGGAGTCCTTCTCCTTCCCTCTTTTCCGTTTCCTGTAGCCGGGCCAGAGTATCCTGTAGAACATTTTCAGCTTCCTGTAGCCGAGTTTTTTCAGTCAACAGGTCTAACCTTTCTTGCCACCTATTTTTCTTTGGACTCCCCTTCTCGTAGGTGACTGTGATCCTGGAGTGTGACTTTTCCTTGGGAGAACCAGGTGTATCTTCAATGACGATCGGGCTGCTGGATTGAGGCTGTGGCTTGCCCGTCTTTATCCTAACACTTCTTCGAGCTTTAAAGTATAGAGGGGTCCCCCTCTTCCTCTTTTCTTTTGGCTTAGGTGACGTGTTGAGGCCAGCTAATACAGCTGCTGCCTCCCGTGCCAGAATGTCCACCTTCTTCTCTTTGGGTTTCGCCTTTTCGGGGCTTCCTGTAGAAGCCTGTTTCTGCAATTTCGGGCTTCCTGTAGAAGCCTTTGTCTCTGTTTTCGAGCTTCCTGTAGAAGCCTGTTTCTCAATGATTTTTGGGCTTCCTGTAGAAGCCTTTGTCTTTGTTTTTGGGCTTCCTGTAGAAGCCTTTTTCTCAATGATTTTCGGGTTTCCTGTAGAAGCCTTTGTCTTTGTTTTCGGGCTTCCTGTAGAAGCCTGTTTCTGCTTTCCTATAGACACAGGTGTCTCCACCTCTGCTTGCTTGCCTGCCTGAGTTTTGCTTTTTGCTTTGGTTGCAGGTGCTGTTGAGGTACTTGGGCTGACATGGACCACCTCAGCTTTGTCCATTCTGCTCTTCATCCTCTTTTCTCTTGCTAACACGATAGGTGTGCCACCTTTTTCTTTGTCCTCCTTTTCCTCATGCTTCTTCCTTTGTTCTCTCTTATGTACTGTGGTCGGGGTCTTCTGGCCTTCTTCTCTCTGTCCCTCGGCCACTGCTTCTTGTTCCTCACTGCTGGAGGAACCTGTTTCTTCGAGCAACATTTTAATGTCTCCATCTTTTGTTAAATTCCGGAAAGATTCCCATGAGAGGGGAACCCTATATGAATGCAGTGCATCCTCCACAAGAAGCTTGATCAACCCATGGTGGGATATCTGATCTGGTATGCCCTCTTTTAGCTTTGTGGCACACTCCATTAGAGACTGCAATAGGAAATAAGGGATGCTCAGTTTTTGTTCTACAGGAAGATCAATTCGGTGCCTCAATTGAGTGAGCAGCCGAAAATGATATGCATACACGATGCTAAAACGGCCTTCACAAGTGATATATTTCATGATTTGCAAACTGACTCAATTCCATGGTAGCAACAGGCTCGTTCTTCGCACCCCATTTTTGTCCTCCGAGAATTCTTCCTCAGGTGGAAAGAATTCTTTCTTTGTTTGCTGGCTCAGCTTTCTTTCTTCCTTATCCCACGGCAAACCCATAGGAAGTTCTGTGATCCGACTGATATGTTGCGGGGTGAGCTTGAGGCTTAGACCTCTGAAGTTCACTGTGGCCAGTGTCTGGGATTTCGGCTTTAGAGCCTGCAAGAATTCTTCGGCCACTTCATCATCGTAACCTTGCAGCTTATCACAAAAAGACATCCATTGTGCTCTGGTGAAGAGCTCTACCACTGCTGGGTTTTCCCTTAATTTGGTTGAATCAGTAGGTTCCCGTCTTATAAACCCACCCGGCATGATGAACACAGTTGTTTTAACAAAAGGTGGCAAATGCGAAAGAGATTTGGTCTATTGAGACAGAGCATGCACATAATCCACAAAATTCAACACAACCTAATTATACCGACATCATGTAGAACGACAACATAGGCACAACAAACAACAATTTCACCACTGTCTTTATGATCAGACTGTGGACGATGGTCTTGCCACTCTTACTAACCAGTTGCATGAAGAGTTCAGGGTTACCTCTTTAATTGGCCACCTTTTTTCGTGAGGCACCTGCTTCCCTGTAGAAGACTGTGTTCCTGTAGAGATTGCGTTCCTGTAGAGACTGCGTTCCTGTAGAGACTGCGTTCCTGTAGAAACCGTGTTCCTGTAGGAGCAGTGCGCAATTTTTGGGGAGGACTGTAGTTGGCCTGCACGCAAGGTGTGCTTCACCGGTGTTCTGGTAGCCAAAAGCTCGGCGTATCAAACCGCAGAGGAGATCAGAATAGCCACTCGAGTTTGAAGTGGTGGTTGATAAATGCATGCGCATGATCTAGCCGATTATATTTTGAATCGGCGCAATCCGTGGCACGGGGGGTGAGCTGTCCCCACCGTACCGTTGGGCGACGTCATCCATCATTCGCCTGCGTATTCACCTGCTGCCGCATCCATTCCCACAGATTTTCCGTCGCCTTTTTCTGTTAAACTCATTGCTTCCGACAGGAGTGTTCTCACGTGCGTGCTGCTCATTCTCTTTGTTGTGGCCGCCACCCAATCATCCAATTACACCATAACTAGCCGACGTGGCCAGTTGACTGGCCATACGGCCGCTCAACCATTCACTTTTACGCCATGCAAACAATTCAAAGTAAAATTCATGCGATTTGATGGAAGGAAGGGTCGAGACACTTACCTGCGTGGCTGCACACGATTTTTCCAGTCTTTGGACGATGGTGAGTGGATCTACCTGCTGCATGCGAACTTACACAGACCCGGAGCCTCGTGGTTACAGGCTGCCGACGATGGAGTGGATGCTTGGGTTGCATGCGCCCGCGTTTCCTTGCAGATGGCAGTGCTGTGAATGGTATCCACTCTAGCAGGTTGAACTGTTACAGGATTCCCGCGAGGTGTCTCATAACAGTTCTTCCTCCTTGGGTGCATGCTGCACGACGGAGGATCTGGCCTTTCAATCACGTTCCCGGAGCTTCTGATGCCTGTGGTATGAGATCTCAGCATTTGTTTAACTTTGAAAATGGCTTTTCCCACGAGAACTCATCGATCTGCTTTGTTGGTGCAGGGAACTTGGTTGCATGTCGACAAGGATGGTGGAGCAAGGTAACAACAATGTGCAAGGGTGCCAACAAAGGCTTGCATGCGTCCAAACCAATATGTAGTCGCTAAATCTCCCTTTAAGATGAATTCTGGGCCGTCCCAAACTTCTACAGGAAGTTTCCTGTAGAACACAGAGCTTCCTGTAGAAAATTCGGCTTCCTGTAGAAAGTCTGCACTTTCCTGTAGAAAATCTGCGTCTTCCTGTAGAAAGACTGCATCTTCTTGTAGAAAGACTACATCTTCCTGTAGAGGACTCAAACCATGAGAAAATTGCACATACCTTGAAAAAACATGGGTGCCCTTGGAGGAGGTGCTGGTGAGGTCTCTTGACAGCATGCTAAGGACCCTTGGCTTTGAGTTGAAGGGCTTCCTCTCCTCCATAGAACATCTGCAACCTGCATGCAATTTTACCATATTTTGCTTATTGTTTTTTTTTCTTTTTTCCCTTTTTTTTTTTTTGAAAGATAACAGGGGCGCCTCAAAGAGGTTTTCACCCGTGCCATCTGCCCTGAGTGCCTCAGAGAGGTTTTCACTCAAGGATCTTTTTCAAACCTTTTCTCTTTTCTTTTTTTTGAAAGACAATAGGGGCGCCTCAATGAGGTTTTCACCCCTACCACCTGCCTTGGGCGCCTCAAAGAGGTTTTCACCCAAGGATCTTTATTATTTTTTCTTTTTTTTCTTTTTTTTTCATATCCCTCAGGGTATGCCAGAAGCAGAGGCAGAACCCCTCTCTAGGACCAATACAAATTTCTCCACGGTTTTGATGAACTCTTGTCTTGAGAGAGGTCTCCTGTAGATCTTCAACCGATGCCCATTGACAAGCATGGGAATGGCTTCCTCATCAATGGTTCGAATGAGGACAGATCCATTGTCATGGCATTTCTCCACTGCATATGGTCCTAGCCATCTGGTTCTCAGCTTCCCCTTGAAGTCTTTGTATCTGGAGTCATACAACAAAGCCCAATCTCCCGACTGAAATTGCTTGTCATGGAGATGTTGGTCATGCCACACCTTTCTCTGAAGTTGAACCACTTCTGAGTGAAGGAGGGCCTGCATTCGGTGCTCATCCAGGCCATTCAGCTGCAGTAGCCTTTCTTGTTGTGCATGCGTGAGATCTAGGTCCAGCTGAGCTACCATCCTCAAAGTGTTGTATTCAAACTCAATGGACAACAAAGCTTTCTTCCCATAGACCAGCTCATACGGTGTGAAGCCGGTGGTGGTCTTCCAAGTGGTGTTGTAAGCCCATGTGGCTTCAACCAGGCGATCTGCCCAGTCCTTTCTGCTGCTGCTCACCACCTTAGTCATGATCCCTTCTAATGCTCTATTGGTGACTTCCACCTGCCCATTTGTTTGAGGGTGATAAGGGGTGGAAGTCCTATGCTTGATCTTGTGATGAGCTAGCAGATCTTCAACCAGGTTGGAGGTGAACTGGCTCCCTTGATCGGTGACCAGCTCTCTTGGATAGCCAAACTTATAGAAGATGTTTTCTCTTAGGAACTCGGCCACCTTTTCTTCTGTTGCTGCTTTGATTGCTTTGGTCTCTGCCCACTTTGTCAAATAGTCAGTACACACAATGATGTAAGTCCTTTACCTCGAAGAGGGGTTGATTGGGCCCATAAAGTCCATGCCCCACTTCTCAAATGGCTCAAGAGTCACTTGAGGTTGGAGAGGCATCTCATCCCTTTGGGTCGGTTTCCCCATTCTTTGGCATTGGTCACAATGACTGACATATCTTCTAACATCTTGATGAAGTGTGGGCCAATAGTAGCCTGCCTGCAGGATTTTGAAGGCAGTTCTCTTTGCTGCAAAATGTCCTCCAGAAGGCCCATCATGACAAGTGAGGAGGATATCAAAGACTTCCTCCTCCCTTACACAACGCCTTAAGATCTGATCGGGGCCAAGCTTGAATAGATTGCCCCCGATCCAAGTAAATGAGGCACTTTTTCTGATGATTCTGCTCTTCTCTCTGGAAGATAGGTGTGGAGGGAACTGTGCTGAAACAAGATAGTTTTCTATATCAGCAAACCATGGAGAGAGTACTGAAACAGCAAACAGATGTTCATCGGGCATCTGGTCATCCATTGTTCCATCCTCATCTGCAGACAAATCCAATCTAGATAAAAAGTCAGCAACAACATTTTCTCTACCTGGTTTGTCAACAATGGTCAAATCAAACTGCTGCAATAAAAGTAACCCTCTAATAATACGAGCATTCACATCTGGTTTATTCATTAAATATCTGATTGCAGCATGGTCAGTATGTACAAAGGTCTGGTAACCCGTAATATAATGTCGGAACTTGTTCAGTGCATGGACCACAGCCAAGAATTCTTTCTCGGTTACAGTGTAATTCAGCTCAGCTTTGGACAAGTTTTTGCTAACAAAGTAAATGGCATATGGGAGTTTTTGCTCAACTTGTCCTAAAGCTGCACCTATGGCTTTGTTCGAGGCATCAGTGTGGATGTGGAAAGGTAGGGCCCAGTTTGGACCTCTCAGGATTGGGGCTGACGCCAACTTGTCCTTCAATTCATTTAAAGCCCTTTGACAATCGTCAGTCCAATTAAACTCCACATCTTTTGCCAACAGGCCAAACAATGGCGAGGCTAGCTTGCTGAAATATTTAATGAATCTCTGGTAGTATCCTGCTAATCCCAAGAAACTCCGGACATCCCTTACCTTTTGAGGAGGTGGAAACCTCTTGATGAGAGCAATTTTGTTAGGATCCACCTGCAACCCTTGGCAAGAAATGGTATGTCCTAGCACGGTCCCTTCAGTCATTAGGAATTCACATTTTTCAGGACTAAGGGACAATTTCATCTCGGTGCATTTGGTTAGGACTTTTCCCAGGTTGGACAATGCTTCCTGGAAGTTGGCCCCATAAGGAGTAAAGTCATCCATATAGATTTCTACCGCATCATGGACCAGCTCCGAGAAGATGCTCAAGACAACTCTCTGGAAGGTAGCAAGAGCATTGCATAGCCCAAAGGGAAGGACTCGATAGGCAAAGGTAGCCCAAGGACAAGTGGAGGTGGTCTTATCTTGGTCTTCCGGGCTGATTTGGATTTGGTTGTACCCGCTAAACCCATCCAGGAAAGAGAAGAACTTCTTTCCTGCCAGTCCATCCAACACTTGATCTATGAAAGGTAGAGGGAAATGGTCTTTCTTGGTAGCTTTGTTCAGTTCTCGGTAGTCCACACAGATTCTCCATTTCCCATTTTTCTTGGGAACCAACACTAGAGGGGACACCCATTCACTATCTGAGATGGGGTAGATGAACCCGACATCCAACAGTTTTTGCAATTCTTCCTTGACAATGTCCTTAAGGGCTGGATTCATTCTCCTCTGAGGTTGCCTAACCGGTTTACAATCCTCTTTGATGTATATATGATGGGTACAGACCGAAGGATGGACTCCTTTCATTTCCTTATAGCTCCAAGCAAAAGCATCTAGGTGGTTGCCCAACAGACTACACAGCTCCTTTTCCTGGGAAGGAGATAGGGAGGAGCTGATCTTCAATGCCTTCTCAGGGCCGAACTCCACATTCTTGACTCTGGGAGTAACAGGGTTGGTTGTACAAAGATCCACTAAGGTGCTAGCTTGGGCATCCTCCACCAATTTCTCTAAGGGTAGTGCACTGGAAGGTGGATTCTGGATCAAGGTCTCGATCAAGTCATCCTCAGTTGGGGGGTCTCTTCTAGTGGTATCTAAGGTGCACAGAGGTGCTGAGTACACCTCGTTTTCTTCTCCTTCTTCCAACCAGAGTGGTAAGTCATGCTCTAAGGAGGGTTGGGCAGGAGGGTGTAGGACTAGCTGCTTGGACATGGGACCATTTTTGATGGTCATGTTTCCTGCACGACAACTTATGTAAGCATCTGCAGTAGCTAACCAAGGCCTTCCCAAAATGAGAGGATATCCAGTAAGCTTTGCCTTTGGTTGCAGAACCAGGAAGTCTGCAGGGTATTCCCAAGAGTCAATAGAGACCAAGACATCCTCCACAATCCCTTCGGGAGTCACGGTGGAGCGATCTGCTAATTGCAGTACTGTCGAGGTCTTCCTCAAGGAACCCTGAAGATTGAGTTTAAGCATGGTATCCCTGGTCATCACATTAATGGCAGCCCCCAGATCAATCAAGGTGTGAGGTATAATGGTGCCATTGATGTGAACATCTACTACAGGACTTCCAGGATCTAGGTACTTTGGGCAGATGACTTGTCCTAACATAAGGTCAGACAGTTGTCCTATGACATTGATAGTTGAAGCATCTTTCTTCTGTCTGCCTGGGTGTTTGAAACACTTCTCCTTAACCAGTTTGTTGTATATTGGCACATCCTTGATAGCTTGGAGAAGTGGTAGTTTTACACACAACTGCTTGAGCTCATTATCTTCCTCATCCTCTAGGGGAGGAGGTTGGCGATCTGGTAGAGTCTTCCCAGATCAAAGATTGATCTCCTGGATCTCCACAGCATAGGTAGGGCATGAGGTTTCCCCAGTGTATACCTGCTGGGCCTGTCTATTGTTGGGGTTCGGGTTTGGTTGAGCAGGCATTTGAGGTTGCCTTGGAGGAGCAGGAGGTAATGGCTAAGGTTGAACTGGTGGTGGAGGCAAGATGGCAGGAGGAGTGTTGTATTGGGGCCTCCACCCCGACTGAGGTGCATTCCATTGAGGCTGTGGCTGGGCATGTGAGTGATATGAATGAGAAGTAGGTTGAGTGGGGTACTGAGGTGGATAAGACCATGGAGGAGGCATGGACCATGAAGGATGAGCAGGGGAACCCCAGGAAGGCATAGGAGTCGATTGGTTGGGGCTGTAATAAGCTTGAGATGCCCCTTGCATCCCCTGCTGATAAGGTCTAGATCCTTGTGGCCTCCTTTGGTTGAGGTAATAGAGAGGTTCTGTGGGAGCTTCTGTCCCTTGGTACATGGCTTTAAACCCAGGTAAGGTTGGACACTGATTTGTGGGATGGTCCTCCTCACAAACGAAACACACTTCAACCGAATGCAATGGACATTCGTTCTTAGGGTGTCTCCTTGTGCACCTAGGGCAGAAGACAGCCAAGGCTCTCTCAGCTTCTTCTTTCTTTTGCTGAATCCTGAATGTGTCAAGCTGCATGGCAATGGTCTGTCTCACCTCACTCTTAAGATCTTCTAATTGATTTTCAAGCTCATGTTTGGAGAAAGGGACACTAGTTGAGAGGTGGTTTCCTCTAACTCGTTTCCGAGCTGCCCTGGAGTGGTTTCTAAACACAGTCTTGATGTCCTCATAAGGCAGTTGGTAAATGTCCCCCCCAGCTAACATGTGAAGGGTATCTAAGAGGTCTTCAGGGACTCCTCGGAGCAGGACCAACTTGAGGGATTCAGGGTCAAGTGTGCACCTGGCCCGCTTATAGCTTAGTTGGAACCTCTCCTCATAATCCTCTAAGGCCTCGTCATTTCCCATGGTCATCTGAAAGATTTCCCCCTTTGTTTCCTTGGACCTATAATAATCCCGGTACTTGGTATTGAAAGCTTGCTACATCTGAGCCCAAGTGGTGATACTATTCCAAGGTAAGCCCATGAACCAGCGTAATGCTGCATCCTTAAGAGTGGAAGGGAAAAGTTTCAGCTTTTGCTCATCTTTAGTGTAGTCATAGGTTCTACAAAGGACAACAAACTCAAACAAGAAGGTATCCAGATCTTCAGTAGTCAGCCCATGGAAGTGAGGTAAGGTGGAGGGGCTAATGTTCTTCATTTTCATCTCTCCATTGGTCTCTCGGATGGGGAAGGCACCTTCTATTCTCTCATCTTCTCTTCTATTGTCAGCCATAGCTTCAGATGGAGTGGTCTCTAACTCTTCTTCTACTATAGGATCTTTGTATATCTCAGGATGTTCACCTATAGGTTCTTCTGGGTCACTGTCACCAAAGAAGAGAGAAGGGTGACTCAGTCATGTGGTGGGGGTGTTTGGTAGGAATTTGCCTGATCTATCTCGGTTCCTATGAGGCATGAAATGGAAAAGACTTTCTTTTTCTTTTGATTGTTTTTGCTTTGCTTTTCTTTTGGTACCTGCAAAACTAAGACAGATGGATCTACAACTAACTATGAAAGATGCAGAATTAAACTGAAAGCAGGAAAGAACTAATCTACTTTGCTCAAAGGAAATTGTAGAAAGGAAATGCTAATCTATGAAAACAGGAAATGCTAATCTATGAAAGCAGGAAATGTCTATGCTACTTTTGCAGAATGGAAATGAAGTAAACTACTTAGCAGAAGGCAAGAGTAAGAAAGTAGAAGAAAAGCAACAATTACTAATACTCTGACGCTTCCCCGGCAACGGCGCCAAAAAGATGGTGGGCTCCAGTATTGTAGCAATAATGCTACAACTCCTGGAGCTTCCTATCTCTAATTTTATCAACCCGGTAGTTCGTACAAACTTGGAAGCGACGGTGCTGTATGCACAAGTACTAGCTCCTGTCGCAGCTATCACTTGGTCAGCTGGCACAAGTCTGCTAGGGCTCAAGCCAACTTCTATATGCTCATAGAAGAAGCTTTATGAATGATGGACGAAAGCTAACTCAATAGGAGACTAGTCTATTTGCAGAAAGAAACTGAAAGCCAATAAAGCATGAAAACCTTAGTAAACCCTACTTTGACTAGCTAGACCCTTACAATGCAAAACTGTGAATGAAACTACTACCAATAATGCCATTACTTGTAGTGAGCTAAAATACATGCATCTAAGCTATTTGCATCTGAAAAGACATGTTTTTGTATTTTTTCATTAAGTGGTTGGATTTATTGTGATGATGCTCTTGATTAGGGTTTGGTTGTGCAGGAGCGGTTTGAATGGAAGGAAAGCATGGGCAAGGTCAGGATGGCTAGGGGAGGTCCCAGAGGGTCTCTAGCATCAGTCCACAGAAGTTGACCACGTCCGGATGCTCAGTAACCGAGTTTGCAGGCTTCTACAGGAAGTCTGCAGGGGATCCTACAGGAAACTCAGAGATTTCTACAGGAAGTCTATGTAATTCTACAGGATGTTTGACTGAGGAAGTTTTGGGAGATGGTGAAGTGTTGGAGTGGTGTGAGAGGATAGGTGATATGGAGATGGAACTGGTGATGGCTCAGGAGAAGAGAAGTCAGATGGAGGAAGAGTGCATGCAGTGGGTTGATGGCTGGAAGGATGGGATCAACGAAAGGTTAAGCAAATGGAGCTAAGTGAATAATGGGAGAGCTAGAAGGTAAATGAGCTGAGCAGAGGTTGGTTGAGTGGTTTCAGGTGTGGTTGAAAAGACGAGGGAGGTAATGGAATAGTGTGGAGCAGTGTAGATGAAACAAATTGTCCAAGATTGTCCCCAAAAAACGAGAACTCTTTAACCTATGTTAATTGTGCCATTAAACCTATGAACAGCAATGGAAAACCGAGAAAAGAAACTCGTGCATGGAAGTGGAATGTAGAAGTATGGTTCAATATCAAAAGTGCATGGATGGATCTTCAACGAAAATTACTATGTTGCAGCTTCCATGGAAGTGAGAAGAACTGCGTTCTTTTTGGTGGTTCGTTATGGACTGCACCCCAATCCCCAAGCAGAGATGGCAGTGAGCTCTAACAACCTTTTTTTCTGGAGCTCCAATAAATTATAACGATCCTCTTCTAACCTAATCAACTGGAAGCAAATTCACCATAAACTAATCCTATTCAATCTCATGAAAAAGACTAAATTAACAGACTGTAAATTCGAATTGCATGTCAAAGTGAAGACTCAAAGTGCTGGAACGAAATGAAAATAACATTACAACATCGAGGAGATCTATTACTCTCAGGTTGGGCCCTAACCTGAGAGCTGTATCTCCCTTAGAAACTCAGAATGAGATCAAAATCTACCTAGCTTTATTCATAACCAAAAATCTGATGTCATGCCAAAACTGGCTTACAAAAAGAACAAACACCGAGCTGTAGCTCGTACTTCCCAATTACAAGATCAATACAAAAGTTCAAAAAGCTTCTATCCAAGGCTGCGGCCTCAGTATTTATGCAAAATGATAGTCCAACAGGTTTCCTTGATTTGTGGAGCTCGGCTGTCCAACTGAAGGTTAAACTGCTGATCCTGTAGGACAGTTGTAACTGTTGTTCCTGTAGAACAGTTGGCTGCCTCTAAGCTCGGTGGGGAGATTGGTTGGAGCTCAGAGCCATGGTGGGAATCACGAGGAAGGTCCCCAAGACTGTGGATATCCTCTACTAAAAACTAGCAGTGCCACCTTATTGTCTCCTTGTCTCCTTTCTCGTGGTCTTTGCTCCCTTTTAGTGCCAAAAACCTGAAATCATCATGTATTAGTCACATAGATAGAATGCCTACCCTTCTTCCTACAAACAACATGAATAAACCAAGAAATGAATGCATAAGCAATAAGAAATGAATGGTTTGAGCAAAGCAAGTAGGCCAAATGAGCCCAAATTGTAACAAAAATTGGGGCTCATCATCTCGTTTATCGACACCCATTGGAAGGGAGCTCCAACCCCCTGATCTGATTTCCCAACTACCACTGGAAGGAAGATTCAACTCCCTCATTGAAGGTTCCATCCTTCAACACTCTTGGGGACCCTGTTTCATAAATTTTTATACTAGATCCACCTGCTACAACATATCACAACTTTTAGACCATGTTTCATCAAATTTTCATACTGGACCCACTACCAACATTTAAGCCCAAAACTAATCATCAAAAATTAAAACTTGTTACTATATCTCAACCATTGAGCCAACCAATCACTAAACCAACAGAACCAACCAATCACTGAATGAACCGAATTAATTGAAACCCAAATCAATCATCTTAAACAACCAGAACTGTTAGATCATTGTAACCAGAATACCAATCAACATACTCAACATCACAGAAATCAAATTTTGTTACTACAAACCCTGATTAATCATATATCAATATATGTACACTACTTTAAAGTAGAATACCCATGTGTGTACACACTTTCCATGAAGCATAGCTGATTACAGATCTTAAATCACTGATTTCTGAAAACTGAACCACTTTCATTCTAAAATAGTTATTGAATCATACTCGGATCTATTGCATCATTCTAAAACAACCACATAACCTTCACTAAACTTTAGTCATAAACAATAAGTATCATCATCATTCTTCAATCAATCAATTCTTAATGAAAACATCATTGTTTAAGCCCATATCATTAAGAAGATGTCATTGGCATACATCAGAAACACATCAAGATTGATTAAACTAATCAGACATCCTTTTCATCAAAACCCTACTTTTTGTATGCACTTTCCTCAAAGAAAACCCGCGTGTATATGAACTTTTCAGGAAACAAACTCGCATATATGCGACTTACCAGTATCTCAACCATCATCCAAATCTACAACTACAGAATGAAACCTTTGCTACAATACAGAACTTCAGACATACCCAGATCTCGACATACATATAAAAATCATGCGCCAAGACACTATCGACACAAATCAAATCACGTCATAATCAATATTGTCATCTTAGATCTATTAGATCTGATCCATCATCAAATTCCTTAGTGCATACTTACTTTTAGATCAAGGAAAACATTAAAAACCTATTACATGCATATTTTCTTTATATCTAATTATTCATGAAAGATTCATTGCTTGCACGCACTACCACTTTGATCTTCATCTCCTTATATAGCTTAGCCCTTATCCAATACCACAGGTCAAAACCATACTCCAATTAATTATTTTCTTAGACGGGAGAAAAGTGACCTTTGTTGTGCTCAATACCACAAGGTAATACCATGGTAAGGACATTTGGAATTTATAATACCATGATGCACAAATTGTACGTACCTTTGCTTCTTCATACTGATATTCATATGCGGCTTTGCTTAATAGGACCCGTGTATACTTCTTGAAATTTAAACTTTGTCATTACACTACCTCTGAACTACTATGCCTTTGATTAAATTATGTATCACATGTGGACACATCATGTTTACATTTGTATCAAGTTGGTTTCCATCAAAGGAAAAATCATCAAGTAGGTTTCCGTCAAGGACAACACATAATTCATAACGCAAACAATATCCCCCTTTGGACTTGATGGCAACCACTTTGGTGTTTGATTACCACAACCTGTAGATATCTATAAAACACATCAATGCAAGCACCAATATTTTCAAATACCAAGTTACTCTTCCCCTTTGACATCAAGCACAAAGGCCTGACCAATGCTCAATGAAGGCTTCCATAAATTTGAACTGCTAAGTATGAAACATGCTCCCCTTGACCACATGTTGAAATTTCTGAAGGATGTACAATGAAGTACATGACTCTATGATGCATATGATGTATCCTATCACCAAGGACTCAAACTTACATCGATCACCCAATCACAATGGGTTTACATATTTGACATCATTATTACATCAACTTCCCAAGCATAGTGGGGTTACAAATTACATCATATTTCCAAAAGGGCTTGACCACAATAGTCCATACATGACTGAATTTTACAATGAGTACATCATCGGCATTTAGATGAACTTTACATCAACTGATAAATATGACATGTATAACCAAGACAAAGACCTCAATAAGACCATGATAGTCATCAGTAACTATCATACACCAAATATTATCTGTACCATAAGCATTTGTCAGCAGCACCAAGAACAACAACCTATATATTTCCACCATCAATTCGCAAGATAAGACAATGTATCATCAACCTGTAACCAAGTATGCAACATAAATATATATTCTCAACTCAACCTCTTAACCTTATCAAGGCCAACTTGCTCTTTCTCCTTAGAGAAAAAGGCTTAATCCATGTTTATCAAATCATAGCTTTTCATGCATCAACTAAGCATATTCGATGTCTCCATATCTTCCAAAAAACATTCGCATCATATCATGTACATGTGTAAGAACCATAGTCATCATCCATGACAATAATATCATCATCAAATAATCATAGCAAGAATTACATGTTCTTTTCACAAGAACCCTCAACATATCAAACATGTATTATTACTAGGGATTTTTCTAATATCCTACATCTGATAAGCATCAACCATGATTTAGGAACTCATGCATCAATCAACATATGTGAGAACCAATCATATCATCATAAAGTAAGATAGGAAGAAGTATCACCATTCCTTAACATCATCAATATGAAATTAAGTATGTCATGTCTTTATGAAACTTACAATAACACCATTCTCTTGGCCCATTTTATTCATGAAAGAAGAACTATCACACCAACATGCAACTCATGTAATCATTCATAACATCTGTATATGTAATTCATCCATCACAGAGATAGCAGCATGTATCTAGATTTTCATCGATGAGAAAAGCAAACCATGAGGTGACCATCATTTTTGAAACTTTGTTAGTAACTCATCTCCTTGATACGAGCAAAAGAAACAATCCTCAAATAGTATACCGTGTGCAGCTTATCATGTACATGTTAGAGCCAAGTGCTATAGGTATCATCATCCATAACCGCACCCTATGAAAATCATGCACAAAAGCATCATAAACGTAATGAGTGACACTCATCAGCATCAAATAATGAGGTTGTATAATCAATATATTTTTATCTCCTTGAACTTATGAAGATCACCATGTAAGAAACATAATATATGTACCAAATGCATCATAAAAAGAATCATCCATAGATCCAATCAGTAGCATCATAACAACTATGTGGTTCAATAAATATATAAGTATCATCCATGATTTCATCACAAGAAATCCATGATCGTAGCATAGCATGATGCATCATTTAAATACTTCAACAACATAAGCATCATCACCATTGATAAGAATCATTACGTACCAAGGACTTCTAAAGAAACCATAATGCCAAAAATGCATTATTAGGATCATAGCAAATGTTCCCCCTGAACTTGTGCCAAATGATCACTATTACATCTGATCACATAAACTCATCCATTAGTTAGGATATCAAAGTATCTTCTTCAATTCATTATACATCAGGCCATCAAAAACTTATACAAGCCAAAATCACTTTTAGATAGCATCAACAGACCGTAACTGTGAACCATCAGAATCATGAAAGCCAAATAATAATTGTCAAAAATATATGAGAGCCTTTTCCTATGTTTTTCCCACATTTTCCTCATTAAATAAAAATATACAGGATTGTTTGGACCATAACTCACGTACACACGCAACTATTCAGATCATAACTCACGTATACATGCGACTTGTCTTCATAGGATCCACGTACAAAAAATAAAATATTGAAGTTTCACACGTTCAACTCCTCCTGAGCCTGTACTGTCTGTACCTATTCATTGTTACTACACCAAATGACCTGTCAGTAATATAAACAACATGAATATAAAAACAATCATGGGAATCATCATCAAGACATAACATGTATTACTCCCCCTGAGATTACACATCACTTATCGTGAGGACCTCATAATCATCTTCTGTTTTTCATGAGGTCAAGTACCTCTCACCACTTCTACAGTCACAGTTAGAAGTATTCATTTAATAATAATGGACTTCAATAGCCACCATATTATTTTACTTTGAGGCTAAATCTTTCTCATATCTATGAGAGTTTTGTTCTTCAAACACATATAATTTGTCTAGATTTCTATATCCACTTGATATCACTTTTTCAGTTACTTCATTCATAACCTTACACTTGGTTGATGTAAACACAATTATATTTCCCTTATATTCCATTTTACCTACACTTAGAATATGTTTCTTTGGCCCTTGAACTAGTAAAGCATCCACTGCTACTCTAGTTTTACTAATTCTGGATTTACCTTGTCCTAGAACTTTTGCTAAAACATTAGTTCCAAGAATAATATGGCTAAGTTGGTTTTCCCTAAGAGGCTCCATTTTACTCTTATCTCCACTCATGTGATGAGAGCATCCATTATCTTTGTACCATTCATGGTCATATTCAAATGATCATAGATCGAAACCACACCTTATATGTTCTTATTTTTCTGGCTGGTTATGAGAAATGTTGGTGGATCCATCTTTTTCAGTTCTTCTAAGCTCTTATGTGGTTTCTTACCATGTTGTCTGCAATGATCCATAAACTTGTCCCTGCATTCTTTTGCTACATACCCAAACTTGTTACAAGCATAACATCTTATATGTTTCATATTCATTTTATTGTAATCAATGGCTTTGTCACCAAACATATTGTAAGAAAAATAATATCCCTTATAGTTTCTAGAAGATGATGTTATTTCTATGAGATGATTATTAGCTTGAAACATTCTACTTTTGCAGCTGTTAGAAAAATGTCCATAATTATGACATATAGAACATTGATCATTATTGAATAGAGGAGAAAATCAATTAACACTTATATATTTAGGAGTAAATGATTTCATTTGAATATTTTAATTCTTTGGTTGTTGATCAAGTTGACTTCTTATCTCTTTGTTGAGGATTTCAGATTTTGCATTAGAATTCCTTGCATCAACTTGTGAACGAGATTCTCCTTCAATGATTTCATGAAAACGAAGGACAGATTTGATGGCAAGATATTTTTCACTACTAAGAATATTAACCAAAATCCTAGTACTATCTTGAAATCACAAATGTTTATCCTTTTCTTCTAATTTACCTTTTATGATATTTACCTCAACGTGATATTGCTTTTCCTATTCTAGATACTGCTTCTTCATAATTTATTCAACCTTTCTTCCTTCCTCCATTTGTTGTTTTAATTTGATAATCTCATCTTTCAGCTTATTTTCTTGTTCTTGAAATTCTTGAAGTAGTTCTTCATTTCGCTTATTTGATTTTTCAAGATCTTCTCTTAGAGAGACGACCTCAACTTCAAGACCTTCACAATATTGGTTAGACACCATACTAGCATGATCCTTGTTATCATAAGCCTGCAATTTATATTTAAGATTAACAATATTTTTTAAAGCAAGACCAACTTTTGTTCTAAGATAAAAAAAAATCTTCTAACCTACCTTCTTTTGAATCAGCAACTCCATCTGTCATTTTGGAGACATTGTTAGATATAGGATTACATGATGAATCTTACTTTGGGACTTCTTAATGCAGGAGCATCCAGCACCCTTAGAAAAGGGAGGAATCCAAGCGGAGCGAAGAGGAGCGCGTGGACCAGCGAAGCTGAATGAAGGGAGAAAAGCAGAGGAAATTCTGTTTTAAAGCAGAAAAACAGATATAAAGTGGATAAGTTTAAAGTAGATTTAAAGCGGATAAGATGGATACAACTTACAGCCATGTCACACGGAAATAGTCGTTTGTGCGGACACAACTGACCTCCCTAGGAGTCTAAACTCTCTAGCGGCAAACAAGACAAAATGGAGCGATCTTTCTCTAAATACACCTTTTAAAACATGAAAACTACAAGTGTTTAGGCTTACCTTATTCCAAAACGCTGTTGTTGAAGTCCGTTCTTGACGATCCGGATGAGCTCCTCCTTCAAGTCAATTCCTGCAACCACAAACAATCAAACAATTACCAAGCACTTGCATTTCATATAATAAAACATATATTCAACATGCAGACCAACGAACACATGAAATAACTCATTAACACAAGCTATTGAGAAAAATAAACCAGTTTGTATTAATAACGAAACAAAGAAACTCTTACAACCTGGCCTTGGTGTTGTGCAAGTTCCTCCCAGGGTCCATCAAGGGTTTTCCTCTACTTTGACAAAGCTCACCCTCTCCCAAGTAGAATCAAGTGAAGACAATCTCTCCTCACAAAGGCTCTAATGGAAGACCTAAATCCTGCAGCATTTACCCAAAGAAAATGTATAGCTCCAACCTCTCCTCCCTCTGGCTCAATGTCTTTATTTATAGTGCTGTAAAGAGGTTATTCAGGTCCACTATCAATGGGATAATCCCCCTCTTTGGGTGGGATAGCTCCCTTATTGATGGGATAAGTTCCCCCTTAATAGAGATACATGAACCAACTGGAGGCGCATCCAATTCATCAAACCGACCTCTAGAAAGTTCTAGAAGTAACCACAAGTAACTTTTTTAAGATGAAACTCGCGCATTTTGCCTTTTACAGAAGGACGCACCTGTCCCTTAACATACAGAGCGTCCAAGGACACACCTTTTGTGAACATGGTCAGCGTCCTCGCAGGTAAGGCTAGAGAGAACCTGCGACCCCAGAGATAAACATAGTTTTTACAAGACTTTCTCTCTTCTTTGAGTTTGAGATGGATAACAGAGGCATAAGACTTGCCTAAAAAGGGTAGTATGACTGTTGATTGAGCCATACTAACTGTAAATAGTCATGGTGACATTTTTTAGTGTAACAGATTGCCCCCTAAAGTGCGAAGCCTGGAATAGATTAGGGTTTTGTAATTCTAGGAAGGGTGAAGCACTTTATCATTTCAAGGATTGTCTTGTGGATGGCCTGGTTGGAACCTGCAATTTTCAACACAAAATACATGTATAAGATTATATCATCACTGAGGTAGGCATTCCCATACTCAGATTCAAAACTTTAACTAATGGACTAACTATTCTGATACAGGAATGATCTTGCAGTACATCATTTTTATAGACTTTTGTAGACACAGTATGGACACAGCCATCTGTTTATGATTAGTCTACATAGATAATGAATACAAAACTCCTTGCAGCTTGGATGGTAGAAACTAGATCCAGGGTCTTCACTTCTACTTCCCGAATTGGTACGATTCTAAGCATGTGATTAAATGATTCGATGTCGAACATGTTAGAAACCACTTGATTACCAGTCAATGATGTGAACTGTTAACAAGCATGAGAGAAACCACCAGTAATGTCAATGGTCCTCAAAGTACCAAGCACAACCCGTGAAATGTGAATAGATGTTTTGATGTCGAACATTTCACGAAATCCTTTGATCGAAAGTCAACGATGTAAACTGACGTCAAAGGCGAGAAATCTGCCATTGATGCATGCAGACTTCACGGTACTGTCGATTCCTAAGTCATCTTTCTAGATAATGTGTCGATGTCGATAGAAAGCGACCCATTGCAGGCAAGCCCACAACACAAAATCATTGTTCAAGTTGAAGAAATGTTGCTGTAAGGACTGACTCAGGGATGGTCAAATGGATGACAAGTATTTTGCAAATGAAAGTTTTTTCTTGCAGACCTCTTGAACACATAACGACACGACAGATGGCTTGGTGACGAATAACTCAAAGTTAATCCCCGAAACCCGGTTAAAGACTTTCAAAGTGGTTTGGTCAACTGTGAGGTAAAAGATTTCCCAACCCATGTGAATGAAAAGTGTCGTGTTCAAGAGTGGTAATAAAGTTTCTTTTGAGACAAAAGGTAACAAACAGGCTCATTCTTCTCTCTTTTCCCCCACCATTTCTGGCAAGTACCTCTTTATTTTTAACAAGCTTGAGGAGGATAACATATGCTTGATTATAAGCTCATCCTTCGGATGAGTCCAACCTAGTTTTGATTCGAACCCTAGGAAGGAGTGGTTCGTTCCTGTTTGTAATTGAACAGGCCCTTTACTGTGAAATGTTTAACGAGCCCAGTATAGGAGAAACTCGGTGTTTTTCAATTTTAGAGAGTCTGAAAAACTTAAGAAGACTCCAAGGTGAACTTTTTCGTAAGTTTGTGTCTCTCAAGCCCGAAAAAGTATAAAATCATACCTGAGAGAACCGCTTGATCTTGCGACCAAGGAGTACTTTCATAATTAGTGCCACTGACCTGAAAAGTAAAAAGCGATCAAGGACACGTCGTTTTATTTCCTTATCGAGTTTGAAACGACAAAAACCCGGCAATCTTTTCCTGATTTTGCGGTCAAAAAAGAGCTAAAAGGGGACCGTCTTTTAATTCCGTTTTAACGAGTGTAAAAGAAACGCTCGGCGATATTTTCATGTTTTAGGAGTCAGAAAAGGGCTTAAAAGATGACTCTGAGGTTTCACTTTTTCGTAAGTTTTAACGAGTTCGAAAAAGGGATAAAAATGTACTCATGTGGCCGACTTTCAATTTAATTTACGAGCAGGAAAAGACGGAAAGAACTCGGCATTTTCATTTGTTTTACGAGAATGAAAGATAGCAAAATAATCTCGAGATTTTCATGAGTTTAACGAGTCTTGAAAATAACTGAAATTGACTCGAGCTAGGTTTCATTTTTACAAAAGCTTGAAACAGAGTAAAACTATGCTTCATAGTAGTTTCATTTTTACACAAGCTTGAAACAGAGAGAAAACTGTGCTTGATGCCCCCTAAGCATAACTTCTAGAGCCCCCTTATTCCAAAACGCTGTTGTTGAAGTCCGTTCTTGACGATCCAGATGAGCTCCTCCTTCAAGTCAATTCCTGCAACCACAAACAATCAAACAATTACCAAGCACTTGCATTTCATATAATAAAACATATATTCAACATGCAGACCAAGGAACACATGAAATAACTCATTAACACAAGCTATTGAGAAAAATAAACCAGTTTGTATTAATAACGAAACAAAGAAACTCTTACAACCTGGCCTTGGTGTTGTGCAAGTTCCTCCCAGGGTCCATCAAGGGTTTTCCTCTACTTTGACAAAGCTCACCCTCTCCCAAGTAGAATCAAGTGAAGACAATCTCTCCTCACAAAGGCTCTAATGGAAGACCTAAATCCTGCAGCATTTACCCAAAGAAAATGTATAGCTCCAACCTCTCCTCCCTCTGGCTCAATGTCTTTATTTATAGTGCTGTAAAGAGGTTATTCAGGTCCACTATCAATGGGATAATCCCCCTCTTTGGGTGGGATAGCTCCCTTATTGATGGGATAAGTTCCCCCTTAATAGAGATACATGAACCAACTGGAGGCGCATCCAATTCATCAAACCGACCTCTAGAAAGTTCTAGAAGTAACCACAAGTAACTTTTTTAAGATGAAACTCGCGCATTTTTCCTTTTACAGAAGGACGCACCTGTCCCTTAACATACAGAGCGTCCAAGGACGTACCTTTTGTGAACATGGTCAGCGTCCTCGCAGGTAAGGCTAGAGAGAACCTGCGACCCCAGAGATAAACATAGTTTTTACAAGACTTTCTCTCTTCTTTGAGTTTGAGATGGATAACAGAGGCATAAGACTTGCCTAAAAAGGGTAGTATGACTGTTGATTGAGCCATACTAACTGTAAATAGTCATGGTGACATTTTTTAGTGTAACAAGCCATGCACGCTTTTAGAGAGCTTCCATTGGAGAAAAATAAGGAGAAGATCTGATCAATCCTTCCTGATGCATCTTATATAAATGTAATGTGATAGGGTGTGAGAGATATCTTATTTGTGATGAAATTTGTGAGTGGGCAAGATGTAGCCGAGCGTGAGCTCGTTTCTAAGGCCGAAAGGCCTTAATTTTGTAACTCTTTTATATAATTTATAAAAGCCTGTTCGAGTGTTATTTGTATATGCATGTGTCGTGAGCTTTTCAATCGACATCGACCATTCCAAGGTCGATGGCGATCTATACATATATTATTTAATTGTTATTGTTCTTTGGATGCAATTATTAATGGCCATCGATAAATGTGTAGAAAGGTAGAAGCATTCACACAGCTAGGCACATGTATATCCAGCACTGCTAAGGCAACCTGGCTCATAAAAAAAAACTGTGAGATGGGGGTGCAATCGACAGTTATAGTGGTTTGCCAATAGAGATCTGCTATCATTCAACGAGTATACTGTCGTTGATTATGCGTGTGTTCATATTATGCATGGTGTGGGGTTTTAACCCTTAACATATATATATATTAATGATTGCAACGGTGATTTAGATTCCCATTAAGGAGTTGGGAAATTTTATAAAGAGCCACGTGACAAAATGAGAAGTTTAGGCGCTTCCGTTTAGGCTTAGTGGGCCATAACCCATAGGCCAGGTTCGATTTATTTGGGAATTGGGATTTTGGATTAACCCCCAAAATCTAACCCCATCATTTTGGTATCAGAGCAGGGAAAGTTTCCTGTGAGGAGAAGGATTCTAAGAGAGAGTGGCAGAACCTGAAGATTCAACAGAGGTTGAATAAAGTTCCAGATGAGTGAAGCCTGAAGGAGCAGTGAAGAAATGCTCAAAGGGTTCCAGCAGGGGACCAATGATTACCAAAAGACCAGATCCGGATGAAGGGATTGGTGAGGTAAGTGGCAGCAGGAGAGTTGCTGTTGTAGAGGCTTGGTGCAACTCATGGGTGAGAAACTCATGGAGAAGAAGATGACTACTAAAAGTCATAAAGGAGAGAGCAGAGGTTCAGAAAGAAGCCACAACAGGAAGAAGGAGCAGAGGTATAGTTGTTGAAGACTGGAGAGTTTATGGTCTTACTGTCGTGCTGAGAGCAGCAGCAGAAGGTGAGAAGATTTGCAGCAACCTAGAGCAAGGTGTGTTCAATTGGTTCCAGAGAAGAGAACCTGAAGGATGCCAAAAGACTAAGCTCAGGATAAAGCTTGGTGAGGTATCGTGTAGCAGAGGAGACTGTTACTGTACAGGTTTGGTTGCAGCTCACAGAAGACCATGAAAGCAGTTCCACTGAAGGATTGAACCAGTGGGTAGAATTGTTAAGGACGGGAAGAAGCATATGACCAGGAGGTCATAAATTTTTGTGCCTCGAGATTCTGATGCAGAAGCATCCAGCACCCTTAGAAAAGGGAGGAATCCCAGCAGAGCGAAGAGGAGCGCGTGGACCAGCGAAGCTGAATGAAGGGAGAAAAGCAGAGTAAAGTCTATTTTAAAGCAGAAAAACAGATTTAAAGTGGATAAGTTTAAAGCAGATTTAAAGCAGATAAGATGGATACGACTTACAGCCATGCACGCTTTTAGAGAGCTTTCGTTGGAGAAAAATAAGGAGAAGATATGATTGATCCTTCCTAATGCATCTTATATAAATGTAATGTGATAGGGTGTGAGAGATATCTTATTTGTGAGGAAATTTGTGAGTGGGCAAGATGTAGACGAGCATGAGCTCGTTTCTAAGGCTGAAATGCCTTAATTTTGTAACTGTTTTATATAATTTATAAAATCTTGTTCGAGTGTTATTTGTATATGCATGTGTCGTGAGCTTGTCAATTGACATCGATCATTCCAGGGTCGATGGCAATCTATATATGGTTTAACTGTTATATGTGATTGTTTGTTGAAGACAGCGTGCAACGTAGGGAAGAGTTGGTTATCGAATTGTAAAATGTGATATCTGATCTTCAATTCCAAATCTATGGAAGAAATTGAATCTGAGCCCGAAAGATATAGTGAAGGACTTGGTTGCAGAATCATGGAAACGTTCAATGAAGAAAGCACCATGAAAGTTCTCAATGAATGATTTCAGAGATTGGGTGGTACAGCTGGCAAAGTCATCACCTACAAAGCGGCTGTGACATGGGAGCGAAGCAGCCACTGGTTATTGAAGAAGTTCAAGTAGATCCACCAAATTCTATGGAAGTTCACATTAAAATCACCCACACCTCCCTCTGTCACTCCGACCTTACTTTCTGGATGCTCGAGGATGCACAACAATTTCCACGCATATTTGGCCACGAGGCTGCAGGGATTGTGGAGAGCGTGGGAGCAGGCGTAACAGATCTCAAGGAAGGAGATCATGTGATTCCTTTGTTCGCTGGAGAGTGCGGAGATTGCGTTTACTGTAAGTCGAAGAAGACCAATCTATACGGAATCTTCAGAGTCGACGCCTTCAGAACTGTGATGCGGAGCGATAACAAGTCTCGTTTCTCTATTTCTGGAAAACCGGTCTATCATTTCATGACGTCAACGTTCAGCGAGTATACTGTCGTTGATTATGCGTGTGTTCGTATTATGCATGGTGTGGGGTTTTAACCCTTAACGTATATATATATATATATATATATATATATATATATATATATATATATATATATATATATATATATATATATATATATATATATATATATATATATATATATATATATATATATATATATTAATGATTACAATGGTGATTTAGATTCCCATTAAGGAGATGGGCGATTTTATAAAGAGCCACGTCACATAATGAGAAGTTTAGGCGCTTTCGTTTAGGCTTAGTGGGCCATAACCCACAGGCCAGGTTCGATTTATTTGGGAATTGGGATTTTGGATTAGCCCCCAAAATCTAACCCCATCACTTCTAGATGTATTTATCCCACACTTTCTTTGCATTGAATCAATATTCAATATTGAATCAATAACCTTATTCAATATTGAATCAAATATGCTACAAAAGATGTTACTCAAAGACTTACTGTTATTTTGCAGTTCCTTTTCTGATGGGGGAAACTTGCTGTCAAACATTGATATTCTAGTTTCCCCCATCAAACAAGGTCGAATAGATCTGAGATGGAAATCTTGATTACGAGGTGATTTGATCTATGTTGATAGTGTCTTGATGCATGATTTTTCTGTCTATGCAGAGATCTAGGTATGTTTAAAGCCTTTTGTTGCAGCAAAGGTTTGATTCTGAAATTACAAATCTGTACGCAGTGTGAGATACTAGTAAGTCATGTATACATGGGTTTGTTTCCTGAAAAGCATGTATACACATGAGTTTTCTTTGAGGAAAGCATGTACACAAAGTATGATTTTGAATAAAATGATTTATGATCGGTTTAATCACTCTTAATGTGTTTCTATTGTATGTCAATGAAGTATTCTTGATGATCTAGGCTTAAACAATGTTGTTTTGATTAAGAATTGATTGATGGAATAATGATGATGATACTTACTATTTGTGACTGAAGCTCAGTGAAGGTTCTGTGGTTGTTTCTTAATGGTGCAGTATATATGAATATGATTTAGTAATTATTTTAGAATGACAGTGGTTAAGGTTTTAGAAATCAATGATTTAACCTCTGTATGTGAGTATGCTTCATGAAAAGTACATACACATGTAGGTTTTCTATTGTAAAGTATCATACACATTTTGAAATTTGCTTAATGAGGGTTTGTAGTAACAGAATCTAGTTTTTGTGATGTGTAGTATGTTGGTTCGTATTCTGGTTAGAATGATCTGACTGTTCTGGTTGTTTAAGCTGATTGATTTGGGTTTCAGTTCATCCGGTTGATTCAATGATTGGTTGGTTTTATTGGTTCAGTGATTGCTTGGTTCAATGGTTGAGTTACAATGATAAGTTTCGGTTTTTTCTTATTGGTTTGGGCTTAAATGTTGGTAGTGGGTCTAGTCTAAAAATTTGATGAAACGTGTCCTACAAGTTGTGACGTTTTATAGCAGGTCAATCTACTATGAAAATTTATGAAATGTGGTCCCACGAAAGTGTTGATGGTTGGAGCCTTCAATGAGGGATTTGAAGCTTCCTTTCATTGGTAGCTAAAAAATCAGATAAGGGGGTTGGAGCTCCCTTCTGGTGGGTGTCGATAAACGAGACCAGGGGGTTGGTGCTCACTTCAGTGTGTGCTGGAGAATGAGTGAAGGTTGTAGCCTTCTGCGAGTGGGTGACTACATGTTGGTATGAGTTTGCGCCAATACAAGATTGTAAAAATATTTTATTTATATTAATGAGAACAGAGATGATAGCAACAATGGTATTTTCCTACATTGTGTTTCCACCTTAGATCCTGGTGTTCATGTGTGTTTCTTATGTGTGATGGCTTATTTTTTTCTTACTGCAGATGGTTACTATGTATTTAATTTTTAGTGAAGTACTGACACACTGGCTTAAGATAAACAAAATATGAATTAATTAAAAAGTAAGTTTACTGGATGTACACTAGTTGTTTGAATAACAGTCACATACATATGTGAGTTTCATTCAATAAATTTGCCTACATAAATATGGATATGTCATTGAAAAGTTTATTGATTTGAAAATATGGATTCACCCCACTCTTAGTATTTTTCCCAACAATTGGTATCAGAGCAGGTCCTTTAGAAGCAGCTTGATCGCATGAAGATGATCAATAAAGATGATTTTAAAGAAGAATATTTCTCGAACAAGAGATTTAGAAAACTTTGACAGGGACCTATCAGATATAGTGATAGTCATAGATGTCAGCAAATATTAAAGTTTTGGAGCGCCTCGCTTTCTATTTATCAAGAATGAAGAAAATGAGGAATCATCAAATATGGATTTTTACTCAAAATGTGATCCATTTTCTTGTCTATGCAATAATGATAGAGATGATGATAGTGAAACCACTGAGCTCACACTTATGGCTAAAATTGAAAGTACGCAATCTAAAGAGAACAAATTAAAAAATGATGCCTCCAGAAGTAACAAATCAAGTCAAGTTACAATCAACGGACAATACAGATGTGTCTACGCTCACAAGAGATAATTATAAACAATGAAAAGAAAATATGAATTATAATCTAATGAATATCGATGTTTGACATCTAGTATGTCAAACATCGATATTCATTAGATTATAATTCATCTTTTCTTTTCATTGTTTATAATTATCTCTTCTGAGCGTAGACACATCTGTATTGTCCGTTGATTGTAACTTGACTTGATTTGTTGCTTCTAGAGGCATCATTTTTTAATTTGTTCTCTTTAGATTGCGTACTTTCAGTTTTAGCCATAAGTGTGAGCTCAATGGTTTCACTATCATCATCTCTATCATTGTTGCATAGACAAGAAAATGGATCACATTTTGAGTAAAAATCCATATTTGATGATTCCTCATTTTCTTCATTCTTCATAAATAGAAAGTGAGGCGCTCCCAAACTTTAATATTTGTTGACATCTATAACTATTACTATATCTGATATGTCCCTGTCAAATTTTTCTAAATCCCTTGTTTGAGAAATATTCTTCTTTACCATCATCTTTATAGATCATCTTCATGGGATCAAGCTTCTTCTGAAGGACCTGCTCTGATACCAATTGTTGGGAAAAATACTAAGAGGGGGGTGAACCCGTATTTTCAAATCATTAAACTTTTCAATTACATATCCATATTTATGTAGGCAAATTTATTGAAGGAAACCTACACACGTATGTGATTGTTATTCAAACAACTAGCGTACATCTAGTAAACTTACTTTTTTAATTAATTCATATTCTGTTTATCTTAAGCCAGTGTGTCAGTACTTCACTAAAAATTAAATAGATAGTAACCATGTGCAATAAGAAAAAACTAAGCCATCACACATAAGAAACACACATGAACACCAGGATCTAAGGTGGAAACACAATGCAGGAATACCATTGTTGCTATCATCTCTATTTTCATTAATATAAATAAAATATTTTTACAATCTTGTACTGGCCCAGACTCATACCAGCAGGTAGTCACCTAGTCGCAGGAGGCTACAACCTTCACTCATTCTCCAGCACCCACTAAAGCGAGCACCAACCCCCTAGTCTCCTTTATTGACACCCACCAGAAAGGAGCTCCAACCCCCTTATCTGATTTTTTAGCTACCAATGGAAGGAAGCTTCAACTCCCTCATTGAAGGCTCCAACCATTAACACTTCCGTGGGACCACGTTTCATAAATTTTCATAGTAGATCCACCTGCTACAAAATGTCACAACCTGTAGGCCACGTTTCATCAAATTTTCAGACTGGACCCACTACCAACATTTAAGCCCAAAACCAATAATAAAAAACTGAAACTTATCATTGTAACTCAACCATTGAACCAAGCAATCACTGAACCAATAAAACCAACCAACCATTGAATCAACCGGATGAACTGAAACCCAAATCAATAAGCTTAAAAAACCAGAATAGTCAGATCATTGTAACCAGAATATGAACCAACATACTACACATCACAAAAACTAGATTCTATTACTACAAACCCTCATTAAGAAAATTTCAAAATGTGTATGATACTTTACAATAGCAAATGTACATGTGTACATACTTTTCATGAAGCATACTCACGTACAGAGGTTAAATCATTGATTTCTAAAACCTTAACCACTGTCATTTTGAAATAATTACTAAATCATACTCATATATACTGCACCATTAAGAAACAACCACAGAACCTTCATTGAACTTCAGTCACAAATAGTAAGTATCATCATCATTATTCAATCAATCAATTCTTAATCAAAACATCATTGTTTAAGCCTAGATCATCAAGAATACTTCATTGACATACAATAGAAACACATTAAGAGTGATTAAACTGATCATACATCCTTTTCATCAAAATCATACTTTATGTATGCACTTTCCTCAAAGGAAACTCGTGTGTATACATGATTTTTAGGAAACAAACCCATGTATACGTGACTTACTAGTATCTCACCCTACGTACAAATTTGTAATTTCAAAATCAAACCTTTGTTGCAACAAAAGACTTTAAACATACCTAGATCTCGGCATACCCAGAAAAATCATGCATTAAGACACTATCAACATAGATCAAATCACCTCATAATCAAGATTGCCATCTCAGATCTATTGGATCTAATCCATCATCAAATTCTTGGGTGCATACTTAGTTTTAGATCAGGGAAAACATTAACATCCTATTACATGTATATTTTTCTTCATATATAATTATTCATGAAACATTCATCACTTGCACACACTACCACTTTGATATTCATCTCCTTATATAGCTTGGCCCTTATCCAATACCACAGATCAAAACCATACTCCAGCTGATGGTTTTCTTAGATGAGATCAAAACAAATGGTGTTGGGCTCAATACCACATGGTAATACCATGGTAAGGACCCTTGTAATTTAGAATACCATTGTGCGAAAACTGTACAGTGTTTGTTTCTTCATACCCATGTGTGTACGCAACTTTGCTTAACAGAACCCCCGTATACTTCTTGAAATTTCAACTTTATCATTCTTACGCCTCTAAACTGTTATGCCTTTGACCAAATTCTTTCTCACATGTAGACACATCCCTTTTGCATCTGTATCAAGTTAGTTTCCATCAAAGGACAACTCATCAAGTAGGTTTCCATCAAGGACAACACATAATTCATAATTCCAATAGGATTCCTTGATCACCCACATAGGTTATGATTGCATATTGAACTATTTATGATGTAGAGTTAATTAGTTCATTTATCTTTTATGATATATACTAGATGCTTTGAAGCCCTCAAAATTTATATAAGCTTTGTGAATTTTGATTGGGAGTAAAAAGACAATTTGTAGAGAATTATGTTGTCTTAATGATTTTTTCCAAAAAATATTAGTTTCACACACTTTATCAATTTTGCATAAAACTAAATGTTTTTCCTTGCAATTTTTCATAGATCTTAACATATATGTGTGTGTTTATGTCAAATAAATTAGTCTAAAATGTATAATTTCATATATATATATATATATATATATATATATATATATATATATATATATATTCATATATTCTACACAAATAGGACAAAATTATGTTTATTGAAACTTTATTTTTATTATTTTTTAGGCTCTGTGTGATTTTCTTCTACTATTTAAATAAATTTAAAATAAAAGAGTGCCCTTTTGAAGAGAATTTTTAAATGAAGATAATGAAATTTTTTCATTTTGTATAATTTATGTTATTGATTTTTTCATTTAGTCCCTTCAAAGGTATCCAAAAAATTCCAAGCATAGGGATTAAAAGAAATTAGAGATAAAATATCATATGAATTCAAAAATGTCAAACTCATATGCCATTGGATAGAGGTTTCACTCACAAATGCAACATGATCAACTTTGCCACCCAAAGACACGAATTGCCTTAAGTTCTCCATGCTACAAGATGGTGCTACAAAGAAATTTATAGAAGGCGAGACAAAACTCTATACTCTATTTCTTTGGCCCTCGACAACTCGATCAAGCAGTTAAAAAGCTCGATTGAGAGTTTTATGTAAAATTTGAAATTGCTCGATTGAGGGTTTAACAAACCCTCGATTGAGCTACTAGAGTTGTTAATGAAAACTCTCAATCAAGCTACTACTTTTTAGAGCACCAACATACTAGGACTTAAGAACTCGATCTAGCTATAACCTTATTGATATAACTCGATCAAGCTCCTGTAATCATTAACCCCATGCACATTTTTTCATGACTTAATATTTTGGCTATAAAAAATATAAATCTGTTGTAGGTTTCACTGAACTCTTGCTTTGAATCATTATTTCTTTCTATCTTTGTGCTCCTTACTTCTCTCGTTCTTACATGCATATTCTTTTAAACCTATGAATAATGGATTGATCATATTATGATGCTAGTATTCACTAAACTAAGATCCCAACAATTATCGACAGATTCAAGAGATTATGCATTTATTGAAAACACATATTTATATTTTTTTAATATTATTTATAAAACTTGTTACATCATAAGGCGTTCCCCTTCGAAAACAACTACCTGCCACTCTATACTCATCTGCACCATTAAATCATTACATGGTTGAAAATTTGTAGACCATCAAATTAATAATTAGTAATTAAGGGAAACACTAATAGTTAAAGGCTCAAAAATAATAATAGCTATGATGGGAAACTGTATAAGTTAAAAGAAAAACTATATACAACCTTCTTCCCTTCCTTCTTCGCTTTCATTGCTTTCGGGAGATTTGGCCTTGGCAAAACACTGTTACCTTTCATTTTCAAATGCAAATCATGGGTTCCTCCGGGAATTTTGTAAAACTGTACTCTCTCTTACCCGCATCCTTATTAAATAGCAAGGAAGTCATTCCTCCTCATTAAATAGCAGCGAAGCCGTTTAGCACTCGACAACATTAGTCATGTTCCGTGTTTCGTAATATTTGTATACCATTTTCAGTTTTCTTTGCTTGTGGAGTCTAATATTTAATTCTATACGTCAGATGTCCCCTTTGTCAACATCGAATCCCATGGGTTTTGTAAAATTTTCCAATAAATATTTTGGGAATTGCTTATTGGGAACTTTAAACATTACACAGAAATGTCATGATTGGGTCGACTTCGATTCCACATAAGTAAAAGGATGAAGATTTCATAATTTCATTCCCACTCTTCATGTTTCTAAACCGTTACAGCTTTGGGAAATTTCATATTTCAGGGCTACCCTATCCTTATGGTTGCGAACAATTCGAGCAAGCCTTGGATGGCACTTTTCTGTAGCCAAGATTATTGATTCCTTCTCTCTGTGCAACGGTGTATCACCATAGGGATGCCCACAAAATTTTGTTACGTCTAGAATATGAAAGCATTTTGAAATGAATTAAATTAAAATGATAATTAAGTTACACGGCATAAACTCGATTTCCTAGGAATACGAACATATGCCTAAACAGTAATAGACTGATCTTCCTGTAATGTGGCAAAAGCTTACGTTGTCAGGCGCGGAAGTGGAAGAATCATGGAGAGGCCCACGAAGATGGGAGAAACTATAACGGTCGACGACGGACCTGAGGACGAAGGCGGGCTACCTTTCTTAGATATTGATGTCGAATTTGAGTTGATGGAGATAAATATGCACTCGTCAACTATTGGCACAGGCCCAAGTTCTTTACATGATACCGATACCAAACGTCTCAAAGAATTGGGTTACCCGAGAGAACTATTTACTCATAATTTTCACGAATATCATACTTCTGAAGATGGAATTTAGATTCATTCATGGACATACGGGAAGCTTAAAAAAAAATCAAGTCGAAAAAGTTTTCAGGTTATGAAAAACTATCGCAAATTATTTTACATTAAGTTATGAAGTAAAATTATAAAGTTGTGAATGTAATGGACTTATTAAAATAGTCAACCTCCAAATCCAATCATATTTAATTATTGTAGATTCTTTTCCAATTTGATATATATCTATATATATAATTAACAATGCTTATTCTTTGGTATTTCTCTAAACATGGCATTACTTAAGTTTTTTTGTCATTTCTTTTTTCAATTATTTTATTTAAAAACAAATTGAAAATATAAAAATTATTAAAATCAAATATATAAATGGTTAAGATTGAGATTATGTAATAAAAAGGTAATAAAAAATTCTAAAGATATTAAATCCATTTAATATAAATCGAATAATGAAAATGTTTAATTTCTAACAACTTTTTTCCACACTATATTAAAATAATGGTTAAAAAAAATTCTAAAATATATAAAAAAAATTTGAAAAAAAAAAACTGAAAACTATTTTAACATTACGTTAAGAAAAAATTGATAGTTTACTTTTTCCATTATTAAAAAACAAATCTGAAAAAATTAATAAAATATAATTGATGATAATATTAGAAATATTATAAAAAATTTTATATTATTTTTAATATAAAAAATATTTTTTAGGAAGGAATCATATTGAAGATTTTGGTTGACGCATTTCGAACCAACAAGTGTGGTTCATCTTTTGAACAAGATGAAGAAACAAATCTTGGAAGTAGGTTAAATAGGAAAACACACAATTCCTAATGGCTAGATGAAAATTGCTAATTTGACTAGAAGAGGAAAAGTGAATCTGAGCAAAGAGAGGCACAACCAACGAATCCCTACACCTCTTAAGGAAAACAAGATCTGTCTTCATCTTAAAAACCTGCAAGCGTGCTTGTTCAAAAACATGAACTTTGATGGTAATGGTCCTTCCACGCAGGATAGTGATATTCGAATTCAGGCTTTTGTGATCCATATCTTAATATAAAAAATAATTTTTTGGAAGAAATCACATTGAAGATTTTGGTCAATGCTTTTTGAACCAACGAGTGTGGTTCATCTTTAGGACAAGATGAAGAAACAGATATGAGAAGTAAGTTAAATAGGAAAACAGAAAATTCCTAATGGCTAGATGAAAATGACTAATTTGACTAGGAGAGGAAAAGTGAATCTGAGCAAAGAGAGGAACAACCAACGAATCACTACACCTCTTAAGGAAAGCAAGATCTATCTTCATCTTAAAAACCTATAAGCATGCTCATTCAAAAACATGAACTTTGATGGTAAGAGCCCAGAAAACAGGCAATTCCTAATGACTAGATGAAATTGGATAATTTGGCTAGGAGGTGTAGGGATTCGTCAGTTGTTCATCTCTTTGCTTAGATTCACTTTTCCTCTCCTAGTCAAATTAGTCGTTTTCTTCTAGCCACTAGGAATTGTTTGTTTTCCTATTTAACCTACTTCCCAGATCTGTTTCTCCATCTTGTCTTGAAGGTGAACCACACTCATTGGTTCGAAACGCGTCGACCAAAATCTTCAATGTGATTTCTTTTGAAGAATTATTTTTTATATTAAGATATGGATCACAAAAGCCTGAATTTGAATATCACTACCCTACATGGAAGGGTCGTTACCATCAAAGTTCATGTTTTTGAACAAGCATGCTTTCAAGTTTCTAAGTTGAATACAGATCTTGTTTTTCTTAAGAAGTGTAGGGATTCGTCGATTGTTCCTCTCTTTGCTCAGATTCACTTTTCCTCTCCTGGTCAAATTAGTCATTTTCATTTAGCTGTTAGGAATTGCCCGTTTTCCTTTAACCTACTTCTGAGACCTGTTTCTTCATCTTGTCCTGAAGATGAACCACACTCATTGGTTAAAAAAACGTCGACCAAAATCTGCAATGTCATTTTTTCTGAAAAAATAATTTTTATATTAAGATGTAGATCACAGAAGCCTAAATTTGAATTCACTTTTTCTTTTGAGAAAAAACCTATTACTAAAAAATTTAAAAAAATCTATAAAATATTATTAATGATAATATTATAAATATTATAAAATTTATTATATTATGAATGGTTGATAGTTCACTTTTTGCATTAAAAAAAATGAAAAAATCAATAAAATATTACTAATGATAATATTATAAATATTATAAAAATTATTATATTATGAATGGTTAATAATTCACCTTTTCCGAGAAAAAAAAATCCAAAAACTTTATTAATGATAATATTAGAAATATTAGAAAATATTATCATACACATTATTAATAACTCATATTATATATATTATTATTCATTTTAGAGATTCTATATATAATTATTTATTTATAAATATAAATATGAAAGTGGTAGATGCAATGAATACAATAAATAGGAAGTAATTTAGGTGTTTTTTAAGAAAAAAACATTTATTATTATCATTAAAATATAAATATCACATATATATATTTTTTATACAATATAGAGAGTTTGTACACTTTTGAGTCATTTATTATGGTTTTAAATTATAATTTAATTAATTCTAAGTTAATGATTGGGGGCTTTTACTATCTCTATGTTGTGTGATATTGTTTTTTGGAGTCATCGTATTTATGTTTGTATGAATCGACGTTTTGAACCAACCTCTATAGTTCATCATCAAGAATAGATCCATAAGTGAATAAATAAGAACTCATTAGGTTTAAATAAGCTTAAGGTTGATATGAGAATGAATGCAAGCCGACATATTTTATTCAGTTATATTTATAATTTGTTTATTTTAATTTTTATTGTTAACTTAAAGATTATTTGTTTAACTTAATAATTATTTTAGTTGTTAGTTCTTAATTCCTAATTTAATAAGTAGTATTTCTTATTTTCTAGGATTAGAATTTTTTTAGTGATTATAAACTAATTAATAATTATTTGTAAGTGTGATAATTTGTTAATTTCATAATTATTTTAGTAGTTATTTATTTAATTTCTAATTTAATATTTTTTTTTTAGGATTATAAATTTTTTAATTATTTTTATTTCATATTGAAAAACTAATTAATATTTATTTGTATTATTAATTAATTTTTATTAATTATATGATTATCTTAATTTTAAGTTATGTTTGAAAATAAAATAATAAATGTCCAATCACACTACATCAATTTATATTACTATTTCCAAGAATAAAATTTTATATTTTTAAAATTAATTTAATAAAAACATTATTTTTCTTTTTATATTAAAGATTAAGTATATTGTAAATTTAATTATATTTTATACTATTTATAATAATAATTTTATAAATAATTATATTATAGGATTGGATGATCAATTTAAGTGTTTGGATTAGACCCTTTTTTCCCTTTAATTATATTTTAGAATGATTAAATTAAAGGTGTTTGATTGGATTTTTTTTAATTTTTTTTTTACCATTATAAAGATTTTTCATTTATTCTTGATGATTTAAATAAAATGGTTAAATGAATATAAGGTTAGCTTAGTACAAAGGAAGAGTAAGGAGGTCATTTGAGTCAAAATAATACTAATAATAATAATAAAATGTATATACATGTTTGGTTAGTTTTAATTAAAAACATTAGTATAATCAATCAATTCATTATTGATATTAGTAATTATAAAAGAAATGTCATAATAATATGTCACTTACTCATTTATAAATAAAAAATCTCCATATGCTTACAAAATCACATAATTATATATAATTTTAAGAAAATATAAAATAACTAAAAATAAAAGAAACTCTATATTTTCACATATTTCTTTACTTTTTACAAATATTTCATACAAAACTTAAATAATTATTGTTATTATTATTATTTAATGTTGATTATAGTAAAATATTATAATCTTCAAAAACAAAATTAAATTAAAAGTAAAAAAATCAATTATTTTTAATAGAGAAATGTATTTCATTCAATTCCCAATTGTGTCTAGGTGTACATTTAATCCAATACGACAAAAATATGTAATTTATTCTATGCCCAAACTTAAGTTTATATTTGTGATTTTTAAAGCAAAAATAAATATATATGTTTGGTTAGCTTTAATTAAAACATGAATGTGCTCTTAAATAAAATGTGTGGACAATGTGGTTACCAATGATTTATATGTGGACAACATGGACCTTGCTACATTAGTGGTTAAGATGGATCTATAGAGATAAAACCAGGGTAGATCCATTTTAATCAAAGAACTACAAAGTGGGAAGGAATTAAATCTCTCAATTTGAATTTTTTTTTCCAATTTTGCACTGAAAAACATGTTTTCACATGATGAATCAAATCTTAGAATGTAAAATTCTGTTTTCAAGTTTTATAAAACATATATAAGTGTAGAGAGGAATTACGTCTCTCAATGTGAAAATCATTTTTTCAAATTCCTTACTATAAACTATGTGTGTTCATCAAGAAATTTGATTCCTCTCACAACTTGTGTGGTTAACATATATCTATATGTAGACAACATGATATATAAATAAAATATTTCAAGATATTCCAGTAAACTTTGTATGTATTATATATGGTGGGAAAAAGTATTATGCACATATTATATAAAGCAATTTGTAAAAAATTTAATAAAAGAATTTGAAAAAATAAAATTTTATACTTTTGTTTGAAATTCCACATATATTTGTTGAAATAAAAACCTTAAGTTATATAATACAGTGGAAAATTATACATCTCATTTTTTTCTCTATTTGTAAAAATAAAATAAATATAAATCTATTTTAATAACCAATTTATGAAATGTGAATTAAATCAAAAGTTTTTCTTTTTCAGATTTTACACTGCACATCAAGAAACTTTCTCTAAATTAAATAACTAATTACTAGATCAGTCATTAAAATAAACCCATACTGTGATATTCAAATATAAAATTCGTCAACATAATTGTTAACATCATATTCTTAATTTATAGCACAACCATTAACATCATAATATTAATTTATAGCACATTTGTTAACATCATAATATCTATTTATAATTGCAATAGTATTTTAACACAGTTCATCAACATAGCAATTAACATCACAATATTAATTTATTGCTGATGGTTGGGTAAGCTCCCAGTAGAGGCTAAATGTATGGATGTTGAGGTGAAACCTGATCCGAACATGTCTTCTTTCCCTTGTAAATTAACTTTGCAAGCACGGGAGTGGGGATTCCTTTTAAAGCATGGGAGCGATGGTTGTCCCAAGGGCGTGTTTGTATTTCAAGCATCTTTTGTTTTTGAGTTCCAAATATTTTGTTAAGGTAGATTATGAAAGGCGAATCTTATTCATTCGATTTGTTGGAGTTATTGTAAAGTTTCAAAGATATTGTTTGTCCACGTTAACAAAAAATTTCAAATTATATTTTATCTTTTGTTAAGTTTTTAAAATTGTTTAAAATAATTTATATAATTTCAAATTATATTTTATCTTTGGTAAAGTTTTTAAAATTGTTTAAAATAATTTATATAATTTCAAATTATATTTTATCTTTTGTTAAGTTTTTAAAATTATTTCAAATAATTTATATAATATTTTTTAAAATAAATTATTTTATTTATATCAATTAAATTATTAACCTATATTAATAAGTGATAATGTAAAAGTTATTTTTAATATATATATATAGATATATAATTTATTTTTTCATACATTAAAATAAAAATAAAATATAAATATGTATATTTTCGAGGGTCAGTCTATTTATATATTTTGTTAAGGTAGATTATGAAAGGTGAATCTTATTCATTCGATTTGTTGGAGTTACTGTAAAGTTTCAAAGATATTGTTTGTCCACATTAACAAAAAAATTTCAAATTATATTTTATCTTTTATTAAGCTTTTAAAATCGTTTAAAATAATTTATATAACATTTATTAATATATATTAATAAATAATAATGTAAAAGTTATATATATATATATATATATATATATATATATATATATATATTATTTTTGCATACATTAAAATAAAAATAAAATATAAATATGTATATTTTGGAGGGTCAGTCTATTTATATTTTTGCAAATCTTTACAGATAATTTATCTAAAAGAATTATTTATATTGTTGATTTTTCTATCAATTTAAAATTGGATAATAAAAATTAAAAAAAATAATAATGACTAATTGAATGATTTCTTAAATAAAATATTGTAAAAAGATTTTTTTCAAAGTTAAATTTTCCAATTATTATGGTTTTGCAATTAGTAATAACTAAAAACATGAAAAATTTTAGGGGTTAATATTGGAAGGTGGGCTAATTTTCTATGATTTTTTCACAAAAAAGATTCGCCAATCTCACCTAAATTTTACAATATAAAATTATTTTACCTTAAAAATTGGAAACATTATATAGAGACTATATATACAATCATTATAAATTTGAATAATTTTACAAATATATTAATAAACATTTTATAGGTTGCATATTAGGGAATAGTGAGATTTGTCAATGTTTTTAAACTTCAAGATAATTTTCCATCCATAAAATTTTCCCTACAAAAGATAGTGAGGTCTAGTATAGTACTAGCTTACTTGATATTTTAATGCAAAGCAACAAAAACTCAAAGCATGAACCTATGGTTAAGTTATAATGCACATATTCTTCTTGTTCACGATACTGTTATTCAGATTTCAGTTCTATGTAGAGATATCCAGAGAAATTTGAGTTCTATGGGGAGATATGATAAAATGAGGTATTGTTCTTCGCTAATGATAACTTTAATAGCTAAAAATAAATTTGGAAGAAATGGATCCAAGGGAATATTAATATTATAAAGGTGAGGGATTAATAAATCCCAAAAAATAATATTAAGAAACTTAGGGATTAATATTATAAATTTAAGGGAATAATATAAAACCCAAGAATTAATATAAAAACCCCAAGGGATTATAAACCAAGGGGATTAATAATATTATAAATCCAAGGGAATAATATTAAACCCAATGGATTAATATTATAAATCAAAGAGATCAATATTATAAAGTAGAGATGTTTCTAATATCGGTTTTACAATATTAAGGATTAATATTGGGTTTATAATTTATAATATTAGAGTTTAATATTTTTTTTTAATTATAGAATAACTGAAGAAATATATGGAGGGTATTATTTAAAATTAAATTTACTAATAAAAAAATTCAATATAAATAATTTCGTTATTTAAAAAATATAAATTATAATTAAAATATAAATTAATAAGAAATAATTACATCAATAGATTGATTCTATAACACAACATAGAAAATAGGGGTAATTTCTTCCTCATATATATATATATATATATATATATATATATATATATATATATATATATACTTTTTAAATATTATAATAATAATAAATGTATATACATGTTTGGTTAGTTTTAATTAAAAACATTAGTATAATCAATCAAATTATTATTTATTTTACTACTTATAAAGAAGATGTCATAATAATATGTCACTCACTCATTTATAAATAAAATATTTCTATATGCATCCAAAATCATATAATTTTAATAAAATATTAAATAATTACAAATAATGAAATTCTATATTTCACTTATTTCTTTACCTTTTACAAATATTTCATACAAAACATAAATAATTATTGTTATTAATATTATTATTACTTAATGTTGATCATAATAAAATATTATAATCTTCAAAAAGAAAATTAAATTAAAAGTTAAAAAATCAATATTTTTTAATAGAGAAATGTTTTTCATTCAATTCTCAATTGTGCCTAGGTCTACATTCTACAATCCAATATGGCAGAAGTATGCGATTTCTTTTATGCTCAAACTTAAGTTGACATATGTGTTTTTTAAAATAAAAATAAAATATTCTTTAAATGAAAAACATTCTCTCCTATAATAAAAAAACAAAAATAAATATATATGTTTGGTTAGTTTTAATTAAAAATATTAATGTCCTCTTCAATCAAATATCCATTTTAATCGTAGATTCATTTTAATCAAAGATCTACAAAGTGTGCAAAGTAATTAAATCTCTCAATTTGAAAATCGTTTTTCCACTTTTGCACTGTATAATATGTTTGCACATGATGAATTAAATCTCACAATGTAAAAATCTATTTTCAAGTTTTATAGATACATTTTAATCACAGATCTATTGTAACGAACCTCCAGGGCTTATCCAGAAATATGACCCCTAGCCCCATAATTTATTTTATTTTATTTCTGTACATATAGTTAAGATTCCATATTCCTTTCTCCTAGTTTGACTACTACATCACATTCAGGGAGGAGCACATTACAATTTTATAACAAAACCACAGTTTGGAAGGAAGGAGGATCTATAACATGCAACCATCAAGCCTCTTGTGACATGCATGGTATCGATATCCTTGACCCTTATGTATATAGATATTGCTTACTTCCTAATTGTATTGCGTGCATTTATATGTCATGCCAATAGTTTCCTTAACATTAATAAATCGTGATTACAATATGCATGCATAAACTTTGTAAAAGCCATTAACTTGGATAATCACATGCAACACATTCATTACATCTACTATTTAGTCAGATTTCTCATAGGTGTTTTCATCTACTTAATATTCCCTATTGCTATCTTCACACAAAGATGCAATAAGATCACATGCATAATAAAAATCCATCATTTCCATAATAAAGATAAGTCTTAAGCAACAGACAAGATGAAAGTCTAACCTCATTGAGTACACATGCAATAGATAATCTAGCCATCATAGAATATTCCTCTTAAATGCATTATACCTCCTGATCTGCATGCATCCACCACTATTTTCCATTGTTAAACAAGAGACTTTATATAACATTAAATACATACTACGACCCTTCACTAATAAAATGATGATCGTCTTTAGATTCATTAGATATTTTACTTATCCACATGCATAAAAATTAAATCAATTACATGAACATAGATATCATCATCAACAGATATCTTATCTCATACAAGTACAAAACTGGAATATCTCAATGGATGCAACTCAGCTTGTAGTACCTTAATGCATAGATTAAATAACCTGAAGCTCTGGATTTACAATTTCACACTTAGAAACAAAATCATTTATTAGGTATAGTTATCACTCTCCTATACAATTATCACATAAGGTAAGGTATACCTTTTTCCTTCATCACATTTAATTAAGGATCACGTTTAGATTCCACAACTATTTCATCACATGACTGATTCATAACTCAGTTAATACCAAAAATTCTACTATTTCACACTGATCATCAGTAGATTCAATCAGGAGTAAGCTTACTACTTACTATGATTTTTCCACTAACTAGGGTGCAGTAAGATTGACATGTGTAATATTACAATCATCTTCATGGATACCGATAAGAAAACTTCTATACTATTGAACTGAATGATTTAACCATTTAAAGAGTAGGAAATAAATACAAAGATAAGAAACCAACATACAGTACAATCCACTCATATGCAACCAACTAAAACCTCACTTGGAGAGCAAAGCACCACAACCCAATCATGAATCACCTCTGATTCCCCTTGAGCCGAGGTTCTTGCCAAGGATCAACTATCGTCAATTGATCAATGCACTAGGTATTCAATACCCTCTTTCATGATTTAGTTTCCATTAGTGGCATCCTGATTTTATGGATTTTTCCATTTGCCTAGGCCTTTTACAGAAAAGCTCGTCTTTATCTCCCATGAGGATTTTCCCCATAAAATCTCGCCTCTCCCACAAAGATTTTATGTTTGATGGATTTTTATCTCACATCCATCCAAGCTTATTTAGAATCACATCTAGAAGCTTTATCATGAAATATTGATCTCTATCTGATTCCTCAATGGGATTTGGAAAGAATATCATCTCTCTTGGTGCTCCACCCTCCAAGTGATCTATTTATTAATTTAATTAAAAACATATTTTCTTTTCATCTTACATATCACACCTATCTTTCGTCAGCTTAGATTTAAAATGGTTTAAACCACAAGGGAGGCTATCACACCTAGCTTTAACTCAGCTTAGGTTTACAATTATTTAAAACACAAGGGAGGGGTGTTACATACTCCCCCCTTAAACTTTACTCCATCCTCGGTGTATCACTACATCATGTCCCCATTCATAGGTAGCCGGTTTCTGAATCCACAACTCTCATGGTTCCTCCATCTGATGTGATTGTTTCGATGTACATCAGTCACAAGGAGTGCTCCCAGCATATATGCTTCCATAACTATCTGTAACATTGTTTTCAAAAAATTTGTGAGAATTTATTGAGGTAGAAATTTAACTATGATAAATACCATAATTTGTTACTCAATATTACTAAAGTGACTATTCCTCATTATTCATTTTATCTAAAGAATACATGTTCTCCTCTTGCATTCTACTAAGCCTTGATGTTCTTGCCGAACACCTGCTTCTTGTAGATCCTATGCATATAGCACATCAATTAGCATATTTTCCACAACAATATGCTTGCGATGTCATAACATATTAGTTATATATATATATATATATATATATATATATATATATATATATATATATATATATATATATATATTGATTATATACATTAATCATATATATTCATCATAACCGTATGTATTCCAAACTGCAATTAACCATGGTTACTTATCTTTAAACCACCTCTTACCTTCCTCTTCTGTGCCACTTCCAGGTTTGTTGCTCTGCAAGACATCTATCTGATGTCTTCATGCATACCTACACACAAGGTGCACTGATATACATATCATGTTTCAATTATGTAACACATGTAGTCGTATGGGTATTGTATGTACTATTGTACATAGTACCATTTGTGCTACAACCCATCCTACCATCATCATCGTAACACTTGCATGACATAAAATTTATCCACACCCTTTTTTCTACCATGCCAAACATTCCTTTATCTATTTCTAGTAAATAGAACAACTATGCTTAGTTTATAAGGAATTTTCATGAGCATGGTTCATTTCTGTAATCAAAGAAAGTTTTATGTCAAGTGCAGATCATGTTTAGATTTCATTTGGTTATAACACAATATCGGTAGTATAGTATTGTATTCATGCATATTTTCATTGACCCACTGGTCCATACAATTTGTGCTACTTATTAATTACCATGGTTTGTACTCAAGGATACTTATAGGTTCCACTATGCATATCCATCGAAAGATGCATATGTCTTGGTAATCTCTTAAAGTTAGGTTCCCCTTAATCACACTTTCTTCTAATCAAATCACAAATCACATCGTATATAGATGCATTAATCAAAGGATTAGACCAAAAGACAATTTGAATTTGAATAGTTATATAGTCTTATACTCTAACATGGCCTTACCATCTTAACACTATTTCAGGAAAACCTTTACCATGGTATAATACTTATGGTGGAACCCACTTATTTAACCCCAAACCTCTCATGAGGTATATAATTTCCCTTTAAATTTTTACTTATGAACTAATTTCCTAAGGTTTAACAATTCCTTTATATAATCATCCCCACAAGTATTAAGTGTGATTTTTGTTTATATATGTCCTTTCATAGCAATTATACCTTTTATATGTTTCTTTTATAACATGATGATGATATTTTAATCTTTAACTACAATCAATTACTCACATATTCTCTAATAGGCATGATAAATTTCTTTTCTGGTGTTATCATAGTCCACTTTTATGAAAAAGTGTGATTCTTTCACACATGAAGGCAACATGTATAAGTGCGCCACTCAAGTAATCATATCTTCCTTCTATATGCATTACTTGTTATTAATCTTAAACAAAATTTAACAACGTTACTTTTAAGGAATTTGCTCACTAAGGCACATGGCATGCTATAACAACTTAGTTGTATGATTTTCCCTAACAGTAAGGACTAATAACCTTTATTTTCGCTGTCCATACTGACTCTTAAACATAATCATAAGTTATTCATGCATACTTTGCCTATTTATTATTATCACATAACAACCCATGCATGTATAGCTCGAGTTAGACTCAATACCCTCTCTTATATGGATGCATGACACCAAGATCATTCGATCATCAACCAATTGATAAATAAAATATTCTGGCAAGGCTATAATATTGCACACACATGTTCTTACATGGAAGATTCATATGACTCATTACTATGCATGGATATTAAGCATTATTCTCTTCAAAACATGTTTATCTTTTTGATCACTCAACCAAACTATAGTAGCAACATACAAAACAATCCATGCCAATACATAGGTATATGTATCATTACACAACAATAAAACAATGATACAACAAGATACTTCCTCTCTTAAAAACAAGTTATTCCTAACTATAATATCAATATCATGATGATATATTCCAATTACATCAATATTAATAAGAAACAACACAATACTCACAAGCTTTCTCAATCCACATCATCAGCATAACCATTTCTCAATCCATAATATCATCCCTTATTTAGTCATTGTGACAACACTCAACACTTATCCCTTATACTAAACACATTCAACCAATATACCATCCATATTACAAAGACAATGTCGGGCTTATGATCAGTACATAACAGGTTTAAGTGGTTACTTCATAACAATCTCTATATTAAAATACTATGACAAAAACACAATAGCCAATAAACATTGTTAAAAAAATCTTCTTTCAACACACAACTAGAATAGGTGTACAACCTTCGGAACCATTATACCCTATTATTTTCACTGCTTGTACAAACTATTATGCTATGGTGATCATACCATCATCACACATACCCGAATATCACACACCCACATGCTACTATAATTATTTTTACAAGAGTTCCCTAGACTTTGATTGATTAACTACACCTTCATTTTGAACCAGAGTGTACTATAAATTAACTTGGTCCATTTGCCCATTTTTTTTTTAACTTAAACAATCATTCATGTTTGCTAGAGCTGTATATCTTTATTGAATCAGTGTCTCAATCAGTGCAGAAAATTTCGGAATTTCGATCAACATTTTCGGCACATTTTCTAATTAATTTAAGTTTATTAGACCCACAATATGAAGTTCATCCTATCTTTGGTTTTCTTACAATATTTCTACTCAAAACACTACCCCATCATTCAGTACAACAACCAAGAACCATTTAGGATCATTTTTAAGTTTTATCTGAAGATTATCATAATAACTCTTACGTCACACTTCACGCCGCAGAGGCTGACAACTCCATTGGTCCATACGGAAAAATAGTTATGCCATCCTTGGGTTTACAAGGTCAAGGAAGGAAGTTCCTTTATGAGGAGATTGATGTTATAATACTCTCCTACAAAGTTTTAACTTTGAGCAAGCGCATCCTTATTAGCAATATTGAAAAATCAATACAATATATATATTGGGCATAACCATTGACCCCGATGGTGAGAGTGTTAAAGAACACTGGAACCTCAATGCTGAGGTAATGAATTGACTTCAAAGAATGAATGGAAGTAAACAATTATGCTACTATTAATCGATGATGCATCGTCTAGAGCAAACCATCCTCCAAAATGGGTTGTTGGCTTACTGAATCATTTCACTTTGAAACATTGAGTGTTGTTGAGCATTCATATTTTACTAAAATTTGCCAAATTTTTATAGTTGGTCTTTTCTTATGCTACAAATCCCTAAGTAAAATTATTTTTTACACACAATATCCGTCAAAAAGGTGAAGACAATTAAGCATCACTATATATTTAAGATGGCTGTTTTAATTGTCCAAGCACTATTTCTAGTTGAATGAAACATTGCAATTCTTCCACATAGAAGGAAGAAAAAAAACATTTTTTTTGTGAATCGAGGCACATTAAAGACCACTCTCAAGGCAACAAAATTTTTATATCCATAACAAGACGAGGCTTTCAACAATAAATTTTGTCAATCCATCTATCTAAAATCGGCTTACTCAGATAGAGATGCATGGTCATGTGAACAGACTCACAGCTTTGCAAGAGAGACAATGCCGATAAATTCTCTTGCTTGCACATATATCTTCTAATATTGACAGAAGTCACCCATACTTTTCCCTTTCAAGGATTAAAGAGGATGCCAACACCCTTTTCTTCATATATAATATGAGGGAATCGTTGAGAGCAAAACAGGTTGCTGCACAGTGCTCCCTCCCAACGAACTCAGAACAATATTTATATTCCCAGCCGACTAGCCAACTTCCAAATGGTTTCCAACATATTTTCATAAGGAATTTTCATATTGGTCGGCTGCGTTGTGGTATACAATACTTGCTTAGCTGGGCGATCCAAACATGGTATTTTCCAGAGGTTTAATATCTTTTTGTTTTAGATAGAACATAAATGCACTTCATCTACCTACACATTCAAAACTTCATTATTTATAATTCTTCTCAAATGGTTTTAAATCACCAAAGAAATCATTGTTAGAATGAAGCCTCATTAAAAGTTACAATCCATATATACTCTTCTTTTGTTTTTTATACGCACTAACAAATTCAAAATATTACAATGGATTTGTTTATATATTGTCATGTGATATTTTAAAGGCGGAATATGTGAATTTACATTAAAGTCAACACACTTTTAAATTTTAACCTTTAACAGATATACTATAATAATATTATGGTGTTATTAACAACAACAACTTATTCGATCCCATTCAATTAATCCTCCAAATTTCATAGCATTAAACACGGAAGATAGAAAATTCAACACAACAGTCATTTATGAGTCACTTGACTTACTTGTACTGTGATAATTTTACTTCAGGATTGGCATTCCAAAACCACCAATGCATCTACACTTATTAATTTCAACCCGCTGATGCATGCGAGGGTGACGAGTAGAAGTCTTGATGGTTCGATCTGAGGAGCTTGATATACAACCCATCACTTTTCTTCATTTGTTGAGTATCATGGCGCTACAGCTTCCACCTTTTCTTGGTCTGAATGCGATAGAATAACAGCGTTTTAGGATTGCATGAATATATATATATATATATATATATATATATTTATATTTTCTTACGTATATTTAGATCAGAGACATCTTCCTCATTAGAAGAGTTTATTGACTCGTACTTATCAACATCTTGTCATTTCCTTCAAAAAAAACATCTTATCCAGAGAGGAATTAGCCAGTTGCCATGGAGTTTATTATGCGGTGGACAACTACTGCAGGGATTCCAAAGAGGTCAGTTTATTCAACCTCAAAATTTCACTTGAAAAATTAAACGCAGCAGTATTTTATAGAGCTCCAACACCTTGAGAGCCACGAAATTTTTCTAGAGGTGGCAAGGCCCTCCATTCATAATTTATTTCATACCAATCTATTTCATACCATTGTCGATTATTTCCATGACCACTATATCCGTACTAGGGGGAGCAACACTAGTGTGACTCCTCTACTCCAATTAACTTCTCGCGGAAAGAAACAATGGATAAAATTTTGGAAACATCCAAAAAACCATCTAATGCTTTTATCGATGCAGTCATGCCTCTAACACCAAGCGCTTTGAGCTTTTAAATGTACTTTTAGTAACAATGTTGCTTCTACTATCAATGTATGAGGGAGGATGCTTCTGAGGATAATCATTATCCACACCTTGCATTAGGGGCTAACTCGATTCGCGGTCAAAAGCAACTGAAAAAAAGAAGAACAATAATCACCAACGTGATTTTCTCCACTTCCTATCTTTGTAAGGTGTTGTTGCTTTTACAAATTCTGTACATTCCATTCTTTTTATATTAAAAGATTCGATTTAACTAATCAATCTTTTAAAGCACTCCTAATCCTCACACAAAAGGAAAAGTTTCAAAACACACTTTCCTTTTCATGATTTATGTCAATGATCATGTTAATCTTCCATTTGGTCTTTTTCGCCAAAAGGGGTTCAACGGTGACATAATCGCAACATGATTTTGGAAATTTCTATTCCTTGTTTTTTGCTCGGAAAAATTAAAGGTGATGAAAATTGCAGTAAAATTTTCGATCACCCACATAACTCTAATTACAGTAATTAACCTTACTATATGATTTTAACATTTGAATGGTTACTATATTCAAGAAGGAATTATTGAGAGTCGGTTATACAACGTTTCCGGGTGTGCCCTTACTACCTGTCTCTATTACTCTCGTCTCAATGAACTCTTGGCATAGTTACATTTGTCCGCACATGTTTGAACTTTTGGGGCTTTCGACTCGTAACTTGTGGGTTGTTTAAATTTTAATTGAAGACCATCGCCTAGCATACCACACTATGGTAATGCTACTACTTTTCTAGGAAAGACAGTCCATAACATAGATCCTCGTTGAATTCTTGTTCATTTATTTAAGTGTGAAGACAACGAAGGTTTGATAAATACTCAGCCTCAACTGGAACCCAAATGGATAGAAAGCGAGAGAAGTAGAATGTAGTTAGGTGGTGCTTGGTGTTTCATCTCCTTCAAAAAATCTCAAATTTCTTTGGTGGTGAGATTTTTTTTATGAATTTTATATGCTTAAATTTCCAGATAAATTTTGGGAAATAATTTTATAACCAAATTTGCCAATGAAACTTCATGGAGGTAGATGAGTCCATAGGCCACAAGGTTTGAACGTGGGCTCCGATAAGATTTATAATGAACCTCCATGGCCTACCCAAAAATATAGGCCCTAGCCCCATAAAAAATTTTAAAATTCCTTTCGATATAGTTAAGGTTCCATATTACTTTCTCCTAGTCTGACTACTACATCACATATGGGAGGAATAAATTACAGTTTTATAACATAACCACAACTTGGAAAGGAGGAGCTATAACATGCAATCATCAAGCCTCTTGTGACATGCATGATATCGATATCCTCGACCCTTAGATATATAGATAGAACTTACTTCCTAACTGTTCTGCATGCATCTATATCTCATGCCAATAATTGCCTTAACAGTAATAAATCATGATTACCATATGCATGCATAAACTTTATAAAAGCCATTAACTCAGATAATCACATGCAACACCTTCATCACATCTACTCTTTAGTCAGATTGCTCATAAGTGTTTAAACCTACTTAATATGCCATATTGCTATCTTCACACAAGGATTCAATAAGATCACATACATAATAAAAATACATCATTTCCATAATAGACATAACTCTTAACCAATAGATAGGATGCAAATATAACCTCATTAAGTACACACGCAATAGATAATTTGGCCATCATAGAGTATTCTTGTTAAATGCATTATACCTCCTAATCCGCATGCATCCACCACTATTTTCCATCTTAAACTAGAGACTTTATATAAGATTAAATACATACTATGACCCTTCACTAATAAAATGATGATCATGCATAAGAATGAAATCAACTGCATGAACACATATAACATCATCGACATATATCTTATGTAATACAAGTACAAAACTGGAATATCTCAATGGATGGAACTCATCCTATAGTACCTTAATGCATAGATTAAATAACCTGAAGCTCTGGCTTTACAATTTCAGACTTAGAAACAAAATCATTTATCAGGTATAGTTACCACTCTCCTATACAATTATCACATAATTTAAGGTATACTATTTTCCTTCATCACATTTAATTAAGGATCAAGTTTAGATTCCACAACTATTTCATCACATGATTGATTCATAACTTAGTTAATACTAGCAATTCTACTGTTTCAAACTGATCATGAGTAGAGTCAATTAGGAGTAAGCTAACTACTTACTATGATTTTTCCACTAACTAAGGTGCAGTGAGAGTGACATGTGTAATAATACAAGCATTTTCATGGATACTGATAAGAAAACTTCTATACTATGAAACTAAATTATTTAACCATTTCAACAGTAGGAAATAAATATAGAGATAAGAAACCAACATACAGTACAATCCACTCATATGAAACCAACTAAAACCTCACCTACAAAGTAGAGCATCGCCACCCAACCATGAATCACCTATGATTCCCCCCAAGCCGAGGTTCTTGCCAAGGATCAACTGTCATCAATTGATCAATGCTCTTAGTATTTAATACCCTCTTTCATGATTTAGTTTCCATTACTGGCATCTCAGTTTTATGGATTTTTCATTTTCCTAGGTCTTTTGGAAAAAGCTTGTCTTTATCTCCCATGAGGATTTTCCTCATAAAAGCTTGCCTTTATCTCCCGCAAATCTTTTTTGTTCGATGGATCTTTATCTCCCATCCATCCAAGATTATCTAGAATCACATCTAGAAGATTTATCATGAAATATTTATCTCTATCCCATTCCTCAATGGGATTTGGCAAGAATCTCATCTCTCTTGGTGCTCCACCCTCCAAGTGATTTATTTATTAATTTAATTAATAACATATTTTATTTTCATATTACATATCACACCTAGCTTTCCTCAACTTAGGTTTAAAATGGTTTAACCCACAAGGGAGGGTATCACACCTAGCTTTAACTCAGCTTAGGTTTACAATTATTTAACACACAAGGGAGGGGTGTTACATCTATCAAGTGTAGTGAGGAATTAAGTCTCTTAATATGAAAATTTTTTTTCAAGTATTACAATGTAAACTATATTTTTTCATCAAGAAATTTGATTCCTCTCGGAACTTGCGTGGTTAAAATCTATATGTGGACAACATGAGCTTGTGTGGTCCATCCTTAAAATTTTCCATCCAAAAGATAGTCAGGTCTAGCACACTACTAGCTTATCTGATCTTTCAATGCAAATGAACAAAAAATGAGAAGCATGAACCTATGCTAAAGTTATAATGCACATATTATTCTTGTTATGGCTACTGCTATTCAAATTTCAGTTATGTGCAAAGATATCCAGAGAAAATGAGGTATTGTTCTTCGCTAATGATAACTTTAATAACTAAAAACAGATTTGGAAGAAATGGATCCAAAATATGAAATAGAATACAAAGAAAGAATGAAAATCAAACCTCGGTAGCATGCTACCCAAAATGTGGAATATAATGCAAAGAGTGAAATAAAATCAAACTCTGCTAGCATGCACTGCCTTACATTAGAAAAACAATGGAAGAAGATCTGGATAGAATTCTCTATGTGGAATATGCATGGAAACTATTTATCTCCATATTATAATAATAATAACTACTTAATTTTTAACATTATAGTTAAATATTAATTCATGTATGAAATTGGTTTTGGAGTGTGTCTTAAAATTATTTCTTCTTCGTTAAGAGCTCAGACATAGGGAAATAAGTTAACAACTCAAAACTCAAAGGAATTTAGCAAGAGTGAAATCCTACCCCCTTACACATGACTAGTGAGGTCAATCCAAGTGGCATGCTTTTGCTTGAATAAGGGTAATCGGTCAGCTTGCATTCTTAGATAGCAACAGGAGATGACTATGCTCACTAATAGTTCGACAACTGAATTATGCTAAGTTTTTCCATTGTTAAAAAAAATGGTTTATGAAACATTCCCATTAGCATGTCATTTTACTTAAATTTGCATCAGACACTCAAAAGTATATTCACTTAACAAAAATGATACAATATAAATGTAAGAAGCTATGCCCCAATATAGCTAATCAATCTTGGACATACAAACTCTTGGTTCAATGAATATCTCAACCACACATCAATTTAGGAAGCTCTCAACCAACTAGGCCTTAACAAACTCCTATACCCTAGGGATAGAATCCTATAGTAAGACAAGTAGGAATTTTATTTTCCAAGTCCCCCTTAATGACTACCTATCTCAATCTTAATCAACAAAGTTTAGTTGTGGTGAAACATGATCAAAAGATACGTTAATGTCAATATAAAGGAAGGATCATCTACTGGAATGCATGGGTACCAGCCATTGCATGTGTCATTCTACTAGGATGCCCTTCATGTACATGATTCAATCAACCATTATATCTATGTACCTATACCTGAACTTATACCTACAAGCCCCCCTCCTTCATTATCAACCTTGATTTTTTCGAATTACTCGTAACCATGCACTCGATTTTATCGGCTTACTCATAAATGGAGACAGGTTTCAAATGCCCAAAATATTGAACTCATGTGGCGATGATATTTGAAAGTGATAAGGATGAGACATAACCATCGGATATACCAGTTACGTCAACAAAATTTACTCCACAAACTATATCCACTGAAGTGTTTGGAAACAAAACTTCCTAGGGTCATGTGATCCTACCATTAGAAAAAGGTCTGGGTGGCTTAAGAAATGGAATCATATATTTAATACAAAATATATTATTATTCTATAATGGAAGCATATGATTTTGTTGGTAGTTCAATTTTCTAACAATTTACTTTGAATAAAAATAATGTAAATTGACAAATGAGAGAGTTGAGTATGGAAAAATACAGACCAATGATTCTATCTTTTTCTTTTAAATAAATGTTTTATAACTTTGTAGAGCATAAAAATGTAAGTTTTTATCAGCATAGTCTAAAAAACATACAAATTAACTTGGAAAAATAATGGAAATTTCGACAATATTATGACAAACTTTGGCATAAATTTTGGAAAATATGGGTTATGACTCTCACAGTTCTTGATTTTAAGTGCCCCAAGGGTTCTTGATATTGCTGAATTCATTTCCACCATAAAAAAATAACTCAAATACTCCAGTATTCTCATTTTTTTATTTTTTTTTACCAGATTCCAACAAGAAATCTGTCGTCTAGGCCAATTTATGGCATTGATAGACAACACCATTTTTATCCTTTTTGCCCAACGAAATTTTATCCTTTTCATCCACAGTGCATGTGAATAAAATTCTTGATTCGCTGGAGGAAACATAGGCTTGTTTGATTAGTTGTACTCAAATTCGACAGTTGACACAACAAAAATTTTTATTGCTTGATTAGTTGTACCTTGGTAATCGATCCAACAAATTATATAATTTTTCCCAGTTAATTGTATGCCATTAAGTTGTGCAATTGATAGTCTAATCCACTTACATAATCTTAAATCTTTCATAGTCATATTACATATATAATGAATCCTTTGGACTTGCTCACACATCGTTTCTCGGAGTTTGTGTACATTTAGAATTTTCCAATCGTTTCCATTGATTTTGACAGTAAATTGTTTTATTTGGTATATTTTGTAGCATCTTCACCATGCCATCCGAGGCTAACTACAAACACATAATCATGCCTTCTCACTGCAGGGATATCCCCAAGAGAGGCCAGATCAAAGCTCCCATTTTCTCATCCCTTTCCCATTCCATCGAGTATGTTTTCCTTCACATTCATTCTGCAATTGTCATGGGTTTTCATAGTACTTTATGATGGCGAGTTTTTGTTCTTCATCATCTCCAACTTCTTCCCCCTCAACCCTGGCTTCGGGCTCAAGTCAAAGCTAGTAGGTGTTTCAGAGCAAGCAACATAGAGTGATATGGTGATCATAATAACATTAGGGACTACACAACACTTCCTAAATCATTTCATTTGGAAAAAGGCACCAGGGCTACAAAGGATGTGTCCACATTGAAGGAATAACATGATTTAGATGATAAATATGTTTTCTCTATACACAATTGTGCCTAGCTAGATGCCACAGTCACATGTGATACCTAATGGAGTACAATATCTTCAAGTCACATTGTTATATCGATCTTCTCACACGCTAATTGTTATTTAATTTGATAGAATGTTTTTGTAGACTTAATCCATCATATTTTATTTGTAATAAAAGAACATATTGTGTCGCCAAAATCTTCTAGCATCTTATGCTTCATTCCATCGTTGTTATGCCATGGGAGTCCAGATTGCACGGCATAAAGTTGCAATTGTTGGCACCTTTGGCACATATTTTATGTGATAAATTATTCATTTTAAGACAACCATCATAGGCAGTGAATCCAAATAATAAAATTGATGTCAATTTTTAACATTATAGAACATTAACTGCAAGATTCATAGTAGCCTTAAATCTCAAAAAGTTGTTATATATATTCACATCAAAAATTTCTTTTTCACTCAAACTAGTTTACATTTACATTTAGATCAAGTAACATATCATATTTGTCTTCATCTATGCTCTTCCTTAGGATGTTTCCTTTACAACATCTTAATTTTTTATTTAAATTGTATTATTCAAAATTTGTATTGTTCTCTAATTGCTTAAATATTACATGTTAAAAAATATTATTGATCTAACCAAGAAATTGAAACTAGCGTTCTCTATTATTAGCTTTTTTTATGTGTTAAAAATGAACAAGTTTTTTACAAATGATCTTGCCAATAAACCTGTACTCTTAGACATTTCATTGTACTCATATGTTATTCAAGAGTTTTTATTTAATGCAACATTCTCATGATGATTTTACAATGAAATTTTCATTAAAAAAAAAGAGCAAAATTTATCATATATTATCCTTTTTAGATTGACAATGTTCACATGATAAAGGCACTCGCTCACATATAAATATATCCCTATAACATTATTTTTTCTTTTAATTTATTTAAAAATAATATGAAATACAATGCGAGAAATAATATAATTTGTGTAAATTCAATTTAATTAACAAATATTATATATTAAGAACTTGATGTATAGGGATCATATGTAATGGATAATATATAATTGCTTTCCGTGTTGCTTTCAAAATATTATCATATAAGAGTGAAAAGTATAATTCAATTACACTAAATTACCGGTTCATCATCTTACTCACATCTACGAATACACTAGCATTATTTCCATAAATTGCATGAAATTTATTTATTTCAACATTAATTCATTTATATTCTTTTCCCAAATCCAGAAAGGCGACAATATTCACGATAGTTTCAAATATGAGCATAACCCATTAACGATTGATTTCGACTTAAATGATTCCAATATTTTCGTCTAGTTCTAAGAAGTCGTAAGGTATCCAATATTATCACCTACAACATATTTCCATCTAGTCCATTTATTATCGACTACAAAGACATCATGACTGCAATAGCGAACACTTGTGCAAACAGGTTATGCAGAATCAAACATCTCATACACCACACAGGTAGCGTTAGCGTTGATAGAAAGTAGTTGAACTTAGCTGAACTTATATTAATTGTAATGGAAATATTAAATATTAATTGTAAATTTTGGAAATATTTTAAAATTTGGATGGGAGGAGTGAGGTGAAATAATTCGTCTTGCTATGATGAGTTATATGTTTAAGGATATTTCCAAAATGTACGATCTAAATATCTAAACTGTTAAAATTTGGTAAAACAAATAAATGAAGTAAATTGCTATTTAGAGCACTATTTGTATTTTTACCTCCAGAGTCAAACATCTCATATACAAAGTAGGTAGGGAGAGTGGTGAAATAAAGTGATTAAAATATGGTTAAAAAATGAGGTAAACTTCCATTTTATTCGATAAAACTTTCATTGTTTAATTATGAATAAATATTTTCTCTCATCACTGAAAGGAGATAATTTATTTTTTTCCCGAGCGCCAACCGACCAGTGCTGAAGATGTTGATCGAGCTATATCTCGATCAAGCTCTTTTAATCATTAAGCCGTCATCAACAACCAAATATTAATTAACGTGGTAAGGATTTATAATAATTTAAAAGAGCTTGATTGAGCCTATAGCTTGATCGAGCTCCCTTTTTATAGATTCATATGCTCGAACGAAATCCACTTTTGAAAATCTTGCCAAAACCGAAAGGCTACTTGATCGAGAGCCTAAGTAACCATGGCTTACATAGGAACTCCTTGAGGCTTTGTTTTATGGCGGGATCGATCAATATTTAAGACCTTAAATACCTTGATCAAGTTTTTTTTTTTTTTTTTCCTTACACCCCATGTGCTTGCAAGAATGTGTAAACCACCTTTGTGGGTTCACCTTCACATTAATAGATGATTGTATGAGATACACGTGGGTGTACTTTCTTGAAATAAAATTTGAAATGTTTTAGGATCTGAAGATTTTTGAATCTTAGGTAGAAAAACAATCTGGAAAGATGATAAACATATTCTATACAGATAATGGAAGGGAGTATGTTTACAAAAATGTCCAAAATTTTTATGATGAAGCAAGAATACAGTTGCAACAAATAGTTCATCACACTTTCTAATAGAATGAGGTAGCTCAGAGGAAAAATAGATCCATTAAAGATATGTTTAATTGTGTGTTTCATGCAAGATCCCTTGCTTCCAAATTGTGGCCTAATGAAATTAATTGTGCTTCATACATACCAAATAGACCTCCTCATAAATATATTATAAGAAAAACAACTTTTAAAGCATGGAGCAACATACAAGTAGAAATCATAGATTTTTGTATTTTTAGATCTCCTGCATGGGACCACATTCCTTTAGAAAAGAGGATAGCTTTGGGGCCTTAAACAAAAGCATGGATCTTTATTGTATATCTAAATTGTGAAAAGAGATACAAACTGCTAGATGTTTCAATAGAAAATATCTTCATCGATATGATTATGTACTTTGATGAAAGTGTCATACATGTATCTAAAGAACAAAATGGATAAACTTTTGTGCTTTATCCTATAGTAGATATATGAGATGATGCATCCTTTAATTTAGATCTGAGTTCTCGAGTTGATTCAAAAGATGATGAGCATGCATTTAATTATTCTAATTTCTGGAAACTTTTGAAACATAAGTAGCACCTCATGAGTGGTATTTTAGATGATACAACCATGGAATATCAGTTTGAAGAAACTTCTCATTCACTCGCATGTATACAACCAATTATGTCCATGCATTACTACATGGTTCTAGTATTTGAATCTCAAACTTATGAAAGAGTTATTGGAAATACTTTCTGGGAAGAAACTATGGAGGAGGATTACAACTCCCTATTTAAGAACCAAGCTTGGGACTTGGTTCCACTTGCTCGAAATCATAATCTTATTAAACGAATGTGTGTCTATAGCATAAAGAATGTAGTGAATTGACTTGTGAGCAGATACAAAACATGGTTGGTGGGCAAAGGTTTTAACATATTCATTGCATTGGTTATGATGAAACCTTTTTTTGAGTGACCAAAATGGAATCTATTAATTGAACTCTTACAATTGCACGAGTATGAAGGTGGGAGGTGATGCAGGAGCATCTGGTCAACAGGGTGAAGACCGAGAGAGGGCGAACAAAGTTTCTGAAAAAGATTGGGAATGAGACACAGTTCACTGAACGGACAGCAAGTCTGTCAAGTTCCTATGTTTTTGTTTTATTTCTTTCATGGTCAACTACATTATTAACTTTCTGTTATTTTAAATTTCTGTTCATTATATTTAAAATATTGTAATAGGTTCTAGTTAGAAACGATAATAGTAGGTTAGGGTCAGTAGGTGATTAACAACGAATCCCTATGGTAAAAAGGCAGACAAAGTAAACTAATTGATAGTCAAGAAAATCATGCCTATAGTAACTGCAAAACAAACTGTAATTGAATAACTACCACCAGTTATCAAACTACCTAAAAACATTGTATAAAAAGGAAAGCAAGATAACCCAGAGGGGTTCAGCAACGGAGCATTTACATGAGAATAAAAAATATACATTTTCCTTCATCTTATTCAGTGCACAAGCAAACAAATTGTTCATATATATATGTCCTCAGTAACAAAATCCTGTATATACAGTGTTGTGTAACTATTTCATTTTTATTTAAATATATCAACAGTGTTTTACAGTATTCAAGAAGCTACGAATTGGCAGAGAAGAAATTGAACAAAAGGCGGAAAGAACCAGCACCCACAAAGGGTCAAGCTAGACAACCACACTAACCGGGTAAGCAACCAGAACTATCGGTGAACGAGTTTATCTATCACTTAATATTACAATGTATTTTTTCTGCATAAAAATTACATAGACTATGCATCGAGGTGTAACTGAACATAGTTGCAACCGACCCAAAAACCCTCCTACGTTGCGGCCAAGGGTTTGACAAACCCAGAAAGTCCAGACTCAACAAATAGACAGACATTTCACATAACAGGCGACTGTAATTGTGACCAGGACCAAGAACCATTACAAGAAAGTAAAACGAGAGCAGGACTAACAGGAAGGAATCGACGGAAGCCATTGCGAAGATACGGGAGCCGGCCACACCTGTAAAAGACAGAGAAGGTGGAAGGTCAGGGTTTCTTTCCAACAAAACCCTCGCATGAGAAATTGATGCCATAACGACTGTAAATGAAAACCCTGAGTATGCAGAAAGGAGGATAAACATACCTGACAGTGTGTCGGAACAGTAGGCCAACAGAACCCCGAAACAGAGACCCCTGTCCATAGAGGGGCTGCAGAAAGTTAGTCTCGATGCAAACAGAGGAAAAGAAATTATAGCATGGAACTGTGACATACCTTGTCCAAAGAGCCGAGCGCCGGAGAAGAACTAAACTGGAATTCCATCGACCTGTGCAACTGTCGAACTGAGCGGACCGAGCATTATTACACCATAGTCATTAATCACAGATTTGTCAAGAAGGCCAGACCAGACAGTAACCACAAAAGCGAACAAAGGATAGTTCTTACAGACATGAAAACGAAATGAACGCACGGTGGAACTATAGCAACTTACCAACAAAACCAGGAGCCGAATAGACCCACACAGTAACGACAAGGTATAGCTGAGCAACATCATATCTCCACAGAACCGGCGGAAATCCAAAGGGGTTTCATCACAGACCGAAACAACTCAGAGGCGGAGCCAAAACAATACAGAGACCACCGAGACCAAGCGTCGAAGGCAAGAATGACTGCAAAGGCGCGAACCGGGTAACAAAAAGCGAGGTAGGGTTTGCCAAGTTCGAGGAGAACAGGTGTCCAACGGAGGATCAACACCAAGTACAGCCGAGTTGATTGTTAATTAAACCTAAATCAATTTTCAATTACCATATATCCCAACCAGTTCAATAGCATAAGTCCACATAAGCAGAGGCAAGGCGGGACCACGTGGGCTGGCCCCATCAAGTGGTATCAGAGCCGTTTTTTTTTGAAATAAGAGATGATGGAAGCACCAAGACAAGGACGTGGAAGAGGTGCACGTAGGGGAGCAGATGAAGGATTGAGGGAACAGATTAGAGTTCTTACAGCTTGTTTGGAAGCAGTGGAGGCGGGTAGGCGAAGAGACCCGGAACTTGGAGATAACAGTGAGGAGGAAGTAGTAACTGCTACAGATGGGTCAGACGAAGAAGCTCCGGAATTGAGACTGCTGCGTTCAGTTTTATTGGCCAGCAGCAAACCCAAAACAGAGATTTCTAATTACGATGGCAGTCTGTCCGCAGATGTCCTATTGGACTGGATAAGCGAACTCGACAAATATTTTGAGAATGAAGAAGTGAGTGAGGATAAAAGAGTTAGGTTCTCTACCACTAAGTTAAAGGGACACACACTCTTGTGGTGGAACAGTGTCCAAGCAGACAGAAAACGAATGAATAAGTTGCCGATACAACAATGGTCAAGGATGGTGGTGAAATTGAAGGGCAGATTTCTGCCAAAAGACTACCATGTGGAATTATATCGGCGAGTACAGAATTTAAGACAGAAGGGAATGACTGTCAAGGAGTACACGGAAGAGTTTTACCGAGTGAATTTACGTGCTGGTTATACTAATGATAACCCAGAAAAAACAACAAGGTACGTAAATGGATTGAGGATGGAGATATTGGATGAAATCAGTATTCTTTCTCCCCGGAATATTGAAGAAGCCTTTCAAAGTGCTGTAAAGGCTGAGGAAAAAATCAACAGAAAAAAGAACAACAGGAGAGGGAGAGGAAATGGCAGAGGACGGGGACAGTCCTACAGCAGAGGAAGGAATGCTGCGAACAGCGAAGAAGGCAGTAGTTCTAAAACTTCAGGGACAGAAGAAAAAGGAAATAGCACCAGAGGAGGTCGGTCATATTAGCGAGGACGAGGGAATGGCCGTGGAAGAGGGACTGGTGTCCAGTGCTACAAGTGCCATAAATGGGGGCACAGATCCTTTGAATGTCCAGAAGTTGAACAGGCAGGTCAGAGGGGAACACTTATGGCACAGCCTGAAGAAGCTGAAGCACAACCCCGGGAGGTGGAAGACATGGCAGAAACAGGAGAAGCTTTGATTTTGAATAAAGTGTTGTTAAAACCAGCCAAGGAGGTGGTTGAACCAACACAGCGGAAAGCATTGTTCCGGACAGTCTGTAAATCGCATGGAAAGTGCTGCAAAGTGATAATAGACAGCGGGAGTACGGATAACTTGGTTGCCACTGATATGGTGGAAAAACTGGGGTTGAAGCGACTGAAGCACCCCACACCTTACAAGGTGTCGTGGCTACAGAAAGGCCACCAGCTGTTGGTTGATGAACAATGTGAGGTAGAGTTTCACATTGGCAAGTACCACGATACAGTGGTCTGTGATATTATGCCAATGGACGTGTGCCATATACTGGTTGGAAGACCATGGCAGTATGATAGGAAGGTGACACACGATGGATAGACCAACTGTTATAAATTTACCAAGGATGGGGTAAAACACACACTTGTACCCATCAAAGAGGAAGACACAACAGAATCAAGCGGAACAAAGGTGCTGTTAATTGGAGGAAAACAGTTTATAAAACAGATTGAGGAAAATGAAGTTAATTTTGCAGTTGTGAGGAGGATGAAGCCAGTATTGCTGAACTTGGAAAAATCAGAGTTGCCCAAGGAAATACAGGAGCTGTTGGAAGAATTTCAAGACATTGCGGCTGATGAGTTACCTGATAAATTGCCTCCCAAAAGGAGTATCAGCCATCACATTGATTTTATACCAGGAGCAAGCTTGCCGAACAAGGTAGCGTACAGGATGAGTCCAAAGGACAATGAAGAAGTACGCAAACAAGTGTAGGAGTTGTTGGATAAGGGACTGATCAGAGAAAGTCTGAGCCCCTGTGCAGTACCAACAGTCCTTGCACCCAAGAAAGGTGGAGAATGGCGAATGTGCACAGATTCACGGGCTATAAACAAAATTACGATTCGATACAGGTTTCCCTTGCCTAGAATGGACGACAAGATTGACTGTCTTAGTGGGGCAACTTACTTTACAAAAATAGATCTGAAGAGTGGGTACCATCAGATCAGAATTAGAGAGGGAGACGAATGGAAGACAACCTTCAAGACCAACGAAGGACTGTACGAATGGCTGGTCATGCCATTTGGGTTGAGTAACGCTCCGAGTACTTTTATGAGACTGATGAATGAAATGTTAAAGGAATTTATTGGAAAATTTGTGATAGTCTATCTGGACGATATTTTAATTTTCAGCAGGATGAAAAGAGAGCACCTTCAGCATATTCGAAGGGTATTCGAGAAGCTGTAGCAGAACAAAATGCTTATAAATTTGAAGAAATGCACTTTCTTGCAGAAGGAGTTAATCTATCTGGGATTTGTAGTTGCAGAGAACGAGTTAAAGATGGACCCAGAAAAGATTGCAGCGATCATAAGTTGGCGGTCACCTAAGAATTTGTTTGAGGTACATAGCTTTCACGGTTTAGCAAGTTTTTATCGGAAATTCATTAAGAATTTTAGTGAGATCTGCGCACCAATGCTAGAGACCATCAAAAAGGCTAGCCAACCTTTTTGTTGGACCAAGGCGGCAGAAAACAGTTTCCAACTTCTGAAGCGGAAAATAACGGAGAGGCCGATCTTGAGACTGCCCGATTTTAGCAAACCTTTTCAGGTTCGTTGTGATGCAAGCGGGACAGCTATTGGCACTATGCTCAGTCAAGAGGACAGACCGGTGGCGTTTTTTAGTGAAAAACTAAATGAGAGTCAGCAGAAGTATTCGTCATATGAAAAAGAGTTCTATGCAGTGGTTCAAGCTTTGAAACATTGGAGGCACTACTTACTGGGCAATGAGTTCGTCTTGTTCTCTGATAATTCAGCGTTACAATATGTAACGCAGCAGCACAAATTGAACCATAAACATGCCAAGTGGGTGGAATACTTGCAAAGTTTTACTTTTGTGTTGAAGCACATAAGTGGGCAAGCCAACAAAGTGGCGGATGCTTTAAGCAGAAGAGCCTTGCTCTTACAAGAAAGTGGCATACAGGTGATGGGATTTGAGTACTTGAAGGATTTGTACCAGATGGACACGGATTTCAAGGAAGCTTTTGAAGCATGCCAAAATCCCGTATTAAGGAATACGAGCCCATGGCTAGATTTCAATTTACAGGAAGGATTATTGTTTCGAGGAGGACAGCTATGTGTTCCAGACTGTTCGATGAGGGAAAATTTAGTAAGAGAGAAACACAGTGGCGGACTAGCGGGACATTTTGGCATCGATAAAACGTTGGAGCAGCTCGGGCATTTTTATTATTGGCCAAAAATGAGCCGGGACGTGCAGAGGTATGTGACCAGGTGTAAAATCTGCCAACTGGCGAAAGGACACAGCCAGAACACTGGACTGTACACACCCCTACCTGTTCCGAGCAGGCCGTGGGATTCGGTCAGCATTGACTTTGTCCTAGGATTGCCTAGAACGCAGCGGGGATATGATTCAGTGATGGTGGTGGTGGATAGGTTCTCGAAAATGGCTCATTTCATTCCTTGCCGGAAGACTAGCGACGCCACAAACGTGGCACACCTCTTCTTTACAGAAGTAGTTCGATTACATGGCTTACCTAGAACTATTGTATCAGACAGGGATGTGAAGTTCACAGGACATTTTTGGTGCACCCTGTGGAAAAAGTTGGGCACGCAGTTAAATTTCAGTTCTGCGTATCACCCGCAGACTGATGGACAGACAGAGGTGGTGAACAGGAGTTTGGGCAACTTGTTACGAAGTTTGACAGGAGAAAACTCGCGATTATGGGATCGAGCTCTTGCCCAGGCAGAATTCGCTTATAACGATTCGCCCAATCAGAGCACCGGATTTAGCCCATTTCAGATTTTGTATGGTATGCATCCTCGAGGGGTACATGAACTACGAGATTTGGGATAGCTAGAACGGAGAAGTGTAGATGGGGAAGATTTTGCTGAAGCAATGAGCGAACTGCATGAAAAGGTCAAATTAAGATTGCAGGACAGCACGCAGAAATACAAACAACAGGCAGACGTAAAGCGGCGAGAGGTACATTTTGAGATTGGAGACGAATTCCTTGCGCATCTGCGCCGGGAACGGTTTCCTAAGGGAACATATAACAAATTGAAATTCAAGAAAATCGGTCCATGCAAAATTCTGCGAAAATTTTCAGCTAATGCATATGAAATTCAGTTGCCACCTGATATAGGTATATCACCTATATTCAACGTGGCAGACCTGCTCCCATATCATGCCCAGGCGGAAGATGATAGGATGGTACAGCCACAACGGGACACCCAGTTCGAGAGCAGTCTTTGGAAGAAACAGTTGCCTTCGGTCCGGACCCATGAAATCGAAGGAATCCTCAGCACACAGGTAGCCAAGAAGACGCGCAGGAAGGAGTATCTGCGTTACCTCGTCAAGTGGAAGGACCGTCCAATGGAGGATAGCTCATGGCTCGACGAGGCACAGATTTAGAAGGCTGGCTACTCGGTGGAGGAGCTCATGGGACGGAGCCATGAGTTCTCTTTTACCCCGGCAGCCTGATGCAGGAGCATCTGGTCAACAGGGTGAAGACCGAGAGAGGGCGAACAAAGTTTCTGAAAAAGATTGGGAATGAGACACAGTTCACTGAACGGACAGCAAGTCTGTCAAGTTCCTATGTTTTTGTTTTATTTCTTTCATGGTCAACTACATTATTAACTTTCTGTTATTTTAAATTTCTGTTCATTATATTTAAAATATTGTAATAGGTTCTAGTTAGAAACGATAATAGTAGGTTAGGGTCAGTAGGTGATTAACAACGAATCCCTATGGTAAAAAGGCAGACAAAGTCAACTAATTGATAGTCAAGAAAATCATGCCTATAGTAACTGCAAAACAAACTGTAATTGAATAACTACCACCAGTTATCAAACTGACTGAAAACATTGTATAAAAAGACAAGCAAGATAACCTAGAGGGGTTCAGCAACGGAGCATTTACATGAGAATAAAAAATATACATTTTCCTTCATCTTATTCAGTGCACAAGCAAACAAATTGTTCATATATATATGTCCTCAGTAACAAAAGCCTGTATATACAGTGTTGTGTAACTATTTCATTTTTATTTAAATATATCAACAGTGTTTTATAGTATTCAAGAAGCTACGAACTGGCAGAGAAGAAAGCGAACAAAAGGCGGAAAGAACCAGCACCCACAAAGGGTCAAGCTAGACAACCACACTAACCGGGTAAGCAACCAGAACTATCGGTGAACGAGTTTATCTATCACTTAATATTACAATGTATTTTTTCTGCATAAAAATTACATAGACTGTGCATCGATGTGTAACCGAACAGAGTTGCAACCGACCCACAAACCCTCCTATGTTGCGGCCAAGGGTTTGACAAACCCAGAAAGTCCAGACTCAACAAATAGACATACATTTCACATAACAGGCAACTGTAATCGTGACCAGGACCAAGAACCATTACAAGAAAGTAAAACGAGAGCAGGACTAACCGGAAGGAATCGACGGAAGCCATTGCGAAGATACGGGAGCCGGCCACACCTGTAAAAGACAGAGAAGGTGGAAGGTCAGGGTTTCCTTCCAACAAAACCCTCGCATGAGAAATTGATGCCATAACGACTGTAAATGAAAACCCTGAGTATGCAAAAAGGAGGATAAACATACCTGACAGTGTGTCGGAACAGTAGGCCAACAGAACCCCGAAACAGAGACCCTTGTCCATAGAGGGGCTGCAGAACGTTAGTCTCAGTGCAAATAGAGGAAAAGAAATTATAGCATGGAACTGTGACATACCTTGTCCAAAGAGCCGAGCGCCGGAGAAGAACTAAAATGGAATTCCATCGACCTGTGCAATTGTCGAACTGAGCGGACCGAGCATTATTACACCATAGTCATTAATCACAGATTTGTCAAGAAGGCCAGACCAGACAGTAACCACAAAAGTGAACAAAGGATAGTTCTTAGAGACATGAAAATGAAATGAACGCACGGTGGAACTATAGCAACTTACCAACAAAACTAGGAGCCGAATAGACCCACACAGTAACGACAAGGTATAGCTGAGCAACATCATATCTCCACAGAACCGACGGAAATCCAAAGGGGTTTCATCACAGACCGAAACAACTCAGAGGCGGAGCCAAAAAAATACAGAGACCACCGAGACCAAGCGTCGAAGGCAAGAATGACCGCAAAGGCGCAAACCGGGTAACAAAAAGCGAGGTAGGGTTTGCCAAGTTCGAGGAGAACAGGTGTCCAACGGAGGATCAACACCAAGTACAACCAAGTTGATTGTTAATTAAACCTAAATCAATTTTCAATTACCATATATCCCAACCAGTTCAATAGCGTAAGTCCACATAAGCAGAGGCAAGGCGGGACCACGTGGGCTGGCCCCATCAGGACATACACCACATAAATGTGAAGAATAAATTTACTCATGAAGATATGAAAGAAGAAATTTACATCAAGCAATGAAAAAGGTATGTAAAGAATTCATCTTAAGAAGTCTCTTTATGATCCGTAAACTAACGTGGATATTCGATTTGATAGTTTTTCACAATAGATCTGACAATATTATATTAAAAATCCAAAAATTATACATATTACTGTTTTATTAAACATTAAGATCTATAAACTTAAATGCAATTAGTGCAGGCACGTTAATAGAATTTATGCAGAAAAGTAGCGAATGACAAAATAAGCTCACACGCACACACATAAGACACAAGATATGCTCTATGGGAAATCATTTTGGGAGAAAATCCAGTTGGAAGGTGAGTTCGCTTCACTCTCTTTCTCTATCTCGAAATATGGTTGGAGGTACAAGAAGAAATGAATGTGGCCCATGGGCTACTACAGTGCACACTTCCTCTCTATTTTATCTACATCATATCTCTCCTAGATATCTTTAGTTAGCTATGGAATAAAATTCTCTTGAAAAAGTGGAATACCTCTTCCTCCTAGTGGCCCAATTATAACACAACCCGATAGCCTACTAATGGTTAATTTTGACTACATCAACTCTTAACTAGAGTTACAATATAGACTCTTCTAGAGTATTTTACTTCACAGAAACATGGTTAAGCTTTTTTCCACGAATAATGGGGGATGATGGTGCATCCTCCCGAACTATAGGTGTGAAAAAAGGAAGGTTAATTTATGAGTTGCATAACTTTTGCATACAGACTTTGATTGACACACTTATTGAGTCGTTGGAAGGATATTTGTTTGTAGAATTGCATGAAATGGTGTGGCACTAAAGAAACAAATATTCACCCCCAAAAAAATTGGTTTGATGCCTCAAAACGCTCCTAAAAGGTTTCAGACCATGTTTCGCCAAATTGTGTGCCACCGGTAAAAAAAATCCTGTGAACAAATTAATCCACATTTTCCACTCCAAAATTCATCGAGATGACTGAAAAATAAAATGTTGATCCAATATTGATAACACTTCCCCTTTTTTGTAGGATTTTTTCCCCAAACATTTCTACTAAATGAGGTGAGGAAATTTTTCCACCACCTTCTCTCTGGTGTGCCATTTAGCTTTTCCTTGAAGTTGTCCCTTCAACCCAATCTACTAAAGGTCATGCTACCCCTGTATTGTAGTTTTGAACCTATTCTCCAAAACTATATCTTATTTCAACTCTACCTCAACATTTGGTGCCAAATCCTCCACAAAAGGTAGGACATGTTACTCTTCCATATCTAGCATCAAAGGCGCATAGAATTTCAAATTATCTACATTTAAATATGAGTAAATGCGTATATATGGTCATAAACTAAGTCTATATGCATTATCACCCACCTTTTCTAGTATCTCAAAGGGACCATACCTCAGAGCCTTGATTTCCTTATCAGTCAAATGTAACCTCTCTTTGTTCAAATGTAGCCATACTTTGTCTCCCACCTTGAATGATTTCTCTATTCTGTATTGACCATGCTTGGACTTATACTACTCATGCAACTTTTGTAGTGTGTCGTATAACTATAGATGGATCTTGTTAACCTTATATACAAATTTTCAACCCTCCAAGCATGTCATATAAGATCTTCCCCCACTCCTCCTTGTTGCCCATTAAAATATCTAAAGGTGAAGGTGGAAAGTATCCAAAAAAGCTCTCAAATGGGGACTTTCCTGTGGAAGTGTGGACTTCTATGTTGTAATAATGTTTTATATATGTCATATTTTCATCCCAAGTCTTTGGATGCTTCTACTTGTATCCCTTGAGAAGTCGTACCAAAGTCCTGTTGACTACTTATGTTTTCCCATCTATCTACGGATGGAATGTTGTAGATCTCTTCAACTTCATGTCCATATTATCCCACAATGTAGTCCATAATGCATTAAGAAATATTGTATCTTTGTCTAAAATAATGCTCCTTGGTATCCCAAAGTGCACCAAGACCTATCCAAATAACAAGTTTGTTTCTTCTTTCTCATTGATGGCATTTTTATAGGGCCTCAGAACAAATAGCTTGTTGAACTAGTCAACTACCATGAATAGTTAGTTATGTCCCTTCCTAGTTGTTAGTAAACTTCCCACAAAGTACATAAAATTGCTTTCCCAAGGACGAGTAGGTACATGTAAGGGATGAAGTAGACCTTGTTCCATGTTGTTAGGCTTGATGGTACAAAAATTAATGCATCCTCTTATAAACCTAGCTACCTTATCTTTCATCTTGGGACAATATACATACCTATACAAGTTACCCATGGTATTCCCTTCACCAAAGTTCCTTGCAACCTTGGAGGTGTGAGCCTCTTTGATAAGCTGTAATCACTCACCTTTAGGAACACATAGATTATCTAGCCTATATTATAAGCCATCATGGAAATGGTATTCAATGGTGTTGTCGCCATCGTGCACATGACTTTGACTCTAGAATTATTGATACACCACCTTGAAGTCCTCATCATTTAAACATGCCTCTTTGTATGCATCATAGGTGAATGGCACCATGTGCATAAGATTCTCCAAAGTTGTAATCTTTGATGCTAGTGGCCTTGAGCGCATGTCATCCAACATGTTGGTGCTTCCCTTCTTATACTTGATCACCAAATGAAGCTTCTCTAAAAATCCCATCCACTTGTAATGCATCGCTTTTTGTAGCTTACTTTGGGCCTACAAGTATTTTAACGGTTAGGGATATGTGTGGATTACTATCTCCTTTCCCATTGGATAGTGCTTCCACTTCTTCACAAATTGTACCATGGTGTACAGCTCCTGATCGTAGGTAGTGTAGTTAAGAACTTCCCCATGAAATAACTTAGAAGCGTAGCATACAAGCCTTCCTCCATAGATTAAGACAACTCCCATAGTATACCCACTGGCATCTATCTCCACTTGAAAGGTTCGTTGCAAGCTTGTTAATTCCAGAACTCGTGCTTGGCTGATCTTCTTGTTTAGCTCTTCAAAAGACCTTTTCTGACCTTTTCCCCATTGGAAACTCTTGCCACTTGTAGTTATGGAATGGAGAGGTGTTTCTAACACTGGAAACTGGGCTATGAATTTCCTTAACTACTGTGATGCCCCAATGAAACTCCTGACTTCAGAAGCAATAGTAGGCACCGACCATTTGATGCTGGCCTCCATGATGTAATGATTAATCTTCAGCTGTCCTCCACTAATCACATACTACAAATACACCAAAGATTGTTGCACAAACTCGCACTTGTTGAGATTTTCAAGCAATCGGTGCTTCTTCAATGTTTCCATCACCTACGTCAAATTTGAAATATGATCCTCCTAGGCAGCACTATATACTAGTATATCATCTAAATAGACAATAACAAATGAATCTAGAAAAAGGCGCAATACATCATTTATTAATCTCATAAATGTAGTTGTTGCATTACATAGGCCGAATGGCATAAATAACCACCCATGAAAACCTTTCCTAGTCTTGAACGAGGTACTCCATGTAACTTCTTCTTAGACATGAACCTGGTGATATCGAAACTTCAATTCCAACTTCGTGAAGTAATTTTCTTACTGAAGCCGATATAGCAGATCATTTATCCTGAGAAGGGTGTGTCTGTTATTGAGTGTGATTTCATTCAATGCCTTCTAATCTATACACATCCACCAAATCTCATGCTTCTTTGGCACAATGATGATGGGAGACCCACATGGTGATGTACGTGGTCAAATGACACCATGTTCCAACAACTGCTACAACTATTTCTTGACCTCACTTTCTTCTATAGTAGACCACATGTACAATCCAATATTTAGAATCGGGAGTCTGGCAATAGTTGCATCTCATGCTCTAGTTCTCTCTTAGGTGGTAACCCTTTAGGTTCTCGGAATAGATCCTTGTATATACAAACTCCTCCAATTGTTGTTTTTGTTTCTTAGTACATCGCTTTAGGTATACCTTACCTCTTATTGGCTCCTCTTCAAACTTAATTTCTCTTAGAAGCAATAAAACATATTTCTTCATGGAACTGATCAATTTATTGGCTTGGTTGTCACTTAGCAGTGAAATTTTTGAGTTGCCATTGTCTGCGTTTATGATGAACAATTTTACATCCTTGGAAAGCCTATAATGGTTGGCTCTACTCATGAATATTTCATCACACATGTATATGTATGGACTCTCAAACACATCTCCACATACATCAAGGGGAACCGTATCTAGATCTACCTCATCAATAAAATCCACACTAATAGAAAACTAACTTTGTAGTGTTTAGTTACCTTCATCTCTGCATCTTGAATTACACATCCTAATGGATATGGGTTTGGATGATCATGAACTTCTAGCCCCAACTTCTTGACTATCTCTGTTGCAATGAGATTCACCTGTGATCCTAAGTTAAACAAAGCATCAATCTTTGTCTTCTTGACGTCTATTTTTATATGGAAGAGTTTGGTCATTTCTTTCTCTTCCTATTGGTGAAGTCTTCTTAGATTTAGCTCCTTCTGCACTTACATGCATAATATATTATGATCCATGTCCAATATGCTTTCAAATTGGTTACCCATATCCATAGCCATGAGATTCTTCTTCTTATTATATTTCTTATTTTTATTCATGTTTAGTCATGGGTGCAACTTCCAACACTTATCCTCTATATGGTGATCAAGGTTGTAGTGGTTGCTAGGATCTTTGCATTGATGTGCTATCGCTGCCATATTTTGATATTTCTCCCATTTCTTTTCTTCTTCCCATCCTTTGTAGCTTCATGTTTCTCCTTATGCTTTGGTCCACTTGATTGCGCTCTTTTCAGCCTTATGTTTTCTAGGTTTTGCACTTGTAGAGAAGCCTCATCCATTGATTTTGCCTTGAAAAACATCACTTTCTCACATAGATGGCGATGCCAACCCCCCAAATACTTAAGCAGCACATATAGGTTCTTTGGAGAGATAACCAACATTATAGAAATATTTCAGAAATTTGTGGTCTACTCTTGCATGCTTTGGCCCAACGTTTGCCTAAAGTAGTGCCACTAGATCCACTAGTCCTTCACATAACTGATGGGATAAAATTGTGCCTTAATGAGGGTTTTTAAATCGTCCTACTTAGTCACTAGATGTTATATCTCAAACCTTGGGGTTTTCGTGTGGCTCTCCCACATTGTAATTGCATGTCCCTCTAATTTCAGCTACACAAAATAGATCTCTTTCCCTTCCTTGATCGGATGGACATTGAAATAAACTTCTAGTTGTTGCAACCAGTGGTTCAAGTTCAGAGCATCAATATGATCATGTATGACTTAATATCGACTTTTTCTTCCATTTTAAATGGGGATTTATTCACAACACTCGAACTGCGTTGATCTTTTCCAAGTTCTTTATTCGACTCATTCTCTGTGTCTACCCTATCTCCCCAAACCCATTCTGATTTTCCCTTTGCATTCAAACCCCCATCTTATCTAAATATCTTTAGCTTATTTATTAGCGATGCCATGAGGATGTTTACATTGTGGTTTATATCTGTGACTTGTTGTTCGAGCCATGAAAACGTCATCTCTACAAGATCACAAGGTTCATTTACAAATTCATTAGCCATGATTAGGGTTTTGTGATTTTTGGCCCTGCAGATCTAGATCCTTGTAATATACACAAAATACCCAAATAAACCAACTTTGATACGAAATTATCCATAAACTAATGTGGATATTCCACTGGACATTACGTCACAATAGATTTGACATTATTATATTAAAAATATGAAAATTCTACACTATTACAACTTTATTAAACTTTAATATCTATAAAAATAATTATAATTCATGCATTCAGGTGAATGGAAATTATGCAGAAAAGTAGAAGAAGAAAAATTAGCTCACACACACGCTCTAGAAAATCCTTTTGGGAGAAACCCAACTGGAAGATGAGGTCACTTCTTTCTCTTTCTTTGTCTAGAAATATGGTTGCAGGTACAAGGAAGTAATGCATGTGAGCCATGGGATGCTACAGTGCATAGATCCTCTCTTTTTACTCTACCTACAATCTCTCTTGGATATATTTTCTAAGCTATGGAACAAAATTATCTCGAAAGGATGGAATGTCTCTTCCTCCTAGTGTCTTGGTTATAACAGAGTCTAATAGGGTACTAGTGGTTAATTTTGAATACATCAACTCTTAACTAGAGCTAAAATATAGACTCTTATAGTGTATATTACATCACAAATACGTGGCTAAACCCTTTTCCATTAGTAATGGGGGCTGGCATTGCATCCTCCTGAATTATAGTTTTGAAAACAAGGTCAACTTTTGAGTGGCATAAATTTTGCATATGGACTCTGATTGACATGCTTCTTGCGTCGTTGGAAATACAATTTTCTATAAAATAGCATGACACGGTGTGAAACAAAAGTTAATAAGTTTTATGCACAAGGCATTTCGTTTTATACCTCAAAATGCTCGCGGAAGGTTTCAGACACCGTTTTTCCAAATTGTATCTTATTGTAAAAATAGTCCCGTGAGTTGATTCTTCCATCTTTTCCACTCCAATGCCTCGATATGGATGATAAAAAATACAATGATCCAATCCAGATCACTTTATGGCCTAAAGCAGTCACCTAGAGAATGAAATGCTAAAATGGATTACTATTTACTCACAACATTTCATTCATTGTAAATAGGATCCAAATATTTATATCCTAAGAACGATTGACTCTATATTGATCATAGTGATCTATGTAGATTACATACTAATAATAGGTATTCTAGCCCCATCCATTGCTATAAATAAAATTGTGTTGAACAAAATAATTTCCATGACAAATATGTGTCTATTACTCTTCTTCCTTGAACTACAAATTAATGAGAATGACTTAGGGATGAAAATTTGTCATTGAAGTTTCTGAGAGGTCTCTTAGTTTTATTTCACATGACTCACTACAAGCCAACAAATCAACCTCTATTATGAGGGGTGCAGCTTGAGAGTGAAAGGATACACCATTGTCTGATTTCACCTTGTACAGATAACTTGCGGGGAGTCTCCACTATCTCACTCGATATCTCTCATCTAGGACTCTCACATGCAGTAAGTGTAATTTCTAGATACATTCATGATCCATTTGAGCTACATTGGAAATCTTCTAAATGCATAATTAGATATGTCCAGACAACAGTCAAGTTTGGGATTCATTATGTAGCAACATCTCCTTTGGATTTCACTAGTGACACTGATTCATATTGGGATACCAATAAAATTGATTGTAGGTCCACTCTAGGATATGTTATCAATTTTGGTTTTTGGCCTCATTTTTTGGTTGAACCAAAAGAAATAGAAAATTTATTTTATCATCAATAGAGACCGAATACAAAGCTGCAGTAAAAATTTCCATTTAGGCTATTTGGTTTTGAAAATTCCTCCTTCAGCTTGATATCATATTTAATCATTTGACTATCATCTCGTGTGAGAATCAAATGAAACTAAAGTTTTGTAAATATATAGTGTAATAACAATGAAAAAAACACATTAAGGTCCTTATGCACTGTATTTGAAAATTGGTACATGATGGGATCATCAAATTGAAATATTGTCCCACTTCTAAGCATATTGTTGACACCTTCACAAAATTTCACTAAGAAAAATTTTCACTTTTTGTGAAACTACCTTGGGATGACAGACATAGCATCCTAGCAATTGTATTTCTTTTTCATAATTATATTTTGAACGGGGGTTTTATTCCAATGTGGTTTTCCATCTCTTCCATTCTTTCAAAGTTTATATATTACTTAGATGCATTATGAAATGTGTACCTTACCCGCCTTCTTGTCGGGGACAATTCATAATCATCTTTCTAATGGTGCTTCAGGGGGGCCATTGTAGATAACATACACTTAACTATACTTTGATTATAATACTAAGTGGAGTTATGCATGGGAACCTCATTATTATCACTAGGAGGGAACTCCACAATTGCATGCATGAGTTTTACTAATATCCACTTGCATGAGACAATTAGCTAATTATCACATGGCCAACTAACTAGGGCTAGGTGTCATTTTTCCTCAATGCTTATTCAAATGCTATAGATTCAATACTAGACTGATTACTATATTAGTTTGATGATGTAGAATATGTTTCATTTGAATTTTTTTCTCCCACAATTCCCTTTTTTGTGTATGAATATAATTCATTAATTATTTTCTTTATCTATTTTGTTTATTCTTTCCTTGCACGTTTTGTTCATTGCTTTCCAACTACACCCAACATATGCAGGTTAATCTAAAATTTTAAATGGGTTATATATATACGTGTATTCAGTCCCATTAACATGAATACTCATTAAAAAAAATATGTCGATTCAAATAGCGGAAAAGAGTTCTCTGTCTATGCCTGTGACTTTGGATTTCCCTTAGTAGATCCTCAAGATACACAGTTGATTGCATTAGTGACATACTACTTGGATTAACCATGTCTAGTATTTTGATCAAAACATAATGCACACCATATCGTACCTTCACCCAAGTTCTATTTATAAGTGGAAGAGATTCCCTTCAAAGTGGTTGTCATTACCATGTCAATCTAGCTTCACAACTCAATCTACAAAATTGATTGAGATGTGTAGCATAAGTTACATGAACTGATGGGGTGGAAATATTTTCCAATCCACAATATTGCCATGAGTCAAACCTACAATCTACTAACACTAAGTGGGAAGCTAGTATTTTATCTCTCTCTTGAGATCCCTTTTCATTTTTTTTATTTTTTCTAGAAAGCCCTTTGCCATAGTACCATTATTGTCCCATTCATTCTTCAAAACATCCATGGGTTTATATATTAGTTCTTCAACACTCAGATGGTTCACAATTATCACCAAATATAGCAGTCTCTACTCCATATCCACCAGTATGAGGGATTTTTGTCTAGTCAAGGATAACCTAGCATGTCCTCCCTAATTTTTTTAGAAAGGCATACACTCTCTTCAACTAATATCAATAATACTTTATGATATCTACACATCAAGATATTTTCTATCTACTTGTACAGTACATCAATTATGGAATTATGCTCACACAACCTACACTCTATTCTCAACGTCAATGGTTTTTTTCCTCTTTTTTTCTTGTAGATATATCAATTATGATGTTATTCTTATACAAATTACAATCTACTATCTGCATCAACAACTTGTCTCTCTCCTTGTAGATCAAATAAGTTATGCCTACACAATATGTAATCTACTCTCCACATCAATAGCTTTTCTCTCTCTACTTTCTAATAGGTTAAATCAATTATGTCACTCTTGATTATGCAATCCAATGTCCATATGTTTTTAGACCCTCCCTCTCCTTTTTAATGTTCTTCTCCTTTTAACACTCTCTTGAAGGAGCATTAGAGGAATTTTGACATCTAAAGTGGTTATTCTAAGAAAAATGGTAAAATAATAATTAAAATAAAAAATTAATATTTATTAATTTAAAAGAAAAAGAAAGGAGGCTACTTTTGTTATTGCATTTTCAAATTATCTCCTTATAGGTTTAATAAAGTGTTAAGTTTAGACCCCATTAGATGCAGATTTCAATTTGACATCTAACAAGTACCCACTTTGCGTACCTCTGAGTTGACCCACATTGAAAAATGTAATAATACATGAAAACGACATGTTCGATGTGAGTATACTCAGAAGTATGAAAAATACGTACATGTTGGATGTGAAATTGAAATATACATCCAATTGACGTCTACACTTGGTGTTTAAGTAAAAATATAAGGAGATAAGCCATAAATACAATAAAATACTAGTTTTCTTATTTTCCCTGAAAATATTTTCTCATAAAAATGATATCGTTATCTTTGATTGTGTTGATCCTTTTAAAATTAATTTTTTTAATACAATTTTTGTTTTAAAGCTCATTTTTTACCTCAGTATTTCCCTAATATCAACCTCATACCATCCCTCCCGACATATTTGCTACCAATTATAGACATACATGTTTATGAGTGTGCACGAGAGAGAGAGTATGATACCACAATGCTCATACCATGCTCTTTACCATCCATGCAAACGAAATCACTTTAATGTTGTGCATGAACTTGGTTAAATAGGATTTCTTGCGAATTATTCGATATTCTTAATTTGATTAATAATTATTATATATTTATAACATAATGAGTATATAAATATTGTAATTATTTGTTTGGTACCTATGATATTGATGTAGAAACCATTTCTATGTATTAATAACATAAATGTGAATTTGGTTGTGTGAACTTTTAAGTTTAAACATGAATTGGGGTGTGTGTTTTGTGAACTATATTAAATTTAAATTTGTTTTTATTAATTATCTATTTTATTTAATAAAAATATTGCTTCAAACTTGTAATAAGTGTAATCATCCTAAGGAATTTGCTACTATAAATTGTACATAAATATTAAAGCTTTTAAATAATTAAGCAAACTCGTCAAAACTTTATTAATAAACCATTAATAATAATAATAATAACAATAAAACTTATTAATAGAATAATACACTTAAATAAATAAAATATTAATTGAATAAATAAAACTATATTGGGCTTCATTAAGATTTTTGTTTCAACTAAATTATGTGTAGATTACATTAAAATAAAGTTATTATCACATCATATAGTGTGATAATACACTTGATTATATGATATTTAAGACTAGATATTCGATATATATGAACATTGTAAACAATCTCCATCCAATTGAGTTGTTCTAATAGAGTTTTTGACAATTCTAAAGGGTTTTCAATTACATAGCCTAATAATAAAAAAAACTCTATTTTTAAATAATATCATACCCATAGTGGGCTTCTTTCCTAGCATGTACATTGGATTATATAGTTACACTTATATTCAGTCTCTCATGATTTGGTTAAATTATATTTTTGACATTATCACTTACTATGACTAAGTGACTTTATATTTTTGGGAAAGAAACCTTTGACTTAGAATTTTTTCTATACTCCAAAACAATTAGTATTGCATGTTATAGTAAAAAATGAATTTTTTAATTTCCTTACAATGTAAGGCCAACACTACCTCCATCTTTGTATTCTGGGCTCGATCAACTTCAAGTTGAGAAGGAACTTTATTATTAAGGATGTGAAATCGCTACTTATGGGTCATTTGATTGGTGTGAAATATTTTATTGAACCATTTTATTATTGATAGTTTTTTAGGGTGCACAATTATTAGTGTAGTCATGACTCTCCATCCTAGATGAAAATGAAATAGAATTGAGGAAAGAAACTAATGAACCCACGTGTTATAGTATTGTTCTTCCAGTAAATCCCCATGGTTGAATGTCACTCCCTAATCCTAAAACAATCCAAGTCAATACTAACTACTAAAGAGAACCATAACAGTAACAAAAAATATAACCTATGCAGAAATCATATGCAATTGCCTTTCTATCTAGCTTATTCCACTATTCATTTGTCATCGATGAGGGTTTCTTTGTTGTGCCCTCAGTGGGCAAATACTGATCCTTTAAAATCAGGATATCCTCCATCTGTGATTTCCATAGGGAAAAATTAATCCCGCTCAACTTCTCCATATTTGTAACTGCTGCCTCCATTTGCAATCAATTCACGCCCCAAAACACAAAAACTCCACTTAAAAGTAAAACTTTAATTATTACTCTTTCTCCTTTTAAAATACCCTTTTCAAAATTCCTGCTCCTTTTAAAATATACTTTTCAAAATTCCAACATATAATTATATATTTTCGTAATAAATATAAAAACATATATAATGTTTTAACCTTTTCACATTTCACACATACATATGTTGGTTTGAGAAAAAACTTGACATATACGTGCAAGCTTGATGTAAAAGAAACTTACAAACACCATGTTTCAACTCCACACTCCATGGATCTCCATGTTTCAAACTCTAGCAACACGTTTCAACATAGATCCATGACCTTGTTTTTATTGCAGCAATTGCCTTTTAGTTCCAGCGTTACTCGGCTATTTCCTAGACAGATCCTTCAATAGCTCCAGGGATAATAACCAACGTTTTAACGAACACTGCCAGAGTAAGGCGATGGCACTAAGCGGCTTGCAAAGTGGATATTCTACCCTAGCTCTGATACAAGTTGTTAGACCAGAGCATACATAACACGCAACGTATTTATACTCAGAGACTTAGAAGTCAATAACAAAGAATGTTTACTTCAATGTGTCTGGAGAGAAGACGACAGAAGGATTATGGAAGAAGCTCCATGATCCATATGAGAATAACACGACATCAAAAAAAGTGTTCTTGATGAATAAACTTTATAATTTCAAAATGAAGGAGGGTGCTTCATTTGCTGAGCACTTGAATGCATTTAATATTATTACTAATCAACTTGCCTCTGTTAAAATCATTTTAGATGATGAAATTAGAGATATTTTTCTAATGTGTTCTATGCCAAACATCTGGGAAAATTTAATTGTAGCTATGAGCACTTAAACAACTGCAAGGACCCTAAAGTCTAATGATGTCAACATCAGTTTAATGAATGAAGATTTGTGACGTAAGTAAATTGCGGAAAACAAGGGAGGAGAGGCTCTAGCTCTAGCTGATCGTGGTAGGATAATGGACTGAGGCCGGAAAGGGCGATAAAGTTCAAGAGGCCGATCAAAATCAAGGAGAGGTAGAATCATTTGCTTTCATTGTGTCAAACCCGGGCACATGAAAAAAGAATGTCGGTTCTGGAAGAAAGGACAAAAGGATCAGAGACCATCTAGTACAAATCATAAGTCATCCAGCACAAATGAAGGTGAGACTACTATTGTAGCCACAGATGGTGATGTGGATGTTTATTGTTTTAGTAGAGGATACATGTGTATATACATCTACCAGTAGCTTTGATTGGATCCTTGACTTTGGGGCATCTCACCATGTAACCCTATGCAAAGATTGTTTTGTTTCATATAATCCTGGTGATTATGGTAGAGTGCATTTGGGGAATAATCATTTTTGTAGTATTGTTGGAGTGGGAGATGTCCAGATCAAGATGAAAGATGGACAAGATATATTGTTGAAACAGGTCAAGCGTGTACCAGAAATGCGCATGAGTTTAATCTCTATGGGACGACTGGATGATGAAGGCTATTCGACAAGCTTTGGAAAAGGAGGCTGGAAAATTAGCAAAGTTGCATTGGTCATGGCCAAAGGACCCAAAGATAGGAAAATTATACACATTGAAGACGCTAATAGGAAAATCATATTTGGCTGCTATCACAAAAGAAGGAAATTCAACAAATCTGTGGCATAAGCATTTGGGTCACATGAGCGAGAAGGGTTTAAAAATCCTTGTTGATAAAAATTTATTTCCAGGTTTGAAATCCTACAATCTTGATCTTTGTGAGCATTGTATATATGGTAGACAAAGAAGGAATTCATTCCTTAGAGGTGGCCATGATAGAAAGATAAATGTGTTAGAATTGGTACACTCAGATGTGTTTGGGCTTCTTAACATCAAATCATTAAGAGGAGCATCATATTTTGTAACATTAATAGATGATGCATCCAAGAAGGTTTGGCCATATCCTATGAAAAATAAAAGAGAAGTGTTTGGAATATTTCAAAAATTCCATGTTGTTGTTGAAAGAGAGACTAACAAATTGCTTAAATGTTTAAGAATAGATAATGCTGGAGAATATCGCTCAAATGCATTTAAGGAATATTGTAACAGGTTTGGCATAAAGCATGAGAAGATTGTGCCTAGTACTCCTCAATAGAATGGTGTCGCAGAAAGGATGAATCGCACCATTATGGAAAAGGTGCGAAGTATGTTGTCCAATTATGGTTTGGAGAAGAATTTTTGGGCTGAAACAGTCAGGACCGCTTCCTACCTCATAAATAGATCTCCAACTACAACCTTGGATGGTGGTATCCTTGAAGAAGTTTGGACTGGTAAGAAGTTGAATTATTCTCACTTGAAACTCTTTAGATGTGAAGCATTTGTACATATTGCCAAAGAAAATAGAACTAAGCTAGATGATAAATCTAAGAAATGCATATTTTTGGGATATGCGGATGAAGATTTTGGTTATCATCTATGGGATCCAATCAAACATAAAATTGTTAGAAGCAGGGATGTTATATTTAATGAGTCAGAAATGTTCAAGAGGACTGTAGGTGAGTTGGAGGTCAAGAAGGTAATTGACAGGTTTGAAGAGCAGCAGGAAAACATACCACCAATACAAGAAAATGAATAGCAAATTCAGGAGCATGAAGAACAACAAGTGGAAAATGATGAACAACAAGAAGAAAGAATCTTGTACAAACATTTACAAGAGATTCAACCTGATAATGAACCACCACAGTTGGTTCGCAGATCTTCTAGGCCTCATAAGCCTTCACAAAGGTATCCTCCTTCAAACTATATTTTGTTGACTGATGAAGTTGAACCTAATTGTTTTCAAGAAGCTTTTAAAGTCGAGCATAGTAAAGAATGGAAGAAAGCAATGGAAGAAGAAATGAAATCTTTGCAGGAAAATAAAACTTGGGAGTTGGTAAACCTCCCAAAAGGTAGAAAGGCTCTACAAAACAAATGGGTTTATAGGATTAAGCATGAAGGTGACGAAAAGAAGGAGAGGTATAAAGAAAGCGTGGTGGTGAAAGGTTTTTCCCAAAAAGAAGGTATTGACTTCACTGGAATTTTCTCACCTATTGTTAAAATGTCATCCATTAGAGTCATTCTTGGTCTAGTTGTTGCTTTAGACCTAGAATGTGAATATTTAGATGTAAAAATTGCATTCCTTCATGGTGAATTGGAGGAAGAAATTTATATGGAGCAACCAGAAGGCTTCATAGAAAAAGGAAAAGAAGGCCTTGTTTGTATGTTGAAGAAGAGTCTCTATTGGTTGAAACAGGCACCTCGACAATGGTACAAGAAATTTGATTCATTCATGTTGGAACATGGTTTTTAGAGGTTGGAAGCTGACCATTATGTCTATATCAAGTGGTATGATCAAGGAAAGTATATCATATTATTGTTATATGTGGATGACATGTTGATTGTTGGGCATGATAAGAATAAGATCAATAAGTTGAAGAAAGATTTGGCTAGCAAATTTACAGTGAAGGATTTGGGACCAACACAACAGATATTGGGCATGCAAATTATGCATGACAAGAAAAACAAAAAGTTGTGGATATCATAAGAAAAATATATCAAGAAGCTGCTTGAGAGGTTTAATATGAAGGATGCCAAACTAGTTGGTACATCCCTTGCAGCTCACTTCAAGATGAGTACTGAATTATGTCCTAGTAATGACAAGGAGAAAGAAGTTATGAGCAAGATTACTTATGCTTCAGCAGTTGGCAGTTTGATGTATGCCATGGTATGCACACGACCAGACATTACATATTTAGTGGGAGTAGTGAGTAGGTTCCTTGCCAATCCAGGAAAACAACATTGTCAAGCAGTAAAATGGATTTTGAGGTATCGCAAGGGTACTAGTCATTATTGTTGATGTTTTGGTCATGATGAGACTGTGCTTGAAGGATTTACAGATGTGGATATGGTTGGAGATATGGACACCAGAAATTCCACTACAGGTTATTTGTATACATTTGCAGGTGCAACAATATCCTGGGTGTTAAGGCTATAAAGAATAGTAGCCCTCTCTACAACAGAAGCAGAGTACGTCACTGCAACAGAAGCTTGTAAAGAGATGTTGTGGATCCAACAATTCCTAGGAGAGATAGGAATAAAGTAGGACAAGTATGTGTTGTATTGTGATAGTCAGTGTGCCATTCACTTGGCGAAAAACCCAACATTTCATTCAAAAACCAAGCACATTGACTTAAGGTACCATTGGATCCAGCATGTGTTGGAGAAAGAACAATTATCCTCAGAAAAGATCCATACAGATAGGAACCCTGCTGATATGCTCACTAAAATAAACATGAGTTATATAGACGCATGGTAGGACTTGGTGTGACTTGATGACTCTTCTTTGGCTTCAAGTGGGAGAATGTTAAGTTTGAAGCCAAATTCACGCAGGATTCAAGATCCTTCTAGATTAGATCTTTCTAGATCTCCAAGATTCTAGATCTTTCAACACTGCCATTAGTTTCTAGATCATTCCTGATCTCCATCTGAATCAGATACAGGATTCTAGATGCTTCTTCTGCCTCTATAAATTTGTAATTTCTTTGGCTAAGGAAATCAAGCGAAGGCCCAAGCCTGTTATGTAACGCAAAGTGATTTCTGTTCTCCGGTGATTGTTTTCTCTACTGCACTATTTCTGACTGAGTAATATTGTTGTTTCTCCATTTGTCTATCTCTGAAATTATTCTTTGCTATTGCCATCTAAGTCTCTGAGTATAAATTCGTTGTGTGTTATGTATGCTCTAGTATAACATCTCAATTCTAGATGAATATGAGATAGAATTGAGGAAAGAAACTAATGGACCCACGTGTTATAGTATTTCTCTTCCAGTAAATCCCCATGGTTGAATGTCACTCCCTAATCCTAAAACAATCCAACTCAATACTAACTACTAAAGAGAACCATGACACTAAGAAACAATATAACCTATGCAGAAATCATATGCAACTAGAGTAGATGAAAAAGGAACATGATAGCCTATGAAAAAGTCATATGCAACTAGACTAGATTAAAAACGAAGACGAGGAAGAAACATAAAAAAACCCACATTATTTAACAAACATATCAAACCATTATTTCAATTACTTCACCAATGATTAATGGGGGAATCAATCAAGAGAATAGAGGATAGATAAAATAATAATATGAAGGTCCATCTCATCCTTATGAATGTGTCATGCCACTTACGCTTCTGGTCTACTTACATACTAATTCTAAAGTTTATATCCCATGAAATTTATTAATGTCATACCACTTACCATTTTGATCCTCTTAGATGCTAAGTCTAAAGTTTATATCAATAAATTTCAAGGGACATAACATTCCTCATTGCAATAACACATATTTTTTATTTATTTTCCATAGAGACTACCACAATGTTGATTTAAGTCCATGATAGAGGAAAATCCCATGGAATAACTTAATAGATAAAAAATTCTGGACTATTATGTGAATTTGAAATTTCATTATACAAAGATTAAAATTTAGAATAATGTGACAATTATTGAATGATATATTTGATTCTTATAAAATTTTGAATTTCTATTAATTGAAAAGCTACACAATGCTTGATATAAATTAAGGGTTTTCACTTCATTATTAACAAATTCACCAAATCCTAATTTTAGGCTATTATATATGTTCCTCTTAGGTTGCAAACAATCGTGTACTTAAGATGCTAATTGATTAGAAAGACTGCTATTTAACAACTTTATTGAAGCTCAACAAAGAATCGTTCCTTGATCTATAGGTAGTTTTGCTCCTCGAAGATTTCAAAATGACAAAATATGTCAATAGTGAAGGTTTGATAATACTTAAGTGAATGGGTTTATACTATTTTTTTTCTAAATAATAAAATGATATACTTATAGAAAAAATCAAAAGGAATTTTAAAATGACAAAATATGTCAATAATGAAGGTTTGATAACACTTATGTGAATGGGTTTATGCTATTTTTTTCTAAATAATAAAATGATATATTTAGAGAAAAAATAAAAAGGAATTTTAGTTTGGGTATTGATTGTGTTGATTGGGAACTCTTGTAGATGATTCCACATTAATTTGGTCTTGGCACTACAATGATAAGATGGATAAAATCATACATAAAATCAACCTCTTTTGCAATCATGATCGATGGTACACCCACAAAGTTATTGTTTGTCTCTAGAGGAATTTTATAGGGCTATGCATCATCCCCTCTTATGTTTCTCATTATTATTGATGATCTCCGCAAAAAATTTCTAGTGCTCGGGTTTGAGGATTCATAACGCGATGCAAGATTGTTGAGAGGCTTCCCCTCTAACATCTATTGTTCGTGGACGACCTCGTGGAAATTGGGAAATATGATCTTATGGAATGGAAAGCGTTTTTGGATATCTAAAATGATTTTTGATCTGCCTCAATCCTCTTTATGAACGAGACAAATTCCATACTGATTACAAGAGAGCTTGAGGCGGATTTGACCTTACAGATTGTTGGTGTAACAACCCTGGTTAAAAACTAATGTAAAAATTAATAAGACCACAATTGATGGGACATTTATTCCAAGATGAATGGTGAAAAAAAAAATCCTAGTGGGGTTTCACTTTGATTTATTATGGCTAAGGAAATTGGCAAAGGAAATGACAAAGGATTTGGAAAGGAAAAATGGCATTTTGGCACATTGGAAATTAGGATAAAATGAAGGTGAAATGTCACAGGTTGCATGTGAGGAGAAAAAATTAAGGAAAATAATGGAAAATGAATAAAATAGAGGCCTTATTGATAAAACGGCTTATGAGGATTAGTGGGTAGGCTTGTTCAGTTCAATTTTGGAGTCTCTCATTTCCTCCCTCTCTCTCTCTCTCATTCTTGGACAATTAGAGTTTTCTTGGAGCACTCTTGGAGGGTGTGGCATGCTTGGATTTTAGGAGAAAGAAGATGAAGAGAAGGAAAGCACAACAGGACATTGGGATTAGCAGCTACAGTGGGTTTTGCATGCAGATATCAAGTTGCATGTATGTTTTCCTCACTAGTTATGGCATGTATGGCACATGCATGTGGTTTCTTGGTTATCTTCTGTCATTGGCATGGAGTATGTCCTACATTGATAATGGATTTCCTAGCCTTGCCATTTCCTAGATAGCCATGTTGTTGTAGGTTTATTTCTTTATTTTTCTGGTTGTTTCTCATGTTTCCTTTAGCTTGGGTTGAGTTATTAGTTCCTGAGCCTTGGTTGGACGAATTCAATGGAGCCTTGTAATGGCTAGGGTTGAGTTATTAGTCCTAGAGCCTTGGTTACACAAATTCTCTCGAGCCGGGTTGAGTTATTAATCCCAGAGCCTTGGTTGGAAAAATGCTTTGGAGCCCTTAGTGGTTTGAGTTAATAGTCCTGGAGTCTTGGTTGGACAAATGCTTTGCATCCTTGTATAACTTGTGGGTTGAGTTACTAGTCTTGGAGCCTTGGTTGGACAAACGATCTGAAGCTTAACAACAACCATGGTTTTAGTTACTAGTTGTAGAAGCCAGGTTGGAACAAACTCTCTGGATTCTTGGATAGCTTGGGTAGGGGACCAATTTGGTGATGGATTTGTGATGTCCAATCGTGAGGTGGAATCACTCTTTGATGGGTTGAGGTGGTTTGGCCTTTGGAAGACCTCACTGCTTTTGACTGATATGTTTTATGACATCCCCCATTCATGCTTGGAATATGGCATGGGGGTGAATGACTAAAGAGAGATTTGGCTCAGCCACTCCATTAGAACATGGGTGTCCCATACCAGGTTGGATTTCTCATCATTAATATGAGGTTATTTCTCCTTCTTATCTCATGAGTATTATACTAGTCTATATGTGGATTATATGGCTATTGTATCCTTGGTATTTCTATTTCTATTATTCTAGTTATGAATATGTATTATGACAGTGGCATGTAAGGCTACCAACATTTTTTTACTTGTATATGAATGAACAATGTATCTATGGCTTAATGGATGAAACTGTAACTAATGTGATAAGGAAACAATGCTCATTGTGAATCTTAGATAAATATGAGACCCCTATTATTAGATATGTCATTTACACCTATAGATTGCATTGACGCCAAGTGTCTGATAGAATATCAGTCACAGTTGGGGATGGTTAGGGCCAGTCCTTGAGTTAGCTTTTGGTTTATTAGTATTGTAATGATGTGTTTAATGGATTCTGGAAGTTGTAAAACATTTCAGGTAGTGGCCAAAATTCTAGGCTTGAAAAGTGCCTTAAAATCCTCAGACTTTGGCACAAGTCTGCTGGAAATAGTCCCTAGACGCAAGCATGTAGGCTTGTGGGAGTGTCCAAAGCTCTATGGACATTGGCATGTCCATAGTATGGGAGCATCTGGAGGTCAAGAGGTCTAAAACCTCAATAGGACTCCAGAGGTGCTTAGCATAAAGGTTGGGATGGTTCTTAGGACTCCTATTTCTCATGTTGAAGGTATGTATGGTGTGTTTCCATCGATTCCACTTCCTTAACAGGAATTAGAAGATAGAATCATATGATAGTAACTTCTCGTTACATGATTACCCTATTTGGTTGGTTACTTGGGTAGATGTGGGAGGAGGTTGTTACATAGTGGTATCAGAGTGGGTTGCACTCTCTTTGGGTCATATCTGATACCACAAAGTGGTATCAAAGCATTGTTCACCCCTTGAACTAGATGTGTTGGGTGTGTCATTCATGCATTCATGTTCGTTGCATGTGTGTCACTTATACTTGTATTCCATGTGCTTGTTGCATTTGCATGGTGTTGATCATGGCTGTAGTGATGTCTCCATGTGAAGGTTTATGGTGTTTTCGTGGGACGTTTCATCATGAGTGTATGATTGTATATGCATGTGAGTGTCTATATGTTGTTATTTATTCATTTTCATGGTTATGATTATGCATGTATGGTAGGTCATACATGCATTGTGAAATCATTTTATATAATTCGGTCATCATGATGATATTGGTTTGTTATTATGCTGATATTTTGGTTGAGATAGACTATGATATGTAGATTATTAAATTGAAGTTGCGGCATTGGACCTCAAGCCAAGAGCAAGTCATCATACAGGTTTGTATCTTGGGCAGGTAGGTATGTAGGTTAATGATTTTTATATGCATTATGATTATGTGTATGTATTACATTCTATTTTTACATACATGATAGACGCTAGTTCATCAGTGTAGTCATATGCACATGTATCAGATAGTCATGAATGATAGTAACCTGTGGTGGTATGCATTGCTATTTTTGTTTTATATTAGATCACTTGATGATTATGTTATATGTTGTTGATGAGTATGCTATAGGTTAACTTGTTGTTGTTATATGATAGTTATCCTGACGATTAGGTTATATGTTGTTGATGAGAATGATATATAGGTTATTGCCATTATATGCTAGTAACTTGATGATTAGGGATATTACATTAATATATAAATGTTATATGTATCATACTAGGTTGGATTGGCCTATGAAAAAGGTTAGGGTTATGCCATTTAGGTATGAGTAATATGTTGTGATGTTATGACATACTAATCTAGAATGATTGTGCATATGCAATTTCATTGCATGAATGACAATTATTTATGAGCTTATGATGTGAACATGTTAGGCAGTGACTATTATGGATATCATGACTTTATTTATGTTTGATTTGACATGTTTTGAAGTTATATCATGCTAATTTTGATTGATTGGGAAAACAAGATCACCTCCCTTGAGATAGATTAAGGTATGAATTTTCTTATGCTGTCTAATTTGGGCATGAATGTTGGATTATGATGTCTATTTGGAGTTTGAGTGTTTAGTGTCTACTATGTCATCAAGTTGATTTATTTAACATGGTATGTTTGTAAGATGGTTGAATGTTCTATGAATTGCATAATATGAGTATGTATTCCAATGATCTTGTTTTAAGATGATTGTCCTAATACATATGTGTTGTGACAGTTGATATGTACTTGAGTGTAGTAGGTGATAATTGTAGCATTATGTCTAATGACTATGAGTTAACTATGGATTACGACATGATTTTTCATCTTGGTAAAGGTTGATTTCAAACTGATAGATATTATTGTCTTGATATTTGGAACATGTGGCTCACATATGCAAATAGTTGCAAGAAACATGCTTTGTATTAGCATGACAAGGTAACATTTTATTTGTTTAAACAACTAACAATCGGGTGAAGTCATAATACATAGTAAGCCTCAATTGAAGCAAGGTAAAAAGGTAAAAGAAAGGAATTGGACAATAATTCCTTTGGCTATGTTTGGAAACCCTAATTCCAAATGAATGATTTTTTTCATACCTGAAGTGTTCTTAACTTTAATCATGTCTGACATTATGTGGGCATGTGCTATATCCATGAACATGTATTTTACATGTATATTATCTAGTCTGTAGTTACAGCTAGATTTTCCAAAGGAATTGGAGTCCCTTGAGACATGGTGTGAATATGCTTAGTCGCAGGAAATGTGCTTGGCACAACAAGGTAAGGCTACTCATGTATTTTTATGTTTATTTATGTACTAAAATTTATGTGTTTATGGTAGTGTCATGCTGAGAGTTGCATGAAAAGAGAGATTGCCATGAGATCTTGAAGAAGGCTCACGTTGAGCTTTCCTTTGAGAGCACTAGGAACCAAGGGGATTGAGTCATGGTGTCTATTTTCAGTCTTTTTCTTTTTCTATTTTGGTGATTTTTTGTGCTTGATTGTGGTTTTGTTGATGTCTTGGGCATGTCCATGCCACTTTGTTTGTGATGTCATATTGTTATTGTTTTTCTCTTGCTTACTTCTTAGAATTGCCTTTTAAGTTTTGATTCTTTGGAATTGGTTGGGAAAGAGGAAAGTTAGTTGAGCATGGGGAAATATGAATGAAATCCAGTAGGGAATGTTAGACTCAGATGAAGTTAGTTCATGTATAAAGGAAGTTGACGACAAGAGTATGACAACCAGTTGGACTGGTTGTGTTCATTAGTGTAAATAGATGATGACGAGACATTCATGGGAAATGTAATCAAGAAAGGTAAGGTTAATGGATTTGATGCATCATATGCCTTGGCTATGTCGGGAACTGTTATTCTTAATGTTGTTCATGTGTTGTAAGCATAAAGGGAGTTCTTTTAACCTTGAACTTATGATATCTTTTAATTATGTTGTGGTCATGATTATGCTAATGCCTATATGTGCATACATGTATGTATGTTTGTATCTTATGTCTAATATGGTCATCATGGATCATGGTTGTTTAATTTTAATGTTTATATGTATATAAGTGTGTATCTATGTCATTGTCTGATAGGATCAGAATTGTTTTATGTTAATATATATATATATATATATATATATATATATATATATATATATATATATATATATATATATATATATATATAGATATCCACATCACTATCTAACAGGTTTGTCAGGGATCATTCTTATGAAGGAAGGATTGCTTATCTGGGTGAATTGAATGGTGAGGTTCCTAGGCTTATGGGGAATAAAGTAGGGAGAGTGGGCGAATTGATATCGTATGACTACATTATGCCAATGTTTATGTTGTGACAGGTAATGTTGAAGGATACATCAATGAAATGAAAACAATGTGCCTTGCAACATGCTAGGATAAACGTGGACGGTAGAGAGACACTAGAAGAAAGGTCTCTAGGTCGAGACAGTGTGGTTTATGATGTGTGGTGCTACTTTTCGGCCTATGTTGTATATTTCGTACATGTTGCATCTTTTATGTTGTGCGCATGTGGTTTTGTGTATATATAGTGTGTGTACATGTTTCGTATGCAATGTTATGTACAGGGTCATACAAATAGTGTTGCATGAATATTGCATATGCAGTGTTGGGTATAGGTTGTGTTATCTACATGTTAGATATGTGGTGCTATGTACATATTGTACTGTGCACATGATGGATATCTAGTATTGTATGCAATGGTGTTGTGTTCATGTTGGATAGGCAGTCTTATGTACATAGGGTTCCATGTACATATGGTGTTGTCTGCATGTTGTACATATCGTGCTATGTACATATGGTGTTGTGTGCATGATTGTACAAGTGATGTTGCGAGCATGTGGTGTCATGTACATGTTGTACAAATAGTGTTGTGTGCAGGTGGTGATGTGTACATGTCATGCATATGACGTTGTGTATATGTGGTGTCATGTACATGTCATGCATGTGGTGTTGTGTACATATGGCATGGTGTACATGTTGTACAGGTGGTACAATGTACATGTGGCATTTTGTACATGTTAGGTGGTGTCATGTACATGTGATGTTGTGCACACATTATGTAGGTGGTGCTTTTTGCAGATGTTACTATGTACTTGTTGTACATATGGTGCTGGTGTGAAAGCAGTATTGTATGCTTGTCATACATGTTGTGTTGCTAGCATGTAGTACTATGTATGTGCATTGTGGAGTTGTGGTATCATGACATGTGTATTCATTGTGTTGTACTCTATGTACGGATATGTATTGTGTTGTACATTGAGTATAGGTGTATGTATTTTATGGTGGGGTACACCAGGTGTAGGTTTATGTATTATGTGATGGTGTGCACTGGGTGCAGGCGTGTGTATTACGTTGTGTTGTACATTGGGTGTAGGTTTATTTGTTATATTTTAGGTGTAGACTCATGTCTTGCATGGTGTTGTATGTTGTGTGTGGTTGTATGTCTGTGATGCACGCTATGTGTATGTTCACATGGTTGAGGAGAAGGCACTGGGTATTTTTCGGGTGTGGAAATTGATTCAGTGTGCATACCAAATAAGGACAGAGGTAGAAGTGAAGGATTGATTAAAGGATAAGTATCAATATTTTATTTTAGTTTTATTAAGGATGAGATTTATGATTTTGGTCTATGATGATTACATGTGATCTATGATTGTAGTTTATGATGGTTACATGTGATTTATGATTTTGATCTATGATGGTTGTATTTTGAGATAACCTGATGTGATATATTTATGCATGATGATTTGGTCAAAGATGCTAGTTTAACTTGTTGTGACATGAAGTGAACAAGATTCTCAGTATACCTTATTGACAAGCTACCAATGAGGTATGATGTGAATTTATTTTAATTTATTTTGAATATAATGATAGTTATGTTCTTGATACAGGAAAGCATGAAATGCCCAGTGGGGTGATTGAAAATGACTACAAGAATTAGCAAAAACAACGAAAGAAATTAGAATAGGCAACAATATGTTGCTAAAGTAGTCGGGAGCAGGGCCATTATGGGACAATAGTACCCAATAGTGTCCATTGATAGCCATGAGAATGTTATGAATGGTATGATTGTTCTAAGGAAGGGATATGCCTCAATTTTTGTACCTTTCGATGTGAGGAAGCCTTTCCCAAGGGATGAATTGCCCGAGATGGGGGTTCCATCAAAACTTGGATGGTGTGTGAATGCATGGGACGGGGTGAAAGAATTTCTCGAGGGAATGTGTAGAAGAGAAGGGAAGTCTGGGGATGGATTTGTTTTGGCCATTAAAATTTACAGATGGAATCAGACGCGCATTGGGAGTGTGTAACGAGGAACAATGAGCCAATAACTATTCCTTAAGAGGACGAGTGGTGGAGGATTGTAGTGCTGGACATTGGATGAAGTTTTGACTTTCAGAGTGGATTCTGAACTTCTTGGGAAGAAGGTGAATCTTGGTATTAATTTCAAGGTGGATGTGTGAGCCTTTGGATTCCCTTTCTGTGAGTGTAGGCATTGTATCCTTTTATTTATTGGTTGAACAAACGTGCATATGTGTGTTACTGTAAATACTGTATCGAGATGGATTTATAAAGCTCCATAGAGAGTACGATCATTTTTTACTGAAGCAAATGTGTATGTGTGTATATGTGGTTATTATTGTAAATATTGTACTGAGTTTTGTTAGGAAGATCTAGTAAACGGTATGTTTGTCATGTTTTAGCAGATGGTCATTATAAATATTGTAATGCGTTTTGTTATAAAGCTCTCTGGGGAGTATGTTTTGTTTTCAACAATCTTGTCAGTTATAGCTGTCATTGAACACCGAGGATGGTGTTCACCCAAAGGGGAGGGTTCTATAACAACCCAGGTTAAAAAATCATGTAGAAATACATAAGACCACAGTTGATGGGACACGTACTCCAATAAGTGAGAAAATAACATCCTAGTGGGGTGCCACTTCGGTTTATTATAGCTAAGGAAATTGGCAAAGGAAATGACAAAGGCTTTGGAAAGGAAAAGTGGAATTTTGGTAAATTTATTTATTAAAATAACAAAAATTAGGAGAAAACGAAGATGAAAGGTCATACGTTGCATGTGAATAGGAAAATGAAGAAAAATAATGGAAATGAAAAAAATGGGGGCCTCATTGATAGAAAGGCTTATGAGGATCAATGGGTAGGCTTTGTTAGTTCAGTTTTGGACCTCTCACATTTCTCTCTCTCTCTCTCTCATTCTTGGGCACTTAGATTTTTCTTGGAGCACTCTTGGAGAGCATGCAATACTTGGATTTTTGGAGAAAGAAGGAAAAGGAAGAGAAGGAAAGCACAAAAGGACATCAGGATCAACAACTACAACATGTTTTTCTTGCAGTTACCGAGTTACATGTATGTTATCCTCACTAGTTTTGGCATGCATGGAACATACATGTGGTTTCTTGGTTATGATTTTTCATTGGCATGGAGGATTTCCTGGATTGATAATGGATTACCCAGTCTTGACATTTACTAGATAGACCTAGTGTTGTGGGTTTATTTCTTTGCTTTTCTGGTTGGTTCTCATCTTTCCTTTAGCTTGGGTTGAGTTATTAGTTCTTGGAGCCTCAGTTGTACAAATAGACTATATCCTTATAACAACTTGGGTTGTGTTATTAATCGTAGAGCCTTGGTTGGACAAATGATTTGAGCCCTGTAGCAACTTAGGTTGAGCTATTAGTCCTCGAGCCTTTGTTTGGAAAAATTCTTTGGAGCCCTTGATTGGTTGAGTTACTAGTCTTAGATTTTTGGTTGAAGAAACACTCTAGAGCCCTGTATAAGTTGTGGGTTGAGTTACTAGTCCTAAAGCCTTGGTTGCACAAATTATCTAGAGACCAGAAGAAGTTGTGGGTTGAGTTACTAGTACTAGAAGCAGGGTTACAACAAAACTCTAGAGCACTAGATAGCTTAGGTATAGACCAATTTTTTGATGGATTTGTGATATCCAATTGTGAGGTGGAATCACTTTTCGATGGGTTAAGATGGTTTGACCTCTAGAAGCCCTGGATGGTTTTCATTGAAGTGTTTTATGAGATCCAACATTCATGCTTGTAATATGGCACATGGGTGAGTGATTGAAGAGATATTTGGCTGAACCATTCTACACTCAAGTGGAACATGGTAGTCCCATACCGAGTTGCATTTTGCATCATTAATATGAGGTTATTTTTCCTTGTTATCTCATGAGTATTACACTGTGGATTATATGGTTACTCTATCCTTAGGAATTATGTTGTTATTATGTTGGTTATGAATACGTATTATAAAAATGGCTATGTATAGCACCCATCATGTTTTTAATTGTATATGAATTAACAATGTATCTATGTGTTAGTGGATGAAACTATAGCTCAATTTATAAGGAAACAATGCCTCATAATGAATCTTAGATAAGTATGAGACCCCTACGATTAGATATGTCATTTACACTTGTATATTGCATTGATGCCAAGTGTTGGATAGAATATCATCCCCGGTTGGGGATAGTCAGGCCTAGTCCTAGAGTTAGTTTTTGGTGTACTAGTCTTGTCATCCTGTGTTTAATGGATTCTAGAAGTTACAGCAAGTTTTGGACAGTGATTAGCATTCTATGCTTGAAAAGTGCCTTAAAATTCCCGGGCCCTAGCACAGGCCTACTAGAAATAGTCCCTAGATGTAGTCATGTAGGCTTGTGATCATCCAAAGCTCTTTGGACATTGGCATGCCCATAGCATGGGAGCACCCAGAGATCAAGGGGTCTAAAACCTCAATAGGACTCAGGGGTTGGTTAACAAAAAGGTTGGGATGGTTCTTAGGAGTCATATTGCTCATGTTGAAGGTTTTTATGGTGTGTTTATGTTAGTACCACTTACTTAACATGATTAACAAGGTTGAATCATATCATATTAACTTCTTGTCTCTCCCCAATCGGCTGGTTACTTGGGTAGATGTGGGAGGACGGTGTTACAAAAAGTATCTTCAGGGTAAAAGTCACACACTTGGATGTGGATTTTAAGTACCTGGGTTTCTTGTTGTGGCCGAATGGCTAAAGAAACTAGGACTTGGATTGGCTTATACAAAAAATTGGAAAGCAGCTCAACGTGCGTAAGCACTCATGGATTTCATTAGCAGGCACCTAATTCTTATTAAATTTGTTCTCCACAGTATTCCAATTTTCTGGATGCACATATAAAAACTAGCAAATGATGTCTTTTGCAAAATCAATTCCATCATTAAAGGTTTCTTTTGGGTAGGCACACAACTGAAACATAAATTCCATCTTTCTAGTTTGGAGATGTTTAATCTTCCTATTAAACAAGGTGGTTGGGGCCTTAAAGATATTTCCTCCTTCAACTTAGCATTGCTCCTCCAAAACAATTGGCGAGTACTGAACAATAATGGACTTTGGAATCAAATTATTATGCTTAAATATCTACAGAACATGGATCTCATTGGTTGGCTTCATGTTGGTGTTCTAGACCCTCCTAATATCTCTTATTCATGGCGCAATCTCCTTCACACTAAACATTGGTTTTTTGGGAATCTTAGATAAGATGTCAGCTAAGGATCTATCCCGGATATTGGCCTGGAATCACTCTTAGGGATCACATATCCGCATTTATTAACTCCTCTCATTTATCTTTTGCACAATCAATGAATTTTTGTGATTAAAGATATTTCTAATGTTTATATCTCTCTAGATTATTCATTCACTCATTGGAAAGATGCAACTGAGCTAATGATCCTTGATCCCATGATTCTGGAATGGAATCTATACATTACCAATCTCAAACTCTCTATGATTGTCCTCTCTCCAAAAGAAGATAGATTAATTTGGTTTGGTGGCTCATAGTAGGGAAAGGTTATTTTTCATGAGGCATATCTAATAATCACCCAACCACATAGATAGATTTTATTTCTCTCATGGCTTTCTTGGTCATGGAAATGGAATTTCCCATTTAAACTGAAGTGTTTTTCTTGGTTGGTGGTACACAATCAGATGCTGACTTAGGAAATGTTATGCAAGAGGGGCTATCGGGGACCAGGAAAATGAAATCTTTTCCTCTCATTGAGAGAGGACATCGATCACCTTTTTACTCACCATCCCTGTGCCACTTTTGTCTAGACTTGTGTTCTACATTTGATTAATCTCCCTGCAAATTGGGACTGCTCAGACATTGCTACCTAACTCGACAAGGTGACAATGGACCATAAAACCTACAAGATATTGGCACTTTTTTTAATTGGGTAATTTGGTGGTCTAGGAATGGTCAATCTTTTTAACAAGTGATGCCTGATATCTGGAGGACCAACTATAGAATCACATCTTACTGTTTAGAGTATTTTCCCTTTTTGTACACAGGTCCTAAAACTCCACCTCTACTATGCAAGATATGGTATACCTTTCCAGTGGATTTTTTTGATGGGGCATCCTCTTTTGGCCTATGTGGATGCAGTATGGCCATTTACTTGGGGCCATAGAGTTCCTACAAATTTCACTGGCACTCTGGCTATGGCTCCAACACATGTGTCGAATTACTTCCTCCCTGAGGTATACTACATTGTGCTAACTGACTCAACCTAAGGGATATTACTATTTATGGAGACTCCAAATCTATCATTGAATGGGAAAAGGACATAGGATCCTTAAACTCTCTCGCTCTCGAATCTTGGAAAATAAAAACCAAGGCCTTGATCAAAATGTTACACTTTCTTTCCATCTCCCACATATATCGGATCCAAAATTGTGAAGTCAACTGCCTCTCCAAACATGGATGCAACTCAGAGTCTGACTCGATCAACTACAATTTTTATGACTCTGGCATTTTGCAGGTGTCGAGACATATTCTTATCTAATAGATCGATTGCCTCAGATGATTTCTTGTATACTAATCATTTGTCTCTCAACTATTATACGTTTTCCCTTCTTTGTTTTTAATGAATGATGTTTGACAACATCGAACTATCTTTCTCTAGAAATTCTGCAGGGGATAAGACCCCTTCTTACTTTCCAGGTCGGTTTCAAGAGATGATTTCTAGAATACTCTGTTTTTCGTGGACACTATCCTGTGTTTTTTATCAGATGCTTGTTGTATCTTGGTCCTTGACAACAATAGCAAACAATCCTCACTCTTGCATGGCGGTAGTATTATGTTTTTTATTAGATGACTACTTGGTATAAGTTTATATGTTTTCCTATATCAATACTAACAAGCTTGATCAATGTGCTTTCTCTATATAATCAATTGAAAGAATGTGCTTTTTCTATATAATCAATTGAAAGTGTTTTTTCTCTTTGGAAAAAAAAAACTTTACACTCTCATCACAATAGGTTAAATTTAAATAAGAAGAATACAAACACTACACCCCCAATTGTTCAAGTTATTGCCCCTCAACTAAATGAATTTATACTAACACAACAAATTATGATAATTGATTTACCATTTAAAATAAATTTCATTAATGTTACCAATTAGCTTATCAAACATAAAAAAATATTGTTAATAGATATATATCAATGATTTTGGCGATTTATATGAATTCAAAATATCTAATACATATATTGACTATAATGATAAAACATATGTATTTGTTATTTATAAATTATAATAATTATAATGAAATTAAACTTATACACAAACTTGAAAGAATAAATATTTCTGTCAAAAAAGAATAATTTTTTTATTAAAAACTAATTAAAAATAAAATTCTTAAATATATTAATTTAATTTCATTAAATTAAAACACAAAATACAAAATTCTTAAATATTCCATGGTTTCCGAGCCCACCTACTCTATTATCACGAAAACTCCCAGAAAAGTAACCTTTATGTTTCCACCAACTTTGACTTCTGAAAAAGTTCGATAATTCCATTTAAATAAAGGCAAATAATTTTTTTTACATTATAATTATAAAATATAATGTAAAAATAAGAATCGGTCACCATGACGCTTTTTTATAATAAAATTTCCACTTTAATATTATAATGGACTATGAAATGCTCTTTTAAACCTTTCAATTCAATTATTGCTACACAACTTCGAATAATAAACCTCTCGGCTCAACTATTGCTGCACAGAGTTGTGTCAATGATAATAAATCGCTTTAGTACTAAAAATTCGAAGGTAGTTTCGTGAACCAAACGACTATGGTAAAACATTTGGGGGCGATTTAAACGCAGTTTATAAAAGAAGTGGAGTTTAAAAAATTTGTAATATAGTATAATGTTAATTGATTAATATAATTATCAATGGTGACGGATTTCAGTGACTTTACAAGTGCCATGAACATGTAACATACCTCTCATTAAATTAAGTTGATGGCGAATACATATGTCGGCAACAGGGAATTAGAATAATTTGGGCATGACAAAAAGCAATGTCCGGGAACAGGGAATTAGAATAATTTGGGCATGACAAAAAGCAATGTCCGAAAAGATAAAGGTAAGAAAAATATATTTATATTTATATTTATATTTATATTGGCGGTGTGGGGTCCGAGAAAATGAGAGCTCACCTCTTTGACAACGGGATTGGTGAATCAGAGGAAGACACAACACAGAACAGTCCTAGTGTGCCGACAAGGATTGATTAAAGAATAGCAGAACATACGTGTAGACACTTGTGTTGTTTGTTGGTTGAAACTTGATACACGGGTGAGTGGGTACGCGAATATCGATCAATTTTTTACGAAAATTATTATCATTCGCAATATTCTAAGATTGAACGAGTAGAAGGAGACGTCGTATTCGCAAGACATTTTTTCGATCAATATGCAGAGTTTACATGACCACGCAATCTAAGATTTGCAGGGACACTTTATATTATCTTTCATCGGGACATAAAGCTACAACAGTACCATGCCACTAGTGTACAATATCCCCAGGCAGACTTCTTAGCTTGCCTTGGGGCATTTTTCTCATTTACTCCACAAGTATTTGCATTATCCAGCTAATCTGTTTGGCAAGAGAGCTGAAAAAAGATGGAGGTAGGGACAAATAATATATTATTTTTCTCAAACGCACTAAATATGCTCCTAATTAATGAAAGGAGAATATTTGCAAATTAAATTTTTCTTTAATTCTCTAGTCATACTTAGTCTTATCAAGCCTCAACATAATTGGGCGCATATATTCTACATGAGTTAGCTGAAATTTTTCTACGTGAATTTTTGTTCAACCTGTTGATTTTATTCTTATCATGGCTAACAATCAACATGTCATCTACATATAACAATAATATGATATATTTTTCTTGATCAGACCTCTTGAGATAAACACAATGGTTAGCTTCCAACCTGTGAAAACCATGCTCCAACTTGAATGAATCAACTTTCTTGTACGATTGTCGAGGTGTCTGTTTCAACCCATAAGGACTCTTCTTCAAACTGTAAACAAGGTTTTTTTTTCCTTTTTATATGAAGCGTTCTCGTTGCTCCATATAAATTTCTTCCTCCAATTCACCATGAAGGAAAATTGTTTTTACATCTAACTATTCAAATTATAAGTCTAAAGCAGCAACAAGACCAAGAATGACTTTAGTGGATGACATTTTAACAACAGGTAAGAAAATTTCAATGAAGTCAATATCTTCTTTTTGGGCAAATCCTTTCACCACCAACCTTGCTTTATACCTCTCCTTCTTTTCGTCACCATCATGCTTAATCCTTTAAACCCATTTGTTTTGCAGAGCCTTTCTACCTTTTGGGAGGTTTGCCAGTTCCTAAGTTTTATTTTCGAGCAAAGACATCATTTCTTCTTCCATTGCTTTCTTCCATTCTTTACTGTACTCAACTTTTCAAGCTTCTTGAAAACAATTAGGCTCACCTTCATCAATCAACAAAATATAGTTTGGAGGAGGGTAACTTTGTGAAGGCTTATGAGGCCTAGAAGATATGTGAACCAACTGTGGTGGTGCATTATCAAATGGAATCCCCTATAAAGGTTCCTGCAAGATTCCTTCTTCTTCTTGTTCATCATTTTCCACTTGGTGTTCTTCCTGATCTTAAATTTGTTGTTCATTTTCTTGCATTGGTGGGATGTTTTCCTATTTCTCTTCAAACCTGTCAATAACTTCTTGATCTCCAGGTCACCTTCAGTCCTCTTAAACATTTCTGACTCATTAAATATAACATCCTCGCTTCTAATAATTTTATGTTTGACTGGATCCCATATACGATAACCAAAATCTTCATCCACATATCCCAGGAGAATGCATTTCATAGATTTATCATCTATCTTAGTTCTATTTTCTTTGGGAATATGTATAAATGCTTCACATACAAAGATTTTCAAGTGAGAATAATTCAACTTTTTACCAGTGCAAACTTCTTTAGGGTTATCGCCATCCAAGGTTGTAGTTGGAGATCTATTTATGATGTAGCAAGTGGTCTTGGCTGCTTCATCACAAAAACTCTTCTCCAAACTAGAATTGGACAACATACTTCGTACCTTTTCCATAATGGTGCGATTCATCCTTTCTTCAACACCATTTTATTGAGAAGTAAAAGGCACAATATTCTCATGCTTTATGCGAAACCTCTTACAATATTTCTTAAATGCATTTGAGCAATATTCTCAAACACTTGAGCAATTTGGTATTCTCTCTTTCAACATCAACATGGAATTTTTGAAATATTCCCAACACTTCACTTTTACTTTTCATAGGATATTCCCAAACCTTCCTAGATGCATCATCTATAAATGTTACAAAATATGATGTTCCTCCTCATGATTTGATGTTAACACGCTCAAACACATCTTAGTGTACCAATTCTAACACATTTTTCTTTTTTTCATGGCCACCTCTAAGGAATGATTCCCTTCTTTGTCTACCATATATACAATGCTCACAAATATCAAGATTGTAGGATTTCAAAGCTGACAATAAATTTTTACCGACAAGGATTTTTAAGCGCTTTTCGCTCATGTGACCCAAGCACTTATGCCACAGATATGCTGAATTTCCTTTTTTTGTGACAACAACAAAATTTGATCTTCCTATTAGTGCCTTCAATGTCCATAATGTTTGGTCCTTCGTTAATTTTCCAGCCTCCTTTTCCAAAGCTTGTGGAGTAGCCTTCATCATCCATCCCATAGAGATCAAACTCATGTGGATTTTTGTTACATTCCTGACCTGTTTCAACAATATATCTTGTCTGTCCTTCATATTGATCTGGACATCTCCCACTCCAACAACAGTGAAAAAATGATTATTCCCCAAATGCACTCTACCATAATCACCGAGGTTTTTTGCACCAAAACTATCTTTGCATGGGGTTACATGGTGAGATGCCCCAAAGTCAAGGATTCAATCAAAACTACTACTAAATATATATACATGCATCATCTACTGAAACCATAAACAACACATCACCATTTGTGGCCACATTAATAGTCTCACCTTCATTTATGCTGGATGACTTTTGATTTGTACTATTGGGTCTCTGATTCTTTTGTCATTTCTTCCAAAATCATCATTCTTTCTTCATGTGCTTGGATTTGCCACAGTGAAAGCATATGATGCTGTCACTCCTTGATTTTTATCAGCCTCTCGATCTTGACCGCCCTTGTCGGCCTCGATTAATTATCCTACCACGATTAGCTAGAGCTAGAGCTTCTCCTCCCAAGTTTTCCACAATTGAATTGCATCGCAGCTCCTCATTCATTAAACTACTGGAGACATCATCAAACTTGAAGGTCCCTCAAGTTGATGAAGTGTTCATAACTACAACTAAATTTTCCTAGTTGTCTCGCATAGAACACATTAGGATAATGGCTTTGATTTCATCATCTAAAATGATTTTAACTGAGACAAGATGATTAGTAGTAATATTAAATGCATTCAAGTGCTGAGCTACTGAAGCACCCTCCTTCATCTTGAGATTCTAGAGCTTCTTCATCAAGAACACTTTGTTTGATGTTGTGTTCTTATCATATAGATCATGGAGCTTCTTCCATAATACTTATGTCTTATTTTCTCCAAACATTGAAATACACATTCTTTTCTATATATTGGCGGATTGTTGCAATCACCTTTTTATCTAGCTTATTCCATTCTTCATCTGTCGTCGACGGGGATTTCTTTGTTGTGCCTTGAATAGACAAATACTGATATTTGAAAATTAGTATATCCTCCATCTCTAATTTCCATAGGGCAAAATTAGCCCTGCTCAACTTTTCAATATTTGTAACTGTTATCTCCATTTTCAATAATTCGATGCCCCAAAAGCAAAAAAAAACTCCACTTAAAAGTAAAACTTTAATTATTACTCCTTAAGCTTTCATAATAATCACCTTTCCTCTTAAAATGTCGTTTTCAAAATTTCTTCCCCTTTGTAATATATCTTTTTCAAAATTTCCACATATAATTATATATGTTTTATTTGTTTCATAATATATATGAAAAAATATATAATTTTTTAACCTGACAAACATTTCACACTTCACATATACGTGGATATGTTGATTTGGAAAAGAGACTTACGAACACCACGTTTTGACATCAGCAGACACATTTCACCATATGTCGATGACCTTTTTATTTCTTGCAATAAATGTCTTTTAGTTCCAACATTCCCAGGCTCCTCTTTTCAGCGATTTCCTGGACCGAACCTTCACGTCGCATTCTCCATTGGAAAAAATTTGCCTAAGCTCGGTGACTATAACCATGGTTATGCCAGTTCTGTTTTTTTTTGTTCTTCACAGGAATGGCATTTCTGGCAGAGAAAATGTAGTTGTTAGGGACAAATCTCAGCACTCTTTGTTGGGAATAATGCTTAATTAGTTATGTAAATTTCTATTTAGTGTCCTGTCCAAAATTAAGGCAGCAAATTGTTAGCTGCAATAGTGCTGGAAATTAGCTGTGATGTCAAGTTTCAGAGTAGATTTTAGTAATAGTTGAGTAGATTTTAGTAATAGTTTTACTATATAAGAATGTAGTTAATAGCTGAATTAATATATGAGATTTGCAGCATTTTTTAGCTTACACGGTAACTGTGTTTCTTAATTGTTTTATTTTTTTAGATGTATTTTTCTTCATAGTACTGTTGGCTTCTCAATTGGCTTGAAATAATTCATTTCATATTCTACAAGTGGTATCAGAGCAGGTAAAATTATTTTGGGTTAAAGTTGTATTGTTAGAATTTCGCCAAAGTTAATCATGTCGAATTCTAACCAGATGCTAGTTCCAGAATTTGATGGCAACAATTATGATTATTGGTGCATTAAGATGCTAACGTTTTTTATTGGAAAAGATTTGTGGGAGATTGTTGAATCAGGATATGAGGAGCCAGTTGATTGGAATGCTCTTACAACTAATGAAAGAACAACAAGAAAAGAAGGAAGAAGAATGCTCAAGCTTTGTTTCACATTCAAATAGCTCTTGATAAGAGCTTATTTCCAAGAATATCAGGAGCAAAAACCGCCAAAGCTGCCTGGGAGACTCTACAAGAAGCTTACCAAGGTAGTGATCAAGTTAAGGTGGTCAAGCTTCAGACATTGAGGTGAGAGTTCGAGAATTCGAAGATGCAAGAAGCTGAAAGTATCAGTGACTATTGTGTGAGAGTCAAAGATGTGGTCAATAAAATGGCTACACTTGGAGAAGTTGTAAGTAATGAAGTTTTAATTAAAAAAGTATTGAGATCTTTAACACATAGATGGAATCATGTTGCAATAATCATGGAAGAAAGTAAGGATTTGACAAAACTACAGTTTGATGAATTGGTTGGATCTTTGATGTCTCATGAAGAAAGATTGAAGGAAAGTTTTGAAGCTGTAGAGAAAGCTTTTTCCTCTAAATTACAAATTACAAAGAATGAAGATGCAAGTAGCAGCAGTACCAAAAGCCATCAAGGTCAAAGTAAATGGAAAAGCCAAAATTATTCAAGAGGTAGAGGAAGAGGTGGCTCGAGTGGAAGAGGTAGTTTCAGAGGAAGAGGTGGAGGTAGATTTGATAAGAGAAATGTTAAATGTTACCATTGGAATAGGTATGGTCACTTTGAAAGAGAATGTAGATTGAAAGAAGGTAAAAATGCTAATTATGCTCAAGAAAATGGTGACTATCCTCCAGATCACTTATTTTTATCTTATGCCAAAGGTGAAAATACTACTAAAGATGTTTGGTACCTAGATTCTGGATGCTCTAACCATATGATAGGGAATGAGAAGTTGTTTTTAGCAAAGGAGGAAGTTTCAAATCCAAGATCCACCTTGGTGATGATAAATCATTGGAGGTTGCTGCCAAAGGAGCTATGGAGGTCCAAACAAAAGAAGGTATAAAGAGTATTCATGACATTTATTATACTCCACAGTTGAAGCATAATTTGTTGAGCGTTGGGCAGCCTTGTGAGAAAAACTATAAAGTAGTCTTGGAAAATAAGACATGTACTATCTATGATAAGAATAAGGGAAATAGGGTGATCACTGTTGTGCCTATGACAAGAAATAGGATGTTTCCCTTGAGGTTTGATGAACATAACAACAATCTTGCTAATATGGCTTATGAGGATTCAAGTTGGTTATGGCATCTCAGGTATGGGCATTTAAATTTTCAAAGTTTGAAGTTTCTAACCTCACATGCATTAGTTTCTGGTTTGCCCAAGGTAGAAGAGCATAAGGAGGTTTGTGAAGGATTTGCTAAAGGAAAGCATGCAAGGGAAAGGTTTCCAAAGGGAAGTGCATGGAGGTTTCATTACCCACTTCAGCTTGTTCGTTCAGACATATGTGGTCCTATGCAAACTCAGAGTTTGGGTAAGTCATCACATTTCATCACTTTTATTGATGATTACTCACGAAATTGTTGGGTATATTTTTTGAAGGCCAAAAGTGAAGCCCTGGATACATTCAAGAATTTCAAAGCCCTTGTAGAAAATGAGAGAGGGTGCAAGATCAAATGTTTGCGGACTGAACGTGGGGGAGAATTATGCTTAAAAGCTTTCCAGAGTTATTGTGATATGAATGGCATCAGGAGGCAGCATACTACAGCATACACACCCCAGCAGAATGGCATAGCTGAAAGAAAAAATCGTACTGTGGTTGAAATGGCAAGATGCATGCTACAAACTAAGGGATTGAGCAACACTTATTGAGGAGATGTAGTTGCTACAGCAGTATACATCCGCAACCGTAGCCCCACGAGTGCACTGGAAAATATGACTCCTTATGAAGCTTGGTATGGAAAAAGGCCTAATGTTAATCATTTCAAAGTTTTTGGTTGTTTGGCTTATGTGCATGTACCTGATCAGAATAGAAAAAAGTTAGATGCAAAGAGTGAGTTATGTATTTTTATTGGGTATAGTGAGACAAGCAAGGCTTATAAATTGTATAATCCTCTAACTAACAAGCTTATTGTCTCAAGAGATGTAATTTTTGATGAAGGGGGAGTTTATGGTCATCAAAAAGGCCATGTTGAGAAAACAAAATCTATTTTGAATGATGATATAATTGTTGATAATGATCATGAGCAGCCAACTAATGTTTCTGTAACTAGTGGCTTAACTCCACCAAGAAGCCCTTCATCAATTTCTTCAACATAAAGTTCAAGTCCAACTTCTTCTCCAAGTTCTACAAGGAAGGTAAGAAGATTGAGTGATATTTATGAAAGGAGTGCAAATCAAGCACATGAAGAAACCCCAATAGGTGAGATAGTCAATTTTGATTTATTAGCCAAGGCTGAATTTGAACCATCATGTTTTGAAGATGCATGTACTAATGAGGTTTGGATGCAAGCCATGCAAGAAGAGATGGATTCCATTCAAAGGAATGACACTTGGAAGTTGACAGAGCTTCCACATGACAAGAAAAAGATTGGCACCCAATGGGTCCATAAGACTAAATTTAACAGTGATGGGAGTGTTGAAAGACACAAAGCAAGATTAGTTGCTAAAGGATTCACACAGAAGTATGGAATTGATTATGAAGAGACATTTGCACCAGTAGCTAGACAGGAGACCATTATAATGTTGGTTTCATTAGCAGCTCATAAAAAGTGGAGCATACATCATATGGATGTGAAAAGTGCCTTCTTGAATGGGTACTTAGAAGAAGAAGTATATGTGGAGTAGCCACAAGGTTTTGAAGTGGAAGGAAAGGAGAATAATGTCTACAAGTTGAAGAAGGCTTTGTATGGCCTTAAGCAAGCACCAAGAGTGTGGTATGCAAGGATTGATGGATACTTTCAGGGAAATGGCTTCCAGAGAAGTAAGAATGATCCTACCCTTTACTACAAACAAGAAGGTATTGATATTTTAATCATAAGTTTGCATGTTGATGATCTATTGTATATGGGTAGTAGTTCTAAGATGAATGATAAATTCAAAGTTGCTATGATGAATGAATTTGAGATGAAAGATCTAGGCATCATGAAATATTTTCTAGGAATGGAGGTTTATCAAAGTAAGGATGAGATTTTCATTTGTCAGACAAAGTATGCATAGGATATGCTAAATAAATTTGATATGCTTGATTGTAATCCATCCCCTACTCCAAATTCTCATGGAGAGGTGTTATGTAGAGATGATGGTGTTGATTTAGTTGATGAGAAAACTTACAGAAGTATTGTGGGGAGCTTGATATTTCTAACCCACACAAGGCCTGATATTACATATTCAGTTTCACTTGTTTCAAGGTATATGACAAATCCATCTAAAATACATATGAAGGCAGCCAAGAGGATTTTAAGGTATGTGAAAGGCACTCTAAATTTTGGTATTCATTACTACTCTTCTGAAAAGTTTAATATTGTTGGATTTAGTGATTTAGATTGGGGAGGTAGTCTTGATGACCGTAAGTCCACATCTGGAAATTGTTTCTCTTTTGGTTCTGGTTTGATTACATGGAGCTCAAAAAAACAAAGCATTGTTGCCCTCTCATCCACAGAAGTAGAGTATGTTGCAGTTACCTCAGCAGGTACACAAGCTCTTTGGCTTAGAAAATTTTTGGAAGAAATTGGAGAAAAACAAGTTCAGCCTATAGTGATTTATTGTGATAATGTAAGTGCCATCAAGTTAGCAAAGAATCCAGTTCATCACAGCAGGACAAAGCATTTTGACTTGAAATATCACTTCATTAGAGATTTGGTGCAGAAGAAGGATATTGAATTGAAGCATATAAAGACTCAGCATCAACTAGCAGATATCTTCACCAAAGCAGTTGCAAAAGATCAGTTTTTAGCACTACGAGATAAGATAGTAAATCCTCATTAATCATTAAGGGGGAGTGTTGGGAATAATGCTTAATTAATTATGTAAATTTCTATTTAGTGTTCTGTCCAAAATTAAGGCAGAAAATTGTTAGCTGCAGTAGTGCTGGAAATTAGCTGTGATGTCAGTAGATTTGTTTCAGAGTAGATGTTAGTAATAGTTGAGTAGATTTTAGTAATAGTTTTACTATATAAGAATGTAGTTAATAGCTGAATTAATATATGAGATTTGCAGCATTTTTAGCTTACACGGTAACTGTGTTTCTTAATTGTTTTATTTTTTTTATATGTATTTTTCTTCATAGTATTGTTGGCTTCTCAATTGGCTTGAAATAATTCATTTCATATTCTACACTCTTCTTCTTATCGATCAATGGTTCTTGAAGTCTTCTACGTTGTTCGATGTCGTGAGCTTATGTTGTTAAGCTCCATTAATTTAACACAAAAGCTACCTTGATTTATGGAGTTGCAGCTTTTCTTAACTTATGGAAACCAACTGCAGTAGTTTCCTTAAGTTAAGAAAATCAACTGCAATTACTAAATTAATAATTGGGAGCTACTAAAGTGGTCCATTACTTTGATCTCATCTCTACCTTGATTTGTGGTTTTTCTAACACATAGCATTTAGAAGCTTGATGGAAGCTTAGCTATATGTTCATCTGTTGGTCCCCAAGCTCATATCTCAAACCCCCTTTAGTTCTACACCATCTAGTTGAGATAGCAGAGCTCGGAAGTGCCTTCAGAATTTTGTGTTCTTTTGTCTGGACAGAAGCTGGAGTGCTGAAGGAGAAGCTTGTGGACTGTGGCCTGCTTCAATGCATCACCAATGGCTGGAGGTAACTCGTATCCCTGGGCAATAAGGTTTAATGATTCCTTGAGTTTATTCTGCATGCAGAATCATTGTTAAAATTGTAGAATATCTAACAGTTGGTATCAGAGCCCTTTTACCTCTGCCTTGGGTTTTTAAGTGCGCCGAACTCCACATTCTTTAAGTGCGCACTTTACATTTCTTTTATGCGTTTTAAGTTTTAAATTTGGTTCATCGAACGATTTTTGTTAGAAAGCGATTGATGTACCTACCAGATTATTAATAATAATCGATGCCATTCATTATAGTAAATTCTTTTCGATGCCGAAGAGTATTCGAGTCCCTTCAGACCTTGGACTTTGATATAAAGGAGTGAGAAACCTAAAAGTAGCGGACCACATCAGCTTATTTGAAAAGTGTTTTGGCCGGCACAAAACCCTGGTTAAGTCATGACCTTTTCTCCCCCAGCATGCGTATTCGTTTTCTATTTCATTTGCATGTGAAGGTTTGTAGTTTGATTAACTTGCCTGTCCTTTCCTCTGGTAGCTTTATCGTCTCAAGGCGAGGGGAGTATGATTCCCCTCTTGATTTATGCGATGGCGATGGAGTGTTTTGACTCGACAGGGCCAATCTGAATCTGTTATTTGAAAGCGGAGGGACTAAGGGTTTCATTGTCATTGGGTGTTTCCGGCTAGAGGGAGTTTTTTCTAAACATGCACACTCAAATATGAACAAACGCGAAGCTCTATCGCCCTTATCAAAGGACTTTTCCTTCTGGTGTGGGTTAAAATAGAAACATCTTCAGCTCCAAGATAAACCAGTAGAAAACATTAACCCTTTAAAGAGACGAGAAATTATAATTGATGTTTTTCTGGTAAATGTTAAAAATCATTCTTGTTCTTGCTCTGAGCACTGGTAAACTTCAACCTCGGTTCCGCCATTAGGTTTGCTAGGAGGTAGGGTTATGCCATGACATAAAGAAATTTTATGTGGAGCCGAGTTTGCGGTCCGTCCGTCTGGGTTCTGAACTCTTGGACTCTAATTCATATATTTGTTTTAACAAATGTCGGCAGTGAGCTGAGAGCTGGAACGAATTATAATTTTATTTAATAGATTAAAAAGATATGTACCATTCGGCTTAAAATAACCTTCCTATTTCTCAGTTAATCGGACCCAGAATGCGGCATCGTTTTGTCGTGTGGCTTTTGGTGAAGAAAACCTAAAAATGGTTGAAAGGTGGGAAACCAGTTATGACGGTTGAAGTTGGTAAATATTTAACAAAAGTCCCTTTTTTAAAGTTGCATTGAGAAATATGCTCTTGACACGAGTTCCTCCTTTGGTAAATTTATATGCTAGTTGCAGCGTCATCCCTTGTCATGTGTTTGCTGGCTACCACAATGAAAATCGAACCCTAGTAATTGGCATTGTTGATAATATACAAACACATTGCCGTCATAAACACATTACCGTATTAGAGACAAGCGTAATGGTTGATAATGCAAAGTTTTCACTAGTGGTCGCTTTTGTATAGTTGTAACGCCTACTATGGGGTTTTCGTCAGCGGTTTTGGATGACAGATGTAAGGAATGGTGATGAATAATCGTAACATACCAATTGGTATATAGGCTGTAAACATCGAATAGGTATATATGGATGCTAATTCTGTTGACAATCTAATTAACATTGACAAACTCAGATCATTGAATTGACATTTGAAAGTGAAGGGATATGTCTTGGGAGACTGAACAGCTTAGTTGTCTTTGCAACTTAAGATTCTATAAGTCGTTTAAAGATTGAATTTCTGCAAAGAGAAGTGTTCGATTTGGATTGATTTGATTACTATTTTGAAGACGAGTGCTTTGGAATTTTGAGTCAATCCGTTTTTTAATACCATATTGTATGGTTTGTTTCGTTTGGTATATATTTTGATATATATATTTTGGTTATATATATTTGGTTATAACTTTGGTTATAATTTTGGTTATATGTATTTTGGTTACATAACTTTAGATGATTTTATAAATATATATTTAAAATAAATGGAAAGGTCATTATATGACTTGATTCATTCAAGAATGTTCATGACATAAAGGTTCTTACCAAAGTTTCGGGTATGAACGTGAAATGGTTGTGAAGTCTATTCTTTTTAATATGAGTCATGTTAAAGGAAATAGTTCATGCATTCTTAAATATTTCAATATTTCAATATTTGAAATAATTTAGTCTTTGAATATTTCAAATTTGCAGTTTTGTTTGCAAATTGTTTAGAGCCCATTTTGTAATTGATTTAAGAATTAGTCTTAAATAAATTATGGGACAGTGAGACTAAGGAATGTAAATTTGATTTTAATTCCATTTATCTTGTGAGCAAAATAGCTTGTTTGCTGGTCTATTTTGTTGTTTTATAAACTTAAGGACGGAGCCTGAAGTCAAGCCAGCTAGTCTTCGAACTGCATTTGCTATGCAAATGCAAAGTAGATCAAAGCTGATTCAGTCAATCTCCGGGTTAAGTTTATAAATTGAACAATCAATTTGTAGTCATTTTCGGTAATGCTGACTGCTTTTGATTTTGCTGGAGAATTATTACACTTATACGGAGTTTATTAAAATGTCATTTTGACTTACTCCTTTCAGTAAACATTATTTTTCTCTCTGGTTAAGTTTTATTTATGCAACAAAATTAATGTCTAGTGATCCATGTAATTTTAATTAATTAGAGAGTAGCCACAGCATCTTTAATTAAATAAAATTATATATTGATTGGCAAGATCACATAAAGATTATTTAGACATTAAATTGTAATTAATTACACTGAATATAATAAATTTTATCCCACAGGAATTTTTATTATATTTATGTGATTAATTAGGATAAAATTTCATAACCTACCCACAGGAGTTATGAATTAATAAGTTTTATCATAAAGTTTTATTGAATCTGCTTCAATTGAAAATTTAGCCCACAGGCAATTTTCATGTCATTTGATTCAATTCTTTTTAGCATGTTTTACATTGGTAAAACGTGAAAGATCATAAAGTTTTATTGAATCTGTTTGAGTTGAAAATTTAGCCCACAGGAAATTTTCATGTCATTTGATTCAATTCTTTTTAGCATGTTTTACATTGGTAAAACGTGAAAGATCATAAAGTTTTATTGAATCTGTTTGAGTTGAAAATTTAGCCCACAGGCAATTTTCATGTCATTTGATTCAATTCTTTTTACCATGTTTTACATTGGTAAAACATGAAAGTTCATAAAAGTTTTATTGAATCTGCTTGAATTGAAAATTTAGCCCACAGGCAATTTTCATGTCATTTGATTCAATTCCTTTTTAGCATGTTTTACATTGGTAAAACATGAAAGTTCATAAAAGTTTTATTGAATCTGCTTGAATTGAAAATTTAGCCCACAGGCAATTTTCATGTCATTTGATTCAATTCTTTTTAGCATGTTTCACATTGGTAAAACATGAAAGCTCATAAAGTTTTATTGAATCTGTTTGAGTTGAAAATTTAGCCCACAGGCAATTTTCATGTCGTTTGATTCAATTCTTTTTACCATGTTTTACATTGGTAGAACATGAAAGTTTATTAAGCCTCAACATAAGCATGTGATTCTTTATTTTGATGCAGTATTACAACCTGCAAATTTCTCTGAAATTCGTTCTGACATTCCCGAACTTGAGGAAGTAATCTCGTTTGTTTGTTATGAATCTAATATGGTTAACGTTAATAACCAGTGAGAAGTGAGCAAAGCATCTTATCAGGAAACAAGATGGGCTCGCATGTGGAAGCTATAAGAACATGTTATTTAACTTTAAGTAGTGGCTTTGTTTTGGAGTTAGAAAGGACCTTTTATGTTCCAAGTTTTTTTAGAAACTTGATTTTAGTTTCAAGGCTTGTACCTTTTGGATATTCCTTAAACTTTTCAGAAGAATCTTTCAGTCTATTCTATAAATCTGATTATGTTGGGAATGGTATTTTGTCTAATGGTCTTTACTGCAAAACAAAGTCACATATGATTCAATGCATGTTCACACTGGCACTAAAAGATTAATGATTGATAACACTTCTTCATGAATAACACATCTTCATTGATTCCCCTCTAGTCATGGTGAGCAATTGGTTTGCAAGCTCAAAAAGTCATTGTATGGTTTAAAACAAGCATCCTCCCAATGGTATTTGAGATTCCATAATGTAATTTCTTCTTTTGGTTTTGTAGAAAACATTATGGGTCAATTTATATACCTGAAGGTTAGTGGGAGTAAAATTTGTTTCTTGTTTTACAAATAGATGACCTTTTTGCTAGCAACCAATGATAAGGGTTTGCTACATGAGGTGAGACAATTCCTCTCTAAAAGTTTTGATATGAAGGATATAGGTGAGGCATCTTATGTCATTGGAATTAAGATCCATAGAGACAGATTTCGAGGCATCTTGGGTCTGTCCCAGGAAACCTATATTAATAAAATTTTAGAGAGATTTCAGATGAAGGATTGTTCACCAAGTATAGCTCCCATTGTGAAGGGTGATAAGTTCAATTATGAACCAATGCCCGAAGAACGACTTAGAAAGGGAACAAATGAAGAACATTCCATATGCTTCTGCTGTCGGAAGCCTAATGTAGGAATGCTGGGACGATGTCAGAATGATCCAGGTTTAGACCACTAGATAGCTGCAAAGAAAGTAATGAGGTACCTCCATGGGACCAAAGACTACATGCTTATGTATATCCTGTTTTGAGGCTGCTTTACATGGTGTATGGCTTAAGAATTTCATTTTTGGGCTTAGAATTATGGATTCTATATCTAAGCCATTGAGAATATATTGTGATAATTCAGATGCTGGTTTTATGGCTAAAATAGTGGGAGTCGAAATAAACACATCGACATTAAGTTTTTAGCTATAAGGGAATGTGTTAAAGAAAATAAAGTGGTCATTGAGCACGACAGCAATGAGTTAATGATCAATGATCCTTTGACTAAGGGCATGCCACAGTTAATTTCAAGGATCATGTATTGAATATGGGACTTGGTTCCATTATGCAGTTTTTCATTGTATGGACAATGATAATGAAATTCTTAATTATTGTGATGTTTTTTATCATATTTATGTGCACCTTAAGTTGATTTGAGAAAATTCATTTAAGAAGGACCAAGAATAAACATAGGGTTTATTCATTAAGATATTGTTACCACATAAATTATAATAAGAATAAATGCATAGTAATACATGGAAGATAATACTCGTCATAAGAGGACTTATCGCCATGATTCATGTATCTATTACTTAATAAAGATTGTCAATGGTTTTTAAGTTGAGACATTAAGTTTGGAAGTATGGACCAAGTGGGAGAATGTTAAGCTCCATTAATTTAACACAAAAGCTACCTTGATTTATGGAGTTGCAACTTTTCTTAACTTATGGAAACCAACTGCAGTAGTTTCCTTAAGTTAAGAAAATCAACTGCAATTACTAAATTAACAATTGGGAGCTACTAAAGTGGTCCATTACTTTGATCTCATCTCTACCTTGATTTGTGGTTTTTCTAACACATAGCATTTAGAAGCTTGATGGAAGCTTAGCTATATGTTCATCTGTTGGTCCCCAAGCTCATATCTCAAACCCCCTTCAGTTCTACACCATCTAGCTGAGATAGCAGAGCTCGGAAGTGCCTTCAGAATTTTGTGTTCTTTTGTCTGGACAGAAGCTGGAGTGCTGAAGGAGAAGCTTGTGGACTGTGGCCTGCTTCAATGCATCACCAATGGCTGGAGGTAACTCGTATCCCTGGGCAATAAGGTTTAATGATTCCTTGAGTTTATTCCGCATGCAGAATCATTGTTAAAATTGTAGAATATCTAACAGTTGGTATCAGAGCCCTTTTACCTCTGCCTTGGGTTTTTAAGTGCGCCGAACTCCACATTCTTTAAGTGCGCACTTTACATTTCTTTTATGCGTTTTAAGTTTTAAATTTGATTCATCGAACGATTTTTGTTAGAAAACGATTGATGTACCTACCAGACTATTAATAATAATCGATGCCATTCATTATAGTAAATTCCTTTTGATGTCGAAGAGTATTCGAGTCCCTTCAGACCTTGGACTTTGATATAAAGGAGTGAGAAACCTAAAAGTAGCGGACCACATCAGCTTATTTGAAAAGTGTTTTGGCCGGCACAAAACCCTGGTTAAGTCATGACCTTTTCTCCCCCAGCATGCGTATTCGTTTTCTATTTTATTTGCATGTGAAGGTTTGTAGTTTGATTAACTTGCCTGTCCTTTCCTCTGGTAGCTTTATCGTCTCAAGGCGAGGGGAGTATGATTCCCCTCTTGATTTATGCGATAGCGATGGAGTGTTTTGACTTGACAGGGCCAATCTGAATCTGTTATTTGAAAGCGGAGGGACTAAGGGTTTCATTGTCATTGGGTGTTTCCGGCTAGAGGGAGTTTTTTCTAAACATGCACACTCAAATATGAACAAACGCGAAGCTCTATCGCCCTTATCAAAGGACTTTTCCTTCTGGTGTGGGTTAAAATAGAAACATCTTCAGCTCCAAGATAAACCAGTAGAAAACATTAACCCTTTAAAGAGACGAGAAATTATAATTGATGTTTTTCTGGTAAATGTTAAAAATCATTCTTGTTCTTGCTCTGAGCACTGGTGAACTTCAACCTCGGTTCCGCCATTAGGTTTGCTAGGAGGTAGGGTTATGCCATGACAGAAAGAAATTTTATGTGGAGCCGAGTTTGCGGTCCGTCCGTCTGGGTTCTGAACTCTTGGACTCTAATTCATATATTTGTTTTAACAAATGTCGGCAGTGAGCTGAGAGCTGGAACGAATTATAATTTTATTTAATAGATTAAAAAGATATGTACCATTCGGCTTAAAATAACCTTCCTATTTCTCAGTTAATCGGACCCAGAATGCGGCATCGTTTTGTCGTGTGGCTTTTGGTGAAGAAAACCTAAAAATGGTTGAAAGGTGGGAAACCAGTTATGACGGTTGCAGTTGGTAAATATTTAACAAAAGTCCCTTTTTTAAAGTTGCATTGAGAAATATGCTCTTGACACGAGTTCCTTTGGTAAATTTATATGCCAGTTGCAGCGTCATCCCTTGTCATGTGTTTGTTGGCTACCACAATGAAAATCGAACCCTGGTAATTGGCATTGTTGATAATATACAAACACATTGCCGTCAGAAACACATTGCCGTCATAAACACATTACCGTATTAGAGACAAGCGTAATGGTTGATAATGCAAAGTTTTCACTAGTGGTCGCTTTTGTATAGTTGTAACGCCTACTATGGGGTTTTCGTCAGCGGTTTTGGATGACAGATGTAAGGAATGGTGATGAATAATCGTAACATACCAATTGGTATATAGGCTGTAAACATCGAATAGGTATATATGGATGCTAATTCTGTTGACAATCTAATTAACATTGACAAACTCAGATCATTGATTTGACATTTGAAAGTGAAGGGATATGTCTTGGGAGACTGAACAGCTTAGTTGTCTTTGCAACTTAAGATTCTATAAGTCGTTTAAAGATTGAATTTCTGCAAAGAGAAGTGTTCGATTTGGATTGATGTGATTACTATTTTGAAGACGAGTGCTTTGGAATTTTGAGTCAATCCGTTTTTTAATACCATATTGTATGGTTTGTTTCGTTTGGTATATATTTTGATATATATATTTTGGTTATATATATTTGGTTATAACTTTGGTTATAATTTTGGTTATATGTATTTTGGTTACATAACTTTAGATGATTTTATAAATATATATTTAAAATAAATGGAAAGGTCATTATATGACTTGATTCATTCAAGAATGTTCATGACATAAAGGTTCTTACCAAAGTTTCGGGTATGAACGTGAAATGGTTGTGAAGTCTATTCTTTTTAATATGAGTCATGTTAAAGGAAATAGTTCATGCATTCTTAAATATTTCAATATTTCAATATTTGAAATAATTTAGTCTTTGAATATTTCAAATTTGCAGTTTTGTTTGCAAATTGTTTAGAGCCCATTTTGTAATTGATTTAAGAATTAGTCTTAAATAAATTATGGGACAGTGAGACTAAGGAATGTAAATTTGATTTTAATTCCATTTATCTTGTGAGCAAAATAGCTTGTTTGCTGGTCTATTTTGTTGTTTTATAAACTTAAGGATGGAGCCTGAAGTCAAGCCAGCTAGTCTTCGAACTGCATTTGCATAACTGCATTTGCTATGCAAATGCAAAGTAGATCAAAGCTGATTCAGTCAATCTTTGGGTTAAGTTTATAAATTAAACAATCAATTTGTAGTCATTTTCGGTAATGCTGACTGCTTTTGATTTTGCTGGAGAATTATTACACTTATACGGAGTTTATTAAAATATCATATTGACTTACTCCTTTCAGTAAACATTATTTTTCTCTCTGGTTAAGTTTTGTTTATGCAACAAAATTAATGTCTAGTGATCCATGTAATTTTAATTAATTAGAGAGTAGCCACAGCATCTTTAATTAAATAAAATTATATATTGATTGGCAAGATCACATAAAGATTATTTAGACATTAAATTGTAATTAATTACACTGAATATAATAAATTTTATCCCACATGAATTTTTATTATATTTATGTGATTAATTAGGATAAAATTTCATAACCTACCCACAGGAGTTATGAATTAATAAGTTTTATCATAAAGTTTTATTGAATCTGCTTGAATTGAAAATTTAGCTCACAGGCAATTTTCATGTCATTTGATTCAATTCTTTTTAGCATGTTTTACATTGATAAAACTTGAAAGATCATAAAGTTTTATTGAATCTGTTTGAGTTGAAAATTTAGCCCACAGGCAATTTTCATGTCATTTGATTCAATTCTTTTTAGCATGTTTTACATTGGTAAAACGTGAAAGATCATAAAGTTTTATTGAATCTGTTTGAGTTGAAAATTTAGCCCACAGGAAATTTTCATGTCATTTGATTCAATTCTTTTTACCATGTTTTACATTGGTAAAACATGAAAGTTCATAAAAGTTTTATTGAATCTGCTTGAATTGAAAATTTAGCCCACAAGCAATTTTCATGTCATTTGATTCAATTCCTTTTTAGCATCTTTTACATTGGTAAAACATGAAAGTTCATAAAAGTTTTATTGAATCTGCTTGAATTGAAAATTTAGCCCACAGGCAATTTTCATGTCATTTGATTCAATTCTTTTTAGCATGTTTTACATTGGTAAAACATGAAAGTTCATAAAGTTTTATTGAATCTGTTTGAGTTGAAAATTTAGCCCAGAGGCAATTTTCATGTCATTTGATTCAATTCTTTTTACCATGTTTTACATTGGTAGAACATGAAAGTTTATTAAGCCTCAACATAAGCATGTGATTCTTTATTTTGATGCAGTAGTACAACCTGCAAATTTCTCTGAAATTCGTTCTGACATTCCCGAACTTGAGGAAGTAATCTCGTTTGTTTGTTATGAATCTAATATGGTTAACGTTAATAGCCAGTGAGAAGTGAGCAAAGCATCTTATCGGGAAACAAGATGGGCTCGCATGTGGAAGCTATAAGAACATGTTATTTAACTTTAAGTAGTGGCTTTGTTTTGGAGTTAGAAAGGACCTTTTATGTTCCAAGTTTTTTTAGAAACTTGATTTTAGTTTCAAGGCTTGTACCTTTTGGATATTCCTTAAACTTTTCAGAAGAATCTTTCAGTCTATTCTATAAATCTGATTATGTTGGGAATGATATTTTGTCTAATGGTCTTTACTGCAAAACAAAGTCACATATGATTCAATGCATGTTCACACTGGCACTAAAAGATTAATGATTGATAACACTTCTTCATAAATAACACATCTTCATTGATTCCCCTCTAGTCATGGTGAGTAATTGGTTTGCAAGCTCAAAAAGTCATTGTATGGTTTAAAACAAGCATCCTCCCAATGGTATTTGAGATTCCATAATATAATTTCTTCTTTTGGTTTTGTAGAAAACATTATGGGTCAATGTATATACCTGAAGGTTAGTGGGAGTAAAATTTTTTTCTTGTTTTACAAATAAATGACCTTTTTGCTAGCAACCAATGATAAGGGTTTGCTACATGAGGTGAGACAATTCCTCTCTAAAAGTTTTGATATGAAGGATATAGGTGAGGCATCTTATGTCATTGGAATTAAGATCCATAGAGACAGATTTCGAGGCATCTTGGGTCTGTCCCAGGAAACCTATATTAATAAAATTTTAGAGAGATTTCAGATGAAGGATTGTTCACCAAGTATAGCTCCCATTGTGAAGGGTGATAGGTTCAATTATGAACCAATGCCCGAAGAACGACTTAGAAAGGGAACAAATGAAGAACATTCCATATGCTTCTGCTGTCGGAAGCCTAATGTAGGAATGCTGGGACGATGTCAGAATGATCCAGGTTTAGACCACTGGAGAGCTGCAAAGAAAGTAATGAGGTACCTCCATGGGACCAAAGACTACATGCTTATGTATATCCTGTTTTGAGGTTGCTTTACATGGTGTATGGCTTAAGAATTTCATTTTTGGGCTTAGAATTATGGATTCTATATCTAAGCCATTGAGAATATATTTTGATAATTCAGATGCTGGTTTTATGGCTAAAATAGTGGGAGTCGAAATAAACACATCGACATTAAGTTTTTAGCTATAAGGGAACATGTTAAAGAAAATAAAGTGGTCATTGAGCACGACAGCACTGAGTTAATGATCAATGATCCTTTGACTAAGGGCATGCCACAGTTAATTTCAAGGATCATATATTGAATATGGGACTTGGTTCCATTATGCAGTTTTTCATTGTATGGACAATGATAATGAAATTCTTAGTTATTGTGATGTTTTTTCTCATATTTATGTGCACCTTAAGTTGATTTGAGAAAATTCATTTAAGAAGGACCAAGAATAAACATAGGGTTTATTCATTAAGATATTGTTACCACATAAATTATAATAAGAATAAATGCATAGTAATACATGGAAGATAATACTCGTCATAAGAGGACTTATCGCCATGATTCATGTATCTATTACTTAATAAAGATTGTCAATGGTTTTTAAGTTGAGACATTAAGTTTGGAAGTATGGACCAAGTGGGAGAATGTTAAGCTCCATTAATTTAACACAAAAGCTACCTTGATTTATGGAGTTGCAGCTTTTCTTAACTTATGGAAACCAACTGCAGTAGTTTCCTTAAGTTAAGAAAATCAACTGCAATTACTAAATTAATAATTGGGAGCTACTAAAGTGGTCCATTACTTTGATCTCATCTCTACCTTGATTTGTGGTTTTTCTAACACATAGCATTTAGAAGCTTGATGGAAGCTTAGCTATATGTTCATCTGTTGGTCCCCAAGCTCATATCTCAAAACCCCTTCAGTTCTACACCATCTAGCTGAGATAGCAGAGCTCGGAAGTGCCTTCAGAATTTTGTGTTCTTTTGTCTGGACAAAAGCTGGAGTGCTGAAGGAGAAGCTTGTGGACTGTGGCCTACTTCAATGCATCACCAATGGCTGGAGGTAACTCGTATCCCTGGGCAATAAGGTTTAATGATTCCTTGAGTTTATTCCGCATGCAGAATCATTGTTAAAATTGTAGAATATCTAACATATGTGCGAACAATCAATTGCTTCCTATAATGCCAAGCTCAACATTGGTAGCCCATTTCACTCACACCATTCATTCTACTAATCTGCGCTTCATTCTCTCCTAGTTGGGCATGACACACAGTGCCAGACAACGAGAAAAAAAAAAAGATTCAAAGGGAAATCTCCACACGCACAACCTTCAACTCTGATACCAGTTCATAGAAACAAAGGGAAAAAACAACATTACTCATTCATAAACATTACTCAATCACAAGCAACATAAGAGATAAATTGACAGCAGAAGAGAACAAATAACTACACAACAGAAATAACCAGAGAACATGAATAATTTCACATTACACAAAGAAAGGCCTTGGCCTTTGCTTTTCTTTCCTTGACTAAAGAAATTACAAATTTATAGAAGCTAAAAAAAATCTATATTCTTGCATATAATTCATATAGAGATCTAGAAACTAATGATGACTTGGTACGTCCCGTGCAAATGTCGCGGTGACGGATGGGACTACGAGTTGGTGTCGGCATTATGGCAGTGTGCATTGGTTTGGCTTCACACATAACAAGAATATGTCCAGGGATTTCTGTTCTAACACCTTTTCCCATAACCGAAAATTCTCATTGAATATTACATTGGGTATCTTTGTAACCACATCGTGAATGTTCATGACCCACAGAATTCTTAAGGCCCAGTTCATCACACCGATCTTTGAATGCAAAATTTCCCACGCAGGGTCCTGCAAATGAATATACTGTGATTGGTATTCTGGAGCAGGATTCATAACCCAAGAGGTTTAGCTTGAGCTTCGCAGTATCATAAGCACATAGCATTTCCAACGCACTGTCCATGCTATGTCTTGTTATGGTTACGCTAAGCTCCTCTCCCTTGTATTTATTTCCAACTCTCGCAATCTCATAGAGAAGCTTCTCTCTCGCACTTCCATCGTTAAAGATGTCCGCAATCGTGGGAAGTGCAGAGGCCCAAAATTCCCATCTCCACCTTCACATTCTCGCGAGGGTTCAATGCATTTAAAGGAAGAGGTAGTATGCACAAAATTCGGTAGCCATTCCATCTATGTTGCGGTGCCTCTCAATTCCACGAAAATGTCCCTGCGTCCAAGCCACTTACTCTCAGTCTCATCCTTTACACTGCAACATAACCTATCCAATTAGATCCATCTCCAGCTTCCAGTTTATTCTTCAAGAACTGGTGCACGTTAATATCGGGTGTGGCTGCGTAAATATATTTAGTAATTTGATAACTGCATCTTTCCATCCCCAACTAAGCTAGCAGACTCTTTTGTCAATATTTGCAGCTCCCATTGTACGTAGATCCAAGTTTCCAATCAAAAGCTTCGTTAGTAGCTCTCATGAATACACCGTATCTGATAATCTCTTACAGGAGAAGAGTATGAACTGGATCCAACAAACTCTTCCAATGGTGGGATCCTTGTATTTCCTTCCACATATCTTCGAACTGTACAAGAACATCATTAGTCTTCTCTAATTCTTTCGTATGATCTGAGTATAAAACTTACCGATTCGGCCATAATTCATAGCTTTGGAACCTCGATTTTGGTTTAATTCTCTACAAGGGAGGCGCTGCAAATTTAGCACTATTGGCGACAATAAATTCTTACGAGAAACTGAACTGTGGTTTAACATTAAGTGTAGGTGGAGATATCGAGCGCGCTTGGTACTGGATCGGATGGAATATGCTATTGCAGGATTTGAGAATCACCCTTCAAAATGTTGAAGAAGTAGCTAATTTGTAATGAAGGACACGCCTAAAGGTCCAGAAATGTTTGTCAGCATAGAAAATGAGCTGATATATAGCTGGACTGAGAGATGGAGAGTCAATTCCTTGTATGTTCATTACGGACCTTCAAAAGCTTATAACCCACCACGAGGCCGGCGTGGCTTTTAACGAGAATTTAACATTTATTATTTCTAATATCAATAGATTTTTTTGACCTAAGAAATTTTCCTGTCGAAGTTCGTCTCGAATAGGCTTGGATTCTCGGCTATGCCTTAAAAATTGCACGATGGTTTTTACATCCACTAAGTCATACCAACAAACTAATGCACTGCAGAATTTGACCAAGTAATATATATATATATATATATGAGACTCTAAAGAAATCGCGTAAGCGTGTCCATATGGCGGAGCTCTGACAAATGCTTTCTAAAATATTGTGGTAATACATGTTACGTCATCATGTGGTTTTCTATGATTGCGATTGGATATTCTGCATATGAAATCGGAAACTAATAGTTCACGACCGTTGGATACCTGATTATGCAGTGGAGATAAACAGCTCAGGCGTTTGGACGTCACTCTTTCCCCAGATAGAAGTTTGCACCTTGTCCGTTTATCCGAAGTGTTTATTCATCACATGTTTCTTGTTTTAAAATATAGGGTTGACCAGGAGCCTCGTCACATCAAAGTGACCTTTTTCATCAATGTGCAATAATTTAATAATCATATATCATGTGTTTTTCAAAGAAAATTACTAAATGTATTTATAATAATATATATTTACTTTGTAATAGATAACAGTAGAAATGGTTATAATTAGTATTTGTACCAAAAGCTGTAAAAACATTCCGATATTGTTTTAGGGTTTGTGAACTTTTAATATATATACACAATAACATTTGAAATATAGGCCAATGATATGCGGGCCTCAACAATGAAAATCAGATTGCTTCGAGAACTACACAGAGATTTTCCAAAATAATTAAGAGAAACCAGATATTATGTCATTTTTTTTAGGATAGCAGTGACCTTATCTTCATTTCGCCGACATTACAAAACCTAGAAGTCAAAAATAATTTTAACCTCGAAGGAGTGACAAAATGTTTTATGATTTACCGGTCATGTGAATGGAACAAGCACACAACTACATTGATGTTTAAGGAACAAAGAAATAGCTACATTGATGTTGATTACGAAAAACAGAAAAAAGAAAAAAAAAAGGATTCTATGACTTAACAACAAATTTGAGTCATGACTAATTAAGACAATGCTTCCAATGAGCTTTGGAAAATAGAGATCATAGATGGGGATTTAATATTACGATAAATGTGTAGTAGAAGTTTGAAGCCTTGAACTAGAGCAATCATGTGGGAATGGATTGCTTAATGAGAGGATTTCATTGTCTACACCCTTCCAACACCACCGCCAACTTCTCTTTGTACAACACAATGAATACGCATAGAAATTGAAAATGGGAATCATGCAGCTAAGAGTGTTATAATGAGAACTCTGGAATACCAAACAAATAAGATGAAAAACAAACAACAAACGTTACACAAATTCATAGTCCACAATCCTTGACAAAATCACAAGCTGACTCCATAAATTTTTTTTAGTGGAGATGTCATGTGGTTTCCATTGATTTTAGGGAAGACACATTTTCACCATCCATATTCCTTGATAAAATCACAACCGAATCCATAAATTTTTTTAACTAAGATGTTATGTGCTTTTAATTGATTTTAGGCGAATATGGCCAACTCAGAGGTTTTAAGTTGTGTTGTTGATGTAGGACTACTTCCAGTGTTAGTGTTATCTGATAGACAAACACATTTTTTTTGCAAAACACCTATTGGGGAGGAAGAAACTGCAATTTCATTATTTTAATTCACACTATTGTTACTGTTTTTGTTGTCTCTTGGAGTGAAATCCAATCCCTGGTCAATAACACCATTCATAAAGTTATGTTGAAGTCGTGAAGAAACATTCTTGCACTCGCTAGTAGATTGATGAACCTCTACTAACGGGCCACCTACTGAACTCTGCCATGCAATGGGTATCCAATTGTTATGGTGATGCCTTTCCTCCGCATTAATTTTTTTTCCTACTACAAGACCCATATGAGTATCATCATCATCATGATCCGTAGACAATGATCATTTTCTAGGGGAAAGTAATAACTAGCCACAAGGGAAGCTTGAATTTGTTTCAGAAAAACTTGACGATGCCATTGATATTGAAATGGAGAGTTTGGTGGTTGATGAACTTCTTATTGATTGATATTCCTCAACATCTAACCATGAAAGTGTGGATGTGTCACAGGATCGAGGCCAACCATAAAAAAACGTCTCAAGGTTTTCCTTGTCCTTCACTCTCATGACCCACATTTCCTTACTCTTGAACATCAAAACCTGAGTTTCTGAATGAATGTTGTGTTCTGCATCCGTTGACTTGCGTATTATAGAAGTTTTGGCCCAAAAGTGTTCTTAATTATGGCGAATTGTGTTGCATAAAAGAACCATTTTGTTATGTCTTAACCCGTGAGACTTTAGATGTCAAACTTAAATGCCAACAATTGTTGTTCACTCATGAAAGTATGGAATCTTGACCAAGCCCTCTTGTTCTTCCAGAAGCATCGGAGAGAAATACTTTCTCATCAATGCATCCCCCTTTCATTGCATTCATATACCTACACTTTCATCCCATTCATATACCTACACAAAGTGTTTAAAATATGCCAGACTCTTGAGTTTTGTATACAGTATCACTTTATGGACTGTAAAAAGGAAGTTCCAAAAATGAAACTTTACAGCAAATATGATATAGCTACGAATACATTTAATGCTAACAATAAGTCGTTATACAATTTTCTATAAGACCTAAGCACATTTTTGTTGGTATGATAAAGAAAGTTATGTTTATATAGAAAAATGACTTCTTTCCTTGTAAGTATGACAATGCAATATAAGAAAAAGGAAAAAATTGCTTTCCTTGCAACAATAAATCATTTACATTGTTGCACACAAACTACAAAGTAGTTAAGCTTGGCATATATCATGTCCAGAATTCCAATGAAATTAGAATTGAACTGCCAAAAACTTGTAAGATGACAAGAATGTTATTAGGACATTTTGCATATGATAGTTAGGGAAAACATCTAGAGATTAATGTTTCAAAATCCATAAACTTGAATTTGTTTATTTTCTTGCAAATATCTATAAATGTAGCTTAAAATAGATTGAATAAGGATTCTGCATTTATCAATATCTAGAGTTGCAAATGAATATTACATCCCAAGTCTTTTATGCATTGGAAATATGAGAAGACACAGAATGATGACCACTTGTTACCAATAATTCCATGAATAGAAGGGTATACCTGAAAATCACTTACCCAGCCCCAAAATAATCAAACTGTTATCGCCAAGCACCAATTAGCCGAGAATCCCAAAGAAATGAGATTTGAAATGGGTATGAGGGTTTTCTCGTTGGAGATAAGCTCCTTAACCTTATTCTAACACAATAAACATATACCCTCTTAAGAACTACAACAAAAAAGTAGGTTGGATAGAAAATCTAGACTACCCACAAAACTAAACAACGCACTAAGTTACATTGCATAAAAATAAATCATCCTTACAACCAAATTCATTCATCAATAACACATTCCAAGTCACTTTCATCTCAAACACATTAAGAAACTTGCAACAAAAATCCCCTTAATTCAATAGGTTGCATTGCACAACCACCACAAAACGAAACAACTCATTGAACTACGATGTTTCGAACCATATGCATCTATCAACAAAGCAACACATGTCATTTTTATAAATGGAACTTAAATGATATCCAATAAGAATTATGAATTTATCAATATCCAGAGTTGCAAATGAACATTACATCCCAAGCCATTTATGCATTGGCAATATGAGAAGACACAAAATGATCATGTCTTTTTATCAATAAGACCATGAATACAAGGGTATACTTGAAAACTACTTAACAAATCCCAAAACACTCAAACTGCCATCACCAAGCACCAATCAGCTAAGAATCCCAAACAAATGAGATTTGAAATGGGTATGAGGGTTTTCGCTTTGGAGACAAACTCCTTAACCTTACTCTAACATAATAAACATATACGCTTTTGAAAATTACAAAAAACAAGTACACTGGACAACAAAACTAGACTACCCACAAAACCAAACAACCCACTAAGCTACATTGCATAAAAACACATCATCCTTGGGTGAAAACGTGAAGCTGGGTTACACTTTTGTGATAAATGCCTCTGAAATTTTCACATTCTCAATTTTTCAGTGGAAATTTTTTTTCTCTGCCGAATTTTATGAATTTATTCGATCGAACAATTTTACTAATGTTTGGCCAAACTTTGGGCCATTAGGCTAACGTCGCTGGTTAGACAGAATTTTTGTTAGAGATGAAAAATCGGAAAAACAATAGTTTTACTGAACAAATAATTCGACCAAAGTATTGATGCAACTGAATTATTTTTTCGGCTAAATTATTTGTTTGGATGAATTGGATTTTATATATATGAAGGGCAAGATCCTGTTGTGTAATTTTCTACTTTGTTAATTTGTGATTGTGGTTTGTTGAGCCGAGCATTGTTACTACTTTGTTAATTATTGATTGTGGTTGGTTGAGTTGAGTGCTATTACTGCTATCTTAATTTGTGATTGTGGTTGTTAAGTCAAGCGTTGTTACTGCTATGTTAATTTGTGATTGTGGTTGGTTGAGCCGAGCATTGTTACTTCTCTGTTAATTTTTTATTGTGGCTGAGCTGAGCTAAGCGTTATTATTGTTATCTTAATTTGCGATTGTGGTTGGTTGAGACAAGCATTGTTACTGCTCTCTTAATTTGTGATTGTGGTTGAGCTTCGTCGAGCACTATTACTGCTCTGGTAATTTGTGACTATTGTTGAGTCAAGCTAAAGCTGAGCATTGTTGTTAATATGTGCTTTTGGTTCAGTCGAGCCAAAGCTGAGCGTTGCTGAGGTTCATTTGAAATTTATTTATTTTTTTACAACAATTTTTAATGGTTTTGCATATATTATAATTCTTTTATTTTTTTGCAACACGACGCTAAAGGAATTTTGGTTGGTTGCACTCGTCACTGGAAGCTTTTTCAACCTCCTCGTCCCATCTCCTCATTCGGACCAGGTAATTCGTCCAAAAAACCGAAAGGTTATGGAGATGAACTTTCATGAATATATGGAGAATCCAACTATCACCGAGGAGAAATTATTTTTTCTTCATCTTCCACTAATGGTTAAAATTTCATTGTGAGAGAAAATCTAAACTTCATAACTTTTATCTTTAGAAATATTTGGAAATATTGACTTTTGTTTGAAAAGGTGAAGCTGGGTTACACTTTTGTGATAAATGCCTCTGAAATTTTCACGTTCTCAATTTTTCAGCGGAACTTTTTTTTCTCTGCCGAATTTTCTGAATTTATTCGATCGAACTATTTTACTAACGTTTGACCAAACTTTGGACCATTAGGTTAACGTCGCTGGTTCGACAGAATTTTTGTTAGAGCTGAAAAATCGGAAAAGCAATAGTTTGACTGAACAAATAATTTGACCAAAGTATTGATGCAACCGAATTATTTTTTCGGCTAAATTATTTGTTTGGATGAATTGGATTTTATATATATGAAGGGCAAGATCCTGTTGTGTAATTTTCTACTTTGTTAATTTGTGATTGTGGTTTGTTGAGCCGAGCATTGTTACTACTTTGTTAGTTATTGATTGTGGTTGGTTGAGTTGAGTGCTCTTACTACTATCTTAATTTGTGATTGTGGTTGTTAAGTCAAGCGTTGTTACTGCTATGTTAATTTGTGATTGTGGTTGGTTGAGCCGAGCATTGTTACTTCTCTATTAATTTTTTATTGTGGCTGAGCTGAGCTAAGCATTATTATTGTTATGTTAATTTGTGATTGTGGTTGGTTGAGATGAGCGTTGTTATGGCTCTCTTAATTTGTGATTGTGGTTGAGCTTCGTCGAGCACTATTACTGCTCTGGTAATTTGTGACTATGGTTGAGTCGAGCTAAAGCTGAGCATTGTTGCTAATATGTGCTTTTGGTTCAGTCGAGCCAAAGCTGAGCGTTGTTGAGGTTCGTTTGAAATTTATTTAATTTTTTACAACAATTTTTAACGGTATTGCATATATTATAATTCTTTTATTTTTTTGCAACACGACGCCAAAGGAAATTTGGTTGGTTGCACTCGTCACTGGAAGCTTTTTCAACCTCCTCGTCCCATCTCCGCATTCGGACACGGTAAGTCGTCCAAAAATCCAAAAGGTTATGGAGATGAACTTTCATGAATATATGGAGAATCCAACTATCACCGAGGAGAAATTATTTTTTCTTCATCTTCCACTAATGGTTAAAATTTCATTGTGAGAGAAAATCTAAACTTCATAAATTTTATCTTTAGAAATATTTGGAAATATTGACTTTTGTTTGAAAACGTGAAGCTGGGTTACACTTTTGTGATAAATGCCTCTGAAATTTTCACATTCTCAATTTTTCAGCGGAATTTTTTTTTCTCTGCCGAATTTTCTAAATTTATTCGATCGAACTATTTTACTAACGTTTGGCTAAAGTTTGGGCCATTAGGCTAACGTCGCTGGTTAGACAGAATTTTTGTTAGAGCTGAAAAATCGAAAAAACAATAGTTTCACTGAACAAATAATTCGACCAAAGTATTGATGCAACCGAATTATTTTTTTCGGCTAAATTATTTGTTTGGATGAATTGGATTTTATATATATGAAGGGCAAGATCCTGTTGTGTAATTTTCTACTTTGTTAATTTGTGATTGTGGTTTGTTGAGCCGAGCATTGTTACTACTTTGTTAGTTATTGATTGTGGTTGGTTGAGTTGAGTGCTATTACTGCTATCTTAATTTGTGATTGTGGTTGTTAAGTCAAGCGTTGTTACTGCTATGTTAATTTGTGATTGTGGTTGGTTGAGCCGAGCATTGTTACTTCTCTGTTAATTTTTTATTGTGGCTGAGCTGAGCTAAGCGTTATTATTGTTATGTTAATTTGTGATTGTGGTTGGTTGAGACGAGCATTGTTACTACTCTCTTAATTTGTGATTGTGGTTGAGCTTCGTCGAGCACTATTACTGCTCTGGTAATTTGTGACTATGGTTGAGTTGAGCTAAAGCTGAGTATTGTTGTTAATATGTGCTTTTGGTTCAGTCGAGCCAAAGTTGAGCGTTGTTGAGGTTCATTTGAAATTTATTTATTTTTTTACAACAATTTTTAACGGTATTGTATATATTATAATTCTTTAATTTTTTTGCAACACGACGCCAAAGGAAATTTGGTTGGTTGCACTCGTCACTGGAAGCTTTTTCAACCTCCTCGTCCCATCTCCTCATTCGGACCAGGTAAGTCATCCAAAAAACCAAAAGGTTATGGAGATGAACTTTCATGAATATATGGAGAATCCAACTATCACCGAGGAGAAATTATTTTTTCTTCATCTTCCACTAATGGTTAAAATTTCATCGTGAGAGAAAATCTAAACTTCATAACTTTTATCTTTAGAAATATTTGGAAATATTGACTTTTTTTTGAAAATATTACTAAAAAGTTTTTTAATAGATTTCATCATACTCTTCTCATAAATCCCACTCCATTTCCTATCAAATGATGCCAAGGTTAAATAGTGTGAACTGTCTAGAGAACTCCTCAACGACCTCTTTAGTCATTCTGTTTCTGAGACAAACATATCTCATAATCAGATTTAGTGGAACAGGATTCCTATTGCTTATACAATGGAGCATCTAAACCTTGATGCCCAATTATTCAAACCTTATAATGAATTACGAATTATGTTTTCTGTCATTTAGTGTAGCTCACGTCAACGTGACTTGCAATTTCGCGTTGTAATCAAGAAAATTCCATTGGTTTCCAGTATAGCATACGAATACGCAATGTGACTCGTTTGTAAACTACTATAATTTGGCTAGGTGATACTATTATTGAATAGAAAGAGAGATTGATTTGACCAATTCAATATAACATTTTCAAAATAAAATTTTAACATGCCCTTATCTTAATATTTTATTATTTACATTATAAACATGAAGGAATTATTACTTTTTTTCATTGACTACTGGAAGGGATCCTCTTCTCTAAGAGAGCAAAAAAACCCAACTATCATTGAGAACGTAAACTATAACATGCCCTTATCTTAATATTTTATTTTTTACATTAAAAACATCAATTTAAGTTTACATAGTCATGTAAAATTCTCAAAGGCATTCAAATTGTCCATAGTCGACCCTCTAAATTAAAATTTTCCTATCCACTGATATATAGGGGAGGAAAACAATGAAATAATCACCTCATTAAAAACTGCAAAATTAAGCAAAGAACTTTTCTACAAATAAATTATCATAAATAAAATTTGTTCATGAGTAAAGATTCCCTCAATGTTAGCCCCTCGATGAATTTGAAAAAGAAAAATTAATTAAATACTAACCTAGTTCAGTAGGCTAGAAGCCATGTGAAAATGACTAATCTAGATTCCCTTTTTAGTTGAGCACTCGGCTAAACCACAATCACAAACTAACCACAACCACAATAAAAAATTAACAGTGCTCAGTTGATGGCTACCCCTGCAAATCAAACCAAATGGAATAAAAATAACAAATTGTATATAAAGTATTCATATTATTTGGTAAAATACTTTCCTTGCTTTTGTTGCTATATGTTCATTTATGTTTCCTTTTTCATTATGTGTAATTACATTTTCTTGTGATAGTAACATCCATTCCCATATAATTTATAATGTTGTCCTTTCTAGTGAAATTTTTTGAACTGTTTTTAGAGCTTGTTGGTATAAGTGCATAGTTGCATCCATGTTATCGAGAAATCTAGTGTCCACTCGGAGCTGTTAGTCCCACTAAGACTGGTAGCTATCTTAGAAAAAAACAAACTAAAACTACTTTCACTTTCCTTTATGGGAGGTATATAAGAGGGGAAGAAAGGACACCAACCTCAGTCTTGTGCTTGGTTCCTTGCTCGGTTCCTCTCCCTTCTGGCAGATCCTTGCCGCTTTTCTTTCATCTACCCAACTTCAAAGAGCACCTGTGGAATCAAAGTAGCATAATACTATCGAAGAACAGAGATCTACAATCATAAAAAATATAGGACCAGATATATATTGGCCACACAAATGCATATATCATCAAACATACAAGAATGTGGAGGAAAACATGAATAAATTTATTAATATCAAGAATAGCAAAGAGGATTACAACCAATTGTTCTGACCCACCGTCATCCTCCCAGCATGGAAGCCCTTCTTCACCTCATGAAAAGCTTAGATCACCCAACACTATGATATTCCACGAAGAAACCAACAACACTTCCTTACAAGATACAAATTTCGAGCCTCGGGATCTTTGTGATGAGGGATCCATATATAGATGATTGCAGGGGGTTGAGTCAGCTTCTGGGATTTTTATTAGTGTCCTCTCTCTAATATTTCTTGATTCCACTTGGAGTTTGATGATCTCTTACTCATCTCTGGGCGAATTCAGAGAGGAATGTGTCACAGGAGAAGTTTCTGGAAGATTCCATGATGATCCACCTTGCAAACTATCTCTGTCATTTGTCTACTCTCACCCATCGCACCCTACAGAAAGGCTTTCCAATATGCATTGCACCCTTTACACTGAGCAGGTGAGATGCATCACACCCTCTGCACTGGACGGTTTGTATGGTCCAGCTTTGACCAGTTATGAGCAGTTTTCTGTGGAGAACTTCTGGGAGATGATGTAATCAGCTGACGTTGTTCTTTTAGGGTGTGAAGCAACACTTTTAGGGACTTAGGAGCCCTTGGTTTATGGACATTTATGATTGGGGTTGCAGTGCCTAAACATGTCTATAAGAATTGGCCCCTAAAGCATGAGTTTATTAATCTTTTGATGTCGGGTGAAATGCTTTATCATGAGGATCTGAAGTTTTTTCGAGCTGGAAGGTGACTTGTAATAAGATACAATACAATACATTATCTTCATAATATTTTTCATGATCTAGCTGAGGCAGGCATACCCATGCTCAGCTTTATAAATTCATTTTCATGTACATAAGAGAGACAACCGTTTGTGTGGCAGACTGATGATTCTGATAGAGCCATCATCCTTTGATTCAGATGATCATCTGTGCAGAAATGATGTACATTTGATGTCTTTATTTTCCTAAATATAGCACAGCGTGGATGGATGAAACGAGATCCAGGGTCTTCAAACTCGTCCAATATTCACTCGGAGTACAAGTCGATCCATGTGAAAGATGTTCTGGAGTCGAACATGGAAAGACATCGCCTGATTACTAGCCAATGATGTAAGCTATTAACAAGCGCGAGAGGAATCACCGATAGTGATGATGACCCTCAAGGTACTATAGTACAATTCGCGTGGTGTGAAAAGGGACTTGGCGTCAAACACCACGCAAAATCTTTCAGTTGAAGGCCATTGATGTAAGCCTGTCACTGGAAGTGAGAAAATTTCCATTGAGGCATGCAAGCTTCAGAGTACTAAAAGGGTTGTTCCTAAGTCAACTTCTTGGATTATGAGCTGATGTTGACAAGAAGCGACCCATTGTAGGAGGGCCTTAATGAATCCCACATATACGACACGGAACAGAGTAAATGATTTTGGTGGTGAAAATGATCTGATGATACAGGGTTCAGGGTGGCGGTCATGAAAGAATGGAGCATGAATGTATTGCAGCGGATGAGACACAGGTGAATTCTCTGAGTGACTTCTCTTGAACATACCGGTGACACTGACATGGATTGGTTGCATTAACCCCAAATATGGATGGTGAGATGGACCAATGGTGATATGACCGGTGAATGGAATAACCCAACCCGACTCGGACGCAGAGTGAAAGTGTCATGTTCAAGAGCGACTTGCTACAAATAAAGATTCTTCAAGTATTCTTCCCAATTTTCCCGAGTCATTGCTGACCAGTACCTCTTTATTTTTATCAAGCTTGAGGAGGATAAAATATGCTCGTTCTATAATTTTCCCTTCAGGCAAACCCGTCACTATGTTTTAACGAGCCTAGCGATAGTGAAACTCGTCCTTGTCTATATGGACAAGTTTGGCGCTATTGGTTTTAACGAGTTTAATGACAAAGATAACTTGGTCCTTTTCAATTTTAGAGAGTTTGAAAGGGACATAAAGGAAACTCCAATAATCCTTTTTCATCATATACTCCCTCAAGTTTGAAAAAGTATAAATAATATGAAAGGGAAGAATTTTCGATAATTTTTAGAAGCCGAACAAAACAAGCACTCAATCGTTTTGTGTAATAATTCCTCAGGTCCAAAAAGATTAAAATCTAGAGGAGAGATAACAATCCCAGTAGCTTTAACGAGCTAGAGAGGCCAACCGCTCGGCAATCTTTTCATATTTTATGAGTCAGGCGAAAAGAGCTTAAAGGAGACTCGTTTTTTGAGGAACGAGTGATAATTTCGGGTAGCAGCTAACTCCAGGTAAGGTTTGGAATTTTCCAATCATGGCAATGTCACAAGGATAGCTAACAAAATCACTCATCACAGCTGTTCCTCAAAAGGGTAAACAATCAAATGGAGGCGTATGATCGGCTAAAACAGAGTGGAGGTGATGATGAGAACACGACCAAGGCTCAAAAGCTGATGATAAGGGATTCACAATGGTTATTTACCAGAGATTGGTTCATTTTTTAATGAGCTTAAACTCTCGGGGAAACATTTTCTCATTACTTAGGTTTAATTTTTAATGAGCTTGAACTTCAAATAAAAACTGCTTGTGGTAGGTTTATTTTTTAACGAGCTTGAACCCTACGGTAATATTGCTCATGATAAGTTTGCATGCCCCCAGCATAATAACGCAAATCGAGGTACATGCCCCCCAAGCTTTATTGCATTCAATATGGTGGTTGGAATGAAGGTTTACCTTCGAGATCTTTGAAAGACTCGATTTAGATTTTACGAGATCGTAATAAAAGACTCGATTTGGAAAGGGAGTTGTTTCATTTTTTAACGAGGTTGACACAGGATAGGAACTGTCCTCAGAATCCACCATATTTACAGTATTTGATAGAAAATCAAAAACTGAAGGATGATTAAGGTTGCTAGAATAATCTTTATGGTAATCCAGAAGATGGGAACGATGGTGGTAATCTTTCGATGGTGCCTCTCCTATCATCATTGACTGAATGATTCCTTCGTATGTAGAATGTATATGCTACCAAGGATCTAAAGAGATACCATATTCCTTAGACCTATCTATCCAAACACTCGATGAGCGTTGATTTGGGTTTGCCCCCCAGGCAAAGAAAATTGATTGCTACAATATTTCTAAAATGGCGATGATCCATGCTGTCAAAATGTTCAGGAATCTTCTAATTCTAGAAGACATCATATTGCAGGTTCCCACTGTGGCCACTTTCGCCAGATTGTTTGGAGGCAGTAGGGCAAAATTCCCCATTAATGTAGGGTCTTTTAGTAGGCCTACTCTGACATTTTGAAGGGATTGAGAGCTTCCATGGATCATTGGAATGCTTCGCGTAACTTGTGAACTATTGGGGAGGAATTTTTGTTGGTCGACGATCGTTATCCCTCCTTGGAAGGGAAATGCAATCTTTCTGAAGTATGTCGACACAACTGTAGCCATAACATAAATCTAGGGCCTTCCCAGTAGGATGTTGTAATTGAGGTTTCCATCGATAACCTCAACATCAATTTCTACTATTTTGCCCCCCAGTTCAACTTGAATGTTATTTAAAATCCCGATTGGAGTGTATGATCATCCATCAAATGCTTTTAACGTCATTGACGATTGCGACAAGGGTGGTGAGCCTAAATTTTTCTAGCAACTCATCGACATAATACATGTATATGCCCCCTCATCAATAATTGTTCGATGAGCAGTTTTGTTGAGGGATTTCACTTGAATAAGGAAAGCTCGTTGAGCTAGTAGCTGAGGGTCATATCCTCTGTGATTAAAGGACACAAGATTGGAATCCGTTGGGTCAATCCCACCTATTGCTGATAATAGAGCCTACTTTTGGGAGGGGCAATTTTGCAGTACCTCAAGTTTTGACATAGCGGATGGCGACTAGGCCAGGTCCTCTACTATATTATAATTTTGTTCTGCTTTGGCACGAGGATTAAATGTCGATTTGTGTACTACTCCCTTCGGTGGCTTTATTGTTATCTCAACAATGATCGGTGGCACAACATCGGTCGAAGTTGTTGTCAAATTACTAGGTTGATCATTAGCCTTGTTGTTCGACGGTTGTAGATTCCCGTAATCTTTATTCCTTGTCGATATCAAAGCATCATTTTTCTATTTTGAAATGGACAACATAAGTACTTGGGATCGGGAAGCATTTTGATTAGCAACCAGTTTGGTTCCTGGGTTTGGAAACGGATCAGTCAATACCGCTAAGGTTTTTGAACTCTTAAAGAGTTTCTTAACTTCAGCTTCTTGTGGACAATCTCTTGTCCGATGATCCTCATCGCATATCTGACACCCCACAGGGGGTTTCCATTGCCCAGAAGGGTTTGCAGAAGGCTTTTCAGGAGATGACTCATCCTGCTTCTTCTTTCTCCCTTTCTTTATCTTCTTGCCCCCCGGTTGCTTCAGTTGTTTGCCGTTTTCGGTCGACACGACATTTACCTCTGAGGCGAGAAGCTCTTCATTTGCATTTTGATCAGAAATCTTACGGACTTTCTTAGATGTAGCCTTTGTCTATTTTTTGCTTGTCGTACCTATCATGCCATCACTGGCATGAGATTCTTTGTTTGATTTAGGAGGGGGAGGAATGGAAAATTTCGGTCTAGGAGCATCAGGTATTTTATTGTAGAGCATGCCAGACTGAGTATAAATCAAGTCTAGATATTGTGCATGAGCAATGACTTGCTCTTCAGTGACGACTCCTTCCTATGCCACATCTTCTATGATAGAAGGTAATAATGAATTAATAAACCATTTAGCTAATAGCTGATTAGGAACATATTTTTTTACCATTCTACAATGACATCGCCACTCATGAATATGATCAGATATGTGAGTGGCCACCATTTGTTTGAAATTGGTAAGAAGCTCTGTTATCGTTTCGTACCTTATGGGTAGCTGAAAATGGGTTAAAAAGGTTGTGGCTAGGGCGCTGAAGTTATCGAACAAAGCTCTAGGAAATTCGATATACCATTTTGCTGTCGGAGTAGTTAACGTTTGTTGAAAAAGGCGAAGCCTGATCGAATCATCGTTGAGAGTGTTGGATGAACACCACATATGAAAGGTCATCACATGATTCGACAGGTCTTCACCCGGATTTCATTAAATTTAGGAATATCTTATGGATGTTTATGTGGAATCGCTAGCCACCAAGGAGCATAAGCAATTGGATCATTCGTCAGACAGTTTATATGTGGTAATTCTAGAGTTGCTACGAAAGGCAACTGTTGATTCAGGTTCGGCAAAGCATACCTAGGATAAGATGGGATCGCCTGAGCAGTTGGTCTTTGCATACTAGCATAATGCATTTGATGTTGGTAACTTTGGTAAGGTTGATGGGCATGACCATCATGATATGACTGATGTTTACCGTTTTGAATATACGGCTACCCATTACTTGCAAAGACTTGTTGCTCAGATCCTTGGTAAGCTTGTTGGAATTACGGTTATTGGTACTGCACCAGCCATGGTTGTGAAGCCATGAGCTGTTGTCCAGTACTGGCTGTTTGACCAAGATGAGGGGTAATGGTCCCCATTTGAACCTGGGTCACTCCACTAGTCGGTGATTGTGGTTGCGTTGCAGGGACAAGAGGTTGTTGTAATACAACCTGAGAGACTTGAGGTTAGCATACAACAGGCAATGCTTGTACTTTCAGCATCGTCACAATAGCCGGCGTAGTGGGGATGTTTTACACAGGTAAACTTTGTTGCATTGAGTATACAACTCTTGGTTGTTGAGGCTGTATTGGCACCCAATCGCTAGATGTAATTCCAACATAACCTGAATTCTGTTGTGAACTCTTGTATGGTCGTTCTCCCAGAGGAGACAATGAAAGGGTATACTGCCCTCCATACGGCGGTAATCCAGTGCTCAAACGAATGATTTTCCTTTGGGGACTAGATTACCCAAATTGACACTGTGAAGGATCAATTTGCTGAGACTCAACATAAGATATTCCAGATATTATTCTGGACGAACAAACGGGAAGAGACCATACTGTCGAAACAACCCTTGGATGGATTCCACCCAGTGCTTGAGAGCTAGTTGCGATAGACTGTATGCCGATGAACATTGTTGGAGTCACAGTAGGAATTTTTGCCGCCGCTGTGTCAGATGACACAGTCCTAGATGTCGTCGGTTGTTCAAACATATCTAGTCTATCCAAAAGATTTCCTAGTGATTCTACACGAACTTCCGATAACGGTAGACTAATTTCTGATGAAGAAGGATATAGGGTGAACGCAACTCCAAAATGTGATGGAGTACTAGATGGGGGATCCTCCACAATCTCTTTTATAGTAATCAAGCCAGGTGGAAGAGGTAGACCGTTAGGTCTGTAAGATATTTCTGGTGCCGAAGAAGGTATAAATTCTGCAGCGAAAGATGTTGGGGGCACAACACCTTCCGAATCAGATGTAGATGAGGCTGCTTCGAGAATAAGAATGTTTATCGCTACACTAGGATCAGTTCTAATTTCCTCTTGTGGCTGTGGAACTTCTTTTGTAGAGGCAGGGATACCATAAATGTTTGGAGTAACTGGAGTCTCTGAGGGTGTCGAAACACCTGTTCCAACCAAACCAGGGGACTTTGATCGGGTTAAACGAGTTTTCTTTGTCCGGAATAGTTTTGTTTCTAGATACAAAGACGATTGACTCGTAAGTCTCCGCGAACAACGGGGTTTTGATTGAATTTCCTCTATGATTGTGGAATACTCGATCAACTAAAAATAAACGGGAAACGATTCCGAATTAAATGAGTTTTAGACGCTTTGACACAACTTTCTTTTTCAATTTTTAAGAGTTGAGAAAAAAAAAAGATGACTCTATTCACCTTCGATTTTTAATGAACCTAAAGTGACAAGTGCTCAGATGGACCTTTTCCTTTAAGGAGTCTGAAAAGGAACGAAAGAGACTACTCTGGAAATCTAGACAGTGGGATTACCAAACCAATCGCAAAACTGCAGAATAATTTTTACGGTATGGCAGTCAATCTTCCCGAATGTTGTGTTCAGTGCATTGCGATCGATAGGGCGACAGATAGGGCTTCCTATGGATAAAGGATATAGCCTATTTTGGTCTCCTAATATATACTCGATGGTATGTGGGAGCACAAGTCTGTACTAATACTTGTCGTCTCAAAGAGGAGGAATCATCCAACCAACAATGAAAGCGATAGCTACCAGGCTTTACGACGCCGGAATACGTCTCTAGCCTAGACTTCTAGATGTTGTGCATTAGGTTCCAAAGCGTTTTTATCTTCATTGAATTTATTTTACAATTGATCTTTCTTAAGAAATTTTCCTTTCAGGTTCACCGCGTGATGTAGATATACAATTCCTAAAATGTAATCTAAGATGATAAACAATCGTTTAATATTCTTTTTGCAATAAAAATCTTAGCTACTAAAGAAAGAGAGATGATATTCTTTCAACATAGAGCAGAGAGCACACACTAGATGCACTGTCCTAAAGCAAACCAACAAGCAGTCTAAATGCAAATGCACATGCATGTACTTGTTTTCAGCTTTCTTAATGTGTGATTGACAAGAATAATGCTAAGTACAAATTTGAATTATCTTTTCAAAGCGACAGTACTAACAAATTTCTCTTCAAAAACGAAATGAAGATAATGACGACACTTTGCGACTTTGAATTGAAAATTGCTTTCGACACTTAAAAAACTACTAATTCAAACCAAATACAAGAGTAACTATATAATCGATCACCAACAATGATAGGATTCTTTTCTTTGACTAAAAACGACACTTGCGACACTTCCAAATCAAAAGATGACATTTTAATTGTGCTAATTTTTGTAAAAGAGAACTGTAAATGGCACACACTACATAAAGACATTCACAATTCTTTGTATTATGGAGGCAGAATCATGGAAAGGAAGGGAGTTTCCATAGTTTTCTACTGATCACAGACAATAAAACTCCTGAATAGAGTTGAAGAGAGTGAAGAAAAACCAAAGTCTGAAGGCAAAATTATCCTTTTCTGACTATCACACCTGTTACACAGGGAAACCAGTATGCATCCCACCTACTGCACACGGGAGGTGCAATGCATACATACTTCCTTGAAGAGAGGGTGTGATGGTACCAGTGAAAGACTTTTACTTGGTCTTTGGTCAAAGTTTGCAGCTCAGTTCAGGGATTTAGGCCGAGCAAGTGATGTTTTGTAAATATAAATCACAAGGGTTGATCTAATGAGGTTACTGGATCCACCACTAGGGCAATTAGAAGGTTTGCAAATCGATTGTTCAATTTATAAAGAAAACCTTGAGATAGTCTGAAGAAACATTGATCTACTTTGCACTTGCATAGCAAATGGAGTTTGAAGGCTAGCTGGCTTGACTTCAGGCTCCGTCTGTAAGTTTATAAAACAAAAAAATATAGACAAGCAAACAATCTATTCACTCCCCAGTGGAGTCGCCATTTTTTTATCGGGAAATCTAGTGTCCACTCGGAGCTGCTAGTCCCACTAAGACTAGTAGCTATCTTAGAAACAAACAAACTAAAACTAGTTTCGCTTTCCTTTATGAGAGGTAGATAAGAGGGGAAGAAAGGAGACCAACCTCAGTCTTGCACTTGGTTCCTTGCTTGGTTCCTCTCCCTTCTGACAGATCCTTGCCGCTTTTCTTTCATCTACCCAGCTTCAAAGAGCACCTGTGGAATCGAAGCAGCATAATACTATCGAAGAACAAAGATCTACAATCATAAACAATATAGGACAAGATATATATTGACCACACAAATGCATATATCATCAAACATACAAGAATGTGGAGGAAAAGTTGAATAACTTTATTAATATCAAGAATAGAAAAGAGGATTACAACTAATTGTTCTGACCCAACATCATCCTCCCAGAATGAAAGCCCTTCTTAACCTCATGAAAATCTTAGATCACCCAACACTATGATATTCCACCAAGAAACCAACAACACTTCCTTAAAAGATACAAAATTCCAGCCTCCGGATCTCTGTGATGAGGGATCCATATATAGATGATTGCAGGGGGGTGAGTCAGCTTCTGGGATTTTGATTAGTGTCCTCTCTCTGATAGTTCTTGATTCCACTTGGAGATTTGTGATCTCTTACTCATCCCTGGGTGAATTCAGAGAGGCAAGTGTCACAGGAGAAGTTTCTGGAAGATTCCATCACGATCCACCTTGCAAATTGTCTCTGCCACTTATCTACTCTCTCCCAACACACCCTACAGAAGTACTTTCCAGTATGCATCACACCCTTTACACTGAGCAGGTGAGATGCATCGCACCCTCTGCAGTGGGCAGTCTGGATGGTCCAGCTTTGACCAGTTCTGAGCAGTTTTTTGTGGAGAACTTCTGGGAGATGATGTAATCAGCTGACCTTGTTCTTTTAGTGTGTGAAGCAACACTTTTAGGGACTCAGGAGCCCTTGGTTTATGGACATGTATGATTGCGGTTACAGTGCCCAAAAATGTCTATAACAATCCACCATTCAACATGAAAGAGAGTATCCACCTCATCAAGTCGTAGAGCATACAATCCGAATTATAGTTCCAAATCATGGATTTGAATAGAGATTTTATGAAACCTTCATACTTCTTTTACCTTTCATCCATCAAATAATATAAAGTTCAGGTCACTGGTGGGGTATGCAAATAGGTTTAGTTTCATAGTGAAATCAATGGCAATGTAGTAACTTTTGTCGAAATCCATGAGTATCATTACATTTCTATCTTTTATGATTCCCATGAGCTTTAGATTCCTAGGTTGTAATTGCCCCATCATGATTACAAGTGGAATTGTAGGTTTTCTTCCCTGTTTTCTTGCAACATGGGTCTTATTAGCTTCCTAAGATGACGCATAATACACTTAATTGAAGGTTCTTATACTTTCTCTTTTCAAGTAGTAGTTTCTTTTTCAGATAAATGTTTTTCATTTCTATTTTGTTGAGTGCGTGAGATTGAAGCTAATTAGAGTGTTGCCGTTTCTTTGTCATTTGTTTGTGGTGTTTTAATTTTAATGTTATTGGGTTTGTAATTAGAGTGTTTCCATTTCTTTTTCATCTATTTTTCATGTTTTAATTTTAAAGAGTGCTTGCAGAATGCATTATTTTTAAATAAAATTAGACTATGTAAGTATTAAAAAAATGTTGTAAGTGACCCATTTAACGAGGTAACTCAACAATAATAATTTCAAAGGAAAATAATATTATCAAATGCATATTCCCTAAATGTTACCTCTACCTCAAATTCCCCCAAATCATTGCTGTCAAATTATCAATTTCAATCCTCCACATTATCAATTTGTTCTAGGTCACTTTTCCTTCCCTTTACAACATGACTGGTTCATTTATGTTTTTTTATTATTGTGTGTAATTCACTTCAAGATTCCCTATTTTCTTGGAACATGGGTTTTATGAGCTTCCTAGGATGAGGAAGAATACACTTAATTAAATGTTCTTGTACTTGGTCTTTTCAAGTAGGAGTTTCTTTTTTAGATACATATTTTTCATTTCTATTTTGTTGGGTTTATGAGATTGCAACTAATAGAGTGTTGACATTTCTTTGTCATATATTTTTTGTGTTTTAATTTTAATTTTATTGGGTTGACTTGTTCTACATTGATTTATCTCATAGAACAACCTTGATGCTCCTTGGTAACATAGTTTCCTTGCTTTTGTTGTTATATGTTCATTTACGTTTCCTTTTTCATTATGTGTAATTAACTTCAAGCTTCCCTATTTGCTTGGAACATGGGTATTATTAGCTTTCTAAGATGAGGCAGAATACACATAATTGAAGGATCTTGTACTTTCTCTTTTCAAGTAGTAATTTATTTTTGAGATAAATCATTTTCATTTATATTTTGTTGGTTGCATAAGATTGGAGCTAATTAGAGTGTTGGCATTGATTTGTCCTCTATTTTTGGTGTTTTAATTTTTATCTTATTGGGTTGACTTGTTGTAACATGATTTATCTCATAGAAATATGTTCCAAATGCTCCAAAACACTCCCAAGCGAATCCCTACGATTATTGGGAGCCCCTAATCAGTCAAAAAGTTCTACGTTGAGAATATGGGCAGATGATATAGTGCCAAAGAACAACAGATAATGCACGTATCATTAATGCTAGTATAATGTCTCCATCTTCTAAGCACATAACATTTTAATTGAAAAAATGAAAAATTTGATCAACGAAAATGGCGCCAATGAAAAAGAAGACAATATCATGGCCATTGAACAACCTTGATGTCGCTTGGTAACATATTTCCCTTGCTTCTATTGTTATATGTTAATTTATGTTTTCTTTTTCATTATATGTATTTCACTTCGCTTCCCTATTTTCGTGGAAGATGGGTCTTATCATCTTCCTAAGATGAGGCATAATACATTTAATTTAAGGTTCTTGTACTTTCTCTTTTGAAATAGTAGTTTCTTTTTTAGATACATCTTTTTTATTTCTATTTTGTTGGGAGCATAGGGTTGAAGATGATTAGAGTGTTGTAATTTATTTGTCATCTATTTTTGGTATTTCAATTTTAATGTAATTAGGTTGCTAAATAGAGTGTTGGAATTTCTTTGTTATCCATTTTTGGTGTTTTAATTTTAATGTTATTCGGTTGACTTGTTCTACCTTGATTTATTTCGTAGAACAACCTTGATGCTTGTTGGTAACATACTTTTCTTTCTTCTGTTGTTATAAGTTCATTTAGGTTTCCTTTTTCATTATGTGCAATTCAAGTTTCTTCCCTATTTGCTTGGAACATGGGTTTTATTAGCTTCCTAGGATGAGGCAGAATACACTTAATTGAAGGTTCTTGTACTTTATCTTTTCAAGTAGTAGTTTGCTTTTGAGATTCATATTTTTCATTTCTATTTTATTGGCTGCATGAGATTGAAGCTATTTAGAGTTTTGGCATTTCTTTGTAATTTATCTTTGGCATTTTAGTTTTAATGTTATTGGGTTGCTAATTAGAGTGGTGGCATTGCTTTGTCATCTATTTTTGGTGTTTTAATTTTCATGTTATTGGGTTGCTAGTTAGAGTGTTTCCATTGGTTTGTCATCTATTTTGGGTGTTTTAAGTTTATGTTATTGGATTGACTTGCTCTACCTTTTTTTATATCGTAGAGTTCAACCTTGATGCTTATTGTAAGATACTTTCCTTGCTTCTGTTGTTATTTGTTCATTTATGTTTTCTTTTTCATTATGTGTGTTTCACTTTGCTTACTTATTTTCTTGAAACATGGGTCTTATAATCTTCCTAAGATGAGGCATAATACACTTAATTGAATGTTCCTGTACTTTCTCTTTTCAAGTAATAGTTTCTTTTTGAGACACATCTTTTTCATTTCTATTTTGTTGGGTGCATGAGATTGAAGCTAATTAGAGTGTTGTCATTTCCTTATCATCTATTTTTTGTGTTTTAATTTTAGTGTTATTGGGTTTCTAATTAGAGTGTTGGCATTGCTTTTTCATCTATTTTTGGCATTTTAATTTTAATGTGATTTGGTTGACTTGTTTTCCCTTGATTTATCTCGTAGAACAACCTTGACACTTCTTGGTAACATACTTCATTGCTTATGTTGTTATATATTCATTTATGTTTCCTTTTTAATTATGTTTAATTAAATTTTCTTCCCTACTTGCTTAGAATATGGGTTTATTATCTTCCTAAGAAAAAATTTCAAATTTGGATCATTTGAAGCTAAGTTGTATTAGAAATATTTGTATCTTTGGAATGAACATAAAAATAAATTAGTAAATACTTTAAAACTTCAGTATAGTTGAAACTAAGTTGAATGAAATTAGAGAGTTGTAGTTGAGTTGAATTAGAGATATCTAGTTGTTTTCTTCTTGGAATTATCCAAATATCCAACCAAGTAGAAACAACCCTTCTTGCTACCTAGCCTTCCAACATTTTTGTTGAAATAGTAATATGTTGCACAATCTAACAATACCTATATAGATATATTAAATTCATTTTATTGAATTTGTTTTTTTACAGGGATCAGAAAACTCATTAAACATGGCTGAAAAAAGGACGTTATGCAAAGAAGTTTCTAGTTATCCCAATCTTGGGTAAGAAGTCATTACTTATGTGCTATGAAATATTGTGATAAACAAATTCCTCCAAAGGAAAATTAATGTACAAGGAAGAAAAACAAACAATGAAGCATATTATTTTGCATTGATAGAAGGCTTAGGAAAGGCTAGGGAGTATGGATCCAATGGAATTGTAGTCTTCACCAATTTTGAAGTGTGTAACTAGATGATAGGTGTGCACCAAGTGAAAAAAGAGAGGTTAAAACAACTGCATGGAGAAGAAAACAATATTGTTAGTAAATTACCATCACTTAGCGTAAGACATCGTGAAAATGTTAATAGGATGTCTAGTGATCTATTATATGAATGTCATTTCAAGATTTGTGTGTGAAAGATCAATTACTGTTAAGAAGTTCTCCATCAATATTTATTGATGGAAATTGTAATCTATCTTTGATATGTGTGTATTTTTTAGTTATCAATGTCTCATTTTTAATGACCGTGTGTTTTTTCAATAATATACCAAGTGTGCCCCCACTATGTAAACACAACTTAATGCACTTGACACATTCTAGAAAATTTTATATTTAATTTTAAAAATGTGCATGCTCGAACATTTGTGTTTTTAGTCTTGAGTATATTTTAAATGAAGAGCTTCAGATCATTACATTAATTTTCTAAATTCTTTCAATGTTTTTAAATAGAAATTTTAAGATCTTAAAATGCATGATGTAATTTAAAGGGTTAAATCAATTAAATGCATGAGGTAACTTCAAGGGTTATCTAAATTTTATGAATTCTTAATCTTTTTAAATAGAAATTTCAATATTTTTAAATGTATGTTGTAACTTCAAGGGTTACAACAATTTTCTGAATTCTTGATCTTTTTAAATAGCATTTTTAAAAAGAATTGTAAATTCATGACGTTACTTTTTAAATATCATGCATTTCTATATATTTATAGATATCCATATCATGGATGAGAATTTTCCAAATGATGAGAATTATTCCACATGATATTCTCTTTCATCCACAACCTTGACCTCCCAAGTTCAGGGTCCAATGAAGATATTTTGAGAGATATTAGTTTTCTTTTAGTGAAGCATCTAAAAAAATAGAAAATCAATTTTCAATACTTATGTGTATATACATATGATTCTACTTATTTATAATTTAAGTAAATGCACACACACACACACACATAGATATATATATACCACGATGTGAACGACGGACCTCCCCCAATTCATTTGATATTCTCTTTCGTCCACAACCTTGACCTCCCGAGTTCAGGTTCCAATGAAGATATTTTGAGAGATATTAGTTTTTTTAAAGAGTTCATGTTAATACAATTATTATTCTACTTTTATTATATCGGTATATTGTGACCTAACATATTTTTAAAATAATTAATTATGTATGTATAATTAAATATTAACTGATTCATAATCCCGAACGATCTTTTGGAAATAATGCCACCCTTTTCCCTATTAGGATATGTGCCACAAGCACTGAATATTTCCCTTATGTTTTGTTATAAATTGAAGTGCAAGTTTCATTAAAAACTGATTTCTAGATTTATCTTATAATTTTAAAATTTTGGAATTTTAGATTTCAAGAGATGATTTTCATTGTCGATGGACTTTAGCAATGTAGTTGACAATGGGGATAGGATCATATAAATAATTTGAAAAAGTAGTGTAGCGATTTTTTAAAAATTGTCAGTTTATGCATTTTCATACATGAAATTTAAAATTTGTAATATATACATGTACATGTATTGTACACGGCATCTACAAGGGTGCAATGCCATACGAACACCAAAAGGGCACAAAGGAAGGTGAACACCATGAGATATTGCATGTAATTTGATTTTTTTTATGATTTTGTGTTGATGATCTTATATTCTTAATTAATTTTAAGACATTAAAATTTAATTTTAAAGTACATGATCTTGTATATTGATGTAGTAGCATAAGGCTTGAAGACAAATTCAAAGAATTATTCCAAAAAATACAAAAAAATATTACAGGCAAAGGAGTGGGATCCTTTAGCCATCGATTTCCATGTTTTTTTAGTTAAGCATAGAGCTCGAATATAGGATTTGATCATGATGTAATAAATTTTAGTTAGTTAGCTGTAGTGGAGATTTTGAAGGAGAATGCCTCGCAGGACAGATAGGGTTAATAAATTTCATCCTTTGAATTAGGATCTGGTTGTTATGATGAACTAGTACTTATGTAATTTTCACACTATTGTAAGGGGATTTTCACTGTTGAAGAAATTTGGCTTTCCTGGAGAGAATTTAGTAATTTGGGAAAAATTTGTCTCTGTGTATGTGAATGAGAAATTCCCTGTCAAATCCCCAAGGATATTCTCCTTCGAAAAATATGTGTTTATTGTGAAATTCGATGTTTATTCGGTGTCCTGTGAGATTGAACGAAATTATGTTGACTGTCTCAAATTCTGTGTTTTTAACTGTGTTTCTCGTGAAATTCTGAAGTCCCTCACTACTGTGAAAACCCTATGATAATCCTAGTGGTACTCGATCTCGAAGCTCTGAGCTTCGTTTTCATCTGTCAGCTCATAGAGTGGATGGTTTAGATCAGCAGAGGGAGACCAAGGACGCTGTGGTGTGAAGATTTATTTTGAATTGTTGGATCTCAGTTGAGATAGATCAATGGTGTTTAGGTGAGGAAGTTACCCAATAGTTAACGAGTAGAAGCGGGTTGGAGAAACCCACAAGTGGTTTTCGGGTGGAGGAAAGGCTATAAGAGGTAATTCCCCTATTGGATCCATTTCCGTACACACCGTGACACCTAGCAATCAGGAGAGAGAGGGAAACTACTTTTCGGGTTGATTTGGAGTGCGCAGGTTAATGGGCCGATATGTGTGTGAGCCATCATATCTGGTGGGGCAAGATCGACGGTTGACAGACATGGAGTAAGCTTGAGGTCAGGGAGTGTTGTGACCATTGGATCTTGAATAGATCAATGGTGAAGAAGTGTCGACGAGTTTTTAGAAGGTGGATTTCAAATTTATTAAACTATGGTTTGTACTACCATCGGGTCCGGACTAGTGGAAGTTTAGCGGAACTCTATGACTTTGGGAGGGATCTGCTAACTTAGCGGAAGCTCTAAAGTTGTCAGTGGATGACAGAGAGCCCATTGAACCAACAAATACACCTGCAAACAAAAGTAGAAGATATAATCTCACAATTTGGGAGATTAACACTCCTTCCTGCACCCAGACCGCCATCATTAGTGGTATCAAAGAAACCTGTTGACATTGAATTGAATCTCAGAAGAAAGAGAAGGAAATCCAATATGGATTTCAGAGTTGTAAGAGGGTGAGGATGTGGTAGAAAAGGATGACCAGTTGCAAAAGCTGAGGTGATGGAAGCTATGCAATAAATGTAGGCTAGATTAGGAGCATTAACAACAGGGAGAAATATAGATAATGGAGATGTTAGTGAGCCTGACGTTGAAACTGAAGAAGAGGAGGAAACTATAGTAGTCACTCCTAAGATGAGATTCTTCCAATCAGTGTTGAGATCCATAGCTAGGCCAAAAACTGAGGTTTCAATATATTCAGGAGGATTGAATCCAGAAGAATTAATAGACTGGATTAATGACATGGAGAAATTATTAGATTATGAAGAAACAGAAGACGAGAAGAAAGTAAATGTTGATGTCAACAAGCTAAAAGGACATGCAACACTTTGGTGGGATGGAGTGTAGGCAGAAAGAAAGAGTCTTGGCAGGCAACCAATCAAAAATTGGAATAGGATGGTAGCAAAGCTAAGAGGTAAGTTTCTACCAAGTAATTCTCAGCAAACTGTTGGGTGTGGAGCCTGATTATCTTATGTATTGAAAGGTTTCAGTCGAATGTATACCCCAGGAAGACTATACACCCCTCCACCCAGGGGGGTGCGGGGGGGTCCAAGGGCTAGCAGTCCCTTGGCAATGGTTCGAGGGTAGCACCCTCGAAGCTAAAAATAGATGTAAAATTGCCTTGTAAAAGTCTAGTAATTTCTAGTCAATTTGGGTCGTTCATTAGGCGGATGACCTGAATGTAGAAGTTATGTTTAGTTTAGGTTTTTTTGCCCTAGAAGGAAACCCCTCATTATACATGAGGGAATTGTATTGCATCTATGTAGATCTATATTCTGAGTGAGGAAGAGAGAGGAGATTGAGAGTAAAGAGGGTGTTACAGCTGATCTTCTATAGGTTGTATCTCTTCAGTTTGCTGAATAATATAAAAGGAAGGACTGGTTGTTTCTCTGTGGACGTAGCCCAAACTAGGTGAACCACGTATATCTATGTCTCTCTTGTCTTATGTGTTTTCTGTGTTTATATTTCTGCAATATTTTATGCGTTCCATAGCTCCGTTATATATAATTTTCTAACAAATGGTATCAGAGCCGACGGTCTATTTGGCTGATAAACTCATAGGAGAGAAGGGTTCCTGGTTCAAGTGGGAGCAATGGCGGAAGATGGTAGGTTTAAGGTCGAAAAATTCAACGGCCAAAACTACCAGCTATGCAAGATGCAGATTGAAGATTATCTGTATCAGAGAGATATGTACCTACCATTGAGCGGAAAGACGAAGAAATCCACGAGTATGATAGACACAGAATGGGATATTTTGGACAGAAAGGCACTTGGAACAATACGGTTGTGCTTAGCGGCGTCGGTAGCATTTAATATTTCAAAGGAAACGACAACACAGGGTTTAATGTCGGCATTGGCCAAACTGTACGAAAAACCCTCGGCCTCAAATAAGGTATTTCGTATGAAGCGTTTATTTAATATGAAGATGTCAGAAGGTGGATTTGTTGTAGATCATTTAGATGATTTTAATACAATTACAAGTCAGTTAAGTTCTTTAGGGGTCAATTTTCATGATGAAGTTAGGGCTCTGTTATTTCTATGCTCATTGCTAGAAAGTTGGAATGGTTTACTTATGGCTGTTAGTAACTCTGTCTCTAGATCTAGGATTTTAAAGTTTGATGATGTTGTTTGTGCAATCCTTAGCGAGGAAATGCGACGAAAATGCTCCTGTGAGACATCAGGTAGTGCTTTGACTGCAGAGACTAGGGGAAGAAAAATGGAAAGAGGAAAGAGCCGAAGATATCGCAGTAAGTCAAGAAAAGCCAGATCCAAGTCTAGATGGGGGATAGTGTGCTAGAAATGTGGGAGGAAAGGACACATGAGGAAAGACTGCAAGTCTTGGAAGGGAAAAGAAGGAGATGCACAACAAGAAACTAATCCTGAAGCGAATGTAGCAGGTGATGTGTTGCAAGATGCTTTGATTCTTTCATTAGAAAATATTATTGATGCCTGGGTGATAGGTTTAGGGGCCTCATTCCACACCATACCTGATAAGAAACATTTTCATGATTATGTTCAAGGAGATTTTGGAAAAGTTTGATTGGGTGATGATAAACCCTGTAAAATCATTGGAATGGGTACAGTTTTCATAAAACAGCAAAATTGAAATCAATGGCTATTGAAGAAGATAAGGCATGTTCTGGATCTGAAGAAAAATCTGATTTCAAAAGGGAAGATGGGAGGTGAAGGTTGCGTAACTACTTTCACAGATAAAACCTGGAAGGTCACTAAAGGATCCCTGGTAATAGTGAAAGGATAAAAGGTTCGTGCATTGTATTTATGCAATGGTATTTATAATTTTGTTAATGCTTTAACCTCTACAGGAGAAGATACAACATTGTGGCATCATAGTCTCAAGGAGATGACTGGGAAGGGGATGTAGATCCTTCACTCAAGAAATTCGTTACCAGGTTTGAAGCATGTTGATTTAAAATTCTGTGAGAATTGTGTTTATGGAAAATAGAATAGATTCAGATTCCTTAGAGTTGGGAAAGAAAAGAAGAGTGAAAGATTAGAGCTTGTGCATACAGATGTATGGGGACCTACTCAGGTATCATCTCTTGGTGGCTTTCCTTATTATGTTACTTTTATTAATGATGCAACCAAAAAAACTTGGATTTATTGTATTCGAAATAAATCTAATGTATTTGATACTTTTAGGAAATGGAAATCTTTGGTTGAAAATGAGACAGGGAAAAGGTTGAAGTGTCTCAGATCAAATAATGGACGTGAATATTGCAGCAAAGAGTTTGATAAGTACTGTTCAAAGAATGGAATTCACAGAGAGAAGATAGTTCCAAGAACACCAGAAGAAAATGGTGTGTCAGAAAGGATGAACAAGACAATCATGGAGCGTGCAAGGTGCATGAGATTGCATGTAGGATTTCCTTTACAATTTTTGGCAGATGTTGTAGACACTACTGTTTATCTAATAAATAGAGGGCCTTCAAGTTCCTTGGATGGTGGTATTCCAAAAGAGGCACGGACATGTAAAAAGGTAAACTACTCATTTTTAAAGACTTTTGGTTGTGAAGCCTTTCTCCACATTAATAAAGAAAATAGAACAAAGCTTGAGGCAAAATCAAAGAAATGTACCTTTATTGGATATGGTGTTAATGATTTTGGTTATCGCTTATATGATTATGAAAATCACAAAATCATTAGGAGCAGAGATGTAATATTCAATGAAAAGGTCTTATATAAGAATCAGTTGCAGGAAAAGAAACAAGAAAAAGAAAACAGAGAATACACAGTGCTTGACGAGATCATAGAAAAAGGGATGGTGCTTGAAAATTATAATGATCAAAAACCAGAAAAACAACCACAACAGCAATAAGCACCTCAAACACCTGAAAGTGGTGTTAGAAGATCCACCAGAATAAGTAGACCCCCCGAATGATACTCTCCTTCATTATGTTATGTATTGTTAACTGATTCTAGTGAACCAGAATGTTATGAAGAAACAATGTAGGTAGAAACCGAGAAGAAGTGGGAGTAAGCCATGAAAGAAGAGATGGACTCCTTAGCACATAACCAAACTTGGGACTTAGTCACGTTGCCTGCAAGTAAAACAACATTGCAGAATAAATGGGTTTACAGGCTGAAGGAAGAAGATGGAGGAAAAGAGAGGTACAAAGCTAGACTTGTGGTGAAGGGGTTTGCACAGAAGGAAAGTATTGATTTTGATGAAATATTTTCTCCTATTGTTAAAATGACTTCAATCAGAACTATTTTAAGTCTAGTGGCATTTGAAGATTTGCATCTTGAGCAGTTAGATGTAAAGACAACATTTCTCCATGGGGATTTGGAGGAAGAGACATATATGCAGCAGCCACAAGGATATGAGGTAAAAGGGAAGGATAAACTAGTGTACAGGTTGAAGAAGAGCTTGTGTGGCTTAAGATAGGCTCCAAGGCAGTGGTATCTGAAATTTGACAGGTTTAAGTCTGAACAAGGTTATACTAGATGTCAGTTTGATCATTGTGTTTATCTCAAAAGGAAATGATCCGGATTTAAACAGGAACGCAATAAAATACAGAGATAACCATAAAGACAGATATGCAGCGGAAATAATACTTCATTTCATTACTGTAAAATACTGAAATATGCGAACGCAATAAAATACAGAGATAACCATAAAGACAAATATGCAGTGGAAATAATACTTCATTTCATTACTGTAAAATACTGAAATATGCTTACAAATAGAAATAGAAATAACCCAGCTAGGACGATGGTAGCTTATCTCTGAGAAGAGATGTGTCGGCTACGTGCCTCTGAACTGTCTTACAATGAGGCTCGAAGGCCTATTTATTGTTGAGAAACAATGGAAAATCCTTCACTTTCCAAAATCTAACCCTAGAAGATGAAACACCAAATTGTGGGCCCCGTTTTTGGGTAAGTTGGTACATCAACTTCTCGGGGTCACGAATTGGTCGTACTATCTCCGTTTAAAGTGCATGATAGCCCGTTGGAAATATCTCTCCGAGGACTACGACGGAAAAGATTATTTTTAAACAAAAAAATCGCTGGCGGTAGATTTCCCAAAAAAACGTCGTTTAGGGCCTCAAAACGGCTTCGGAAGTTTAGGACCCGAAAAACTGCTAAAAATAGTAAACTGTGCTATAATTAAGGAAACTAAAAAACTGTAAGAAGCACTAGACGGGATCCAGGTGGAATTAGCGGGTGGCCACCAATATCCACCTGGATCATTCCTCCCCCCTTAGGAAGCAATGGTCCCCATTACATTGAGTTCCTCCACGAGATGAGGAAGCTTTTGCTGAACCTGGTCCCTGGTGAGCCACTTGCCCTGGTGAAGGAGTTGATCTGCTTTGACAACTCGATACAATTGGATTTTTTGTTGGCAAGTGTTCTTGATCTGTGTGTCCACGATCTGATCAGTTGCAGCTTGTTCCATGCAATCTGGATTTAATTCTGTGGGTGTGAGCTGTTCTGCAATGTCAGATGTGTCTAGCAATGGTGGAAAGTATGGCCGAAGGGGGTCCACATTGAACACTGGGTGCAGGCCAAGGAATGGGGGAATGCTGAGCTCAAATGAATTGTCTCTCGCAGCCTTAGTAATGGTGTAAGGACCATATCGGAGTGGTCTTAGTTTCCGATAGGCTCCAGTAAGGCGTTCCTTTTGCAAATGAAACCAAACTTTGTCGCCCACCTGGGACTTGTGTGGCACCCGATGTTGATCATGTTGCTGCTTGTACTTGGCATTTGATTTCTCCAGAATTTCATGGACCTGCTGGTGAATATGTTGGATGTGTTCAATGAAGTTGGTTGCCTTGTCTGTTTCGGACTGGACATGAGCTGAATCTGTGTGAGTAGCTGCAAGTGGCATGGCCACATCAATGGGGCATAGTGGCTGGAATCACAAGCCCACTTGAAAAGGGCTGTGGCCAGTCGAGCTATGAAGAACTCGGTTGTAGCTGTGCTGAACATAGGGAAGGCTCTCGTCCCATGTGCGTGGATGCTTTGAGTTGTACATGCGCAGAATGTGTACAATCATCCTGTTGACAACCTCTGTCTGGCCATCAGTTTGAGGATGGAAGGCTGTGGACTTAGTGAGTTTGGTATCTAGCATTGACCAGAGGCTGGACCAAAATGTAGTGAGGAACCGACTGTCCCGATTTGAGATGATAGACTGTGGGATCCCAAACTTCACCCACACTCGTTCAAAGAAGAGTTTAGCGGTGGCTTCTGCTATGATATTCTTCTTGCAGGCTGCCATAATGGCCATCTTCGAGAACCTGTCGACGACCACAAAAACACAGTCATTTCCATGCTTAGTGGAAGGAAGGCCTGACATGTAATCCATGGAGATGGATTCCCAAGGTCGACTAGGGGTAGGCAGCGGGTTATAGAGGCCTTGTTTCTTAATGGTCGGTTTGGCAATGGCACAGGTAGTACATGATCTGATATACTTCCCGACATCTTGTCGAAGATTCGGCCAATAGAAATACGTTTGAATTACTGCCACCGTTTTCTCGACCCCGAAATGCCCAGCAGTTCGACTATAGTGTGCTTCCCAAATCATCTTGGCACGCTCACTTGAAGGAACACAAAGGTGACCCAGGTGGCATAACAGGGCATCCTAGAGGTGAAAATCTGGAACATGCCAACCCTCCAAGTGTGTCTGGTATGTGTGGCCAAATTTTGGGTCACTTTTGTAGAGAAGTGGCCAATCAGAAGTCTCGTGCCCACAAGAGTTGAGCACAGTGGTTAACGCCATGATCAGTGGTCGACTGAGGCAATCTGCAACATTATTGGTGCTACCCTTCTTATATTTGATATTCAAATGGAACTGCTGCAAGTATGTAGGCCACTTCTGATGGCGATCATTCTGAAATTTCCCTTCGGTCTGTATGAACTGGAGGGGTCGGTGGTTTATGTGGATGACCGTTTCCTTCCCCAAAATGTAATGCTTCCATTGTCGGCAGGCTTGCACAATGGAATACATCTCTTTATCATAAGTGGGATACTTCTGGACTGTGTCTAAAAGTGTTTCACTGTGATATGCCACTGGATGCCCATGTTGAGTAAGGACTGCCCCAATAGCATAGTCAGAGGTATCTGTCTCGACCTCAAATGGTTGTTGTAAATCTGGTAACGCGAGCACTGGTGCCGTGCAGAGGCAATCTTTCAACTCTATGAATGCCTTCTGTTGAGATTCAGAACAAAAGAACTTTGCCTTCACTCCTCCCTTGGTGACTTGACTCAAGGGCCAAGTGATATGAGAGAACCCCAACACGAATCTGCGGTATAAGTTGGCAAGACCTAGAGAGCTGCGGAGCTCTGTCAAAGTTCTTGGAGATGGACAATCCCGAATGACTTGGATCCTGGCTGGATCCACATGCACCCCCTGTTCATCAATAATGTATCCCAGATACTGAACCTGGGTCATGCCCAAAGTGAATTTCTCCAAATTGGCACATAGCTTGTGTTGTCGTAGTGTTTGGAGAACCTGTCAGATGTGGTAGAGGTGCTCTTCCCAACTCTGGTTGAAGATAAGAATGTCATCCAAGTATACCACTACAAATGAGTTGGTGAATGGCCGCAAGATGTCATCCATTAGCCTCATGAAGGTTGCAGGAGCATTCGTCAATCCAAAAGGCATAACCAACCATTGAAAAAGGCCATCCTTGGATTTGAAGGGAGTCTTCCACACATCAGAGGGTTCGATTGGTAACTGGTGATATCCTGACTTTAGATCGATCTTGCTAAAATATTTTTCCCCCTTTAGTTGGTCCAGGAGGTCATCAATCCGTGGGATCGGATACCTATTACAGACAACGATCTTGTTCAACGCCCGATAGTCAATACAGAGTCTCCAAGTCCTATCCTTCTTCTGTACCAACACGATCGGGCTCCCACAAGGCGATGAACTCGGATGGATGTGACCTTTCTGCAGCAGCTCTTGAATCTACCTCTTGATTTCATCATTCTCCAGAACGGAGCGTCGATAAATTGTTCCATTGGGTAGCAGCGCACCTGGGGTCAGATCGATGGAGTGCTTGACCTGACAGTGCAGAGGGACCCCTGCGGGGGAGGTGAAGATGTCCTCGTATTCCTCCACAACCTTGTCCATCTGTAGTTGTCGTGCAGAAGGGCCCTGTATGGAGGCTGTGGCCACCATCTTCTTCTTTCCTTAAGGGCATATCATCAGGAAAACAAATTTCCCGATTTTGGAAATGAGCTTACTGCATTGTTTTGCAGTAATCAAAGAGATGGCGGTAGATGGTGCTACCTCTCGTATCCTGTACAACTTGTTTCCCAATGTAATAATAATAGCACGGGGCCTTGATTCATACACAGCATGTCACTTCCACAAGTATGGTTGCCCTAATAATACATCACAAATTTCAAGGGGAGCAACGTCACACAATACCTCATCCGTGAAGGGCTTGATGTTATATGGAAGGCGACACAGCTGGCTCACACGAAGATCCCGTCCTTGGTAAAGCCACCCGATGGTGTACGGTTGTGGATGTGTTGTGGTTGGTAAGCCCAATCGCTTCACGACCTCTGCCGAAATGAGGTTCTTTTGGCTCCCGCTATCGATAATGAACTATAGCGGGGAGCCCTTTACCCACATTTGGGAGTGGAAGAGACACTCCTCCTCCTCTGGATCTTCAGGTTCATTTTTCTAGACCTTGGCGGTAGCAACAGTGGCGTTGGGATCTGCATCAATGATTTGCTTCCCTTTGTCATTCCCCTTGTCGGGTTCTGACTCAGAGTCGGAACATGCATCTGATTCTGAAACCTTTAGCTCAGCCACGAGTGACTGCTTGGCCCGACACTCACTTGTGTTGTGAGTGGAGCTCTTATGGAACTCACACAATTTTCCCGTGTCCTTTTTCGGCTTCGCGGCACTATTCTTTGCTTGCAGCTTTGGCGGGTTGTCTTGGGCTGCCCCGCCTTGGCTTTCTCCTTTGTTCTATGGTTTAGGGGCACCTTTCCCTTGCTTCTGATCTGTAGATCCAAAGTCTCGCTTCGTTTTTTTAAACTTTTGCTCGACCTTGACGGCATATCGATATGTTGTGCCAAGCGAGGAGATGTTCAGGAATTCTATTTCTTCTTGGATGTATTTATGCAGGCAGCCACGATATTTGAGTATCAAATGATGCTCTGTATCCTTGATTCCCTACTTTGTGCGAAGGGTATGGAAAAGATTGGTGAACTCTGACACGTCTTGGTCCCTTCCCTGCCGTAGCGTGGTCCACTTTATGTATTCATCCTCATAGCTTCCGACAGGGTAGTACTGCTCCTTGATGGCATCTTGGAATGAATTCCAGGTGGGTGCGGCTGAAAATAGTGAGCCGATATTTTCATCCTTCTGTTTGCAGTAGGTTTCCCACCAATATTTGACGTGGGGGGCTGCCTTGAGAAGAGCAAAAAAAATCTTTTCCCGACTCGAAAATTCATGAACAGAAAAATAACCCTCTAGCAGGTTTAACCATTTATCTATGGTATCCGCGTCTATCTGACCCTCGAATATGGGTATTTCAAAATTAACATGTACTTTAAAGGGCGTGGCATTTCCAAAGTAGCTGCTAGAAGCCAATGCGTCGCCTCTTGGTAGCCGTTGAAGGATCTCGGCAAAACTATCCATCATCGCATTCCGTCGTCGCTCGAGGGCCTCTTCGAGCAAGATTTTGATAGGATCTCCTGCCCCCTCGTCTTTCTTCTCATCCGCCGTGGGAGGTCGTCGGGATTTGTGAGGCTGGTCTCGCAAAGGTTCGACCAGTTCAAGCCCTAACTCCTTATATCCCGACCTTGTTGGGGACATGCAAAGAAAAACAGAGAAAAAAACAGACCGCTTTGATACCACTGATCCGGATTTAAACAGGAACGAAATAAAATACAGAGATAACCATAAAGACAGATATGCAGCAGAAATAATACTTCATTTCATTACTGTAAAATACTGAAATATGCTTCCAAATATAAATATAAATAACCCAGCTAGGGCGATGGTAGCTTATCTCTGAGAAGAGATGTGTCGGCTACATGCCTTTGAAATGTCTTACAATGAGGCTTGAAGGCCTATTTATTGTTGAGAAACAATGGAAAATCCTTCACATTCCAAAACCTAACCCTAGAAGATGAAATGCCAAATTATGGGCCCCATTTTTGGATAAGTTGGTACATCAACTTCCCGGTGTCGCGAATTGGTCGTACTATCTCCGTTTGAAGTGCATGATAGCCCATTGGAAAGATCTCTCTGAGGACTACGACGGAAAAGATGATTTTTAGACAGAAAAATCGTTGGTGATAGATTTCCCAAAAAACGTCGTTTAGGACCCGAAAAACTACTAAAAATAGTAAATTGTGCTCTAATTAAGGAAACTGAAAAAATTGTAAGAAGCACTAGACGGGATCCAAGTGGAATTAGCGGCTGGCCACCAATATCCACCTGGATCAGGAAAAATGATGGCAGCTATATTATATTGTTATTGTATGTGGATGACATGTTTTTTGTAGGTTCTAACATGCAGGAAATAAATGTGATCAAAAGGAAATTGGCAAACTCATTTGCAATGAAGGATATGGGTGCTGCAAAACAAATACTTGGTATGAGAATAACTAGAGACAGGAATATTCACAAATTAACATTGTCTCAAAGTGAGTACATAGAAAAGGTGTTGAAAAGGCTTAATATGCAGAATGCAAAACCAGTTAGTATACCTCTGGCTAGCCATTTCAAATTAAGTAAGGAGACGTGTCCCAAGACTGAGAAGGAAATGGCTCATATGTCTAAAGTTCCATATGCATTAGTAGTTGGAAGCTTAATGCATGCAAGCACAAGGCCTGATATTGCACATGCAGTGGGATTTGTAAGCAGGTAGATGAACAATCCAGGAAAAGAACATTGGATGGAAGTGAAGTGGATTCTCAGGTATTTGAGAGGTACCACAAATCAAGCATTATGCTTTGGTGGTTCAAACATTGCTCTACAAGGATATGTTGATGCAGATATGGCAGGTGATAGAGATAACAAGACGAGCACAACAGGGTATGTGTTTATTGTAGGTGGAACAGCTGTCAGTTGGGTTTCAAAAATCCAAAGTGTTGTTGCACTTTCAACAACATAAGCAAAGTATGTTGCTGCTACAGAGGCTAGTAAAGAAATGATTTGGTTACAAAGGTTTCCGGATGAATTGGGAAAGAAGCAAGAGTTGGGCAGGTTATATAGTGACAGCTAGAGTGCCATACATCTTGCAAAGAACTCTACATTTCATTCCAAGACTAAACATATACAGCTCAAGTACCATTTCGTACGGTCAGCATTGGAAGATGGACAGTTGAAGCTGGAAAAGATACACACTAGCCAGAATCCTGCAGATATGTTAACAAAAGTTGTAACCAGAGAGAAACTAAGAATCTGCTCAGTTTCAATTGATCTTCAAGTATGATGAAGAAGATGAGAAATAGCCAGGTCTAAAGTGCAATTATTGTCTAGCAAATGAAGCAGCGGTGGAGTTTCTATAATCAGTCTCCAAGTGGGAGATTGTTGCGCGTGGAGCCTAATTATCTTCTTTATTCAAAAGTTTCAGCTAGATGTATACCTCAGGAAGATTGTACACCTCCAGGGGGGCTAATCCCCCCCGGCTGGGGGGTCTGGGGGCCAACGGTACCCCAGTGGGGGTTCGGGGGTAGTGCCCCCAAAGCTAAAAATAGATGTAAAATTGCCTTGTAAAAGTCTAGTACTTTCTAGTCAATCTGGCCCATTCATTAGGTGGATGATCTGACGGTAGAAGTTATGTTTAGTTTAGGGTTTTTTTACCCTAGAAGGAAATCCCTCACTATATATGAGGGAATTGTATTGTGTCTATGTAGATCTGTATTCTGAGTGAGGAAGAGAGAGGAGATTGAGAGAAAAGAGGGTGTTACAGCAGATCTCCTGTAGGTTGTATCTCTTTAGTTTGCTGGATAATATAAAAGGAAGGATTAGTTGTTTCTCCGTGGATGTAGCCCAAAATGGGTGAACCACTTACATCTGTGTCTCTCTTGTTTTATGTGTTTTCTATGTTTATATTTCTGCAATATTTTATGTGTTCCATTGCTCTGTAATATATAATTTTCTAACACAAATCTTGTTCAGGCAAATGCAAAATCTTAGATAGAGGTCTATGACAATGAGAGAATACACAAATTCAGGATACAGATGAGAAGGTGGCTAGATATGTGAATCATCTTACGATGAACATTCAAGATGATATAAGTATACTGTCTCCTAAGACAATAGAAGAAGCTTACCAGATGGTACTGAAAGCTAAAGAGAAACCCATGAGGAAGCTGTCTGCCAGAGGAAGAGGTACTTTCTGAGGAAAAGGAAGTCATGGTGGTAGAGGAAGATCTACAACACATAGAGATGGAGCTAGCAACAGCTCAAACCAACATGCAACCACAGGAGGTGATGCAGGTGGTAGAGGGAGTTTTTCTAAAGGAAGAGGAGGCAGAGGAAGAGGAAGAGAATTTAGATGTTACAAGTATAACAAGTTGGGACACAAAGATTTTGAGTACCCAGAGAATGCAGGAACAAGTCAGAGGAATGCAATTGTTGCTCAAGTTGAGGAAGAAGCAACAATAGTGATAGAAGAAGAAGATGTACCAGAGAGAGGAGAATCTTTTGTAGTCAATAAAGTTTTGTTCAAGCTAGCAAAGGAGATAGTTGAACCATCACAAAGAAAGACTTTGTTTAGAACAGTGTGTAAGGCTCGAGGAAAATGTTGTTAGATGATCATTGATAGTGGAAGCATTGATAATTTGGTCTCTATAAAAGAGGTGGAGAAATTGAAGTTGAATACAATGAGACATCGAACACCTTAGAGCATGTCATGGTTACAAAATGGACATCAGTTGTTAGTGAATGAACAGTGTGAAGTGGAGTTGCAGTTGGGAAAATATAAGGGAAAAATTGTATCTGATGTGATGCTTATGGATGTGTGCCACGTATTGCTTGGGAGACCTTGGTAATATGACAAAGGAGTTATGCATGATGGGAAAATAAACACCTACAAGTTTGGTAAAGATGGCGTCAGTCATACATTGTTGCCTATGGGAGAAGAGGATGCATTAGGAAAGAACACTAATCCAAAAATGCTATTACTAGGAGGGAAGGAGTACTTATAGAAAATTGAAGAAAATGAGGTTAATTTTGTTGTAATTTGCAAGCCCAAGGTAATAATGACCTCTACTAAAGTTTTTTATTTACCCGTTGAAATTCAAGAAATGTTGGACAACTGTTGTGATATCATTGTTGATGATTTACCTAATGACTTAACACCCATTAGAAGAATTAGCCATCATATATATTTGATTCCTAGAGTAAATCTACCAAACGAAGTAGCTTACAGAATGACTCCTACAGAAAATGAAGAGCTTAGAAAGTAGGTTCAGGAACTGCTTGACAAAAGACTGATCAGAGAAAGTTTGAGTCCTTGTGCAGTACCAACAATGTTGAGTCCAAAGAAAGATGGAGGCTGGAGAAGGTGTACTGATTCAGAAGTCATCAATAAAATCACAATCAGGTACAAATTTCCTTTACCTAGAATAGAAGATTTGATGGATTGTTTGAGTGGAGCAAATTAATTTACAAAACTATATCTTAAGAGTGGGTATCATCAGATAAGGATAAGAGAAGGGGATCAGTGGATAACTGCTTTTAAGACAAATGAAGGATTGTATGATTGGAGAGTAATGCCTTTTGGATTTTCAAATGCACCAAGTACGTTTATGAGACTCATGAATAAAGTTATTAAAGAGTTTATTGGTAAATTTGTAATAGTATATCTGGACAATATATTAGTTTACAACAAGTCTAAGGAGGAACATATGAGACATATGAATTATGTCTTACAAAGGTTACAACAAGAAAAAATATTGCTGAATTTGAAGAAATTTTCATTAATGAAAGAGGAATTAGTGTATTTGGGTTCTGTTATTTCCACTGAAGGGTTGAAGATGGGTCCAGAGAATATCAAGGCAATAATGGAGTGGCCTTCACCTAAAAGTATTTTTGAGGTAAGAAGTTTTCATGGTCTTGCTAGTTTTTATAGGAAATTCATAAAGAATTTTAGTAAGATTAATGCTCCTATTGTTGAGAATATAAAGAAGGATAAGTAACCATTTAGATGGACTACTGAAGCAGAAAATAATTTTCAACTGTTGAAGAAGAAGATCATTGGAAAACCTATTTTGGTTCTACCTGATTTTAGTAAACCTTTCCAAGTGAAATGTAATACCATTGGAGAAGCTATTGGAGGTGTTTTAAGTCAGGAAGACAGACCTATAGCTTATTTTAGTGAAGAGTTGAATGATTCAAAGAAGAATTATTCTTCTTACAATAAAGAGTTTTATGCACTTGTGCAGTCATTGAATAAGTGGAGACATTATCTAATGTCAAAAGAGTTCATACTTTACTCATATAACCATGCATTGCAGTATATTATGCAACAGCTAAAGCTTAACCAGAAACATGCCAAATGGGTAGAGTATCTTCAGGGCTTCAGTTTTGTCTTAAAGCATATAAATTCCCAATCAAACAAAGTTGCAGATGCTTTAAGTAAGAGAAATACATTATTTCAAGAGAGTCAAATTCATGGGTTGGGTTTTGATTTTCTTAAAGAATTGTATGAGACAGATTTAGATTTTAAAGAGGCATTTGAAGCTTGTAAGAATCTTGTTTTGATGGATAGGAATAAATGGTTGGATTATATCTTAGAAGATGGATCGTTGTTTAAGAGAAATCAACAATGATTACCAAATTGTTCTATGAGGGAGAACTTAATCAAAGAGAAACATAGTGGTGGACTTGTAGGACATTTTGGTATAGATAAGACTTATGAACAGCGGAAAATATTTTATTTCTGGCTGAAAATGAGATCTGAAGTGGGAAAGTATGTAAAAACTTGTAAAGTCTGTCAATATGAAAAGGGAAGAAGCCAAAACACAGGTTTGTATGTTCCATTACCAATTCCAGATAGGCCTTGGGATATGGTAAGAATGGATTTTGTTTTGGGCTTACCAAAGACTTAAAGAGGAAATGATTCAATTTTTGTTGTAGTGGACAAATTTCCAAAAATGGCACATTTTATTCCATTTTATAAAACTAGTGATGCTACTCACATTGCTAATTTGTTTTTCAAGGAGATTATAAGATTGCACAGGTTGCCTAAGAGTATTGTCTCAATAGGGATTGCAAATTTGTTGGATATTTTTAGAGGACACTGTGGAAGAAGCTGGGAACTAAACTGAGTTTCAGTTCTTCCTATCATCCACAGACAATTGGACAGACTGAAGTTGTGAACAAGAGTTTGGGTAATCTTTTAAGGAATCTTACTGGGAAAAATCCAAAGCAGTGGGATGAAGTATTGGCAGAGGCTGAATATGCATTTAATGACTCACCTAACAGGAGTACAGGGCAAAGTCCATTTCATATAGTTTATGGAATGCATCCAAGAGGAGTGTCTGAGTTAAGAAACTTGGGAAAATATGAGATGAGAAGTGCAGAGGGAGAATATTTTGCTTTAGAAATACAAGAAATACATGAACAAGTGAAACAACAGCTACAGGATAGCAACATAAAGTACAAAAACAGATCAGACATGAGAATAAGAGAAGTGAACTTTGAAGTTTAGTATTTGGTTTTAGCACAGCTAAGGAAGGAAAAATTTCCAAAGAGGGAGTATAACAAATTGAAGTTCAAGAAAATTGGACCATGTAGAGTATTGAGGAAATTTTTAACAAAAGCATATGAAATTGAATTACCCCTTGATGTTGGAATATCTCCAATTTTCAATGTTACTGACTTGTACAAATATGAAGGTGAAATTTCAAATGATACAGAAGAAGACCAAGAGACACAGGAAATTGATTGGGTAAAACAGTTACCTACAGAAAAGGAATTACAACCAGAAAGGATTTTAGACAAGAAAGTATTCAAGAAAACCAGAGGATAGGAATACTTTCTGTATTTGGTCAAATGGAAGGATCACCCAATTGCTGAGGCAACTTGGGTAACAGAAAACATGCTATAGAAATTGTGCAGTTCTGTAGAAGAACTCATGGATAGGAGCCCATGAAGAATTTTGTCCTCAGGAGTCTAATGCAGGAGCATAAGACTTGAAGGCAAATTCAAAGAATTATTCAAAAGAATACAAAAAAATATTACATGCAAAGGAGTGGGATCCTTTAGCCATCAATTTCCATGTTTTTTTAGTTAAGCATAGAGCTAGAATATAGGATTTAATTATGATGTAATAAATTTTAATTAATTAGCTGTAGTGGAGATTATCGAGGAGAATTCCTCGCAGGACAGATAGGGTTAATAAATTTTAGCCTTTGAATTAGGATCTGGTTGTTAGGATGAGCTAATACTTATATAATTTTCGGACTATTGTAAGGGGATTTTGACTGTTGAAGAAATTTGGCTTTCTTGGAGAGGATTCAATAAATTGGGAAAATTTAGTCTCTATGTATGTGAATGAGAAATTCCCTGTCAAATACCCAAGTATAATCTCCTTCAAAACCTCTGTGAATATTGTGAAATTCAACGTTTATTCAGTGTTATGTGAGATTGAATGAAATTGTGTTGACTGTGTCAAATTCTGTGTTTTTAACTATGTTTCTCATGAAATTCTGAAGTCCCTCGTCACTGTGAAAACCCTGTGATAATCCTAGTGGTCCTCGGTCTCGAAGCTCTGAGCTTCATTTTCATCTGTTGGCTCGTAGAGTGGATGGTCGAGATCAGCGGAGGAAGACCAAGGACGCTGTGGTGTGAAGATTGATTTTGGACCATTGGATCTCATTTGAGATAGATCAATGATGTTCAGGCGAGGAAGTTACCCGATAGTTAACGAGTAGAAGCAGGTTGGAGAAACCCACAAGTGGTTTTCGGGTGGAGGAAACGTTGTAAGTGGTAATTCCCTCGTTGGCTCCGATTCCATACACACCGTGACACATAACAATGAGGAGAGAGAGGGAAATTACTTTTCAGGTTGATTTGGAGTGCGCAGGTTAACGAGCCAATATGCGTGTGAGTTGTTCAATCTGGTGGGGCGAGATCGACGATTGACAGACGTCGAGCAAGTTCGAGGTTGGGGAGTGTTCTAACCATTGGATCTTGAATAGATCCGATGAATTTTGAGAAGGTGGATTTCAAATTTATTTAACTATGGTTTGTACTAGCGCCGGTTCCAGACTAGTGGAAGTTTAGCAGAACTCTGCGACTTTGGGAGGGATCTGCTAACTTAATGAAAGCTCTAAAGTTGACAATGGATGATAGAGAGCTCGTTGATCTGACAAATACACCTACAAATAGAAGTAGAAGATATAATATCACAATTTTGGTGATGAACACTCCTTCCTGCACCCAGACCATGATGATATATATACAATGACACATGTTGTGTAGGGTTCCTGTGATTCAAAGGAGAGCATGAGGATGTTGATAGATCATATATTTGAGTGAGATTGTCTAAATTGATGCAAATTTTGTTTGGAAGCTTTTTAATGTTATATTTACTTTTATCATGATATAAATTTTGGATATATTTAAAGTAAAACTCTTTGTTATGAATGGATGAATCTTATTATTTGACAACCTTTTATTATATGTTATTAAATTTTGGACATATTTTAAATGTTGAACTATTTATTATGATTTAATACATGCTAATTTTTTAGTTTATGCACATTCTGCATGGTACAATTTGCATGATTTATGGTTTGATGCTTAAAACTTGGTTTTATATATTTAAGTTCATGAATATGTAGTGCAATGAAAGTAAATTTTCATTTAGTTGGTACATTTTTCTTTCAATCATTCCTATACCTATAATATAAGTAGATGATTCTTAGGATTTGTTTAAAGTTTTTTTTGTCTTGACTTATTTGAAATGAATCTATAAAAATTGCAAGTTACAAAATGTGGTCTAAATTTTGTATTTGAATGAATCAAGTATAACTCGATGTAGATGTCTAAAAGAATGATAACTTAAAATTGCATTATAAAATATAGTACATGTACATTTTGTATTCATGTATAGTTAGGCTACTATGGATGTCGGTTGATAGTTAACTTTTAATATAAGGTTGTCTAAATGCACATTTACATCAATTAGATAAGATTTCGTTATAAAACATTGCCCAAAATTTGCATGATGCATGCATGGTTTGATGATTTTAAATGCTTTGCATATTTTCATTTAGTTGGTACATTTACATTCAATCATTCCTATAATGTTAGTAAATGATTCTTAGGTTTTGTTTAAAATTGTTTTGTCTTCACTTATTTAAATTAAATCTATTAAAATTGAAAATTACAAAATTTGGTCTGCATTTTGAATTTGAATGAATCAAGTATAATTCGATGTAGATATCTAAAACAATGATAACTTAAAATTGCATTATAAAATATGGTACATGTAAATTTTTCATTCATGTATAGAATTGTTACTATGGATCTGAGTTGATATTTAACTTTTAATATATAGTTGTATGAATGCACGTTTAAATAAGTTAGAGAAAATTGCATTATAGAACATGTCCCACAATTACCGTGATGCATGCATGGTTTTATTCTTTTAAGTGTTTTTCATATTTGCATTTAGTTGGTACATTTTGAATTCAATCATTTCTATAATGATAGCAGATGGTTCTTACGTTTTGTTTAAAGTTGATTTGTCTTCACTTATTTAAATTGAATCTATTAAAATTTCAAATTACAAAATGTGGTTTGCACTTCCATTTGAATGAATCAATTATATTTTGATATATGTGTATAAAACAATGATAACTTAAAATTGCATTATAAAGTATGGTACATGCACATTTTTCATTCATGTATAGAAGGGATACTATGGATGTCGGTTGATACTTAACTTTTAATATAAAGTTGTTTGAATGCACATTTAGATAATTTAGATAAAATTACATTATAAAACATGGCCTGCAATTTTCATGATACATTCATGGCTTGATGGTTTCAAATGTTTTAAATATTTTCATTTAGTTGGTATATTTTTCATTCAATCATTCCTAAAACATTAGTAGATAATTCTTAGGTTTTGGTTAAAGTTGTTTTGTCTTGACTTACTTAAAATGAATATATTAAAATTGCAAATTACAAAATATAAAGTTGTTTGAATTCACATTTACATAAGTTAGATAAAATTACATTATTAAACATGGCCCACAATTTGCATGATGCATGCATGGCTTCATTTTTTAAAATGTTTTACATATTTGCATTTAGTTGGTACATTTTTCATTCAATCATTCCTGCAATGTTAGTAGATAATTATTAGGCTTTGTTTAAATTTGTTTTGTCTTGACTTATTTAAAATGAATCTATTAAAATTTTAGATTATAAAATGTGGTCTGCATTTTTCATTTGAATGAATCAAGTATAATTTGATGTAGATGTCTAAAATGATGATATCAAATTGCATGATGCATGTGGACAGTTTGATTATTTTAAGGTTTTACATATAATTTAAGTTCATTAATATGTAGAATTGAAAATAAATTTGAATTTAGTTAGTACATTTCGTATTCAGTCATTCCTATAATGTTAGTAAATGATTTTTTGTAAATGACTCAACCAACCACAATCAAAATTTAACAGAGAAGTAACAACGCTCGACTCAACCAACCACAATCACAAATTAATAGAGCAATAACAACATAATATACATAAAAAATTAATAGAGTCGTAAATCCCCAATACACATCTATATAACAAGTAGTATACATATAAATTTGTAACTCAATACAAATCGCAATGAGTATTGTTTGCACATCATCACATTCTTAAGAATGTACAACTTAAGGGTGCACAAAAAGAAATTCTGACAATGTACTTGAACTCCAAGTTCTCGAAGATGAATCCAATTAGAAGAGAATGTTGGGCAATTCAATTAAAAAAATTCTAATGGAATTCCATCTTCAATGATCCATTCATAGTCAACATTTTACATTCTCCATTTTTTAACTTCCAATTTTTTATTTTTTTTTGTGGAATTCTATCAACTTTATGCATGTTGCACACACCAAGTGACTATATTGACAACTTACGACATCAAGTTGATAGTCTTGAAAGCAAAAATTACTCTCAGTCTGGCGAGTTTCCTGGAAAAAATAACTTCTCGGTATAATAGACCCTCTTTCATATATAAGACCATTATCATGATAGTCTTCCAATAACTTCATCTTTCATTCAGTGCACCACACCAAATAATACTTTACATTTACTTTGTTGTTAGTGGGTGCAAATACAACAAAAAAAATCTCTTGCGCAATAAAACAAGTGTAAGTTCAGATCATAATTTACATGAAATTAACTTTATCAATATGGACCTGATTTTATTATCTATTTCTAGAGATCTGTATTTTAACTATTATCTATATATTTATACATATTGATTCTTTATGTTTTTAAAATCAATGTTTATAAGTATATAGATAATCAATTGAAATGTTACCTTATCTAACAAGATCAAAAACTCAACCACCTTTAGATGATAATATAGTCTCCTTTGATTCCATCTCTTCAAAGCTTGCTACTGACATTTTCCCCTTTGTATTTAGTTCTATATGTTCTCAAGGTTTTACATACATATTGTTTTCACAAACATCATTGCATTGTATGTCCTCTATGCAAACAAGACAAAACAATAATATTTTCTTTTATAAAATGGAAACACATTTCGGTAATCCTTTGTTTTAATTGAATGCAATTTTTTATTTCCTTTTACTATTTATGCTTCATATGTAAATGATCTATCTACATATTCAACTCCAATATGCCAAAAAAACCTATAGTAAATTCAAACAAGAATTTATGTATGTTGAGGATAATCATTGTCATATTGTTTAAACTATATAATTTATAAATGTTTAAAATTATAAAATTAATAAAAATGATCATATATTAAAACTATATACAATTTAATCCGTATATATATGTACATATATTTGTACCTCTCTTAATGGGCTAGTCTGGTAGCTTAGTGCAACATCATACCATTGACCAACTTATTCAACTGAGACGAGTCCATCTATAGAGTGGTCCATTTGATATCTTTGAAGTGCTTGTTTTATACATGCCCCTCCACCATCATGTTCTCCTATTCCATGACCATTACCAAAGAAATTACAATGATGTTTAATGTGGGTTTTCTTATGAATATGACACAACCAAAAGAATGATCGTGAATATTTCAATTGACTTGTGAATCCATTTGATCATATCAAATGTTCATTGAATTTTATTCCATGACCTTTTAATGACTCATAAATCTTATCAAAACAATGTTGTACAAAATGTGTAGCATGTGTACAATCATCACTGATATGAAAGTGATATTCTTTAATAACATGTCGATTCTCACTAGTGCTTTCTATATCATCAACATTTTATTCAGCATATCTATATAGAATATTGACAAGCATAAAGACTTGATGATAATGATAATATTCACTATGTATTTCATTTTGTGCAACAAATGTGTAACTCTCTATAAAATCAACTAATGAAAAAATTGTTCCCGTTGGAAACATTTCATGGGATATTTTGAATTATAGGTCTTACCATCGAGCTCTATGTCAATGCTTGGCGTACTTATAAATTTATGTCTCAAATTTCTTCAAAAACTCTATCACGGGAATTTCTTCTTCTTGTAGTTCAATCCTTGTTGCACTTGTACTTAATTGACTAATCTATGTATCAATATATTCATATCTCTTCCATTTCACTTTTAGGTTAGACAATGATTGATCATTTATAACAATATAATATTTGTTGTGAAAAAATATCAAATTTCTATAATGATCACATTTCTTACCACCAACACATTTCTTTTGGTAAAATAATTCATGACTTTCTCTTTCACATAGAATTTCAGATATGAAACCTTGGATAGTGGAAGGAGGAGGTGATTTTTTCCAAAAAAAAATACAAAAATTAAGGAGGGTATCATAACATGATTGAAATTAAACATGATAATGACAACAACAAGTGTTGCATACAGTGATAGGTTTAACATACCATGGTTTTTGTTGCACAAAAGTACTGCTTGAGACATTAATTCCATGATTCTCTTCTACGAACTTACTAAAAAAATCTATATAAGTGGTGTCCGAGATATGTTTTGCATGTTCTTCATACTGATTTTGTGCTACTCTTCGCTACATCACATCCCTTTCTTTTGGTGAAACACATGAATTTTTCATCCAATATTAATATATTATTTTTTAACATCTTCTCTAAGTCTATCTTTATATGGTTGTCTACAAATAACTGTCCAAAAAGCAAGCTCAAGACTTACTTCTATTTGTAATCGAAATTTCCTATGTTTGTGCAATGTTTTTTGTGAGGTCCCTAATATTTTTGCCATAGATTTTACCAAAAAAATTTCTTTAGTACTTGATGAAACCACTAGCCATTTGTATTTCTCTACGTGTAACTAGGTAATTTTTCTTCCTAGATCATCCACTTTTTTTTAGAGCACTATTTACATTATGAATCACATTTTACTTTTCCTTTTTATCTTTCGCTGATTCTTGAATACCCAATAGAATTTTAGTGTCCTTTAATTTCTTTGATGTTAAGAGGCCTCTGAAAATTTGAGCTTTAAATGTCACATTTTCATCTGCGAAGAACTTCTCAATAATGAACTTAACACGATATCGTATAATATGGTTAACTTTAGATATGAAAATTAAATTTAAATGGTTATAAATATTAATTAAATAATAAAATTAAAAAATAGAGTTTGAATGAAATTTAACTTAATAAATATGTATAATTTCAATAATACACATGATATATAGATATACACACTTGATGGTGATTCAACTTATTCATTTGAATCTCTTTCAACATCATCAAAAACATCATCAATGATTGGCTCATTATATTTTTCACTTTCTTTTTCAAAATATTCAATCTCATCATCAATGTTATGAGGAATATCTCTCTCTGTTTACATTGCAAAATATTTTTCAAATTAGTTTATCAAATAAAAATTGAATTTCATAATACATTATTTAAATTTTAAATATCATTTATAATATTTACATTTGCATTCCTGCTTCAACCTCCAGTTGAGATTGATTTTCCCTTTCAATATGTGTGTGCTCTTCCTTCTTAATAGTTTCTCCCGTATTCTCTATGAGCCACAATGTCTCTTGTTCGATCATATTTTCTCTTTCAATTTCTCTGATTTTCCATGATAATTCAACCTATGTATATTTTTGAAATCCAACCCAAAAAAGTCAATTTCAAAAAAATCCTGCAAAAAGATTCACTTTCAAAATTTAGACCAAAAAGCTCACTTTAAAAATTCAGCACAAAAGAGTTACTTTCAAAACAACTCACTTTTAAAATTTACCTGAAAAAGTTTACTTTAAAAAAAACTCACTTTAAAAATTCAACACAAAAATGTCAATTTAAAAATTCTGCCCAAAACACTTACTTTAAAAATTAAGCTAACAAGTCTCACTTAAAAAGTTCAGCCCAAAATACTTACTTTGAAAATTAAGCTAAAAAATTTCACTTAAAAAATTTAGCCCAAAAGATTTACTTCAAAAATTAAGTCCAAAAAATTTCCTCAAAAAACTTCAACCCAGAAGATTTACCTTAAAAATTCACTCCAAATGAGGAAAGTGTGTGAAAATGAAGTTTCGCCTCCATTTATTTATATTGTTTTGTGAAAATAAATAAATTTGGAGGGTCGCATCATTTCATTTTTGTGGTTGACAGAAAATATCGACACATTTTCGACTGAAATTTTAAAAATAATTCAACCAAACTTTAAACGTAATTTTGACAAGTTGTTTTAACCTGCAACTCTACAACAAATCAACTTTGGTCACCTTTTTCCAACTTCAAAATTCTTGAAATCCATTAATTTCGGTGAATTTACTATTGGAACAAAAGCTAGAATTTGTAGAATTGAATCTACTTTGAGTAGATATAAATTTTATGGAATTTCATGGAAATTTGCTAATTTTAATTAATTTTCTAAAAATTTGTGTGCAAAAAAATTCTAAAGGTCATTATGATTCAGTGAAATAAAAAGTATGTATCTTTCAAAATACATTATAAAAAAAATATGAAAGATTTATGGTTCATTACGTTGGTCTGTCTTTTGTAATGGGTAGTTTTTAGATTTTGTGTTTATAACTAATATGTTGAGAAATTTGACGCTCCGCTAAGCATCTTCAAAATGTGCAGTTTTTTCATATTGGTTCAATTCAAAAAAAATTAGTAATAATGATGTGCATCAGCTAGTTTCGTAAATATAATGATATCGAAGTAGAGTATGTCTAGATTGTTGCAATGTATTTTTTTTCAAAAACGTCAAGTTAACAAAGAGTACACTAGTGTTCAAAAATATGACGTGTTATAAATCCCTCAATTTTTAAAGAACACACAGTCAAACAATTTCTAAGTTGACATATCAAATATTAATAAAAAATTTCAAGAAAAAGTAATATAAAAATAATAAAATTTCCTACAAGTTTCCTTTTTATTGTAAAATGAAATTCTAATTAGAAAAATTTCTTTGGCTGGGCGAAAGTTCAAGAACTTCTAAAAATGATATTCTTTTCTCAAAAAAGGGAAAACGTTGTAACCCAGCTTCACATTTTCACCCTCTTGCAAACAAATTCCTTCATCAATAACACATTCCAAGATAGCTTCAACTCAAACACATTAAGAACCTGGCCACAAAAACCCCCTGAATTCAATAGGTTACATGGCCGAACAACCACAAAACCATACAACTCATTAAACTACAATGTTTCAAAACACATTTTCCTTGAAACCATATGTATTTATCAATAATGAAATCCATGTCAGTTACAATTCAATCACCATAGCAACTCTATAGGAAAATGTACTATTCAAAAACTCATTTATTTGTCATCATTTAAAGCTCGAGAGCCATCAATCAATCAAACAACCAAATCCAAAAATCTCGACGACCTAAATGTGCAACATAGTCCAAATCCATAAAAACTAAGGTAGAAACTATGAATTCTTTAGACATATTGTAAATACATCAAGAAGCTACCCTTCACCTGGGACTCTACTAATGTTACTTCCATCTTTGTCTCCCCTCATCTTGCTTCTCCCTTATCAATAACCCATTACATCTTCAATAAAAACATGAAATCATGCCTTTTGAGCTACTACGACTACAAAAACTACTATCTAAGCCTAAACAAAACTTTGACTAAGAATTCTGAGGAAGAAATCCCACTCCCAAATTGAAATTTGACAATCCAAATGAACATAAAAATGAAATCCTTTAATGCCCAATTCATCTAGAAGACTCTCAGAAGAACCATTTGATCAAAATCTCAAGGAGAAACCTCTTTCTGGTGGATTTTCAAAGCCTCTCAGACTTGTAGTCCAATGGAACCATGTGTCTATATAAACTATGAATGCATTAGACATTATAAATACATCAAGGTGCTACCCTTGACTAGGTACTCTACTAATCTTACTGCCAGCTTCATCTCCCCTCAACTTACTTCTCCCTTATAAATAACCCATCACATATTCAATAAAAACACCAAATCATGCCCTTTTAGCTTCATACACAGAATGACCAATACATATCTAAGGTCACCATGACTGCAAAAGCTATTATCTAAACCTAAACACAACTTCGACAAAGAATTTCTAGGCACAAATCCCATTCCCAAAGTCAAAATTTGACATTGAAAATGAACATAAAAATGAAATCCTGTAATGCCCAATTCATCTACCAGCCTGTCGAAAGAACCATTTGATCATACTCTCAAGGAACACTCTCTTTCTGGTTTCAAAGCCTCTGAAACTTGAAGTGCAATGGAACTCGTCTCTAGAGCAACGTCATTTCTTATCATCAGTTCTTCGACATCTTCTAGGCTCTAGGTCTGTATTGCTAACAAAACCCAACTAGAAGAGATTCCATGCCACTACATTATATCTATATATATATATATATATATATATATATATATATATATATATATATATATATATATATCAACATTTCACATTTTAGTAATCTTGGTTTCATGGTCTTTAGTGTTCCATGTTTACTTCAACCTTAACAAATGCATGGGTTTTATGGGCTATATAAAATCTTACTTTTGGGATGATAAGATCATCTAAGAGATAAAATAGACATGGTAGCCACATTCTTCATTATGGGGATAATGACGTTTGGAGGCACAAGAACACCAGCCATAATTTATTTGAAAATCAAGGCCTAGTGTTACGGCTCTTGCCACCGTGATTGTGTAAAAGGTGGATGTGTTCTTGCTATAATCCCATGCATTCCTACAATATGAATTGCGCCATTTTCCTTTTGACATGCCGAGAGGTAGCCCTACAAATATGTACACAAAAAAATGATGACTAATATCTTATCTATTAAATTCCATGACTATTTTTGCAACCCTATTATAGATATAATGCAAGAAATTAGAAACAGATGAAGAAACAATATTAAAATTTAACAAGTTTTGTAGAACTAACCAATGTGGTAAAACAAAAACCCAAGAAAAATCCATACTCTCATTGGCCTCGACACTAGTTTAGGAAGTGGAGATATAACCAATACTCATAGGAAGCTGCATATCTGATAAGGACAAACCCATAGTTACATTGGTAATGGAAAAAGAAGAGAAACAAAAAAACAAAATTAAAGCGTTATTAATATTATTTTTCTCTTGTATAGCTATTTTGGAATGATATTGTTGACCAGACTAAAGCAGCAAAGAGACAAGTTTCCATTAATTATCGAATTTGTCAAAAAACGGAGGAGAAAAATTAAAATTTTATAACTCCAACCAAACAAATGAAGCCCACATGTGGTGACTTGCTTGGTCCTTACATGCATGGTGCACATCTGTTCTCTCTCCACAACCACAATAGATAAATCCATAATTTGAATCACTAGAGGGTTAGGATGTACAAAAATGTCTTGTTCGTCTTGTGAATGAAATGACAGGGGCAATGGAATGAATCCCTCTATTTGTCTAAAGAGATCCCATTGGTAGATAGAAGGGAGATATTCAACCTCTCGAGCGAGCCTTGGAGCTTATTTTGACCACTAACCAAGCAAGGGGGAGTATTAGGTCCAATCTGCAAGGGCCACATCGAATATTGACAGTTTTAATTCAATAGAGGAGGAGAAACACTCTATACTTCAAAAAGGAATGAAGGGTACTACTATTACTACTTCAGATGGGGTAATTACAAGATCTGATCATTAATACATGATCGATGAGGTCTAATGAAATAAAAAATAAAATGAGAGATGAAGATGTATCAGGGATTTGTACAGAGAGGGTGAAGGTAACAATGCCTAATCCACAAGAAGAGTGGTTGTTGTTTATAGGAAATTAGGTTCATTTCAAGTCATACATGCTATATTTTCCTGGGGAGTTATCCTTCTCAAGTGTTGACTTCAATTGACAAGGAAATGGGAGGAAAGATGCTAAATACCAAATGGAGAGGCCATCCCCGCAACTGCAACCTTCCTATGTATCCATCGTTAATCTTGATCTTGTTCTTTAGTTCACAATTCATAAGTGATATGACTATGATAATATTATGCAAGCCTCAGTTTCAATGAGTCTGAATTCTTAGGAAATCTGTGGGGAAAACGTTGAGAGGTAAGAGACATGTGTATGTGGGTGAGTCAATTAACAGGAAAAATGTTGTGTATTCTAGGCATGTGGTGTCAGTGGCGGAATGGGTGGGAAGATAAGACAACCTAGAACGAAGGGAAATCTTGGCAGACCATGCATGAAAATCTTGACAAATCAGGGATGGCGTTGTGCATTCTAAGGCATGTGATGTCAGGGGTAGATTGGGAAACATAGAACAAAAGGTAAAATATTGTGAGATGATAATGGTTGTTGGATTTAAATCGGGATGACGTGGGAGTAGAGGATTATACACTTATAGAGGATGACAAATCTCGACAGTGTTACCGAGCAAAACGTCACAATAGAACACCTATTGGCGTAATTAAAGAAAAGAAATTACAAATGACCATAAGGTTTAATATTTAAAATTTTATTATTACAATAATGATATATTTTATATTATAAATTTAAAATTAAAATAATATAATATCATATATAAAATATTAAAATATTAATTTCAGAAAATGTTTTTGTAATTTTTGAAATTTTGAGATAAAATTATAATATTTAAAAAAAAAATTAAATCCATAATTTATAAAAATGTTTAAATTTTTTCTTAACTTGTTTGTTAAGATGTTAATAATATTAACTTACTTTATGTACTATTTTTTTTAATTTAAAGTGCATGGATATTTTGACCACATTGCAAGTCCTTTCCCAATTCACACCTTTCACGCCAATCATCTTCTTGTTTATATGTTTTCCTTATGGACTATATCATTGAACTTTTAATTTGAAACATTTTCCTACAATAACACTTTGTTGTCTCTTTTGATTGATTCTAATTCACAAATAACACAACAAATTTCAATATAATACAATGTGTCAATACATTTCACATACTTTACACATACTTTAAATAGAGGTGCACTGAAATTGAAAAATAGTTTAACATCAAGGCCCTTAGCTTCCACATGAAACAACACTAGCATGTCTCCCGAAAATTGTAGATCTTGGGTGAATCACCTTTCCCCAAAACTAGAGCTCTTGGGTGAATCACCCACCCCCCCCCAAATTTGGAGCTCTAGGGTGAATCATGGACTACCCTCGAACCCACTCTTGAGAATGTCCATATTAGTAGAGGACCTTTCCACTAAGATTTTGAGTTTATGATATATAGTCTTTACCCTCTAATAAACATAATCAAGAACCATATGTACAGGGAAAACCAACATGAATAAGAGTCGTTATTTTGATAAGTTTGATCGTTGATGTGAATTTATGGTGCAGTTAGTACGATATGATGAAACTTATATTTGTATAGCTTTAATATTCTCTTAAAATTGTTTCTAAATATTGGGAAGATATTTAGATAGAAAAATAATACGACACAAAAGATTATACATAAATTTTATATATATATATATACATATATTTATTTATTTATTTAATGGGAAAAATATATTAGAATATCTTAACCTTTATATATAATAATATATTTATTTATAGCTCCTTCAAATGGTACTTGGCAAGTCCATGAAAATGTAAAGTAAATGTGACTACAAATTTCACATGTTTAAGTTCTTTGTTACTATAACAAATCTCTGATCCCCTTGTTCTCTCAGGTAGTGGAAGGTGTTACATGTTCACTTTAACCCAAAAACCAATGTTTTCCATGAATTTGGGGTTACAAAATATCTCCTATATTAAGGTCTACAAAACTTAATTATCACACCATTATTAATTTCAATTCATCAAGGAATTTCCAATGATCTAAATTTGATCTCAATCCAATTCCCTTATCGAAAGTTATTCTCATCATAAGGTTGGCATAATAAAAGTACCAAGGCATCCCTAGTGTACATGTGGCTTCCATGTTTCTCTCATCCTAGTCACATGACATTTCCATTCCATCACCTTGTGGGCCTACAACGTGACCATGCTATGGATGGTCGATCAAAGGGGTCTATTGTTTACAATAGATAACCAATGGTTAAGACATGAAACTCATGGTGGGGCCCATTGGTCTACACCATATCGATATTGACCCTCTCGACCTCTCCTCTACTCAAACCTCAATTGAATGTGCATGAGGCCTAAAGGCCCAAGACCTGGTGGGGTCCTCTCATCAACATCATCTCAACATCGAGATTCCTTGGCCTCTCCTATGCTATAAACTTTTTTGAAAATTCATGAGGCCCAAATTCCTAAGAACTATTACCCTTGATGGAGTACACAGATCCCCATTAACATGGTATTTCATCATCTAGTTTATCAACCTGCACATTATTTGACTCTCTCAAATTCTCCAAGAGCCTAATAGGGATCACCCACTTACAACAGTACAACCCAACCATGCATCATCATGATCTTAGATCCATAATCCTCTTCACAAGTGACTATTTTGGTGGTTGATGGTTAAAGATTGATATCAACCTATTGGCATCGGATGTCTCCACAGTTTGGTTCTCATGATTTTCCCTTAGGTCTAATGACTCGATGCCAACATTCTAGTTCTCGTTATTCCACTCTAGTCCTTCTCTCTTCCCCTTTTTATTTGGATTTTGATCTATTAGTGTTGGAAGTATCGACATGGGAACTCACTTACTCATTCCAAGGCTTGGTGATGATTTTCCATTAGGCTAGGTTCCACCATCTACTTGGCCCTCCTCCTACACACACATATGTTAGATAGCATTAGAGATCGATTGAATAATGACCAAAGGCCAATGTTAGGACTACAGGACATAATTTTTTTAGCTTATAGTGTGATCTCGTGGTGTTAGGTATTTTTACGCAAACTCTTCTTTCTAGTACCGACAACCAATCTAACACCACATGAGTCACTCCAATTCTACTAATTTATCACAAGATGTTTAGACATGCTTTGAGGTAAGTGGTTTATTAATTCTATTTTAGTCAATCATATAGGTATAAAAAACATTAGAAGGGGCAACATATACCCTCGTGTAAAAAGAATAAGTTCTTTAAGAAAATGAGCTATTACATTATGAGCCATGACAGTCTAATTATCAAATGTATTCACATAGTTTATCACATCAACTATGGACAAGGTATTGGACAATATAATCCAAAATTCATTAAATTAATAACATATAATAGGTCTTGCAAATGATGATCATAATGATGACTTTCACCATTCAATCATTCCATCAGATTCAGAAATATATGAAAGTTCATTCTAGACATATGTGATTCATGAAATAACATAGTTCATAACTCAAATATATAATTGAGATAGGCTTATGTGAGTATATATTAAGAAATATAGAAACTAAAGGAGGTACTTCCACTCTCCACCCAACCATCACCCAACTACATTGTAATTCTCTTGCAACTAACCACCCTCACGCTAGATCCAACATGTGATGGGATGCTTGTTCATGGATAATTCATACTAATGCTTGGTAAACGGAACATGCCTCACTTTGACCCTTGTTTGTGTAATATGAGATTATGATTGTATTGTTGATGTGGAGAGACAAGATTTATTTAAACACTAACAAAGCTTTCAAGATTAATTAATTGCTGACTAAAGGTAGGACTCCCTTGTAGATCAATTTTCAGAGGGAACCTTGCTTTCTTGCATGCCTTCAAGGCCATGAACCCAGCCTGAATTTAACAACTGGAGTCACTTGCAAAATGGGAAACCCTATGCATAAATTTTTTTTTATGAGATTTGATTGGATAAAAACCATTTTCATGTTGTGAATAGCCTTGATCCAACCCACATTGATATCCTATAACCACTATTACCCAATTCAAAAATTGAGCTGACAAAAAATTGAAGACATGGGATTGGGAAATATGGGTAGAGGATCGCACCCATCCTATTTTTCTTTCACGGATTTGGCTAGGGATGGATTCCTTGTGAAGAAGAGGAGATAGGAAGAATAAATTTGAAGGGAAGTGAAGAAAATCCATTTGTCACAGGGAGAGAGGTATGTTTTTCATATTCTAACATTTTGGTCCTATGTTGGTCTCTAGTTATGTCCATAAGTTTTCTCCCTTAATCCCTCTTTCTGGAAAATAGAGGATGTTTAAAGTTGAGTGTGGAGGTGTGGAGAAATTATTATATAAGATATATCAATTGTGGATATGATTGTTGAGCCCAACGACTGATTTGAACTATTGTAAAATCTAGGTGAATATTATGAATAAGTTCAAAAAAGAGTGGGTAATTATGGTGTTACTACAGAGAGAAGTTGATAAATCAAAAGGATAATATAATTCACCTCCTCAATGTCTAGATAAGACTTTGGAGTGAAATACTTGAGAAAGAAACCCGTCAAACTATGGATTCTACTCGGGGGTGGTTAGTTGCAAGAAAGTTGCAATGTAGTTGACCTATGGTTGGATATAGAGTAGTATTCAGTCCTTCAGTTTCGAACCACCTTGACATGCAATTATGAGTATAATTGTTTATAAATGTTAGATTATAGATTGTGACATTCCCCATTCTTCTTATGATTAATTCATAATCCTATGGCCATGAGTGGATGTTTGAAACTTATTGTTAAACTAACAACTTAGCAGTTGCCTTATGTGTTTATGAATCTATACTACTTTCTCGAAATATATAGTTCACAATCATATGTATGACTGTGGAATACCTTAAAATTTTATAATTGATGGGCTAAATCTCATTTTTAAACTCAAGATTGACCATTTACCTTATAGGTCTATAGTTGTGTTGAATACTTCAATTATCAAGGTTTCCTCCATACTTTTGAACTCCAACTGTCTCATCCATTGATAATGGAATTAAACTCCGAGGTTGTGCTAGTTAATGCTACAATCATGATGGAAATTATAAAATATATATTCATGCTCTATTTTTCTTTACATGACAATATTGATTTATAAATAATAGCATGGTCTTCTTAAGACGGTTTGTAATTCTTGATATTCATGATATAAATTTCTTTTCAATAGTCATGTCATTAGACCCTATGGTTGCAAGCCTCAATGCATGGGGGAAATGGCTTGGGGAAACCACCCTTGTTTTGGTGAGGACTCTAGCTTGGTTCTTATTTTTTTCCCTAGGACCAGCAAGGAAGAATGACCACTAGTATATAGATATTAGCTTATGGGAGAAGTTGTACATTGAGGGGCTAAGTGGAATCATGAGTGTTGGAATGATGCCATCGAGCCATCAAACCACGAACATTGGTATTTTCCATTGAGATTCGAATATACATGAGGTGAGGGATCCCTAAGACCAATACATTAAGATGGTGTGGACTGATGGGCTCCACTTCAGTCTAAGTGCATGACATTGACAGTGCGGGTTTTGGACCTTGAACTTTATTGTTTTCCATTGATAATGTAATGGAGGTAAGGTGAGGAAACATTGAGACTAATATATTAGGATGACATGGCCTCAGAGGACATAATCCAGATAATTTCCATGAGATGGCATGGCTATGATGCTATGGCTTGATATGACATGTTTTGGGAGATGTGGCATAAGGTGACATGGCTTCAAGATGGACCCTACTATGAGATATCGCACCTTGAACCTTTGAATTTGGAATTTTCCATATTGAGGTTAGAGAAGAGGGAAGGTCGTGACCCCATGCCAAGTTGATGTGACTTGGAGTGACATGGTCAGGATGCCATGGCATGAGGGAGGCACCTAGTTACGGGTCACAAAATTGAGACCTCAGTGTTTGAAATTGAGCTAAAATGAAAATGGGGTAAGGAGATGTTGATGATGAGGCCTTAATCTAATGGAATTTCCAACTCAAGGAACCATGATGGCAGTCAATTTTGATTGCCATGATTGAATTATTATGAACTCATAAAAGTTGATGTTGATGATGAAATGGCTAATATGGTTGAGGTTCTATTGTGAGAACTCTACCAACTAGGAGACCACCAGCACCCTCGTCTTGTCACTTGTTATGTGTTGTAGGTGGGAAAGTAGAAGAGTAAGCATGTCAACATAACATGGATTTAGTATTATTGGCCTTCAATGGAGGACACTTCAGGGTCATGCTAGACAAATGTAGTTCACATGGGCGATGTGATGACATGGCCTCTTTCAACAAACTAAAATTTGAATGGGCATAACTTTCGGTCAAGAACTTGGACTGATGTAAATCTTATATCATTGAAAATATCTTAATGAGTTCATCATCATGGTGGAATTATAATTAAATTCTATACAATTACAAAATTGATTTTTTTTCTATCCCCACCTTCATAACAAACCTTTGAGGTTGGTTCAAAATAAATAGGTAACACCTCCCACAACCAAGATATTCCAAGGGAGTGGGAGGAAGTGGTATCAAAGCCTAGGTTCAACACTTAAACATGATAAGCCTTAAAAGAAAAAAATTATTTTTATAGTTTAATTGATATATATGATGGCTTTAAAGTTACAAATGTCCTGATTGCTAACATTGATATAATTCTTACATTTTTAGTTTATGTGATTGATGTGGGTTTTACATTTGTGAAAAACGTCAAATTAGTATGATTTAAATGAACTTCCTTCATGCTAGTGTTTTGGGAAGTTTTAGTGTCTTTGGATAAACGCCTAAACCCCTAGACTAGTAGCTAAGTCTAGAACAACAGTGCAAAGAATTCTCTACTTTTTCTATAACCAATAGATTAAATAAGACAGTAAAGAAGCCTACCTAAAGCTTTCGCTTACTCCTTATCTCCCTTGACCAATTCTGTTGCTCCTTTCCATACTTAATCCACTTGAAAAGTACCTGCACACAGACAAAAGACAAAAACTGATCAAAGCATATGATAATGATCTATTGATTAAACATAAAATGGAATCAAGTGCATAATACACGTATGAAAGCATCAATAAACAATAAAAACATATGGAAAAAGCTTTGGACACTTTATTAGTAAAAGGAAGAGTTACAACCCAATTTGCTTGATTCAGTGCCACTCCTCCAGTTCAATCCCATCCTTGCCTGATAAGAAGCAAGATATTTTGACATCATTACAATACTTGAAACCAACTCAAGTCTCATACTAATATCATCTCCCTATAACTCAATGATTTCCAGCCCCTGACCACTTAGATGAGTGGTCCTTTTGTAGGTGAATGAGGGAAGTTATTCCATAAATGGTGACAATTAATTCCCTCCCAATCTTAAGATTTAGTTCCATGGAGGAAGGGATAAAGGGATTGATGTTACTTAACTTCCTCCCTTATCCAATTTCGAGCCCAAAGAAGTGGGTAGCCTTGGGAAAATTCTAGAGGCATCCTATGGATAAGAATATTCCAAACCCAAATGCATATTTCGCTCAAATTTACACAATGTAGGCCAAAGAAGGCTCAAGTGTGCTACAATGCACCCTGGCAGTGTACTGGACTGCACTGTAGTGCACCCTGATAAAGGTCTACCTACGTTGATCTTCTTAGAGGCAGGTTTTGGATGATTTCAGTCATGGAATATCTTGGGAAGGAGGCATTCTAATGGTTGACTTCATTAGGGCATGTAACAACTAAATTAGGGTTTGAAGGGCCCTAATAGTATTGATCTGTATGTCGGGGTTGATGTGTCCAAATGAATCTGTAACAGCTGGCATGACAAGGTCATGAATTAATATGTTAATTATAGATTTAGCTTACAATTTCATGTGTGTGTATGACAACACATAAGAAGATACAATTTGCAACAAAAATAGAGGAATAAGAAACATAATGGTGTAGTACAATATGGACCAAACCCATCATGAGAAAAAAGAAGACTCCATTAGAAAAGGGTTATAGGAATGTTTCACAAACGGAATGGATATCCTCAGGAGCTTTAAAGATGAATTCAATATTTGTAAAGAAGAGAATAGAAGAATCATTAGAAAACAAGAAGAAGAGACGAAGCTAAATATGGTGCTACTAAAAAACCCATCATACATGCAAAGGTTATTGCAACATGGACCACCTATTGGAGGTATGGAAGGTTATCATAATGAAATATTAGGGATGGTTGGGAAGAATAAAAGGTCATTGAAATTTTAGGCTTGTGAAGAAGAACACCTGACCTATGAAAGCTCTCACAAAAAAAAAATATAGCCTATAACTACAAACACATGAGCCAACAAAAAAAAATGCATAAGGGAGTAACTGAAAGAGATATACCTTGAAATGATGGGATTACAAAAGGGAATGCCTTCATTTTTACTTCCCTTATAGTTGGCATGAGAGGACAGAATATTTTGATGTCCGAAAAACTAACACAATGACAAAAGCACAAATTAGTGAGCTAGGGGTAGGTACATTAGTGAAAGACTAGTAGGAAGAACATCTAGTAGTGGAAGTAGAACCCAGAGAGGGTTGGCTAGTACATGTAGAAGCCACAAAGGCAGAGTCATCTACCTTTTTTGTAGAGATGAGGAGCTATATTTACCGATTAGTTCCTCAGAAATCGAAGGTCAGCACCATAGCCAAATATAACTTTCTATGCTCTCGTATGCACCAGTATGAGTGATCATTTTCTAATCAAGGACAACCCAAATTGTCTTCCCTAATTTTTATCTTATATTCACGATTCTCTTCATCTACTTTTCCTTCTTATATTCATGATTCTCTTCATCTACTATTAGCACTACTTGACATGAGCTATACGCATCAAGATTTTCTATCTGCTTATACATTATATCAATTATGGTATCACACCTATGCAATGTAAACTCTAGTCTCCACATCAATAATGTTTGTCTCGTTGTGCTTGTAGATTGATCAATTATGAAATTATGTTTATAGAGTGTGTAATCTACTTTCCATATTAACATATTTTTTCTCTCTTTGTCGATTAAATCAACTATGACACTATGGCTACAGACCATACAATCTACTATGCACATTAACAACTTTTCCCTCTCGGCTTGTTAATTAATTAAATCATGTCACTTTGTTCATAAAACATACAATCCTACATATTTTTGTAACACCCTCTCCTCCTTCTGAATGCTCTTCCAAAGGAGTCATCCTAAGAGAAGCTCTCACCCCATACTTCATACCAATTATTGATATGTTTATGGCACCTTTCATGAAAGAGCATCAAGACCAAATCTAGGCTCTTGAACCATGCTTATGCTTATTACGTTGTAAGGTGTTCCCCTATGAAATCAACCCCATCAATTGCCACCGTGTACTTGTCTCAACCATTCGATCAGATGTTAGATGGTTGAAAAGTTGCAAACTATTGGATGCATAGTTAAGATAAGAAAAGACGTAATATTTAGTTTAGGTTAGTTTCTTATGCTCTTTTCCACAACATTTTTTCTGCTGCACAGAATTTCCTCAAATCTTGCTGAGCAGGCCGTGTTTTTGGGCATCCCACTCTAGGAGCTTGATGACAACCCCAACATTGATCTCACCATCAATGGTGCTGACAAAGTCAACCCGGAGCTCAATCTTGCCCAGGGTCATGGTGGCACAATTCTCTGAGAGAGGATGGTGGAGGCTGCCTCTGCCAAGGTCATGGTCATCATTGATTAATCGAATCTTGTTAGTGGCCTCGATGGTAGCGGCCTAGAAATTCCTATGGAGGTGGTACCCTTCTACTAGAAGTACAATGCTTCAAGGCTGCAATCCCTCTTTCAGGCCGAGGGTTGCGAGGCAAAGCTTAGGATGGACGGTGATTAGACGTACGTTACGATAATGCCAACTACATCAAGGATTTTTATTTCAAGACTTCGATCAAATATTTGAGGGCATGGTTGAGCACAGACTCTTCTTGGACATGGTCATGACTGTAATTGTTGCTGGAGCGGAAGGTGTTATGGTCAATACCAAGTGAGAAATTTTTGGGTTACTGTGATCACTTTCAGTGTTTGATACTTCCAACAAAGAGGTCGCAGATCCATAGATTTCTGTCATTTCAATCTCTTCTGGGGCTATGTCCTAAATATCTACCCCGATCGGGACCATTTCTTCTCATTCAGTGTTTGAATATGAGTATCCTCGTCAACTGAGAGCATAGGATTTGTTTACATGTGTGAGCATAGATTTTCCCTAACGTTTACAGAATCATCATTTTGGATTGGTAGGAGAGACCACTATGGCAATGAAGATGTACTAACACAGTCATGGTCATGTAATCCGTGTTGACTGCGTCTGTCAAGGTGAAGTGGAATGTTTTTGTAATAATGGCGTTCCTAGTTTGGTAAAATGATCTGTGTTGACTACTAGTTGCGAGGTGAAGGTGGAATTTCTTTAATAATGGTGTTCATGGTTTGGTAATCATAGAATTCTTGCTTAATTAAATTGAACCTTGTTTCTATAACTTCTAACATATCCTATTTGCACAGACCATTCCCAAGTGTTGGTTTTATCCTCACCTAAGCAGATCCAATGCATTTGAAAGTCTTATCTAAGCCTTAAGTAAATGTGATCTAAAGGAGTTACATTCCCTAGTCAAGCTTTCATTGAACCCAATCTCTCTCCCATTTGGCCTACCAGTGGACTAACTCTTTTGGGAAGTGGATCTTAAAAGTTACTAAAAACACCACATTCTTGTATGCCAATTTCAATTTGAGGGTGTGTGACATTGCAATTCCTTCCAAATGTTTTTTGATTGGAGTCCTAACCCAAGCCTCTACACATAGTGGGTGAAAACATTTCTTCAATGTAATGGGTGACTTCACCAAGATTTTCTTGCAGAGGACCTCAGTGGAAATGAGCTTCCATTAACCCTCAATTTCTAGTGCTTTGGAGAATTGTGCCATGTCTTTAAAACCCCATTCTCCATGCTACCTTGGCATAGAAAATCTCTTCCAAATAACCAAAGTGACACCTGTATTTATTTTTGTGCTAGAGAAATTAAAAAAATGTTTTTGAATCTTTAATAGAATTTCTTGGGAATAAAAGCTAGAGAAATCCAATAGACAGGTATTACATCTAAGACATTTTTTATCAGAACAAGGAAACCCTATTTTGAAAATTGAAATTTATTGATGGCACCAGAAGGATATTGTCCTGTTCAGCTTGTCAAATAACTAATTCCAGTTTGATATGTTACAATCATTTGGCTTAATATGAAAAGCTAAATACACCACCATAGAATCAAAAATGGAGGGGGAAGGAAGAATCTAGTGCCAAGCAAACAATTTGAAATAGATAGTGGATTTCCTCTAATTAATGTCCATACCTGTGATATAATGGAACAATATGAGAATTTTATTGTATACCTTTTCTTCTCTCACTGATCCATTTCAAAATATCAAAGGTTATTGACAAATAAAATATGGGTGATATCAATTACAATTTACATCAGCAACCCCTTGTACCATATAAATTTTTGAATTGTTTCTCTCTAGATATATCTTTGCTCGACACTTCAGCTGCTAACAAGAACAACAAATGAGAAAGGAGGCATCCCTAATGAGCCCTCTGGTGAGCTTAAATAACTTTGACACAACTTTGTTGGTCAAAAATCAGGATAACATAATTTGTTGGAAATAATACTAAGAGGGGGGGTGAATCAATATTATTAGATCAATAATTTTTCATTTACGAAACATATTTATATACGCTACTTTTGTGAAGTGAACTAGCATGTACACGCTACTGTGATTAGTGAAACTAGTGTATACACAGAGAACTTGTGATTTAGTTAATTTATCGTGTGTTGATCTATAACGAGTGCATCAATATCTTATTAAATAGTGTTGTGAAAATAGAATAAACCATAACACATAAGAAACACACATGAACACCAAGATTTTAGGTGAAAACCCAATGTGGGTGAAAACCACCTGTTGCTGCCATCTCTGTCTTCTTTTAATAAAAAAAAAATATGTTTACAAACTTGAACTGGTGTAGACTCATACCAGTATGCAGGCACCCACCTGCAGAAGGCTACAACCTTCTCTTGTTTTCCATCTTCTACTAGAGGGGAGATACAACCCCCTAGCTCTTATACTAGCCAATGTGTTTACTAGTACGTAGGCGCCAACCTATAGAAGGCTACTACCTTCTCTCTTCCTCCAAGGGCCATGTTTCATAAATTTTGAGACTGGATGATCTTGGTACAGAACAATACACATTGAGGCCTCGTTTCATCAAATTTTCATACTAGACCCATCAGAAACTTTGAGACTTAAACTGCATCAACCAACAATCAGTTAATATGAACAATGAGGTCATTGTCATGAGAACACTGTTCTGAACCCAGAAACGTGCATCATCATTCAAAACCAGATGCACCCTCAAAAATAATGCATCAGAATCTATGCACTACTTTATTGAACCCAACCTTCATGTATACACTACATACTTTAATCAAACCTGTGCATACCTTCAAAACTACATAAACATAAAACTTATTAATCAAGGCTGTACCAACCAACAATATAATGAACATCTATTGTCATTTTACAGAGCCTTACACAAGAAGTAGCAGAGATCACCCTTCTCACTTATACAATCAATCAATCAGATATCAAACTCCATATGCATTCAATTTTACATTCAGATCTAAGAAGAGTTCATTAATAGACAATAATAATAAAAATAGTATTGATCAAATAGATCAATCATCTCTGAACAACATACTTTTATTTTGCATACAATACTCGGAAGATCCGAACCGGCATGTATACGCTACTTCACCAAAGCAACCGAGCGTATAGATATGCAAATTAACTCATAACTTCATTGCCATTTCGAACTTTATAAAAACCCAGATCATGACATTCAAAGAATAAAACAAGTGTACACAATTTAATCTAGCCCAACCAATATGAGATCATTCAATGATAAGTCACTTCAGGTCTCATGATCCTAATCCAACATTGAATTTAAGGTGCACAAAATATTTCAGATCAAATCACCAAAATAGCCCCTACAACATAAAATATACTTTAGATAGAAGTATTCCTTATAAACCTTTTTCACTTGCATACCTTAGCATTATGCTATTCTCCTCCTTATATAGTTTTAGGCCTTTCTCAATACCTCAGACAAAAAGAACTTAGGACCTGTGGTATTGTGGGCTAGTACCATGGTATTGACCCCTGGTATTCTCTACTCTCGAAATTCCTTGATTTTCCAACCTGTACGTGCTTTTCCTCTTGTGGGAGTACACATATACGTATAGACTCTTTTTCTTCTGTGGACCTACATGTATACATTTTTTTGACTAAGTGGACCTGTGCATACATCATAAACTGCTTTTCACCATCCTTTACCTTCAACTTCTTCATTCTAATTAATAGACGTTAATTCCATCTTCTTGTTCTAATGTGTCAATGCCCTATTACATCTAAATGGATTTGTTACACTATGGGTTGCCTTTCTTCAAAATTGAATGGACCTGTGAGAGAGTTACCATCAAGGAAAACACTTGTATCATAATGCCAACATAATTGATTGTGTTGAATTCTTCTTCTACCCAGTGATTAAAACAACAGGCAAACCCTACTTGAGTAACTGGATATATAACCAATTAGTTTTATCGCATGCTTTAGAGAGATATGTTTTCACAATGAAGCCCCACTTCCTCTTCATTTTTATTGCATGTAAAACCCCCATGGAAGTCCCAAGCACATCATGGGTCTGTCTAGCCTCAAGAAAAGCAAAGTGTTCCTTGGAAATTACATGAGACGAAAGGCTTGAGTCTGTTGGGTATTGTTTTTGCTATAATTGCATAGATGCAATTACAGAGGAAAATGGATCTTTATTGATCAAAATTTGAAGGATTTTAAAACTTCAGAATATTTATGATAATAGTGGTATTTGGAGCCACAAGAATTCTCTTTGATTCTTGATTCCTCTGTTAATCTGAAGGTCCCAAAGGAATGTGTTGATTTCCATTCACCATATATCCCTGCTTTCTCATACGGGAAATTTGGAGATTTCCATATGACTTGCAGAATACGCACATAAAGGGCACGTTAAAGTGGTCCAAGACTTGCCTGTGGTCCTTAGACCCAATTTTGATATTAATCCCATCTAGAAACCCTACTCCTAAAATCTTTCTCTACACATATTTTATCAAAATAGTTGTGCTCTATGTTCAATATTTTTTCCTTAATCTTAACAAAGACTCTTATATTGTTGCTGATGATTTGAAATATTTATCCCTCTCAGAGTTTGGTAGGGAAGATATTTGAACAATATCCTACCGTCTCACCCCAATTATTTTCAACCCAGAGTCTAAGGGGTTTCTCACTGTAGCAATACTTTTGAATTGTTTTAATGAGGGCAGTTTCAATATATTTTATTATAGTATCCACCACAAAATCTTCCCCCATAACTACCTATATTTATTATTTTATTTGTCTCATGAAAGAAGCCAATTTCTTTCTCCTTTTTGTTTATTTCTTTTATCTGGATCTTTGTTCTACACGTATACTGGCAAGATTGCTTTGAGTTTCAATATGGGCGGGCAAGCTTTTTTCCTTCTATCTCCTTTGGGATAGATTTTCTACGTCAAGTTTCTACACATTGCATGTCCTCCCATAATTATTTTGGGAATAAAATTTGATTGGCCTGAGATGTTTTGGGAAATGCTAGAATACAAAGTTCTCCAAAGGATCCTCAACATCCTATATTTTCTTTTTTGGAGGATAAAGATTTTTTATCCTATTTGACTTTGTCAAAGGACTTATATCCCTGGTAATGAAAGTGTCCAAACACCACTTTCGTATCATTTTCATCTTTCACATTAATTCCAAGCAGTTGTGGGTTACATTGTATTGGTGAAAATATTTCCAACTGTCCGGAAAAGATAATATTGACAACCAAGGTGAAAATTTAATGGCTCTAGAAATGGTTTTTCCATCATAGAAATAAGTCCTTGGAGCTTTCATTGGACTTCTACTTCCTCTAAAGGATGTAAAAGAAGCAGAACCTAGACTTTGACATCATCTACTGTTGTTAACACTAAGACTGATTCTTCTATGTTTGAGACCATTCCCATGTATATAGCAATTAAGGGTGCATATAACTAAAATAACATGTAGTGTAATCATTCATTAAACCAAAGATACATCAAAAAAGAGGCTACGTTTTATATATACTTCAAGTAATCACTGTATCTGGGACACACAATACTATAAAAAAATTGCTAAAGTAGAATTGTATACATTTCTTTACCACTTCTATTTGACATAATGGGAAAATATTTTCGTACATTATTTTGTTTCAGTTCAAAATTTCTTTGGTACCCATTAGTTTTTCAATTGATTGTGTTCCTAAATATATTTTGCTACACTTTTGTTTCAATGGCAGTGGGGTTTGAAAGCATGCATTGCCGAAACCTTGGATCAAAGATGTAAAGGTAGTAGTGGGTGGTCATCAATACCTTGAGTATGTTAGATATTAATGGCCAAGGGACAAAAAGTTATATAAATATTAATTTTTTGAAATCTGTACACAATATTGTGTTGCCAAAGTTCTTAGTATGATATCATGGCATGATAGCGTCAAGCTTTTTTCTGTAGCAACAATTGTAGATCATGCAGTCTTGTTTCACATTCAAAATGACAAGAAAATGCAACCTTAACTTAGGTCCATAGGCCTCCATATATAAATAAGTCTTCTCTCACAATTAAATTGGATAGATGTTGCAGAGTCTACAGGCATGGCCCAACTGCCATTCTGAAGTACTTATTTTACTTGAAACGGAAAACATGGCTAGGTGTTTTACATGAAATGTGTCTTTTATGAGCTATTTGTGCTTATAGCTCTTACTGATTAAAAAAAATTCAACAATGCAAAGAAATTATGTTATCAAATTTTTACCACAAATATGGACATGAGGCTTCATGCCATTTTCCAGATCTCACTTATATGATCCTCTTTGGAGTTATACAAGTTATCCTGTGCCAAATACCAAAATTTCATAAACTATGAGGCCTTCCAATAATTGTAGCAATAATGTCCTTTACCTGCAAAATAGTAGGATTTGGGTTTGGCATGGCTAAATTCATTGTTATTGTTTTATCCTATTCTCATTTATTCTATTCAAGGCTTAAACCATTGCGAAGAGATCTGTGGTGAGTGTGATATTTTTTTAAGCTCAAACATTTCTCTGGGAATAAAGATCATTAATGAAAATATTCTGAATATTTTCCCTTTGTTTGTGTCAGTTTTTATGTCTTTCATTATTCGTACTTCGTGTTATTCTAATTTACATACATGTCTTTCTTCTTATTTCAGAATATATATGTATTATCATAAACGAATGTTGAGTATAGCATCATGGTGAAGGTTATTCTCATGACTGTGAAAATCAACGTTTTAAATACTTTGGTGATAACAACTTTACATGAGTTGATGGCTAATTATCTTATGCCCTTGAAATCCCATATGTATGAAGTTTTTTCATGGTGAACCATATCATTTAGCTCTCTTGATTCCTATTCTCGTCACTCTGATAAATGAATGAATGCTCTTAACTCTGAAACTTTGTTGGTTATTATTCCATGAAGAATGATATGCCTTGTAGCCTTGACTTCAAATATTTGTTTATATGAATGCCCAAAAGTCATTTATTTCCTTATTTTCGGCCTACCATATCTGAAATTATCTTAATGTTGATTACGACAAAGTGGTTCTTTAAAAGATTGTTTTCTTGGTGACTTGACCCAAAGTCTTTGAGCTTATCTTAATATGTGAGAGTTTCAAGAGATGTTTTTTTTGTAGATATCAACTATTTATTTCTTATTATTGCCCCTTTGGATTCCTCCAATTTGGGATTCTTATTATTATTACATGAGACTTGGATGCCTTGGCATAGGTCCCTAGCAAGATGGAGTTTGTTGGTTTATTGTTGAATATTTGTGGGAGATTAGATTGATTGAAAAGGTAGGGGGCCATACAGTTCATGTCCAAGCTTTCCTTTGCTAAGAGGATCAATTTGGTTTATTGTCGGGTGAGTTTCCTTTTAGTTGGGCCTAGCTTTGCTTGTGGAGGGGTCAACTTCATCTTGAGAGGGACGAGATCACTTGAGGAAGGTGCATCCTTTGAATGCTAGGTATAGTTATCTTCTATGGGCCGAACCCAACAATACTTGGCCACCCCCAAGCTCTCAAAGAGATTTTCTTATGCTCAACAAGATGCTCTTGATAATATATATTTTGAAGAGAAAAGAAAATATCCTTATACCAATCATGAGTCTGAAGATCATCAATAACTGCCAAAGTTGTTTCTACCTACTGTTCACTTTCTACCTCCTAGCTTTCATGATGAGGATTCATCTATAGTTTTTAGGGATCTTTGCCTTCTATAGAAAAAATGGAGTGGAGGCATGGAATTTGCAATTGAAACTACAAACTTAGTTGTGCTTAATGTCAAGAAAGAAAACCTATTGGCAATGTCACTGCTAAGATAGCAATAGCATAGGTTATTGGAGAAACATTTTTTTGACATGACACAAATGAAAAGAACAAAAAGAGAGGATACAAAATTTCATGAATCAAGAGTCTTAGTATAAAGTTTTCAAACATATTGTGAATGAATTTTTCCTTTACTTCCACAATTGTGAGGAAACAATTGTGCTAGTTATAATTGAATTCTTAAATAACATATGAGACAAAAGAAACACCAATCAAAAAACAAAATTGCTAATGTTTCTTATGCCATTGCCTTTCATAGTTTCCTTACCAGCCTCGGAGAGACGATTAGTTTAAATTCGTAGAAGAAATTTGGTTAAACAATATTTATTAATTATTTGAACTTTTAATAATTATTCGATATTTATAACCTACAAAGTTCTTAAGAATTAAAATTTATTTTAAAAATTAGGAAGTTTGCCCCATTTTTGGTAATTTAAAAAACAAATAAGATTATAATGATATTATATAAATTAAATAAAATATTAATGATTTTTAAAATAGACTAATTTTATTAAAAAAAAATTATATGAATTATTTAAAAAAAATTAGTAAACCCCAATTTTTTTCCATTATTTATATATATATGGTCTGTACTTATGATAGTGATGTAGAAATCAAAGCAATAGCATTAATAATAAAAATATGAATTGGGTTGTGTGGATTATTAGGTTTAAACATGGATTTGGGGTCTAGCCATAAAAAGAAATTAGTACGCTTATGAATTTGGTTGTGTGGATTATTAGGTTTAAACATGGATTTGGGGTCTAGCCATAAAAAGAAATTAGTACGCAATTTTTTGAAAGGACTTTGTTAATGATATTTCAAGTAATTATTGATTATGATATTTGATTTATAAGAAAATATAGCCATAAAAAGAAATTAGTACGCAATTTTTTGAAAGGACTTTGTTAATGATATTTCAAGTAATTATTGATTATGATATTTGATTTATAAGAAAATAAAGTCCAAAGTCCAAATTTTACTAAAAACAATTATTTTAAGAAAAGAAAAAAAAAAAAAATATATATATATATATATATATATATATATATAAAGTAGTGATTTGATTGTACTTATGATATCGATTTCGAAATCATTCCTACGCTATTACTAATAAAAATATGAATGGGGTACTGTGGATTATTAGGTTTAATATTAAACAATTATCCTAAGAAATTTATATATATATAAAAGTGATTTGTTTTGTATCTATGATATTGATGTGGAAATCGTTCCTACGGTATTAATAATAAAAATATGAATTGGGTTGTGTGGATTTTTAGTTTTCAACTGGAATTTGGTGTGGTTTCTTAAGTTTTGTGTCGTTTATCAAGTTTTCTTTATTCATAAGAAAACATTAATATGAAAAAAATTTAAAAGCACTGTGTAATTTTATTAATTTTTTTGATAAGGAAAAATTAATATGTAAATTTTTAAAAACAATTTGTAAACGATATTTCAAGTATATTTATTTTTATTAATTATAATATTTTATTTTATAAAAAATTAAGTAAAAGGTCTAATAAAAATAATTATTTTGAAAAGTTATTGTTAAAAAATTGTTGTTAGAAATTTTATATGAATATCAAATACTTTAAGGTGTTAAAACAAATCGAGCAAAGTTTTATATTCAGAGAACCATAAATTTTTTTGTTTAATGAAACTTAGAATATCTAATTGCTTCATGTAAGTACCAAATATTTAATTTCTTTTTTCTGAAATTTGGATAAATAACAAAATTTAATATATATATATATATATATATATATATATAAAATATGTTTTAATTAGATTATATAAAAAAATGTTTTAAAAGAAAATTCTAACCACAACATATAGCATGATAATATATTTGATAATATATTTAATTAAAGGATACTCAAGATTAGATATTTCATATTTATGAAAATTGTGAAGAGTCATTTTTCCATTGAATTGTTTTCATAGAATTTTCAGAAATTTAAAGGGATTACAATTACATAACTTATTAAACTAGGTTAATAAGAATGATATTTTGTAAAACATGAGATACTAACATTTTTAATGAAAATAACATTTATTGTGAGATTCTTTCCATGTATCTATATTAGGTTAAATAGAAACACTCATATATTCCATCTCTCTTGATTTGTTAAACCATATTTTCAACATTATGCTTTCTTGAACTATAGTAACTTGCTAGCAATTGATATTACATGTTGTCAAAAACTAGTTTCTTAACTTTCTCGCATTGTATGCCCAACCCCAACTTCAACTTTTCATTCTTATCTAGCTCAACTTTGAGTTAAGAGGGAACTCTATTACTAAGTGTGTGAACTTTCTAGTTATAGGTCATCTAATTGCCATGATATCCTTTATTGAAACCTTCAATATCTAGAATTTTTTAGGGTGCAAAATGATTATTGTGTTATTAACCTTTCACTTCAATAAAAATGAATTAGATGTGAGGAAAGAAGATAGTTGATCATCACTTCTTCAACTTGAGACAAATTAAGTCAATACAAACTACTAAAGAGAACCATAACACCAAAACAAAATGGATCCTATGCAAAATGTATATGCAAGTAAATTGAATGATAAATCAAGACTAAAAAGAACCATAAAGATCACATATTTTCCAAATAAATATATCACACTAATATTTTAATTGGTTCACTAACCATACATGGAGCACATGGAACAATGAATAAAGAGGATAAGGAAATTGATAGTTTCAAGGTCCATCTCATCTTTATTCATGTGTTATGCCACTTTTCCTTTTGATTAATTCACATGCTAATTCTAATGCTTATTAATTTTTTTAATTAAAAATAAACCTACTTCATTGCACTAACACATCTTTATTTTCCATAGACTCTACCACAATTTTTAAAGATTTAAGCCCTAATTAAATAATGGAAAATCTCTTGCAATAAGTTAATAGAGAAAAAAATCTTAACTATTTGTGAATTTAAGAGCTAATCTTAACTATTTGTGAATTTAAGAGCTCACCGTAAATATGCTTAAATTCTAAAAAAAGGTTGAGCCTTAACGAATTCCTAACTATTGTGAATTTTACCTCACTGTAAATATGCTTAACTTCTTAAAAAAAGGTTGACCCTTAACAAATTCATAACTATTGTGAATTTGAGAGATTATTATAAATAGGCTTAAAAGATTCAATTTTAAAACAAGGTTGACCTTCACACTAATTGAGTAATAATCTTAGCTTCTTATAAGATTTAAAATTTTCATTCATTAAAAAGGGTAAACAATGTGTGGTATAAGTTAAAATTTGACTTCTTCATCAATGGATTCACTAAATCCTAATTACAAGTTCGTTTGAATTTTTCACTAAATCCTAATTATGACTGCATTTAAATTTTCCAATCTTGAACTTGTGATAATTTATCTAAGTTTGAAAAAAATCATTCCTTGAGCTTTAGGTATTTTTTCTCCTCAAAGATGGAAAAAAGGAAAAAACATGAAAATAATGAAGGTCGTGTAATATTTACATAAAAGGGTTTATACTAGCATTTGCACCAGATGTTGCAAAGGAAACACCGTAAGGCATATTGAGGAAGGAACAATCGTGACATGGGAATGGGAAAATCTAAACAAGATGCAGAGATGTATCAGAAATGAAATTCTAAAGATGTATAAATTGAAGTTGATTTAGGGTGCCTAAAACTATATTTTTTATTAATTATTGAATTAATATTGCATATAAATCTCATAAAATTCAACCAACTTACAATTATTCAGGGCTCTGATCTCTAAGTTTGACTTTGGGTCATTAACATGATGATGCCCTATCTCAACCACTAAACCACAGGCCAACAAACAGAAGACTACAAAATGTTACGATCATTATTTTTCTAGAATCATTTTGTGAACTTACAATTCAGGGCTCTGAACTCTAAGTTTGACTTTGGGTCATTAACATGGTGATGCCCTATCTCAACCACTAAACCACACGCCAGATTATATTCTATTTTATTCCACTTCAAGCCATTCTAACTCTCCAGGATTTACGAAAATAATGTTTGGGAACTTTGCAGGGTTGTCCTACAGCCAATCACTTTACATGTGCTTCAGATGCTCCACCTCTCACGATTGAACTTGCTGACCCTCAAAATGTCTTCTGTCGAGGCTTGGGTTTTGAAAGTCAATTTTCACATAAACATTTCTAATAACCATTTAGAGATCATTTTGCTTTGCAGCTTAAAAATTGTTTATAATCTCCACGTGTAATCAAGAAAGTTGGATATTTTTTCATAGAAGTGAAGATTGCACTAGCCTTATGTCTTCAATCCATCATCGATTTATGACCATTTCCTACAAATTCCATGTATAATTTAAGCTGGGTGATGAAGAGTTTGATAAGTGATAGCAGCAGCTCTCATTTTTTTGACCATTCATCATGCAAAAGCCAATTGAATTGTATATCAACTGTTTCTTTTCACCATCCAATCCCCCAGGATAGCTCAAAATTTCTAAGCAATTGTGTGGGCCCAACTACAGCCCCTCCAATAACAAAGGGTCCATCCTTCCTTCCTGTTGTTAAGTGTTCCATATGCATAACAGTTGTGAAACAAATGTTTTATCAAGCATACCCGCACTGAAAGCTTTGCAAATCTGAAAGCTGACTTTCAGATTCTTACCAAGGATCATATTACCTACTATTGTTTTTGGAATGTTTTCAGTGTGATCACCATGTCAACAAAGAATGAATGAACCAGACAACAAAATCTAAACAGTTGGTCCCATAAGACATTACTGGGTTGGTCCTGACTAAAAGACTACCTTACTGGTTGATTGGGACCTTATGGTCTGTAAGGACCCTATATATATTTTGGCTTAAGTTCTTGAAGACACAGTTTTAACCAGAAGCTTGTTTATGCCATGTATAGTTTAAGCTTGGAAATGAAGAGTTTGATAAGTGATAGTAGCAACTCTAATTTTTTTACCATTCATCACGCAAAAGCCAATTGAATTGTCTATCAACTGTTTCTTTTCACCATCCAATCCCGCAGTATAGTTCAAATTTTTTGAGAAATTGTGTGGACCCAACTACAGACCCCTCAAATGATAAAGGGTCGATCCTTCCTTCCTATTGTTAAGTGTTCCATATGCATAACAGTTGTGAAACATATGTTTTATAGAGCATACCAGCATCGAAAGATTTTCCAATCTAGAAGCTGGCTTTCAGATGCAAGTCCCCATGTGGATGTGATAGCATCCTCCCACACTAGGATACTTACAGTACCAATGATTTCAATGTTATGCCTTGTGAAATCATATTTTCCTTACAGTTATTATTTATGGGTCGTTGCATGCTAGCTTACCACACTAACATGTCAATGTGTTTAAGGGCCTCCTATTTATTAGCCCAAAAATGACAGTCGGCCCCATAAGCACAGGAAACAACTATTTACCAATTTCCATCCATAAGACCAGTACTGCCATAAAAACTACAAATGATTGGCTGCAAGAAGAGAAAATGAGAGTGCTGCCCTGAGGGAGGGCACAAACACGCAGAATAACCCCTTGTATCTACTGAAAAAGGCCAAAAAACAACCAAGAAAGGAGGGCACTGGAAGAAATGAGGATAATTAAAACTTTAAAAATAGTTTGCTATGCAAAATAGAATTATGAAACCTAGTTTCATACCTAAAATTTACCCTAGCTTCAGAATTGGAAGAACTCTGAAACAATAAAGAATAGAGAAAGAAGATTCCATGGTAGCTCTGATACCATGTTGAGATTATAAGATAGTGGATTTACAATGAAACATTCAATAAACCCTAATCCAGTGCAACAGAAAAATATGACAAGAACTCAATAATGAGCACAATATATATGAACCCATACAATGTGCTTAAAAGATAAATTCAACACAAAAAAGGATGATCATTATCAAAACACAAGTATTCAAGAGAGGGGCACTATAAGTAAGATTACCCATAGGTCTTTTATCAAATAAAAACTTGTGATCAATTTACAAACGAGGAGGATTGTGTACACTGTATATATAAAATCTTACACCTAAAGCTCCATTCAGGTTTAGAGTGCTAGCCCCCGAATGATGAGATGAGTAGGCCAACATAGTCAAACATTGATAACTGATAAGTACAATAAGGTGGGTTAATTATCAATATGTAGGCTCAATAAAAACACTCAGACCTCAAATAGAGGGTTGACACATGGCATCAAGTGTATATTAGCCATAATCTCAATAGCAATAAATGTGCCCTTACTACTGTTGTATATATCTGCTACTATACCTAGTCACTGACTCTACCCTGGTACTCTAGAGAAGACTTCCAGAGCAAAACACGATAAAAATTTTAAAAAATCAATCTAATTATATTCTATTTTATTCCACTTCAATCCATTCTAACTTTGAAGGATTTACAAACACAATGTTTGGGAAATTTGCAGTGTTTTCCTGCAGCCAATCAATTAACATGTGTTTTAGATTCTCCACCTCCCACGATTGAACTTGTTGACCATCAAAATGTCTTCTCGTGAGATTTGCATTTTGAAAGTCTTGTACCTTGTCACTGACTGCACCTTGCTACTCTAGAGAAGACTGCCAGAGCTAAACAAGTAAAATTTTAACAAAATCAATCAAATTATATTCTATTTTATTCCACTTCAATACATTCTAACTCTCCAGGATTTACAAACATAATGTTTGGGAACTTTGCAGGGTTGTCCTGCAGCCAATCACTTAACATGTGCTTCAGATGCTCCACCTCCCACGATTGAACTTGCTGGCCCTGAAAATGTCTTCTGGTGTTAAGCCTGAATTCTTCGTTATCATGCCTAATCCAACCATTATAGCACATTACACATAGACACAGAGACATTTCCCCACCAAGACATGCAATACCTACACTTTCCAAACAAAATGATAGTAGACTACCCCTGCTACCATGGAAGTGATCCCTACACTAGAAGCAATCGCAGGAAACAAATATGCATATCGTTCAACCTTCTTCTTGCCTCTTTTCTCAGACACCTTTCTCTGGCTTTCATTTATTTTCATTAACTCAAATGCTAACTTTGACTGCAAGGGCTCATCAAAATTTTCCTTCTCATCTTTCTCTAGGCCTTTCTCTATTGCTATTTATTGAGATCCTTCACTCAATGCCATGTGGCACAATGAAAATCTTTCTAAACAATAATATTAAGCAATATTAATACTACCAAGGCCAATGCCAGGAATGTCATGTCAGGGAAATGGTTTAGTCCTGAAAAAATCCAACGTAGTTTGTTCAAGTATAATTCCATGGTAGGAGAATTTATTTAACCTCATGCTCCATGACAAAAATGAATTCATCACAAATGTTTTTAGTGGAAACCAACCCCACATAACTCCCTCCTAATGCTCGTTCCTTCCTTCCTTCCTTGATTACATAATTTACGGATAAAATCTTCTCAAGTCTATAATCCTTGCATCGTTGGAATTATTCATAATGGTTTTACAATAATGAAAGTATTCATTGTACTGGCTGGACGATGCATGGTTTGCCACAAACCTACAACTATTAAGCATGTTATGTGGAACTACAAGATTGACAGAGACTTTTTGATATGGCTTGTTGTTGAGTACAAACTTCTCTTTGCTACAGCTCTTTGTTATTAAAAGGTTCCTTTTGGGGAAAAATAGATAATCTCCAGGAACGAAAGCCATGGGAAACCAAATTAGACTAACATACAACTCCTTATGGAAACAACGGTGCAAAACAACCTTCTAATCCAATCCATTTTAAACAACTTTCGATTAATAGAATGGAGTTGGCTATGCAAATCTCTAATATGATTGAAATTTTTAGGGATGATGTAGATGCATTGAGATCAGATACAAAATGGACATGCTAAATCTCCTTGCTTATCTAGGGAGGGTGAACCTAGTATGTTGTTATTGTCCTTTGGGTTCATAATGTATCATTCTTTATTTGCATTATCTTTTTTAGTAGTCAAATATCAAATGTATTTTTACCAAAATAAGTGATACAAGGCTGACGAGTGTGGCCATACCTAATTGGATTCTCCCTAAGATTTACCTTCTCTGAATGGATGGCAGGCTTTCTAGTTATCAAAACATTGCATACTTTATGTTGTGTGTGATGAGTCATCATGTCCTATATGCACCAAGAGATAAGCCTACTTCGGAATTATGGTAACAAGAACAATCTATGTAAAAGGAAATATTACTGTGTCTAATCTGAAAGATAGTGTGACATACAATGAATGGAACTACCCCACACCTGTCTTCATGGCCTATATGCACTAGGAGAGACGCGTATTTCATAATTATGCTAACAAGAACAATCTATATAAAAGGAAATATTAATTTGTTTAATCTAAAAGATAGTGTGACATACAATGAATGGAACTGCCCCACACCTCCACTTGGATATTGGTTGAATTAGGTTTGTGATGGTAGCCATGTAACTGAAGTATGACAAGAAATAATGCTAATTGACCTAGAGTCTGTAAGAAAAGAGCATCAACCTGTTCAAGGTACACATTACTCTGAAATGCTTGATTAGCTTCCCAAGTACCCAGTTTATTAGCTCATTATACTTTAAACACATTTGAACGGTTCATGTAATTATAATGGTATTTTCGCTTACAAATGCATTGCTGCAATCAAAATTAGATGGTAAAGAGTCATGAGATTGATAACCCAAAAAATGACATGCATTGTCTAATTTCTGAGCTGTGTATGTCCCTTTTGCAAAACAGAACAATCGTTAATGTTACAATACTTTTGCTAGAATATCATACAAGAATCTAGATTTGTTAGATTATATACAAACTTATTTAGTTCAATAAAAAAAACTCTAAAATCAGGACCATGGTAAAACCTTAAGCTCCTGAAAATATTGGAGGCTTAGATCCCTAGACTACTGGAGTGCATCAAACATATGTTTTTCTAACTCTTAACCAATAAATGGCATCCTACATAGATCATTATGGTGCGCCACTATCAGTATGCCACTTTATCAAGTATTGTACAAGGTAAGAGAGAACGTCAAACCTCCTGCTTCCCTGGCTCCTCAACTAATTTTTCCAGAAATTTTTCAGTTTCTATTTGAGTATCCAGTAAAAAGGAAAATTTTAGTCTATGTGCGTAACAAAATGACTATGCCAACACTTTAAACTTGATACAGAACTCTGAGGAAGCAATCAAAATCTTTTGATTGGTTTCTTCCCCTAAACTCATATGAGCTTTAGAATCATATCATGTAATATCGACTACATATAACAACTAATAACACTTCAGGAAACATTAAATCTTTGATATCAATCTCCCACTACAGAAATACACCCAAACTTACATTGAAGTTTCTTATGAAAAATCAAACTTACATTGAAGTTTCATATGAAAAATTATAAATGGCTGACTCACATAAAATTTTAATGGGGATTATGTCATGCAAAATTTTATTGGCACTATACCTAATATCAAGCATTTGGATTTAATTGAAACTACCTTTCTAAAAAAATTAAGCATACAAAATATGTTTTTTTCTGTTTAAATGATTGAATTTAAACATGATAATGAGCAACCGGACAACAAAATCTAAATAGTTTGTCCTATAAGATATTACTAGGTTGTTCCTGACTGAAAGACTACCTTACTGGTTGATTGCAACCTTACTGTATGTAAGGACCTACTGTATGTAAGAACCCTACATAGATTTTGGCTCAAGGCCTTGAAGAAAAGTGTTAACGAGAAGCTTGTTTATGTCATGTACAATTTAACCTGGGCAATGAAGAGTTTGATAAGTGATAGCAACAACTCTCATTTTTTTACGATTCGTCATAGAAAAGCCAATTGAATTGTCTATCAATTGTTTCTTTTCACCATCCAATCCCCCGGTATAGCTCAAAATTTCTGAGAAATTGTGTGGGCCCAACTACAGCCCCTAAAACAACAAAGGGTCAATCCTTCCTTCCTATTGTTACCTTTTAGATCAATCAGCCACTACATAAATACACTCAAACTTACATTGAAGTTTCTTAAGAAAAATTATAAATGCCTGACTCACAAAATATTTTAGCGGGGATTATGTCATACAAAATTTTATTGGCACTATAACTAATATCAAGCATTTGGATTTAATTGAAACTACCTTTCTAAAAACATTAAGCATACAAAATAGGTTTTTTTCCATTTAAATGATTGTATTTAAACATGATAATGAGCAACTAGACAACAAAATCTAAACAGTTGGTCCTATAAGACATTACTAGGTTGTTCCTAATTGAAAGACTACATTACTAGTTGATTGCGACCTTAATGTATGTAAGGACACTACATAGATTTTGGCTTAAGGCCTTGAAGACATAGTGTTAACCAGAAGCTTGTTTGTGCCATGTATAGTTTAAGCTGGGCAATGAAGATTTTGATAAGTGATAGCAGAAACTCTTATTCTTTTACGATTCATCACACAAAAGCCAATTGAATTGTCTACCAACGGTTTCTTTTCACCATCCAATCCCCCGGTATAGAAAAAATTTTCCAAGCAATTGTGTGGGCCCAACTACAGCCCCTAAAATGACAAAGGGTCAATCCTTCCTTCCTGTTGTTAAGTGTTCCATATGCATAACTATTGTGAAACATATGTTTTATAAAGCATACATGCACCGAAAGGTTTGCCAATCTGGAAGAGGACTTTCAGATGCAATTCCCCACATTGATGTGATACGATCCTCCCACACTAGGATACTAACATTACCGATGATTTCAGTGCTATACCTTGTCAAATCATCTTTTCCTTGCATTTATTATCTATGGAATGTTGCATGCTATCTTACCACATTGACATGTTGATGTGTTGAATGGCCTCCTATTCATTAGCCGACAAACGATAGTCAGCCCCATAAGCACAGGAAACAACCATTTGCCAATTGCCATCCATAAGACCAGTACTACCAAAAAAACTACAAATTATTGGTTCCAAGAAGAAAAAATTAGAGTGCTACCCTAAGGGAGGGTGCAAACCTGCAGAATAACCCCTTGTATCTACTGAAAAAGGCCAAAAAATAGCCAAGAAAGGAGGGCACTGGAGGAAATGAGGATAAAAAACCTTTAAAAATAGTTTGTTATGAAAAATAGAATGATGAAACCTAGTTTCATACCTAAAATTTAACCTAGCTTCAAACCTGGAACAACTCTGAAACAATACAGAATACAGAAAGAAGAGTCTGTAGTAGTGATACCATGTTGAGATTATAAGATAGTGGATTTACAGTGAAACATTTAATAAGCCATAATCCAGTGCAACAGAAAACTATGACAACACTTCAATCATGAGTAGAATATATATGAACCCATATCATGTGCTTGAAAGAGAAATTCAACATAAAAAAGGATGGTCACTGTCAAAACACAAGTATTCAAGACAGGGCACTATAAGTAAGATTGCCCATAGGTATTTTATCAAATAAAAACTTCAGTGATTAATTTACAAATGAGGAGGATGGTGTACATTGTATATATACAATATTACACCTAAAGCTCCATTCAAGTTTAGAGTGTTATCCCCTAGATGATGAGATGACTAGTCCAACATAGTCAAACATTGATAACTGATAAGTACAATAAGGTGGGTTAATTATCAATATGTAGGCTCAATAAAAACACTGAGAACTCAAATACAGGGCTAACACATTGCCTCAAATGGCTATTCCAAAATAGTCAAACATTGATAACTGATAAGTACAATAAGGTGGGTTAATTATCAATATGTATACTCAATAAAAATGTTGATACCTCAAATAAAGGGCTGAAACATCGCCTCAAGTGTATATTAGCCATAATATCAACAACAATAAGTGTGCCCTTACTGTTGTTGTACAAATCTGTTGTTGTACATGGTCACTGACTGTGTCATGCTACTCTAGAGAAGACTGCCAGAGAAAAACAAGGTCAAAATTTAAAAAAATCAATCTAATTATATTCTATTTTATTCCACTTCAAGCGATTCTAACTCTGTAGGACTTACGAACATAATGTTTGGGAACTTTGTAGGGTTTTCCTGCAGCCAATCAATTAACATGTGTTTCAGATGCTCCACCTCCCATGATTGAACGTGTTGACCATCTAAATTCCTTCTAGTGAGACTTGCGTTTTGAAAGTGTAGTACCTAGCCACTGGCTGGGCCCTGCTACTCTAGAGAAGGCTGCCAGAGCTAAACAAGTAAAAATTTAACAAAATAAATCAAGGGAAATTTGGATATTTTTTCATAGAAGTGAAGATTGCACTGGCCTTCTGTCTTCAATCCATCATTGAGTTATGACCATTTCCTACAAATCCTATATCTTCAGATAAATTACTTTAGATGGTTTTTCTGGACTAAATTAAGGTTATCATCCATAAAATTATCAACAAGGTGTGTCAAGTTCGATCTGTGGAAAAACACATATATTCTAGTAAATTTTGTTTTACTTGTCCTTATACAATTACGTCACAGAATACAGCGTAGAATAAACAGTAAACTAAATAAAAATTGTAATTTAAATAATAATGGGAGATTTCCCTTAAAAATATTTTCTTGTTTAATGCCTAAAAGAAGTTGGAAGCAATGAATTAACTCAAAACAGTGCTTCAAAGAGATGACATGTAGTATCTCAAATGCCAATTATTGCAGCAATGATGATTTCCATCTTGCTTAAATTCACATTCTCCCATGGAAAATTGGGCAATTCATACAATCTCAAGCCAATTGGCTAGTCTGGCTATAGTTATTGCAGGCCTTATCATTAGGACAATTTGGCATAATATGCCCAGGCAATTACCACTTCTTGTAGAGTGTGGATTTTGGAAGTCCTAGCTCATGAGCAGAACATTCCTTTGCCATGTGACCTGTTTTACCACACATGTTACAGATAGGCTCATTACGGCAATCGGTTGCAAGATGACCAAGCTTCTTGCAATTCCTACATAATTTCTCTTTTGGACACTTCAATGCAATGTGACTGACCCTAAAAATGTATTCTGGTGTTAAGCCTGAATTATTCATTATCATGCCTACTCCAAACATTATAGCACATTAGACATAGACACACAGACATTTCCCCACCAAGACATGCAATACCTGCACTTTCCAAACAAAACTATAGTAGACTACCCCTGCTGCCATGGAAGTGATCCCAACAATAGAAGAAATCATAGGAAACAATATCCATATCATTCAACCTTCTTCCTACCTCTTTTCTGAGACACCTTTCTCTGGATTTCATTTATTTTCATTAACTCACATGCTAACTTTGATTGTAAGGGCTCATCAATATTTTCGTTCTCATCTTTCTCTGCCTTTCTCTATTGTTATTTATTGAGATTTTTCACTCAATTCCATGTTGCACAATGATAATCTTTCTACATAATAATATTAATCAATCTTAATACTAGCAAGACCAAGTCTAGGAATGTCTTATCTGGGAAATGGTTCAATCCAAAAAAATCCAACACAGTTTGTTTAGGTATAATTGCATGGTAGGAGAATTTATTTAACCTCGTGGTCCATGACAAAAATGAATTCATCACCAATGTTTTCAGAAGAAACCAAGCCCACGTAACTCCCTCCTAATGCTCATTCCTTCCTTCCTTCCTTGACTACAAAATTTACGGATAAACTCTTCTCAAGTCTATAATCCTTGCATGGTTGGAATTATTCATAATGATTTTACAATAACGAAAGTATTCATTGTACTGGAATTACAAATGGACGATGCATGGTTTGTCACAAACCTGCAACTGTTAAGCATGTTATGTGGAAATACAAGATTGACAGAGACTTTTTGATATGGCTTGTTGTTGAGTACAGACTTCTCTTTGTTGCAACTCTTTGTTATTAAATGGTTCCTTTTGGGGAAAAATGGAGAATCTCCAGGAACAAAAGCCATGGGAAACCAAATCAGACTAACATATAGCTCCTTATGGAAACAACGGTGCAGAGAAACCTTCTAATCTAGTCCTTTTTGGAGATGTTTCCATTAACAGAATGGATTTGGCTATGAAAATCTCTAATATGATGGAATTTTTTACGTATGACGTGGATGCATTGAGATCAGATGCAAAATGGACATGCTAACTCTCCTTGCTTATGTAGGGAGGGTGAACCTAGTATGTGGTCACTATCTTTTGGGTTCATAATGTATCATTCTTGATTTGCATTTTTCTTGTGTAGTAGTCAAATATCAAATGTATTTTTACCAAAACAAGTGATACAAGGCTGACGAGTGTGGCCATACCTAATTGGATTCTCCCTAAGATTTACCTTCTTTGAATGGATGGCAGGCTCTCCAGTTATAACAACATTGCATACTTTATGTTGTGTGTGATGAGTCATCATGGCCTATATGCACCAGAAGAGAAGCCTATTTCTGAATTATGCTAACAATAACAATCTATGTAAAAGGAAATATTACTCTGTCTAATTTGAAAGATAGTGTGACATACAATGAATGGAACTACCTCACACCTGTCAGCATGGCCTATATGCACCAGGAGAGAAGCCTATTTCGGAATTATGCTGACAAGATCAATTTATATAAGAGGAAATATTACTTTGTCTAATTTGAAAGATAGTGTGACATACAATGAATGGAACTGCCCCACACCTCCACCAGGATATTGGTCGAATTATGTTTGTGACGGTACCCATGTAACTGTAGTATGACAAGACATAATGCTAATTGACCTAGAGTCTATAAGAAAACAACATCAACCTGTTCAAGGTACACATTACTCTAAAACGCTTGATTAGATTCCCAAGTACCCAATTTATTAGCTCATTATACTTTAAACACATTTGAATGGTTTGTGTAATTATAATGGTATTTGCGCTTACAAATGCATTGTTGCAACCAAAATTCGATGGTAAAGACTAACAAGATTGATAACCCAAAAAATGACATGCACTATCTAATCTCTGATCTGTGAATGTCCTTCTGAAAAACAGAACAATCATTAATGTTACGATACTTTTGCTAGAATATGATACAAGAATTTAGATTTGTTAGATTATATACAAACTTATTTAGTTCAATAAAAACAACTCTAAAATCGAGACGATGGTAAAACCTCAAGGTCCTGAAAATATTGGAGGCTTAGATCCCTAGACTACTGGAGTGCATCAAACATATGTTGTTCTAACTCTAAACCAATAAATGGCATCCCACATAGATCATTACAGTATGTCACTTTCTCAAGTATTGTAAAAGGTAAGAGAGAACGCCAAACCTTCTGCTTTCCTAGCTCCTCAACTAATTTTGCCAGAAATTTTTTAGATTCTATTTGAGTATGCAACAAAAGGGAAACTTTTAGTCTATGTGCATAACAAAATGACTATGCCAACACTTTAAATTTGATACAGAACTCTGAGGAAGTAATCAAAATATTTTGATTAGTTTCTTCTCCTAAACTCATTTCAACTTTGGAATCATATCATGTAATATCAACTACATATAACAACTGATGACACTTCAAGAAAAATCAAATCTTTGAGATCAATCTCCCACTATAGAAATACACTCAAACTTACATTGAAGTTTCTTGCGAAAAATAAAACTTAAATTGAAGTTTCTTATGAAAAATTATAAATGCCTTACATAAAATTTTAATGGGGATTATGTCATACAAAATTTTATTGGCACTATACCTAATATCAAGCATTTGGATTTAATTGAAACTACCTTTTCTAAAGACATTAAGCATACAAAATATGTTTTTTCCCATTTAAATTATTGAATTTAAACATGATAATGAGCAACCAGACAACAAAATATAAACAGTTGGTCTATAAGACACTACTGGGTTGTTCCTGACTAAAAGACTACCTTACTGGTTGATTGGGACCTTACTATATATAAGGACCCTACATAGATTTTGGCTTAATTCCTTGAAGACACAATGTTAACTAGAAGCTTGTTTATTTCATGTACATTTTAAGCTAGGCAATGAAGAGTTTGATAATTGATAGCAGCAACTTTCATTTTTTTACGATTCATCACACAAAAGCCAATTGAATTGTCTATCAACTGTTTCTTTTCACAATCCAATCCCCTGGTATAGCTCAAAATTTCCGATAAATTGTGTGGGCCCAACTACAGCCCCTAAATAACAAGGGGTCAATCCTTCCTTCTTGTTGTTACCTTTGAGGTCAGTCTCCCACTATAGAAATACACTCAAACTTACATTGAAGTTTCTTATGAAAAATTATAAATGCCTGACTTACATAAAATTTTAATGGGAATTATGTCATACAAAATTTTATTGGCACTATACCTAATATCAAGCATTTGGATTTAATTGAAACTACCTTTCTAAAAACATTAAGCATACAAAATATGTTTTTTTCCATTTAAATGATTGAATTTAAACATGATAATGAGCAACCAGACAACAAAATCTAAACAGTTGGTCCTATAAGACATTACTGGGTTGTTCCTGACTGAAAGACTACCTTACTGGTTGATTGCAACCTTACTATATGTAAGGACCCTACATAGATTTTGGCTTAAGGCCTTGAAGACACAGTGTTAACCAGAAGCTTGTTTATGCCATGTACAGTTTAAGCTGGGCAATGAAGAGTTTGATAAGTGATAGCAGCAACTCTCATTTTTTTACCATTCATCACACAAAAGCCAATTGAATTGTCTATCAACTGTTTCTTTTCACCATCCAATCCCCCCGGTATAGCTCAAAATTTTCGAGCAATTGTGTGGGCCCAACTACAACCCCTAAAATAACTAAGGGTCAATCCTTCCTTTCTGCTGTTAAGTGTTCGATATGCATAACAGTTGTGAAACATATGCTTTATAAAGCATACCTGCACTGAAAGGTTTGCTAATCTGGAAGTGGAATTTCAGATGCAAGTCCCCACGTTGATGTGATAGCATCCTCCCACACTCGGATACTAACATTACTGATGATTTTTGTGCTATACCTTGTGAAATCATCTTTTCCTTGCATTTATTATCTATGGGATGTTGCATATTATCTTACCACATTGACATGTCAATGTGTTGAATGGCCTCCTATTCATTAACCCACAAATAATAGTCAGCCCCATAAGAAAAAGAAACAACCATTTGCCAATTGTCATCCATAGGACCAGTACTACCATAAAAACTACAAATGATTGGCTACAAGAAGAATAAATGAGAGTGCTGCCATGAGGGAGGGCATAAACCCGCAAAATAACCCTTTGTATCTATTGAAAAATGCCAACAAACAGCCAAGAAAGGAGGGCACTAGAGGAAATGAGGATAAAAAACCTTTTAAAACAGTTTGTTATCCAAAATAGAATGATCAAACCTAGTTTCATACCTAAAATTTACCCTAGCTTTAGACATGGAACAACTCTGAAACAATACAGAATAGAGAAAGAAGAGTCTGCATTAGTGATACCATGTTGAGATTATAAGATAGTGGATTTACAGTGAAACATTTAATAAACCCTAATCCAGTGCAACAGAAAACTATGACAACACTTCAATAATGAGCACAATATATATGAACCCATATCATGTGCTTGAAAGAGAAATTCAACACAAAAAATGATGATCACTTTCAAAACACAAGTATTCAAGACATGGCACTATAAGTAATATTGCCCCTAGGTATTTTATCAAATAAAAACTTCAGTGATTAGTTTACAAATGAAAAGGATGGTGTACACTTTATATATACAATATTACACCTAAAGCTCCATTCAACTTTAGAGTGCTAGCCACCAAATGATGAGATGACTAGTCCAACATAGTCAAACATTGATAACAGATAAGTACAATAAGGTGGGTTAATTATCAATATTTAGGCTCAATAAAAATTGTGAGACCTCAAATAGAGGGCTGACACATGACCTTAGATGACTATTCCAACATAGTCAAACATTGATAACTGATAAGTACAATAAGGTGGGTTAATTATCAATATGTAGGCTTAATAAAAACGCAGAGACCTCAAATAGCAGGCTGAAACATGGCCTCAAGTTTATATTAGCCATAATCTCAATAGCAATAAGTGTGCCCTTACTGCTGTTGTACAGATTTGTTGTTGTACATGGTCACTGAATGTGTCGTGCTACTCTAGAGAAGACTGCCAGAGAAAAACAAGGTCAAAATATAAAAAAATCAATCTAATTATATTCTATTTTATTCCACTTCAAGCCATTCTAACTCTACAGGATTTACGAACATAATGTTTGGGAACTTTGTAGGGTTGTCCTACAGCCAATCAATTAACATGTGTTTCAGATGCTCCACCTCCCACGATTGAACTTGTTGACCATCAAAATGCCTTCTGGTGAGACTTGCATTTTGAAAGTCTAGTACCTGGTCACTGACTGGGCCCTGCTACTCTAGAGAAGACTGCCAGAGCTAAACAAGTAAAAATTTAACAAAATCAATCAAGGGAAAGTTGGATATTTTTTCATAGAAGTGAAGATTGCACTTGCCTTCTATCTTCAATCCATCATTGAGTTATGACCATTTCCTACAAATCCTATATCTTCAGATAAATTACTTTAGATGGTTTTGCTAGACTGAATTAAGGTTATCATCCATAAAATTATCAACAAGGTGTGTCAAATTCAATATATGAAAAAACACATATATTCTAGTAATTTTTTTTTTACTTGTCCTTATACAATCGCTTCACAGAATACAACGTAGAACAAACAGTAAACTAAATAAAACTTGTAATTTAAATAATAATGGGAGATTGCCCTTAAAAAATATTTTCTTGTTTAATGCCTGAAAGAAGTGGGAAGCAATGAATTGGCTCAAAACAGTGCTTCAAAGAGATGACCTGTAGTATCTCAAATGCCAATTATTGCAGCAATGATGATTTCCATCTTTCTCAAATTCACATTCTCCCATTTCAAATCGGGCTATTCATACAATCTCGAGCCAAGTGGCCAGTCTGGCAATAGTTATTGCAGGAGTTATCATTAGGACGGTCTGGCACAATATGCCGAGGCAAATAACACTTCTTGTAGAGTGTGAATTTTGGAAGTCCTAGCTCATGAGCAGAACATTCCTTTGCCATGTGACCTGTTTTACCACACATGTTACAGAGAGGCTCATTGCGGCAATCAGCTGCAAGATGACCAAGCTTCTTGCAATTCCTGCATAATTTCTCTTTTGGACACTTCGATGCAATGTGACTGGCCCTGAAAATTTCTTCTAGTGTTAAGCTTGAATTCTTCATTATCATGCATACTCCAACCGTTATAGCACATTACACATAGGCACACAGACATTTCCCCACCAAGACATGCAATACCTACACTTTCCAAAAAAAACAATAGTAGACTACCCCTGCTGCCATGGAAGTGATCCCAACAATAGAAGAAATCACAAGAAACAAATATGCATATCATTCAACCTTCTTCCTACCTCTTTTGTCAGACACCTTTCTCTGGATTTCATTTATTTTCATTAACTCAAATGCTAACTTTGACTGCAAGGGCCCATCAATATTTCCTTCCCATCTTTCTTTGCCTTTCTCTGCTGGTTTTTATTGAGATCCTTCACTCAATGCTGTGTTGGACAATGAAAAGCTTTCTACACAATAATATTAAGCAATCTTAATACTAGCATGACCAACGCCGAGAATGTCTTGTCTGGCAAATTGTTCAGACCAGAAAAAATCCAACGCAGTTTGTTCAGGTATAATTGCATGGTAGGGGAATTTATTTAACCTCGTGGTCCACGACAAAAATGAATTCATCACCAATGTTGTTAGAAGAAACCAACCCCACGTAACTCCCTCCTAATGCCCATTCCTTCCTTCCTTGATTACGTAATTTACAGATAAACTCTTCTAAAGTCTATAATCCTTACATGGCTGGAATTATTCATAATGGTTTTACAATAATGAAAGTATTCATTGTATTGGCATTACAAATGGATGATGCATGATTTGTCACAAACCTGCAACTGTTAAGCATGTTATGTGGAACTAAAAGATTGACAGAGACTTTTTGATATGGCTTGTTGTTGAGTACAAGCTTCTCTTTGTTGCAACTTTTTGTTATTAAATGGTTCCTTTTGGGGACAAATATATAATCTCCTGAAACAAAAACCATGGGAAACCAATTCAGAGTAACATATAGCTCTTTATGAAAACAACAGTGCAGAACAACCTTCTAATCCAGTCCATTTTGGAGAAGTTTCAATTAATAGAATGGACTTGGCTATGCAAATCTCTAATATGATTGAAATTTTTAGGCATGATGTAGATGCATTGAGATCATATAGAAAATGGACATGCTAACTCTCCTTGCTTATGTAGGGAGGGTGAACCTAGTATGTGGTCACTGTCTTTTGGGTTCATAATGTATCATTCTTGATTTGCATTTTTCTTGTGTAGTAGTGAAATATCAAATGTATTATTCCCAAAACAAGTGATACAAGGCTGACGAGTGCGGCCATACCTAATTGGATTCTCCTTAAGATTTACCTTCTCTAAATGGATAGCAGGCTCTCTAGTTATAACAACATTGCATACTTTGTGTTGTGTGTGATGAGTCATCATGGCCTATATGCACCAGGAGAGAAGCCTATTTCGGAATTACGCTAACAAGAACAATCTATATAAGAGGAAATATTATTCTGTCTAATCTAAAAGATAGTGTGACATACAATGAATGGAACTACCCCACACCTATCATCGTGGCCTATATGCACTAGGAGAGAAGCCTATTTCAGAATTATGCTAACAAGAACAATCTATATAAAAGGAAATATTACTTTGTCTAATCTAAAAGATAGTGTGACATACAATGAATGGAACTGCCCCACACCTCCACTTGGATATTGGTTGAATTAGGTTTGTGACGGTAGCCATGTAACTGTAGTATGATAATACATAATGCTAACTAACGTAGAGTGTGTAAGAAAAGAGCATCAACCTATTCAAGGTACACATCACTCTGAAACGCTTGATTAGCTTCCCAAGTACCAAATTTATTAGCTCATTACACTTTAAACACATTTGAACGGTTCGTGTAACTATAATGGTATTTGCACTTACAAATGCATTGTTGCAATACTAAATAAAACTTGTAATTTAAATAATAATGGGAGATTGCCCTTATAAAATATTTTCTTGTTTAATGCCTGAAAGAAGTTGGAAGCAACGAATTAACTCAAAACAATGTTATTAAATAAGGTTCTGCAAATTCACTCGCGGGAATTTTTCTAAAAGTGAGAAAACATACATGTACAGAAGATCATTACCAAGGATCATATTAGCTACGTTTTTAGAATTTTTTAGTGTGATCACCATGTCAACAAAGCATGAATGAACCAGACAAAAAAATCTAAACAGTTGGTCCCATAAGACATTGTTGGGCTGGTCCTAACTAAAAGAATACTTTACTGGTATATTAGGACCTTACTATCTGTAAGGACCCTACATAGATTTTGGCTTAAGGCCTTGCAGATACAGTGCTAACCAGATGCTTGGTTATGCCATGTACAATTTAATAGGATCTGCTACATACCCATCTCGATAGACATTGCCTTGGATTGTAAAAGCAGTTGAAGAACTGGTAGAAGTTGCAGGTGACACATTATTTCTATTGGTGTCTCTCTCTACAAATGCCCCCAATTTCAGAGCGGGTTTGTCCTCCACAGGCCCGATATAATTATTCCCATACTTTGGATATAGAGTATACCCACCCACTTTATCAAACCCAGAATAAGGCATCCAATGCCAGATTTCCAGGGCCACTCCAGCCATAAACAAGATAGCAATGGCCTTCCTCAAACGTGCCCTCCTCTTACTAAGAAAGGGCCTCCATGGATTTGGATTGGGTATCTTATTTAATAAAGCCACTAACAAGATAGAAGTGGCCTTCCTCAAATGCACCCTCATAGCAGTGACCTCCCTCAAACACGCCATCCTCCTGCTGAGAAAGGGCCTCCTGGGATTTGGATTGGGTATCTGCTGCTGCCAATGTTGTTACTCTTGTTGTTGTCAGTGTTGTTGTTGCTGAACTGCACCCCCTCCTCCTCCTCTCCTCTAACCGTAAAAGTTGCACACAGTTTTTCCTTCATTTGGGTTGGATCTTCTACATACCCATCTGGATAGACATTGCCTTAGATTGTAAAAACTGTAGAAGAACTGGTAGAAGTTTCAGGTGACACATTATTTATGGTGGTGTCTCTGTCCACAAACGCCCCCAATTTCAGAGCGGTTTTTCCTCCACAAGCCCGTTATAATTATTCCCATACAACACTCGAAAACCCTTTGATATCTACAACCCTCCTCAAATGAGATTTCTTCAGAGAAGCACGACCCCCATGGCAATAAATTTCTTCAGAGACCCACAAAGGAGTTATGAATATCTCTGCAACCCTTCAACAAATGAGATTTCTTCAGAGAAGCATGAGCCCCATGGCAAGAAATTTCTTCATAGACCCACGAAGGAGTTATGAAAACTGAATAATATTAAAACTGAATAATTGACAATAACATCGTGACATCAAACGGTGGAAAAGGTTTCAATCGTCTAACAAGCCATCTAACGATGAACAACAGATCCACGAATGATCACAGTGGAGTTGTTTCAAAGGGAAATGCCTTACGGCATAAGTATTGTTTTTTAAATAATAAAATAATTCATTTAAAATATATTTATAAGGCATTTTACTTTTGGGGACATATAACAATTTGGCCTCATTTTTATGGGTTAAATATCTATATTTATATTTGAATGAAAATAATCCAAAGTTTACATTTTAATGGTCAAAGTTATGCCTCTCAACTAAAATTTGAACTTACATTAGCATGACCACATTAATAAGATCTATATGATTTTCCACCCTTTAACTTAATATGATTAACATTGACAATTAGATTATGAAAGTAGAAAATGAAAATAATAAATATATATTAACCATTTTACCAATTATAAATATGGTGGCTTAAATGCATTTGAACCATCTAACAATTGCATGTAATAACTAAAAATCTGTATTTTTTATTTAAAATTTAGAGTAGTTATAAAAACGCCAAAATTTATAAATATTGGTATATTTTATCAATAAAGATATGATTAAAAATATATATTTGCTATTAAAAAATTTTAAAATTAAATTTGGGGAAAAATTATATAATTTCTAAATAAAAAAAAAATCAAATTATAATTATTTAATATATTAATTATGTTGTAAGGTGTTTCTCTCTGAAATCAACACCCTTCTTGCCTTACCTGTCTTATTATGATCCATTTGATCTAATTCTAGATGATTAAACTATTTGCCACTGTTGATTAAAAATATAGTTATAAATGAAATGATACACATCTTGAAACCATATGAATAGCAAGAGGATGCCCGCTGCCAACACAACTCTTTTCCTACAATTCAATTCCCCTCTGAAACCCAGCTCTTTCCCTACAATTTGATTTACTAAAGTTGACTTTTCTCACGGTTGTCTACTAACTTATTTGAGACCATTTAGCTGAGGGAGATTCAAACCCTCAGTCACGGTTGTTATAGTTGCAGGATCATTCAAGTTATAGCTGCAGGAGCATTCAATTCATCACCTCATCTCCAATAGGTTACACTACTACACGAAATCCAAACAAAAGTATCCACTCTCCATCTAGTCGATTAGGGTTTTCATTGTTGCCATTTTATTATTTTATTTTCGTAAGCATACTACTGATTTATGGAGTTTCTGTTCCCAGGTTACTTTTTCCCGGTGGGTTTCTTCCTGAGCAAATTATATATACTAGTTGGGTTCTCCTTTTTCTTCTCTTAGTGTTCATTGATTACTTGTCTTTAGGTCTTCATTCTTTTATATAGGTTTTCATTTTAATTCACTCTTAGCATTGTGCTACATTACAGGTAACCTCAACAGGTTCAATCCTCATCCATTCTTGCTCAGATTGAATCTCCGGAAATTGACCTTCGCCTTCACATTTCGTTTCAAGTGTCATTCTTTATTAGCTAGCATCTTGAGCACAAGCATAAGCCCCTGTAGATGAGGGTATGGCCCATTTTTCTGCTGTGGTGGACGATTGGGCTCTTGCTGTGAGTACCTCATAAAACTCACCCTCATGTGTTAGTTGCAGCATCTTCTTTGGGGACAAGAACACAAGTCCTTGAGTTGCAGCCATGGTTCTAAAACCAATCCAAGTTTTGACTTCTTCCTTGCCTGGTAGCAACTTATAGAAAACTTTGTACCCCCACATCCAGTATGTTTGAAACTTGTTCACATTAGAGACTGATGTATCCAGGGTTTTGAAATGGGTATATTTGAAATTTTGGAATAGAAATTGAAGAATTTGGAAACTTTTGGCCTACTACTCATTTATGGAGTTTCTCTTCCCAGGTTCATGTTTCTCAGTGGGTTTATTCCTGAGTGAATTATATATACTAGTTGGGTTCTCTTTTTTGTTCTTACTGTTCGTTGAATACTTACCTTTAGGTATTCATTGTTTATATATAGGTTGTAATTTTAACTCACTCTTGGAGTTGTGCTACAGATAACCTCAACAAGTTCAATCCTCATCCATTCTTGCTCATATTGAATCTCAGGAAATTGACCTTCGCCTTCCTATTTGGTTTCAAGTGTGGTGCCGAGGTCATGTTTGCAGACTTGGGTCATTTCAACAGGAAATCAATCCAGGTCCATGTTATATGTCAAGGAAAGAATTATTAGTATTTCATCATACCTGTGTGCTTCATCCTCCTTAAGTTTTAGTACCATAATGAGAAATTGGGTTTTTTGGTGCAACTTTCTTTTTGTGTGTTGGTCTACCCATCTTTTGTGTATCACATATACGGGAAAAGCAACTTATTTGATAAAAAACACAGGGGACATAGGCTCTACATTTTACAAAGAAATACCAGAGCCTGTGTATTGGCCAATGTTCATTGTTTCCACTTTAGCAACTATTGTATCTAGTCAAGCATTGATTAAACAAACATTCTCAATCATAAAACAGTCCATGGCTCTTAGTTGTTTCCCTTGATTGAATATTGTGTATGCCTCACAAAATTACGAGGGTCTTATCTATTCACCTTAAGTTAACTATGTTCTCATGGTTATCTACCTTGCAACTATTGTAGGGTTTCAGGGTAGAACACAAGTTGGCAATGCATATGGAAAGAATATTTGAATTTATATCTGACAACAGAATTTGGTATTTTTTATGAATTCTTTTGAGTTTCCAAGGATAATTTTAGGTATTTGGTGGTGCAAGGGTTGCAGTGGTTGCGGTCATGTTCATTACGATGTGCATAGTAGGCTTGGCCATGCTTGTGGTTTGGAACATCCATTTTTTGTTTATACTAACCTTCACTCTATTTTTTGCTATCTTTGAAGGCGTTTATCTATCATCTGTATTGAATAAGGTGCCACAGGGAGGTCGGTGTCCCATCGTAATTGTAGCTATTTTTCTCACCATAATGTTCTCCTGGAACTATGCAAGGCAGAAAAAGTATAAATATTTAGCATGGAGAAAAATTGGCATAGAAGGTTTGAATGGATTGGTTGCTGGGGTCAATTCACATGTACCAGGAATTTGTTTCTTCTACAGTGACCTTATTTCTTGCTTACCATTAATTATTGGGCATTATGTAAAGAATGTGGGGTCTCCACATGAAGTTCTTGTCATTGTCACCATAAGAATGGTTCCAGTCAAGACAGTGCTTTTGCAGGAGAGATTTATGGTTAGAAAACTAGAGCCAAAGGGTGTATATAAATGCGTAGCCCAATATGGTTAAAAGGATGCCCAAACATTGAAGGATCTGAATTTATCAACCAGGTGGTTGAAAGCATAAAAAAATATCTCAATCTTAGAGGAACTCATTCCTCCTCACATGATAGAAGTTATGCAAGCATAGTTAAAATGACAAAAATTAGCTACTCTGTAGATGAGGAATTGTAGCAGCTTGAATTGGAAAAGAATACACGGGTTGTGTATGTTCTAGGAAAAATCACATTGAAGACTATTAAGAGCACTAGTCCTTTTGAAGGATTACTCATTGACAAGATCTATAGGTTCTCTAAAAAAATTATAGGTCGACTATGTCTACCTACAATATACCACCTGCACATTTACTTCAAGTCGGAATGGGGCAAGAAGTTTATAGTTCGTTGACACAAAATTGTTAGAAAACAATGAAATCAAAAGCTTTTACTCATAACAAATCTTTTAGGGCTGTAAAATTCCCGATCACTAGAAAATAAAATATAATTTTTTACTATTGTTACTATTTTAATAGATTTATAAGGTTTCAAAATGTGAATTTTCATTGGGGTCAAAAGAAATGAACATTGTGTTTTTTACTGTTTCTGTAATAAATCATCCATCATTTAGAGTGAACTGGTACATACATGTTTTGTGACTCTGGGGGGAACGGAAAAAAATTATAACAACTCATTATTTTTAGTTTCAATCATTCTTTTATAGTAAGGCTCTTCTCTTTTGATGAAATGCAGAGCCTCGTAAATTAAAATTTTCAAGAAATCCTAGGTAGAGTTTGTTAAGAGGGTATTTTGAATTTTAATAGTAACTCCTTTTTATCCTTTGTCCTTTGAAATTTGTACACTCTTGAGTTGTCTAGGGCTAAGTGCCAGTTCATTTGTTACAAACCCTAGCCACCAAACAACACTTTTCCCATGTTGTGTCCCTTCAAATTCTAAATCTAAGCAGACCCATAGAAGCAACAAATTGAAAATGATACTGAGAAAATCACTCTTATTAGCTAAGCCACCAATCCTAGTAAGGCATAAGGAGGACCAACGATAATGTTTGAAATAATACTGAGAGGGGGGGCATGAATCAGTATTAACAAGTCAATAATTTTTCATTTCCATAATCAGATTCATATATGCTACTTCAGTTAATGGAACTCACGTGTATATGCAACTGTGTTTAAGGAAACTAGCGTATATCCTGAAAATTTATGATTTAGTTAATTAATCATATGCTGATCTTTAATCAATGCATCAGAACCATATAAACAGTAACTAGGTGCAATAAAAACAGAACAGATAGTCACACACATGAACATAAGATATAAGGTGGAAACTCAATGTGGGTGAAAACCACTTGCTGTAATTGTCTCTATCTTATTTTAAATTAGAAACTTATTTTTACAATTTTTGTACTGGTGCATTCGTATACCACTATGCAAGCTTCTACCTACAGAAGGCTACAACCTTCTCTCGTTCTCCAGCTTCTCCTGGAAGGGAGCTACAACCGCCTAGCTCTTGTACTAGATGATGTGTTTACTAGTACGTAGGTGTTGGCCTACAGAAGGCTACAACCTTCTCCTTTCTTCCAGGGACCACGTTTAACAAATTTTCAGACTGGATCTGTCAATAGCATCCTCAAATCAACCAATCTCCTTTGCACCAACCACAATTGAGTCAACCAATCACTGTGACAACCCTTCAATCTGATCCTTCAAAATACAGTAAACAAAATACAGTAACCAGAACCTAGAACACTGCAATAGGAAATAGAAGCAGCTAAAACATATTTTATGAGGTATACGCTACTTCAATGTGTTGAACCTGCATGCATATGCACTTTCCTCAAGACAAACCTACGTACAAATCTGCAAATCAAATTTAAGATGTATATATTGTTTTGATATAAAAAACCCATGTGTATACCCGCCTTTTCTAAAGTGAACCTGCGTACAGATCTGTAAATGATGATTTAAACTTTGCAACAATTCTAGACATCATTTATACCCAGATCATCATATTTACAGACTAAAACATGCGCTAGTTATTCAGATAAATGATCAAATCACATAAAGATACTTCACTTCGAGCCTTAAGATCTTGACCCAACATTAGATCTTATCCTTAATCAAGCGCTAAGGTTCATCCTTGGTTCAAATCCAGCTATGCACCATAACCCAATAACCTATATACTAGATCTTGCTCTTCATCAAATATTTAATGCTTGAGTGCCTTTTCATAATGATCTTCTCCTCCTTTTATAGTCTTAGTCTTACTCAATACCATGGACCAAAACCACTTAGGACCAATACCTTGGACCAAATACCTTGGACCGAAACTTAGTTTTCCAATATATACGCGCCTTTCATTGTGTGAAAGTGCGTGTGTACGTGTACGCTCCTTTTGATCTGTTAATCCGTGTGTATATGCTAATTGGTCAAGGTGAACCTGTGTATATCTCCCTTTCCTCATTCTGTGAAGTCTGATCTATAACTCTGTGTTGTTAACCTGTTGAACTGTGATCTGTCATCTAAGTGACTTGCCATCAAGGACAACACCTGTGCCATAGTGCTAAATCTATGTCATAATGCCAACAATCTCCCCCTTTGGACTTGATGGTAACCCCAAGTCACTCTCCCCCTTTGTGATCAAAGGCAAAGGGTTATGCTCCCCCTTAGTTCATGGTGAGTTCTCTGATATGATGAAGTGTGCTGATTGAGCTCCATGATGGAGTCCATGCTCCCCCTAAATATAAGAAAGGTCTGCAAAAAAAACGTTCTAAAAGAAGAACCTGAATCTATACATACATCATAAATGACCTTCCTATCACCAATGACTCATACATGCATCTATCTCCCAACCAAGTGGGGATATACCAAGTTTGAGTCATCCACCCAACCAAGTGGGGATATACAAATTGTTTATACGTGTCAAAACAAGAACATTACATCATCCATCCCATGCATAGTGGGGTAACAAAATAGGTCATTTCATGACCTTTACATTAAAAGATACACATGACATATGTAATAGAGACCAAATGTCTGAAACAAGACCATGATAGTCATCAACAACTATCATCAACAACATCTTTCGATCAACATCTAGACCAGCAACCATGTTCTTCCCCTGAAGTTGTTCCACCTGAATCAAAAACAACTATGTGAATTTGTACCAAGGTCTTCTAAGATAATGCCAATTATTCATTATTAGAAGTATATGCTCCCCCTAAACTTGTGTTAGATTATCACTCTCAGATCTGATCATTTCATATAGTAGAAGAGGAATCATCATCAGTTAGATATACATCAAGTTGTCAAAAACTTATGAGATCCAACATATTTTCACATGTCATCCACAGACTATAACCATCATCAAGCAAAGTAGATAATTCACTTAACCATATCAGACCCCTTTCATCTTGATTCTGGCCCACTTCTTTTCCTCAAACCAACATATACGTGACTATATCCACAGAAACCAGCGTATGTACGTGACTACGCTTCATGAAACTCACGTATAACCACCTTTCTCTGAAACAGATAAGTTTTAACAGTAGGATGATGCATCAACTACTCCCAGCTTCTATCTGAGATATTCAAATGTCTCTCTGGGCAGTGGTTTGGTGAATATGTCAGCAACTTGTTCTTTAGAGGGAACATACTCCAATTTGACCTTTTGTTCAAGCACTTGTTCACGTAGAAAATGATATTTGATGGGTATGTGCTTAGTCTTGGAATGCATCACTGGATTCTTTGAAATACTGGTGGCACTTATATTATCACATAAAATGGAGATGGGTGGAGAACATGTGATCTGAATGTCTTGCAATGTTTGCATCATCCAAAGGAGTTGTGTGCAGCAAGATGCGACGACCACATATTCTGCTTCAGCTGTAGATAATGCAATTGAACTTTGTTTCTTGTTGAACCAAGCCACTAATATGGAACCCATATAGAATGCACCACTACTAGTGCTTTTTTTGTCATCAATGCTTCCTGCCAATCTGCATATTTATATGCATGAAGTGTAAGATTTTTATCTCTAGGATACCATAAACCAAAATTTTGTGTTCCTTAAAGATATTTGAAAAATCCTTTTGACTGCGTGAAGGTGTGATTCCTTTGGATTTGCTTGGAATATTCCAACTATTCCTACTACATGCATGATGTCTAGTTGGGTACCTGTTAGATAAAGTAGACTGCCAATCATGTATTTGTAAGTTGGTTGATGTACTGTTGTTGATTCACCATTTGAGATGAGACTGCATCCTGTTACCATTGGGGTACATACTGGTTTAGAATCTTCCATGTCGTATTTTTTCAAGATCTTTTTGAGATATTTGGTTTGTGACAGAAAAATACCATCTTTATCTTGTTGAGCTTGTAGACCAAGAAAATATGTAAGCTCACCAAGCAGGGACATTTCAAATTCTTGATGCATTACCGAAGAAAAATTCCGACTCATGGCTTCTTCATTGCTACCAAAAACGATATCACCAATCTTTGTATATAGATAGCTATCAACTGATCCTTTTGGGAAACCTTGTTGATGGAGATATTTGTCAAGACAGTAATACCAGGCCCTTGGAGCTTGTTTTATACCATAAAGAGCCTTTCTAAGTCTGCATACAAGTTTTGCATCATTTCCAAGAATGAATCTGTCTGGTTGCTCAATATAGACTTCTTCTTGTAAGTCTCCATTAAGAAAGGCAGATTTTACGTCCATTTGGTATACTTTGAATTTCTGAAATCTAGAAACCGCAAGGACCATTCTTATGGCTTCAAGTCTAGTAACAAGTGCAAAATTTTCTTCAAAATCTATACCTTCTTGTTGAGCATATCCTTTACAAACAAGTTTGGCCTTGCTTCTAATAACTTCTCCATTTTCATTCAGCTTGTTTTTGAATATCCATTTAGTTCCTATGATATTCTTATAATGAGGTCTAGGAACCAATTCCCAAGTATTATTCTTTTCAATTTTCTCAAGTTCTTCATTCATGGCCTTGACCCAACATTCATATTTGCATGCTTCATTTACATTTTGAGGTTTGGTGGAGGAAAGCAATGCTAGATAGCTTGAAGCTTCTGTAATAGTTCTTCTTGTCTGCACACCTGCCTCTTTTTGTCCCAAAATTTGAGTCTCTAGATGATTTTTCTAAAAATACCTGGATGGAGTCTTTTCTTCTACCGTTATCTGTTCTTCTGGTGCTTCATTGGTTTCTTCTTTAGAATTAGTCTGATTTGATGTGGGAGGATAATCCTCATCTTCTTTACAATCTTCGGTTTTTACTTGCTTTGGATTTTTGCATGCTTCATCAACCACAACATCAATACTTTCAATAATTTTCCCAAGTCTTTTATTATAACATTTATATTCTCTACTTCGGGAAGAGTAACCAAGGAGAATGCCTTCATCTGCTCTGGGTTCAAACTTGCCAAGATTTTCATCAATCATTTTTACATAACATTTGCTTCCAAAAAATTTGAAGTATTTTATATTAGGAGTCTTACCATACCAAAGTTCATGTGGAGTTTGAGTGTTGTTTACCTGAACATTTGCTTGGTTGAGAATAGTGATGGCAGTGAATGCAGCTTCACCCCAGAAGGTTGCAGGAGTTCCAGACTCATCTAGCATAGCATGAGCCATTTTTTGAACAATTCTATTCATCCTTTCTACCACTCCATTTTTCTGAGGAGTTTTTGCAGTGGAGAATTTCCTTTTTATTCCATGTTCTTCACAAAAGTCAAAGAATTCATCCGAGGTAAATTCCCATCCTCAATCAGATCTGAGGCATTTGATTTTGCGATCTAATTCATTTTCAACCAAGGCTTTGAAGGCTTTGAATTTTTCAAATGCTTCATCTTTATGCTTTATAATTCCTATCCAACACATTCTGGAAAAATCATCAATCAACAATATAAATTATTCTTCTCCATGAGGTGACTTTTTCCTTGATGGTCCACATAAATTAGTATGAAAAAGTTCAAGAGGCTTACTAGCTGATCCTTCCTTTTCAAGGAAGTGTGCTCTGGTTTGCTTACCAAATTGACATGATTTACATATTGTATTTTCTGGGATGCTGATATCAGGAAGATCACGAACAACCTAGAATCTGCATGCTTTTCTTATTTGAGAGAAGCTTAGATGCCCCAATATTCTGTGCCATAGACATTGTTCATCATTTTTTCTTAGATAGCACTGTTATTGTCCTCCCTTGAGTATGTATAAGTGTTTGGAGTTCTTATACCTTTGATCATGGTTTCTCTTGTATCAAGCTCATGAACAACACATCCATTTGATCGAAATACTACTTTATTTCCTTGATCACACATTTGACTGATGCTCAACAGGTTATGTTTTAGACCATAAACATACATAACATTCCTAGCTTTAACTTTTTCTTTTAAGAGAACAGAAGCTTTACCTTTTATGATAGCAGGAATGTCATTTGCAAATGATACCTTATTTTCCTTTTCTAAGGCATTATATGACCGCAGTTTTTCTTTGTCACCTGTCATGTGTTTTGAGCATCCACTGTCGATGTACCATTGATTTTGTTGTCCTTCTGCATACAAGGCTATACCACATATTTCTGTTTGCAGTTCTTTCTTTCCCATATTTTTGGATTTAGTGAATTTTTCTCCTTCTGAAATGTTTGCCAAAATTTACTCTTGTATTCAGATTCTTCATGACCGAAGTTGTTGCAGATAGAGCATTCTATTTCATTTTCAAGAAGAGAAAAGTTATTGTAGGTCTGTTTCATGATCACTGTCACATTCCTTTGATTTCATGCTTCTCTAGTCATGATGGTCTTGTAAGCAACACATTAAGCAACTTTGTGTCCAAAGTTATGACATGAATTTAAACATTGGCCATTAAAGAAGTTCCTACAATTATCGACTCTATTGACCTGGTGATTGTATTTTCTATTGATATTCATTCTTCAATCAGATTGAGTATGATTTACCTAAGATTGGTCGTAGCTTCTGTTCACACTTGAAGTAAATTTAGCCTGATTTACCTGGTGATCTACTTTATGCCTTTGATTGTCAAACTATTCACTGCTCTTTCCTGCATCAAGATAGATTTTAGTGGAGGTTGATGGCTTCTGTGCTTGAGATGCTTCTTCAGTATATCCAAGACTTGTCTTTATCAGAGGAGAATGCTACTCTTTTATAATTTCATTTAATTTTTCTGATCCTTTAGCAAATCTAATATTGAGAGCTTTTGTTTTCTCAATATCCTTTCTTAGACCCACAATTTCACATTCTAGTTTTTCATTTTGTTTTTCTCTTTCTGCAAGTTGGAATGTCAAAGTATCTATAATCATATTCTTTTCTTCTAAACATATTTTGAGTTTGGATATTTCTTCATAAATGTCATCTTCATCTAAAGCATCCAAGAAATCATCATCTTCAAAAGCCATCAGAAGTCTATAGTCATTACTATTTTCGTCTTCATTACTAATGGATAAACCATCACTATCTTCATACATATAGTATCTCTTCTTACTTACACTTTGTTTTCTATTCCATTTAGCCGATTACCTTTATCAAGCTTGTCTTTATGAGGACATTTGACAGCATAATGACCGACTCTTCCACAAGTAAAACATTTGAAAGGTAGTTTACCTCTGAATCTTCCGGAACCTCGTTGAAGGTTCTTGACAAAGTTTGCTTCTTCCTCTCCTTCTGAAATATGTCCTGATTCATTAATTTCTTCTCTTCCTGAAGATTTAAATGCAACTTCTCTCATATCTCATGGACCTCCTTTTCTCATTTCGAAAGAAATTAAGATTTCATGCAGTTGTGTCATAGTAATAGTCTAAAGATCCAACTTTTCTTCTATGGGAAATACTTTTGATTCAAACTTAGTAGACAAGGATCTTAAAAACTTTTCAACTAAAGTAACTTCTTTTATCTCTTCACCCAAATTCTTCATGCAACTAACAATCTCATCTATACATAAGAAGTAACTAGCTATACTTTCATCATTGTGCATTTTGAGAGTTTCATATTGAATTCTGAGAGTTTGATGTTTTGCACGTTTTACCTGAGTGTCTCCTTCATAGCTTAGAGCGATCTTGTCCAATATTTCTTTGGCGGATTGGAGCTACATAACTTTGAAAAATTCTAATTGTGACAGACTTCCCAATAATGTATTGACAGCCTTGCCATTGGTTTCATATTGCTTTTTACCTGCCGCATCTGTGGGAATTGTAGATGGAAATGTATATCCTCCTTTTACGATTTTCCCAGATATCTGTTCCAAGAGATTGAAGATAGGTTGTGGTTCTTACCTTCCAATAAACGAAGTTGCTCCCATCGAAGATTGGTGGTCCGATGGATCCCTTTCTTTCATGGTTACTCATGATGATGGATCTTCCTTCAAGCGATCAAGCTTCTTCTGAAGGACCTACTCTCATACCAATTGTTGGAAATAATACTGAGAGGGGGGGGGGGGTGAATCAGTATTAACAAGTCAATAATTTTTCATTTCCATAATCAAATTCATATACGCTACTTCAGTTAATGGAACTCGTGTGTATATGCAACTGTGTTTAAGGAAACTAGTTTATATCATGCAAACTTATGATTCGGTTAATTCATCATATGTTGATCTTTAATCAATGCATCAGAACCATATAGATAGTAACCAGGTGCAATAAAAACGTAACAGATAGTTACACACATGAAAACAATATATAAGGTTGAAACCCAATGTGGGTGAAAACCACCTGCTGCAATCGTCTCTCTCTTCTTTTAAATTAGAAACTTCTTTTTACAATTTTTGTACTGGTGCAGTCTTATACCAGTACGCGGGCTTCTTCTTGCCGAAGGCTACAACCTTCTTTCATTCTATAGCTTCTCCTAGAAGGGAGCTACAACCCCCTAGCTCTTTTACTAGTTGATATGTTTACTAGTATGTAGGTGCAGCCCTACAGAAGGCTACAACCTTCTCTTTTCTTTCAGGGACCACATTTCATAAATTTTCAGACTGGATCCATCAATAGCATCATCGAATCAACCAATCTCCTTTTCACCAACCACAACTGAATCAACCAATCACTTTGACAACCCTTCAATCTGATCTTTCAGAATACAGTAAACAGAACCCAGAATACTGCAACAACAAACAGAAGCAGCTAAAACATATTTTATGAGGTATATGCTACTTCAATGCGTCGAACCTACGTGCATACGCACTTTTCTCAAGACGAACATGTGTACAGATCTGCAAAATCAAATTTAAGATGTATACATTGTTTTGATATGTAGAACCCATGTGTATACGGACCTTTTCTAAAGTGAACCTGCGTACAGATCTGTAAATGATGATTTCAACATTACAACAATTCCAGACTTTAGTTATACCTAGATCATCATATTTACAGACTATAACATTCATTAGTTATTCAGATAAATGATCAAATAACATAAAGACACTTCACTTCAAGCCTTAACATCTTGACCCATCATTAGATCTTATCCTTAATCAAGTGCTAAGGTTCATCCTTGGTTCAGATCCAGCTATTCACCATAACCCAATAACCTGTATACTAGATCTTGCTCTTCATTAGATATTCAATGCTTGAGTGCCTTTGCCTAATGATCTTCTTCTCATTTTATAGTCTTAGGTGTTACTCAATACCATGTACCAAAACAACTTAGGACCAATACCTTGGACCAAATACCTCAGACGATATATCTTGGACCAATACCATGGATCAAAATACCATGAACCAAAATACCATGGACCAAATACCTTGGACCAAAACTTAGTTTTCCAAGGTATATGGGCCTTTCATTGTGTGAAAGTGCGTGTGTACGTGTACGCTCCTTTTGATCTGTTAATCTGTGTGTATATGCTAATTGGTCAAGGTGAACCTGTGTATATCTCTCTTTCCTCATTCTCTGAATTCTTATCTATAACTCTGTGTTGTTAACCTACTGAACTGTGATCTGTCATCTGAGTGAATTTCCATCAAGGACAACACCTATGCCATAGTGCTAAATCTGTGTCATAATTCCAACAGATAATTATAAGGATCCCTTACTTCCACTATAGTATCTATTGCTTTATGATCCAATATGTTTATCATCTTATCTTTTCATTTTGTTTTCAATGTGGAGTCTTTATAGCCTAGAATATATTATGCTCTAGTTTTGAATTTAGGCTTAATGCATTTGTTAATTTAATTTTGATACTGAAGTATACAATGTAATAAATGCATGTTTCTTATAATGTCTATAAAAAAGAAATTCACAATAGTAATCAATGTTTAATATGTAGCAATTGGAATACTCCCTCAACATCATTCCATTTTCATATATTCATTTGTTTTCTTGCACATTGATGACCATAATCAGTCTTATAATTTGATCATGAAACAAATCATGCTCAAGCATATTAGAACCTGTTGGAAAATGAATTTTACCTTTGTGATGTCTTTAGTTTTATAATGAAATCTAAACTATAATGAGGGAAAATATCCCTCAATATTCTTTTATTGGGCACTCCATAGATCAACATGGATTAGAAGCCACCTCTTAAACAAATGGTTTACTAAATTACTATTGAATGTGCAGGAAAGAGAAATTGATGCTTGTAGACATGCTATGGAGATAGTAAAAATGAGCATGGAAGAAGACATTGGAGATATTGACAAGACTGGTCGATTGGTAGAGGAACCTATAATGCTTGAAAAATCAACTCAGCTTACTCCAGAGGCCACCTATTATCGGAATCTTAATGACTTATCATTCCTTATGGAAAAATATAAATGATGTTTTTAGATGCATTGCAAGTTGCAGCAACATTAACTACTTTCGATCTCAAATTCTCTATCTACTATTGCTAGGCAGAAATCTAGAGAAATCTCTGTACCCCAACATTCAGCATGTTTGAAACCTGTTCAGATCAGACACTGATGTATCTTTGGCAAGTTTTCACCTCCCAAAAGATGATGTAATTTATGGATTTGGAGATTGGTCACTGTTATATTTAAAGAATATTTATATCTAATAGATTCATCCAAAAAGACTCAACCACTGAGATGACTTAAAAATTAATTCGTAATCTCTCAATAACCAAAGTCATTTAACAAATAAAAACTTCTTTTTAAATATGGAAAGTATTTAACATATTGAGGTGACACAATAATACTCACAAATGAGAGCATTTTTTTTAATACTTGCAAGCAGGTGCATAATCATTCAGGACATTTGGTTCACATTAATGAGAACCCTCCTAACCAGGAATTTTGGGGTTTACATGTGAAATCTAAATGGAATGTTAGGCAATGACAATGAAGTTCTGAACACACAATATTAAATTCTCCATTGATTTTAAAAAAGTCTCAGACTACTCATGTGCTTACCAAAGGAAAATGTCTGACCAAAATTTAAGTTAGCAAGCACAATTGAAATAATGTCTTGTTGTAAGAGAATGTTGAAAACACTTGGCACTAAGACCTTTGCCTCCAAAATTTCTAGGATCTGAAATTTTCATTCTTAACAGAATCAAAGAAATTTGACAAATCTGTCATTACTAATATAAGTAAAAGTGAAGCAGTGAAGAATTTCTACTTCAATAGAACCTCTACATTTCCACAAGGTGAGCTATTACAAGTCTTAATAATTTTATCACGAAACAACTCATGCCTAAGCATATTAGAACCTGTTGGAAAATGAATTTTACCTTTACGATGTCTTTAGTTTTGTAATGAATTCTAAAAGTATAATGAAGGAAAGTATCCATAATTATTCTTTTATTGGGCACTCCATGGATCAACATGGGTTAGAAGCCACCTCTTAAGCAACACTCTACAGAATTAATATTGAATGTGCAGGAAAGAGAAATTGACGCTTGTAGACATGCTATGAAGATAGTGAAAATGAGCATGGCAGAAAACATTGCAGATATTAACAAGACTGGTTGATTGGTAGAGGAACCTGTAATGCTTGAAAAATCAGCTCAACTTGCTCCAGAGGCCACCTATTATAGGAATCTTAATGACTTAACATTTCTTATGGAAAAATATAAATGATGTTTTTTAGATACATTGCAATTTGCAGCAACATTAATGGCTTTCGATCTCAAATTCTCTATCTACTATTGCTTGGCAACAATCTAGGGAAAACTTTGTACCCCAACATCCATTATGTTTTCATGGGTTATGATTTCACTGGTTACTAGTAATCTTTTTCTCTTAAGAGTTTGTATACAAAATGTCACGGTCATTTATTAAATCATGAAGTAAATTACTATGTTCTTTGTTTCTTGTTTTCTTGCACTTGTAATTTACAAAATTTTACATTCCTCGACTCTCAATGGCTTTAGGGACTGTTTCCAAGTTGCAAACTTTCTTGCTTGACCTGGAAACTAACCAAATCTGCTCCCAACCATTCATTCAATTGTCTTTTTAAATTTAAGTTTCACAACTCCAAAATACACCAAGAAGCTTACTTCGACACAGGCAGTTCAATATAACCTATTGCTTACAAAATGAAAAGATGTAAAAAGCTTTAAAGATTATGGTAGATTAGTGAGGCCTGCCAGGGTCATGGTTTAAGTCTAGATGTTTATAAAATCCAAATTTGGGAAAGCCAAATACAAAGTAGTGTGGCACATTACCTACACTTCTTACTGCACTGCAATTTTACACTCACTTTATTGGCATATAAACGATGTTTTTTAGATACATTGCAACTTGCAACAACATTAATGGATTTTGATCTCAAATTTTTTATCTACTATTACTTGGCGATAGTCTAGAGAGGACTATGTACCCTAACATCCAGTATGTTCGAAACCTGTCCAGATCAGACACTAATGTATCCAGGGTTTTCAAATGGGCATCTTAGATTTTAATGCTTAGTAATGGGCCTAAAATTTTGGAAAAGAAATTGAATCATTTGGCAAGTTTTGGCCTCCCAGAAGATGATGTCAAGGAGCTTGCTAGGAGGAACCCAATCATACTAGCTCTTTCCATGGATAAAGTGCAGAAAATCATGGACTATTTCATACATATTGTAGGTTTTCCTGCAAAGTTTCTTTTAACACATTCTAAGCTCATGTTGTGTAGTTTGGAGTGTAGAATCAAGCCTCCTCATAGAGTTTTGAAATCTATTAGTGTAGTGTAACCCTCGAAGCATCGAGTTAGTATATACAGAAGACATTCACGCAAGTCATGACACAATCAGTCCAGGCCAACCCAAAGTTGAACAAGTATCAAGCTTCTAGGAATTTGGGTTTTGTTCGAAATTGGGACGTATATACCCTCCATCCATGGATAATGGACCCAGGTAATGTTAATGTTTTCTCTTTATCTTCTACTTTTCAAATGCATTTTGTTTATTCGCTTTTTCTTCAATGATTCTTTATATGTCACAATACTTCTCAAATTTATGCCATACGACGTTTCATTTGCAACATTCGGTGCAATTGGTAGTTTATTTATTTTTTAATAGTAATGAAAATAAGTGGAGAGTGAGTAATTTCTATAGATTGTCTATGACTATTATACTAAATACATATTTTCATGAATGTAGCTAGTTTTTAGAATTTTACTAAGGAGCTAGGGAAACAAATTGTTCACCAAACCACTCTAACTAAAATCCTTTAACACAATTTTTTCATATTTTTCCACTCTAACCACACACTCCGAAAACTCTCCAAAAAATAATCTTCAATGACTAAGTTTCTACAAAATTTAGTTTGGAATTAAAAATAATCTAAGATAATTATGTTTGCACCAACTTTTCCTCCTTGGAAAGCTTAATAATTCCACTGAAACAAATACCAAATAATAAACCTATTAGAATGCAAGTAGAGTAAAATCTCTGAGATTTACCAGTATTGTGCCATGTTATTTTTTGTTTTCCATAATAGCAGTGTAAAGCCAAACAAAAACCCTCATGCACACATTTTATGTTTTTCACAACAACAATGTGGCATTTGATGGTGGAGGGAATGTAAAGAAAAATCAAAACCCTAATGCGCAGTTTGAAACCTTGAACTGCAGAATCCACGATCTGGCAGGGACTTAGCTTGAAACCTTGAACTACAAATTCCATAATCCCGCAGGGGCTTTTCTTTTTTAGCAAAGAAATGATGTATTTTTTTATTCAAAAAGAATATAAAAAGTGCAAACTGAGCTTAAAGAGACCATAATTTTGCAGACATACAGTGTGGTTATTAATATAAGCAACAAAACAACTTTAAGATGGGAAAATCAGATCTGTTGTTATAAGTTTTGGAGAAATATAGTACAAAAAACACACAATACATGACCCTAATAGTGATTACAAAATCTATGTAAATTCCAAATGAGAAAGAAAAATGGTAAAAAAAAAAAGTGGACCTCATAAAGAAATATAGATCTACTTCCTTTCATTATTTAAAACTAGAAAGATATTAGTAGAAATATTGTTTGCATAGTTGTTTGAGTTCTAATCAACTTAAAAGAATGGTTTGATCATTTTCAATGGTTTATCTATTGAGTTATTCATAATAAATGAGTCCGGTTTCCATTTCTAAAGATTTTTTTGGTAAGCTTTTTGCAATTTCATTGAACTCTCTATAAATATGTTGAAAACTAATTTCCTGAAATTTTTTCTTTTTCTTTAAATTTCTCTCTTCCATACTACAAAGTTCAGAACTTCTAGTTGTGCTTTACCTAACAACAAATCAATTACACACTTGGAATCCCCCAAAATTTGAATGTTTTTAATGTTCCTTAAGGAAGCTAATAACATAATTACCCAATCAAAAGTTAGTTATGCTTTATTATTTGTTCCAATACCTAAACCAACTATAAAATGAATAGCTTTGTCCCTTTTCATTTTGATCATTCCTCACCCCCCCCCCCCACCACACACACAATATTTCTCTTGTGTTGCACCATCAAATAAGCTTCAATGTTCCTTCATGAAACTAAGAACATAAGTACCCAAGAAAAAATTAGTTATGCTTTAATATTTGTTGCAATTCCTAAACAAACTCTTCAAAGAATAGCTTTATCCCCTTTAACTTTTATCATTCCCTCCCACTTCGCCCCCCCACACATTAGTTTTCTTATGTTGCATCGTCAAGTAAACTGAGAGAATGTTCCTAGAGAAAATAAGGGAAGTGTATTCTTCTCACGTTCATCTATAATTGTGTCGAGGAGTATTCCCTGAAGTGAAAAACAATCTTACCTAAGAGATGTAGAATATTTAAAGTTACATTTTTCAATATTCTTGTTCCTTAGAAACTATATACCCAAGGAAACAAAGATAGGTTGAGGAATATGATTTTTAAATTTTCCCACTGAGTGTTAGAGAAATTCCATGAAAAAGGCTTGTACAAGATGTTCTTTAATACCTAGTACCATCAACACTAAATGTTATATTTTAATAGTAATGTCGCAGTGAGTGAAGATATGATGAATAATTTCATCCTAATTTCCACAAAGAGAACATTGGTTTGGACCTGCAAAACCTTTCTTTTGCAAATTTTTCAACGTCAAATTTTTTTTTGTAGCACTAGCGAAGAAAAACGTTTAAGTTTATTTGGAACATTCCATTCCCAAATGTTGTTGTTCCATCATATAATATCCTGATGCCAAAATCAGTGGGCAATATATTTGTATGCTAGATTCGGTTTAACCCTACCTACAATATTCTCCAAACTCCATACTAGACGATCCTCCAAATTATTTAGGTGAACCCCATTTATATTGAATTCCTTAGTGAAGGAGATCCACTCTTTAGCCATGTAATTAGCCATAACTAAATCTATATAATTTAACCATTTACCCTAACAAAATATATTATTTAAGAAGATATATTTGTGGGAAGTTAAAGAATGAAATAAATCTCTTGCAAACTTATAAACGTGCTCCCCCATAAATGGATCCTTTCCCATTATCACTTTTTTCCATGTACAACCTTCTAAGCCACACAATTGTATAGAAAGGGAAAAGAGTCCATAGGAGACTTCGAGAAAATGGAACCTTTGTTGCGAGCTTTTTTTGATGTTCCTATATACCAATCCACCACCAGAAATTTCTTTAGGTACTTCTCCTTAATCACTGGGATCTAAAGACCACAATTAAATAGGCATTTCCACAATTTTTTAGGGCTAACTCTTTGCCAAACCAGGTGAGGTTCTTGAAACCCCATCCTCCAAAATATTTTGGTTTGGATAGGGAGGCCCAGTTGGCAAGGTGCATCCACTCTTTTCTTCTTTTACCAGCCTATAGAAAGTTGTACATTCTTTTTTTGATATTGTTTAGAATTGATTTTTGAAATTTTGATTTTTCACACCGTAAAATTGGGATATTCTCCAACACTCATTTATCTAAGATCATTCTTCACCCCATTGATAACCATATATAACACTATAGACTATTTTTCTGTTTAATGTTTCTAAGAAGCAACTTTGTGTCTTCTTTATGATAGCCATTTGGCTCCAGGAAGAAACTTAGGTACCTAAAACCAGTATCCATGACAACTATCTAAAAATGAAGAATAAAATGAATGGATAAGAGAATCTCTGCATTGGCTACATTAAGATAAGAGGATAACTTTTGACTACTAATAAACATTCTAGAAGCCTCAAAAAATATGTTAATGACCTTATGGAGAGTATGTCATTTCAAGACAAAACTGACCCCTATCAATAGAATTCCATCCATAAATAATAAGTTAGTGATAGATTGTTTACATGGGATTTTCATGCCTTTGATGTTTCCTTCTTGCTTTTCTTTCAGTGAAAAGATACAGAAGCCTTCCATCAGAAGCAAAAATAGTAGGGGAGATAGAGGATGCCTCTGTCTAAGTCCTCTTAAGCTCAAAAATTATACTATGGGAGACCCATTGACCAGAATTGGAAAAAGTGTTGAAGTTACACAACCCATAATCTAGTATGTATCCTCAGATCTATAATGAAGCAGGAAAAATTGAAGAAAAGTCTGGTTTTCTTTGTCAAAGGCCTTATCAAGGTTCATCTTATAGACTAAGGCTTGAAGTTTTTTTTACTTAATTGAATGTAGGACTTCTTGAGCAATGTCAATAGCATCATGATTTCCCTAATGACCAGCAAGTCAAATATATTAGGGGACATACTATTAGCTAGGATAGACTTGATTGTATTTGAGATCATTTTTGAAATGATCTTATAAATCAAGGTACACATGGAGATGGCCTTGAAACCCAATAAAGTCTTGGGTTTGGAACTTTTGGGGATCCAAGCTACATATGTTACATAAATAGATCTTGAAACTTTCCCCAATCTTTGGGATTCCTCCACCATATTTCAAGGATAACGTTCCATCAAATAAAAAATGGAAAGGAGGAGTTCGTTAGTCTAGCAATTAGGGTGAGGACTCTTCTCATTACTGAATTTCTTTAATACCTATTTGATTTAATAAAGGTAGACTAGGCCACCAATCCTAGCAAAATCTTTAATGCTGAAAAATATCAACAAATTATGAATGGTCTGAAGTTGGGAGCTAATGATGGATGATCTCAGATATCTAAAAAGGGTGGAAAAGTGAGATGAAGTAGTAGCTTTACAATCATGTTGACTTATCGCAATGTTATCATCCTACAATTTCATCTCCCAAATAGAATTAATGTTTATCATGTGACTAGAATAATTATGAGAAAAATTAGTATTAACGTCCCCCTACTTGATCCAGGTAACCCCAATTTTTAATCTCCAAGTTTCTTCTTCCAATTTTGAAATATGTAGTTCTCTAGCTTCCAAGGATCACATTCTCTGAGCCAATCGAGCTCGAAAACATGAGTCATAAAAGGACAAAGAGATTTGTTCATATTCAACTTCTAGAATCAAGAGTTCTTCCTTTTGTTCCCTTTTCCTTTTCTTTCCCAATCCACCACTACCTTCTTGAGTTTATAATCTAGGACATACCTTTTTATGGTCAAAACTAGACTAGAACCACCACAACTGAGATAGCTTATATAAATAAACCAAGAGAAGGCACTAAGGCCAAATCCCAGATAACCACTAAAATCGAGCTTGGATTTTATATAATATCCAAGCTTATAAAAATACACCAAAGTCGAGCTATACTAAGATCCCAAAATAAGAGGGCTTACCATTGTTGAAATCATGTTTTAAATATTTTATAATAGTCATAGGCATCACACTTTATAAGCTCCCAACGCTCTTAAAATTCCATGCAATACGACCAATTTTCATGTCCCATACCCATGCCTCTTTTTTTTTTTTTTGCACACCAGCCAAGTCTTACATCAACCATGTCACTCAAAATTTTTGTGCAGACTCCATGATTTCTCTATAAACTATTTGCCTTAGGCTTTGTTAATTTTTGATCCCACTTGTTTTAAAAAAGGTGTTCATTCCTTCGCCTCCAATATTGGTCATCGAGTTCCCACCTACCCAACACACAATCCTTGCTTCGTCTTATTAGCTGGGCTCACATGTTAGCAAGGTTCAATTCAGCCTGACTTATTCCATAAGCCCACTCCTCTTTTTATTCTAGGATAAAGCCTCATGCTCAATGTTGTGAAAGAACAAATTCCCGTTAACAACACTTCTAATTCCCATATCTCGATGCTATTAGGTGTTGTACTGCCATAAAATCTTAAAAAAAAATAAGTGTTTCCCCTTTCACTTATGTATTTGAATCTGACATTGTCAATGCTCCAAGCCCCTCTATCACTATTGCAACCTTCACCTCACACTCTATAGAGACTCTATCGCTTACATTTATGACTAAATTTCAATGCAATGATATATATATATATCTATATATATATATATATATATATATATATATATATATATATATATATATATATATATATATATATATATATATATATATATATATATATATGCAAACAATAAACAACAATTACATAAGGATTGGTATGGAAATTAAACAAGGTTTTAGAAGGATTGGTTTGTTGGGAAAATCACTCTCACACACTCCACTCCACTTTACTCTTTTATTTTATTGATTCAATAAATAATACATAATACATCATACAATCGGTCTAAATCCATAAAGATAGGATCAAATGGACCAATTGTGGGGAAGTCAAACAAATTAAAATAGTTTGTTAAGTTTAATGAAGTACATGGTAAGAAAAACAAAATATATCCTAACAAATCCCCTCATTGAGGAACCAACTCCTCTGGTAAATAAATTTTACCTCTCAATCAATCAGGTTTTACATATTCCCTTGCATTAGTTTCACAAGTTTATAGACCATGGAGTCCATAAGACATGGAATATATTTTTCTATATTGTTTTGCCAAATACTCTTCACTGGATCTCTAAAAGACTCAAATTCCATCCATGCATGATTTAATTTGAACGGGTATTTGTGACTATATTTCTCAAAATCAAATTCTAGGAGGACTCGAAGGTGGTCTAATATTCTACCTCACGAGATCCAAGATCTTAATCTCTCCATATTATTCACCAACAGATTAACTAATAAGACCCTATCAAGATGCTTTATAATTCATACCTCTCCAATCCTACCATTTCTCCAAGTAAGAGCTAAATGAAAAGAGGCAACATTACGAAGATTTTAATATTGTAGCATCTCTGAAAAATAATTGGCCAAAGGATCTTAGTGGGCTTGAGACACAAATAATACCCTGTAGAGGTAGTGAATTTTAAATTTCCTGCTAAGAGGAGAGAGGGATCTCAAAGCTATCTTCTAGATTGGACCTTGTCGCAAAAGTATCACCTTCCATCATAGGGGTTGTAACAATTTTCTAACTTGATCGAATGAGGGAGGCCTCTTATAAAACCTTCTAGTATCATACCAATCGAAGATGAGAAGGCTTCAAAAATTTTAACATCTAGGTTCCATATGGAGAGTACTCCTCAAGAAAGGCTAACAGAGTTGAAGTAATAGGAAAACCAACTCGGACACAAGTATTGAATGGCTTCTCTATCCTTCTCCACCAGAACCATTGTCTCTTGAAGTAGAATAATATATGGTCTATATTTATCCACTAAACTTTTAAGGGAAATGATTCTGGAGGATCCCCCTAATATCTAGAGACAATATAATCATTTTGAAAGAGACATGGAGGTCTTCTACTTTCTAAGGGCCTAAGAAACAATCTCTCTATCGGTAGTAGGAGGTAGGTTAAGGCCTTCCTATATAGCCTCAGAAGTGATTCCATTTCTAGCCTAAACTTTTATTTTGCCTTTTTTTTATTGTTACATTTTGGAAATAACTATTATCATTTGTTGAATGGATAATAGTAGATACCCTGGAGAATAATGAGATGAGAGTCAAGTTGACAATTTCCTTATAAGATGAACCAAAAGGCTAGTAAATTTCTAAAGGAGAAATCACAGTTCGAGCTGGCTTAGTGGCAAGGAAGGTCCTAGGTGTGAGGGAAGGAACATATCTAGGTCTAGAGTCTGTAGAAATTAGGAGTCTGAGGATATCAATGGAAGGGATGTCTAGACTAATTTTGAAAATCACAGTTATAAGCTTAACTTCCCTTATTGGAATAGGGTTATGGCAAGGCCTAAATGAATTATTTAATATTTTGTGAATAATGATAGTTTCGACATATTCTTATTCCAAAGCATTGTTAAGAATAAGTGAAGAAAATGAAGAGTCGTCTATGTTGCAGTCAGGGTTATTTAGAGATCTGTTCTCAAGATGATATAATAGCAAAGAGTCCCCATATCACAATGATTGAATTAGTGAATAGGTAGAGAGAGAATACTTATTGGTCTCCACATCACTTCGAGAAGAGGGCTTTGTTTAATGTAAAATTACAAATCCACCCATGGCTGAGGGCTCCACAGTACTTTGACTTTTTCTATGATATTATTGTCATCCTTTCCTACAGTAACCAATGAGAATGTCACATCTGATAGAAGTGAAAAAAGTGTTGGAATTATGATGCATGTGTTGTACTTGATGGCAACCCACTTGTAGCAGAAAAACTCACTTGTATATGGTAACTAGATGAATCTACAAGAGAGATATAAGATGTGACAGAATGCATGGAAGTTGTGCTTACATAAGTGACAAAATGCAGGGCAGTTCAAAGGAGTCATTTTAATAGATGTAACAGGGCATTCGTATAGAAGAATAGGTAGATGGAACTAAGGTCTACTAATTAGAATAAAGAGGTTGAAGAAAAAGGATGATGTAAAGTAGTTTAAGATGTGTACGTTGGTCCACTTAGTCAAAACAACATATACATGCTAGTTCACAAAAAAATAGAGCATATACATATACACGCACTCTAGCAAGAAGAAAAGTGTGTATGTGTTGGAAAATCAAGGAAATTTAAGAGTAAACAATACCAGCGGTCAATACCATGGTCTTAGCTCATAGTATTGAGTGGAGTAATGGTTATTTGATCCCGTCTAAGAATACCTCATGTTCTAAGTGCAGTTTTGTTCCGAGTTATTGAGAAAGGCCAAAAAATATATAAGGAGGAGAAGATCAAATGGATAGCAGGTAAGGAATGAATATCTTATGAAGTGTTAGATCAAAAAGAAAATATGCATGTTATGGTTTTTTGATGCGTTTCTTGATCTATACTAAGCATGCACCAGTGTATTTGATGATGGATGAGATCTAATAATGGATCAGGATCATAATGACTTATCATTATGAGATCTGATAATGGATAAGCTAGATCTGAGTGCTAAAAAATCTTTTGTGCTTTTAATGCTATGATATGGGTATATCTAAAGACTGGAATAGTTGCGAAGTTATAAGTTTTTATCTTCAAATTTGTACACGGGTTCGCCTTGGTGAAGGCATCTATACACGCTGCCTCGGCTCTTCCAAGTAGCGTATGCAAAAGAAAATCTTGATGTTCAGGGATGACTGGTCTATCATATCAGTGCTACTATTTTACTATTGTTTGTCAATGACATCTTCACTAGAGCTGAAAATAAAATTGATTGTATAAGGAGATTGTGTCTGGTTTATTTATCATTTGAGAAAGAAGGGTGATCCTTGTTTCTATCTATTTAGAAGTTTGTAATATGATAGTAGATCTTCAGAATGTCACTGATTGGTGCAGTTTGTGGTTCAGAGGTTTTATACTTCAGTATCTTTAGACGCATATGTAGGTTGATCTAAAGGAAGTAGTGTATACACACCAGTTGTCCTCATTGAAGGAGCATATACATTCTGCCACATGCCTTTTGAGGTTACAGTTAGTTCTTGTTGTTGATGCAGTTTTCTGGGTTCAAATTTTTGTACTCATTACATTGATCTATCTGTTCCAGTTTATTGGTTGAATTTGATTAAGTTTGAGTGAATGGTTGATTCATTTGTGTTAGAGGTTCGGTGATTGTTTGATCTGGTATGTCAGAGGTTCAACGATTGTTTGATTCAGTATGTCAGAGGATTCAGTGATTGATTGATTTAATTATGGTTGATTCAGATATTGATGATTGAGTTTTAGTGGTTGGTTGATGCCAAGGTATTTGATGGATGTATTGCATTGGTGATTTATTTTGAGCCTCAATGTTACTGATGGGTCTAGTGTGAAAATTTGATGAAACATGGCCTTCATATTGTAGTGTTGTGTACCAGGAGTATCCAGTCTAAAAATTCATGAAATGTAGTCCCTAGAGGATGCTGAGGGTTGGAGCCTTCAATGAGGAAGTCGAAGACTCCTGCCAGAAGTGGCTGGTGAATTAATTAGGGGGTTGGAGCTCCCTTCCATTAACAGCTGGAAAATGAGTGAAGCTTGTAGGTTTTTGTAGGCCAGTGCCTACATATTAGTAAACATATTGGCTAGTACAATAGCTAAGGGGTTGTAGCTCCCTTCCAGCAGAAGCTGGAGAATGAGAGAAGGTTGTGGCCTTCTACAGGTGGATGCATGTGTACTTGTATGAGCCTACACTAGTACAATATTGTAAATAGATTATTCTTTATACTAAAAGAAGACAGAGACAACAACAACAGGCGTTTTTTCTATCGCATTGGGTTTCCACCTAAAATCTTGGTGTTCATGTTTGTTACTTGTGTTTGATGGTTTATTCTGTTATTACTGCACATGTTTACTGTTTAATGTTTAATAAAGTATTGATGCACTGATTAAAGATCAATATATGATTAGTTAACTGAATCATAAGTTCACTTGATATACGTTGGTTTCCTTAAGAACAGTTGCATGCACAAGCGAGTTCACTTCAGTGAAGTAGTGTATATAAATCTGATTATGGAAATAAAAAATTTATTGATTTGTAAATAATGATTCACCGCCCCCCTCTCATTATTATTCCCAACAATTGGTATCAGAGTAGGTCCTTTTCCAGAAGCTTGATCAGTTGAAGGAGATCTGTAGTGTCAATGGCTAAGAAGAAAAAAAATAAAGCACCTCAAAAGAAGAAGACATCTCAAAGGAATAATAACAGTGGGAGAGACGATTGGCCATTATGTGGAAGCAACTCTTTAGATTCAAAATCACCTTAGAATGAAGATGAGCAAGAAAAGAGCTATAAGGTACGAATGTGTTGTCTGGTAGTGATACATTCATTTGTTCATTTGAAGATAATGAAAGTGACAGCGAAACAACTAAATTTTCTCTTATGAGTGAAAGAGAAAGAAATAAAATACAAGCATAATTTAAAAATATCTCAGACACAATTAGAGATCAAAAAAATCTAATTGATAAAGGGGAATGTGCCTACAAAGAAGACGTTACCAGGTTAAAAGCCCAGTAGGAGGAAGGAAACAAAATAAAGAAGCAATACAAATAAAAGGAAAATCAAAGTCAAAGGTTGCAAGATGGAGTGACATCATTGAGAAATGAAGTGAATGAAAAGGACACAACACCTAAGGTACTTATAGAAAGAACCAGCTATTGTGAAGGTCTTGAACCTATGTCTGTTTCTCTAAAAGAAGATATCAAACATACAAATAAGCAGAATGAAGAACTACTCCAAGCATTTGAAGAACAAGAAAATGAAGTTCTTGAATTAAGGCAAAAAGTGGAAGAAGAAAGAAAAGCTGAAGATATCATGAAGAAGCCATATCTTTAGAAGGGAGAGAAATATCAAGTTGAGATAAATATCCTAAAAGGTAAATTAGAAGAAAAGGATAAACTTTTATGTTTTCAATATAGTACTAAGATTTTGGATGATATTTTTAGTAGTCAAAGGTCTCCTGCCATCAAATCTGGTCTTGGTTTTCATGAAACTGTTAAAGGTGAATCTAGCTCACAAACAAAAGTAAAGAACTCTAGTGCAAAATCTGAAATGCTCAATAAGGAGATAAGAGGTCAACCCCATGAACAACCAAGGAAAGGAAGTATTGAAAGAAAATCATTTACTTCTAGTTATGGAAGTGTTAATCGGTTCATTCCTTTGATGAATAATGTTGAAAGTTTCATATGTCATAATTTTTGATATGTTGCAGCCAGATGCAAAAAATAGAATGATTCAAGCTAATAATTGTCACACAGGAAGATCATCAACTTCAAGGTACATTAAGGGATATTGTTTTCCTTTTAATATGTTTGGTCACAAATCCATTAACTTCTATATATGGAATATCAAACATATAAGATGTTATGCTTGTAACAATTTTTGGTATATAGCAAAAGAATGCAGGAGAAAATTTTGGCCAACAAACGAACAGGAGCAAACATCATCACACTCCAAGGTATTGAAGAAGAAGGAAGTACAACCAAAAATATGTGGCATAGATTAGTATACAAAAAGAACATACTCAGAAGGAACTGAAAGTGTGAAATTTCAGTGTTGTAATTCTCATATGCATTTATCATGAAGACAAGTCACATATATGTGAGAATTCGAAGTCACATAGTGTCGTATATGTTGCGTTGATGAAGAAGCAGTGGGACAGACTGAGAAAAATGATTTGATATGGTTCAGAAAAATATCAGTTATCTTTTCTATCTTGATGATTTATGACTATAGTCTGTGGATGTTATTTGGAATTTCCTTTGATCCTCATAAGTTGTTGATGACTTGATGTATATTTGATTGATGATAATGCCTTGATAATTCTTACTAATATATGGAATGATCAGATTTGAAAGTGAACAGGTGGCACAGGTTCAGGGGGAGAATATGTTATGCTTATAATAATGCATTGTTGGCATTATGCTTAGAAGTATTTGGTACCTAATGATTCGTACCAATGGTGACGATGCTTATGTTTCTGAAGTGTTTAAATGATACACCACGCTATGTTGTAGTTATGATTTGCCTATGATAAAGTCTCAGATGATACTTGTATTGCTTGCCGTTACATAATTGTTATTCAAATCAGATTTATGGACAATAGTGGATGACTTTTTGATGATGCATACAGTACATATACATGGGGATCTTCATAGGGACAAGGACAGGTACAAAGCTTGACTACACAACCTCATTATTTGATGATGAGTCACTCATTTATTCTATGTTCTTGTCATCATGCCTTCAAAGATGCATAAAATTCATATGGTTCAATTATGATGCAGGATTCCTATAGTTCATGGCTCTCACATGGGTTAGGATTGTTGCTGGTATCAGGTAAGCTTGAGAAATCACTATGAGTTCATGGTTTTATAGATACATGTTGTTATCTCATTGATGGATACACATTATGTTGGATACATGGATGATTACTTAAGTTTCATATTGATAAATATTGTTTGTTGGCCAAGGGAATGGTGTTATTGCAGGTGTCATGAAGACATAGCTATTTGAAGACATGGAAATTTGGAGACATGGCTTTCTTAGTCACATAATGATGATGGATTCTTACTTTATGATGATAGGTTTGATAATCACATATGTTGATTATCATGGTTGATGCTTATCAAATGTGGGATGTTCCCTAGTGATGATACATGGTTGATATATTGAGGGTTCTTATGGAAAGATCATGCAGTTGTTGATGGTGATGTTATTATCATAGATGATGACTACGATGTTTGCACATACATATGATATGATATGAATGATTTTTTTTTACTGCTTGGAGATATGACATATGCTTAATTGATTCATGGAAGGTTATGATAAAGCTCTTTCTACTAAGGAAACAATGGAAGTTGATCTTAATGAGATAAAGAGGATGAGTTGATACCTATATGTGGCATACTTTATCACAGGTTGATGATATTTACCTTGTCATTTCTAGGGAACTTATGATGGACATATATAGGTTGTTGGTCTGGATTTTGTTGACAGATGTTGATGATGCAAATCATATATATAGTGTATGATAGTTGATGATGACTATCATGGTCTTGTTTACATCTTTGGTCTTTGTTATAAATGTCATGTATATCATTCGATGTAAAGGTCATATAAAGGCCCATGATGTAATAATATGTCTATGTCTTTCATAGTATTTTAATGAGTCATTTTTGGTCATATGATGTAATTTGTAACCCCACTATGCATGGGAAGGATGATGTAATAATTGATATATCTCAGTCATGTATAAACAATTGTTATATCCCCACCTGGTTGGGAGATGGATATATGTATGGATCATTGGTGATAGGAAGGTCATACTCAAATAGTTGAGTTATAAAGTCATGTTATTCTTTTGGAAAATATTTTTGCAAACTCTGCATGTGCTCAAGATGATCATGGACGGTTTAGTGCATCTCAGCATGTACAAAGGTGGAGTTTAATCAGAGAATTCACCATGTTCCTAGGGGGAGCATGACCAATGTTAATATTTATCTATTCAGATATGGAAGTCTTCATTTTGGTTAGCCCTTTGCCTTGATCTCAAAAAGGAGAATATCTTGGTCTGCCCTTTGCCCTTGATGTCAAAGGGGGAGAGTATTTTGGCATTTCTTGATATCTCTAACAAGTTCAATAGCTTGCAGTAATCAACACGAACATGGTTTCCATCAATTCCAAAGGGGGAGAATGTTGGCATTATGATGCACGTGTTGTACTTGATGGAAACCCACTTGTAGCAGAACAACTCACTTGCATATGGTAACTAGATGAATCTACAAGAGAGATATAAGGTGTGACAGAATGCATGGCAGTTGTGTTTACAAAAGTGACAAAATGCAAGGTAGTTCAAAGGAATCATTTCAGAAGTTATATGGCAAATCTCAGTGTAACAGGTCTATTTATATGTAACAGGGCATTGGTACAGAAGAACAGGTTGATGGAACTAAGGTCTACTGATCAGAATAAAGAAGTTGAAGGAAAAGGATGGTGTAAAGCAGTTTAAGTTATGTACGTTGGTCCACATAGTCAAAGTAATGTACACACTCGTTCATAGAACAAAAATAGCGTATATGTATACACACACTCTCATAAGAAGAAAAGAGTGTATATGTTGGAAAATCAAGGAAATTTAAGAGTAAACAATACCAGGAGTCAATACCATGGTATTAGCCCACAATATTGAGCGGACTAATGTTATTTGATCTTGTCTAAGAATACCACCACAAGTTATAAGTGTCGGTTTGGTCTGAGGTATTGAGAAAGGCCAAAAAATATATAAGGAGGAGAAGATCAAAGGGATAGCGGGTAAGGAATGAATATCTTATGAAGTGTTAGATCAAAAATCAAATATGCATATTTTGGGTTTCTGATGGTGTGATTGATCTAGACTAAGTATGCACCTGAGTATCTGATGATGGATGAGATCCAATAATGGATTAGAATCATAATAACTTTTAATTATGAGATTTGATAATGGATAGGCTAGATATGAGTGCTAACAAATGTTTTGTGCTTTAAATGTTATGATATGGGTATATATGAAGATTGGAATAGCTGCGAAGTTATGATTGTTTATCTGCAAATCTAAACGTTGGTTCACCTTGATGAAGGCGCATATACACGCTGCTTCGGCTCTTCCAAGTAGCGTATGAAAAATAAAAGCTCTATGTTCAAGGATGACTGATCTATCAAATCAATGTTGTTGTTTTATTGTTGTTTGTCGATGAGGTCTTCATTAGAATTTCAAATAAAACTAACTATATAAGGAGATTGAGTCTGGTTGATTGATGATTCAGAAAGAAGGGTGATCCTTGATGCTATCCATTTAGAAGTATGTAATATGACAGTATATCTTCATAATGTCATTGACTGGTAAAGTTTCTGGTTTAGAGGTTTTATAGTTTAGTATCTTTAGAGGTATATGTACGTTGAACTAAAGGAAGTAGCGTATACACACCAGTTGGCTTCATTGAAGGAGCGTATGCATTCTGACACATGCCCTTTGAGGTTATAGTTAGTTCTAGTTGTTGATGCATTTTTCTAGGTTCAGATTATGTACTGGTTACATTGATCTATATGTTCCAATTGATTGGTTGAATTTGATTATGTTTGAATGAATGGTTGATTTAGTTGTGTCATAGGTTAAGTGATGGTTTGATTCAGTATGTCAGAGGTTCAGTGATTGTTCGATTCAGTTTGTCAAAGGACTCAATGATTGATTGATTTAGTTATGGTTGATTAAGAGATTGATGATTGGGTTTTAGTTATGTCTGAGATTGATGATTGAGTTTCAGACCTTGGTTGATGCATATGTATTTGATCGATGTATTGCAGTGGTGATTGTTTTTGAGCTTCAATGTTACCAATGGGTCCAGTGTGAAAATTTGATGAAACATGGCCTTCATATTGTTGTGTTGTGTACCAGGAGTATCCAGTCTGAAAATTCATGAAACGTGGTCCCTAGAGGATGTTGAGGGTTGGAGCCTTCAGTCAGGAAGTCAAATATTCCTACTAGTAGTGGCTAGTGATTTGATCATCGAGTTGGAGATCCCTTCCAGTAGCAGCTGGAAAACAAGTGAATTTTGTAGCCTTCTGTAGGCCAGAGCCTACATACTAGTTAACATATTGGCTAGTACAAGAGCTAGGGGGTTTTAGCTCCCTTCCAATAGAAGCTAGAGAACGAGAGAAGGTTGTAGCCTTCTGCAACTGGATGCCTACGTACTGGTATGAGTATACACCAGTACAAGATTGTAAACAAAGTATTCTTTATATTAAAAGAAGATATGGACAAGAACAACAGGTGGTTTTTCTCCCCCATTGGGTTTCCACCTTAAATCTTGTTGTTCATGTGTGTTGCTTATGTGTGATGGTTTATTATGTTATTACTGTACATGGTTACTGTTTAATGTTTCATAAAGTACTGATGCACTGATTAAGGATCACCATATGATGAATCAACTGAATAATAAGTTCACTGGATATATGTTGGTTGCCTTAAGAACAGTTGTGTGCACACAGGAGTTCACTTCAGTGAAGTAGTGTATATAAATCTGATTATGAAAATAAAAAAGCTATTTACTTTTAAATATTGATTCACACCCCCCCCAAGTATTATTCCCAACACAAAGGTCTTCATCCAATGTGGTATGACCATCAGTTGGTTCATTCATCTCATCCAGGAGAGGGAGTTGTACTACTGCCACCTGGTTATCTACCTCTTTCACAACCTGTAGATGGAGAGAGACTGGCCACCAAAACCCTAAGGTCTCTTGTAGATGTGTGGAAGGCTTATGTGACATCAACACAATAGTGGACCTAATCGGACCCTGTCGGGGATTTTGTGATCCATAACCCTGATGAGAAGGTAAACTATAGAAATTGACTAAAATGGCCCACATTACGACAATTTAGGCATTCAAAAGGAGTTTTCCAAAACTATAAAGGTTGAAAGATAACCTTCTCACACCACAAAATTTTTAAGATCCTAGGAAATCCCTATGAGATGTCCATTTCCACCAAGACCCAGGTCACTCTCTTATCAACCGAAATTAGGAAAGATTCCTCCAACAAAATGAATCTAACAAAGGAGTTAGCGAGATTAGTTGAAACCTCCTTTGACCATAGTTCCAGAGGAAATCCTGGTAACATCACCCAAATTTTCCTACAATTTTGCTAATCAGATCTTAGGAAGAAGGTTGGATGCCAACGTTGCAGCCACAAGGTACCCATGACTTATTTAGGATTAGGTCGATGTCAGATTCAGTTAGGAAAGGGAAGTGTATCCATTTGTTCAACAAAATACTAACCAGGTGAGTATACCCCACAAGGGCTTTCCAAGCCTCCTTCACCCAGATATCCCACCAAGGCTTTCCAAGTCTTCTTCACCCAAAAGATAACTTTGAAGTGGGCCATGGAGATATAAATGAATTTTCTTTGTGAAGTGCTTATTCCTCGTAAAGTTTAAGAATGAATAGTAAGGAATGAAAGAAAAAATGGTGACTGAATAAATTAATGTGCAAACATTCTCCTGATACGAAAATAATTATTGCTACACAACTTTTTGCCAATGAGAATAAATTGTTTTTAATCGTAATAATTTCAAGGTAGTTTCATGAAGTAAATGAATTTGGTGGAACACTTGGAGGGGATTTAAGCGTGGTGTGCATAAGGAAGCAGAGCTTAAAAAGCTTTTATCCATTATAATATTAGTTAATTAATATAATTATTAATGTATTAAATAAAAAGTCAAATGAACTTGTAATCCCTACATTAAATTAATTGATGGCTATACATATTTCCGAACCAGAAAATCATAATAACACAAGTTAGAACAATTTTGACATGGAAAATAGGAATGTCCAAAAAGATAAAGGTAAATTGAAAAAATATATATTTTGGTAGTGTGGGAGAAAATGTGAACTCGCTCACCTTTTTGACAACAAGATTGGAGACAGAAAACCAGAAACAACGAAAAACAGTCATAGCGTGCTGACAAGGATCAATTAAAGAATAGCGGAACGTGCGTGATGCCACTTGTACCTGTCTATTTGTTGAAAAACTGGATGAGTGGGTATGCTAATATCGATTGGTTCTTTAAGAAAAATATTACCCTTCCCAATATTGCGCGATTGAATGAGTAGTAGGGGACATCGTAGTTGTAAGACAATTTTTCTATCACTGTGCAAAGTTTACGTGAATGCAAAATCTCAGTTTCCAGGATCACTTATATTACCTTTTGTCCACACATAGAGGTTATAGCAGTACCATGTCACTACTGTATAAAATTCCTAGGAAGGCTTCTTAACTTGCCCTCTAGTATTTTTCTCATTTTCTCTAGAATTTTTGCATTCTGCAGCTAATATGCTTCGCTAGAAAGACAAAGAAAGTCTGTGGTCGCGTCAAATATTTTGTGTTTCTCAAAAGCACTACATATGCACCTCATTAATGAAGGGGCTGAATCAAAGTTCCCCTTATAATGTAATTTTTTGTTACGTTTATGTTGTTGCACATGATCATGCTGGTGATTGGAACATGTAAAAACCTACAAATACATCCCCAGGTAATGAATGTAGGATGGGGTATGAGTTTCTCCTTTGACTAATTGTGTGTGAAACCTATGATCGAGAGCTAGATCGACACTAACATGAGAATATGTCTAGGGATTTCTTTTCAACACTTTTTGCCATAACCGAAAATTCTCATTGAATATTACACCGGGTATATTTGTAACCACATCATGAATGTTCACGACTCGCAGAATCCTAAGTCCCAGTTCATCACACCGATTTTTGAGGGAAAGATTTCCCATGCGAGGTGCTGCAAATGAATATGTTGGAAATATTAATCCCAACCACTGCGTTAAACACCCTAACGATAGCCATACATGTTAGAAGTATTTTTACAGGTTGCGTCTCTGTTTGAAGATGGAAGGACTGAAGCTAGAACAGAGTATCGCGTGAACCATTCCTCATCAGAGAAAATGTTGAGATTTTCTGTTTGGAGTAAAATAGGCAAAAATCTCTGTAGGTGACAACAATAGAAATTAAGTTCCTAGATTAGCTCCAGGTTGTTGGGAGATGATTAATGCCTCCTATATTTGATGTGAGTGAGTTAATGAGGTTGTTAGATTCTCTTTGCTATATAACAGGAAACCATTCGGATTGTTTGCTAAGAGGGTGAGAGTTTTGTGAGGATTTCATTTTGTAATCTCCTGTTTGATTAATAAATTGTCGATGCCTATGTTTTGTGGACGTAGCCCAGATTGGTTGGGTGAACCACGTTAAATTTTTTGTGTCTTATGTGCTTGACATATTAGCTGTATATTTTTTGTTTAATTTCTGTTGTGCATCTGATCTCCAACAATTGGTATCAGAGCATGTTGGAGGCAAGATTGGACTTGCATACTGGAGGTGGAGCTGAGGTCGTTTATTTGCTGCCTGGAGGTGCTGCCTGGAGGCGCTGCGTGCGTGTAAGTGATCTGATACGTGGAGCGCTGAGGGAGCTGTGTATGACGTGCTACCTGGTGCGCTGTGGAGTGTGTCCAACAAGCGTGGAGCTGGTTTGAGTACGTGGAGTTGTTTTTTTTTTTTTGAATTGCCTAGTGTTTGAATTGCCTGCTGTATTGCTGCCGGTGCGCTGAATGAAGGAGACACTGTGGTGTCAAACACGTATTGCCGTGGACCTGCGTGAGCGCTAATATACCTGCGTTTACATACATGAATGCGTGTTTTCCATAACAAGAGGTGCGTTGAGATCTGTTGCTCGATGATCGAGGTACTGCTCTACTTGTTAAACCTGCGTTGATATATATTTCAAAACGGCGTGGATCTACATTTACAAACAGCGTGGGTATGTATTTAAAAACAACGTGGATATATATATATTTAAAAACGGCGTAGTTATATTTTAAAACTGCGTGGATAGATCAAATATATGCGCTGTGTTTTATATATATGGTGAGCAGTGAGATATATATTTGTTATACATTGCAGAATTGGTACATTGTGATTCACACAGCAGAATATTGTTTTTGTTTTATTTAAAGGCAAAGGCAGAAAGGCATAGGCAATTTTTTTTTTTATTGTTGGTATTTAAAGTTGGATATTGGAGATTATTGTGTTTTTTGTTGATACAAATGGCGAAAACTCGAAGTGCCCGGTTCGAAATCGAGAAATTTAATGGCAAAATAATTTCGAGATCTGGAAGGTAAAGATGCATGATCTGCTGGTACAGCAGGGTGTTGCAAAGGCATTGTTGGGCAGGTCCAAACTGCCTTCCCCCGTGACAGATGATGAGTGGAATGAATTGGATGGAAGAGCCTTGAGCGGAATTCGGTTGTGTTTGGCTGATGATGTTTTATTTAACATCGTGTCAGAGAAGACTGCAGCTGGTTTGTGGACGAAGTTGGAGAAGCTGTATATGACGAAATTCTTGACAAATCGGATTCTCCTAAAACGGCAGCTTTACGGTTTGCGGATGAAAGAAGGTACCTCGATTACTGATTACCTGAATGTTTTTAATACCTTACTGGTGCAATTAGACAGTCTAGATGTGAAATTTGATTCAGAGGATAAGGCAATAACTCTATTGTGTTCATTGCCCGAATCCTGGGATCACTTTGTTACTTCCATAAGCTTTAGTACAGCAGACATTCTTGAGTTTGACGATGTTGTTGGAGCCTTGTTGTCTGACGAGACGAGGAAGAGGTCGAATGCAAACACCTCTACGTCAAAGGTAATGATGGCCAGAGGTCGCTCAAGAGAGAGACACTCCGGGGGAAAGCATATCGACTCTCGTTCAAAGTCCAAAGGAAAGAAGACAAAGGTGAAGTGCTGGCATTGTGGCAAGGCTGGACATCTGAAAAAGGATTGCTGGAAGCAAAAGCAGGCTGCTACAGAAGGCTCTTCGACAGAAAAGAAGGAAGCCAACACCACAGATACAGGTTCAGTATCTGGTTCAGGTATGAGTGATGAGGTATTGTCTGTTAATGTTTCAAAACATGATCAACATTGGTTGTTAGATTCCGGGGCATCTAACCACATGTGTATTCATAAAGATTGGTTTAAGACATATAGATCAATTGATGATGGAATCGTGTACATGGGTAATGATGTCACTTGCAGTATTGTTGGAATAGGAAGTATACAACTGCAAATATTAGATGGCACAACCAAATTGTTAACTAATGTGAGACATGTACCAGATCTAAGAAAAAATCTAATTTCATTAGGAGCACTGGATACGAATGGATATAAAACTGTAATTCAAGGTGGAGTTATGAAAATCTATAAAGGTATTTTACTAGTGATGAAGGCTAAGAAGGTAGGAAATCTTTTTCAATTAGAAGGTAGAACTGGGTCAGATCATGTGTCGGTGTCTGAACAGGACAATAGTTCCATTAACCTATGGCATCAAAGGTTGGGCCATATGAGCGAACGAGGGTTGAAAATTTTGGCTGATCGCAAGTTACTTCCTAATCTAAGAGCTGGAAAGTTAGATTTCTGTAAACATTGCTTGTTTGGAAAACAAAGTAAACAAAAATTTAAAACATGCAAACATACTAGTAAAGGAATAGTTGATTATATCCATTCAGATGTTTGGGGTCCAGCCCCTATAGCGTCATATGGTGGCTCATCATATTTTGTATCGTTTATTGATGACTTTTCTAGAAAAGTGTGGGTCTACATGTTGAAAAGGAAGTCTGATGTTTTTACAGTTTTCAAGCAGTTTAGAGCATTGGTAGAAAACATCACTGGCAGAACTATAAAATGTTTAAGAACTGACAATGGTTGTGAGTTTACTTCCAAGGAGTTTGACAGCTATTGCAAGGATGCAGGGATCGAGAGACATAAGACCACGGTTTATACTCCTCAGCAGAATGGAGTTGTTGAACGCATGAACAGGACTCTTCTAGAGAGAGGAAGGTGTATGCTGAGTAACGTCGGGTTGCAAAAGGAGTTGTGGACGGAAGCAGTGGCAAAAACTTGTTATGTGATAAACTGATCTCCATCAACGGCGATAGGCTGCAAGGTTCCGCAAGAGGTATGGAAAGGAAACCCTTGTGACTATTCTAAACTCAGAGTGTTTGGTTGTGAAGCATATGCTCTAGTGCCTAAACATCAACGAACTAAATTAGATCCAAAGTCTAAAAGGTATATCTTTGTTGGGTATGGTGATGGAACAAAGGGATATAGATTGTGGGATCCTACTAACCGCAAAATCATCATCAACAGAGATGTAAAGTTTAATGAAGCCTCTCTTGTACAGTTAGATGTAGATAGTAGATTGAAACAGGATGATGTATTTGATTTCCAGCACATTCAGTTTGACAGCATTTCTAATGATAGTCATAACGACCATAGTTCAGATTCTAGTCATGAACAGGTTTCAGAATTAGATTATGAACAGGGTACAGATGGAGGTCATGAACAGGTCTCAGATGGCGATCATGAAGAAGTTCCTACAGATGATAGACAACCAATTGTGGAATCACCAGAAACATTCTTAAGGAGGTCTACAAGGATCAAACGCCCTCCTAGAAGGTATGATGATCATGTTACTTCAGTTTCTTTGACCGCTAATGATGATGAACCTTTGTGTTATCAGGAAGCTGTAGAAGGTTCAAATAGTGACAAGTGGAAAGCAGCCATGAAGGACGAAATGATGGCCTTAAGTAAGAATAGTACATGGGATCTGGTTGAGCTTCCGAAAGGCAGGAAAACTGTGGGGTGTAAATTGGTTTTCAAGCTGAAACGGGGTGTGAATGATACGAAATACAGGTACAAATCACGGCTGGGTGCAAAAGGGTTTTCTCAGAAAGCCGGTATTGACTTTCATGAGATTTTTTCACCAGTAGTTAAAATTGTTTCAATTAGAATTGTGTTAGCATTAGTGGCTTTGCTTGATTTAGAGTTGCAGCAGTTAGATGTTAAGACTGCATTTCTACATGGTGACTTAGATGAGGAAATATATATGGAACAACTGGAAGGGTTTGTTCACCATCGCAATGAGAAATTTTTCTGCAGGCTCAAGAAGTCATTATATGGCCTGAAGCAGTCGCCTTGGCAGTGGTATAAGAAGTTTGATTCTTTCATGTTGAGTCAGAAATATGTTAGAAGTGAATATGATCATTGTGTTTATTTTAAACAGTTGAATAATGGCATATTCATTATCTTGGTATTGTATGTTGACGATATGATTTTAGCAAGCAAAAGAATAGAGGAAATCAACAGGTTGAAGGCTCAGATGGCAAGGACATTTGATATGAAAGATCTAGGAGCAGCAAGACAGATTTTCGGCATGGAGATTTTCAGAGACAGGAGCAATGGTAAGCTATGGCTATCACAACAAAAGTATATTGAGAAAATACTTTTGAGGTTTGGTATGAATAATGTGAAGCCTGTGTCAGTCCCTTTAGCTTCTCATTTTAAGCTTTCTTCGAGTTTATGTCCTAATACAGATGAAGAAAAGGATTATATGTCTCGAATTCCATATGCCAATGTAGTAGGGTGTTTAATGTATGCGATGGTTTGTACTCAACCAGATATTTCACATGCAGTTGGGGTTGTCAGCAGGTACATGGAAAATCCGGGTAAAGAACACTGGTTAGCAGTGAAATGGGTGCTTCGGTATCTAAGAGGCACAAGTAGTTATTGTATCACTTACAATAAGAGTAGTGAATTTGTTTGCGGATATGTTGATTCCGATTTTGCAGGTGATTTGGATAAGAGAAAGTCAACTTCAGGGTATGTCTTTACTCTTGCAGGTGGAGCTATAAGTTGGATGTCAAAGCTACAGAACATTGTCGCGTTATCCACTACTGAAGCAGAACACATTGTTGCTTCGCATGCTTGCAAAGATGCGGTTTCGTTGAAAGGTTTGATTGGTGAGTTTGGTAGGTTACAGGACAACATCAGGTTACTTTGTGATAGTCAAAGTGCAATACATTTGGCTAAGAATCCGGCCTATCATAGTAAATCAAAGCATATTCCAATCAAGTACCATTTTGTAAGACAGGTTATCACTGAAAGGGGAGTCTCTCTTGAAAAGGTGCATACAAAGGAAAACTGTGCAAACATGTTCACGAAACCAGTTTTGTTAGAGAAGCTACGCTGGTGTTTGGCTTCTCTTGGCTTGCAGAAAAGATAAAATAATAATAACAGGGCATCAGGCTAATTGCTGTCAAGGTGGAGATTGTTGAGATTTTCTGTTTGGAGTAAAATAGGCAAAAATCTCTGTAGGTGACAACAATAGAAATTCAGTTCCTAGATTAACTCCAGGTTGTTGGGAGATGATTAATGCCTCCTATATTTGATGTGAGTGAGTTAATGAGGTTGTTAGATTATCTTTTCTATATAACAGGCAACCATTCAGTTTGTTTGCTAAGAGGGTGAGAGTTTTGTGAGGATTTCATTTTGTAATCTCCTATTTGATTAATAAATTGCCGATGCCTATGTTGTGTGGACGTAGCCCAGATTGGTTGGGTGAACCACGTTAGATTTTTTGTGTCTTATGTGCTTGACATATCAGCTGTATATTTTTTGTTTAATTTCTGTTGTGCATCTGATCTCCAACAGAAAAGAATTTAAGGCATTTAATGTATTTTGGTAAATAGATATGGGTAAGAATTCATTCTACAACTATCGCCCACACTCCACAAACAACGGCGCTATTCAGATCACACTCGGCAACAACAATGTATTAATTATTTTCTCTATCATGCATTAATGTAAAAAATATATGTTGAGATAAATATGTATGTAAAAGTTATTTTTCAAGTAATAAAAAAAGAGAGCCACAGTCTCTAGGAGAGAATGGTGGACAAAATTTTGGTGGGCACGTGAAAACAACAGTTACTGTGTTTTACTGTGTGTTATTCCACGTGAAGTGTAAAACCTTTGTTTTACTTGGTGAATGAGCCGCAGTCTCATGTGAATGTATTTTTCATGATTTAGAATTCAATCTTAAGTTTTTATTGTGTTGCTCCAACCTTACCTCGTTTTACTCTCGTTTTTTTTTTCCGTGAGTGAATTCTGTATTTTTAACTCTATGTAATAGCTACGCGAAATCCAGGTCCATGAAATTAGCTTCGTGAGTTAGCTTCGCGAAGAGTCATAGAGCTGCCCGAAATCAACATCGCGAAGAGTCATAGAGTTGTAGGAAAGTAGCTTCGTGAAAGTCACAACCCTCTTCCTCTCCACGTAATTTTTTTTAAACATGGTATCAGAGTGGGTTAAACTCTGTTAGTGTAAAATCAAGTGTTTCTACTAACAGTTAAAATTGTTTTGGTGGTAGATTGTTTTTAGCATATTTACTCGCAGGTGGAAAGTTTTTTTTCTTACGCTCAAAAATGGCAACATCAAGGAAAATCTTGAATAATCCTCAAATACCTCATTTTAATGGGAAAAATTATGATTATTGGGCTATTAGAATGAAGGCCCTATTTTCTTCTCAAGACATTTGGGATTTGGTGGAGAATGGTTTTCAAGAACCAGTAGATGCAACAACATACAATACCTTATCTCAAGCAGAAAGAGATTTGTTGAGAGACAACAAGAAGAAGGATTCAAAAGGCCTATTATATATTTTCCAAGCAGTTCATGAAAGTATTTTTCCAAGGTTTGTAGCATTAACAAAATCCAAGCAAGCATGGGACACCCTCGAGACAGCCTACTAAGGCATGGTAAAAGTCAAGACAACAAAGTTGCAAATGTTAAGAAGAGACTTTGAAACACTTTGTATGAAAGAGTCTGAGAATGTGGACTCGTTTTTTACACATTTAAGTGGGTTGGTTACTCAAATCAGGTCTCATGGTGACACACTTGAGGAAAGAAGAATGGTTGAGAAAGTTTTGAGAAGTTTGCCAACAAGGTCTGATGCCATTGTAGTGGCCATAGAAGAGATAAAGGATCTCTCATAGTTCTCAATGGATGAGCTTAATGCATTAGTAATTTCTCATGAACATAGACTGAATAAAGAAACAAGCTCCTCATTGGAGCATGCCTTCAAGACACATGTTTCATTTGGTTAAGGTAGAGGTAAAGCAAGATCATATGCTAGAGGAAGAGTAAGAAGCCCAGACAGAGGTGGAAGAAGCAGCCCTTCAAGCACAAATGGAAGAGGCAGCAATCAAAATCCAAGTCGAGGCCCAAGCCAAAATCAAGGACAAGGTCAGAGGTATGATAAATCTCAAGTTCAATGTCATTACTGTAAGAAGTATGGTCATTATGCAAATGAATGTAAAAAGAAGCAATATGACATTCGTAACAAACAAAGTGTAAATTTCACAAAAGAAAATCAGAACCATGATAGCGTGTTTTTAGCTTGTAATGCAACACAAGAAAGACAAAGTGATATATGGTATCTAGATTGAGGGTGTAGCAACCACATGTCAGGAAACATAGAAATGTTTTCCAATCTAGATGAAAGTGCGAAATCTAAAGTGACATGAGGGACTAATAGCAAAGTCTTTGTCATGGGAAAAGGTAGATTTAATATCCTAACAAAGAAGGGGGAGAAGAAGTACATCGTAGATGTTTACTTTGTCCCCGTTCTGAAGCATAACCTCATAAGCATTGGACAATTTTGGATCGGCCTCCAAACAAATAGTTGATTGCAAACGTTCAGATGACAAACAATAGAATGTTTCCCCTAAAATTAAAATAAGATTTGCTGAAAGAAGGTGCACAAGCACAACTCTCAAACTTTCAAATAGAGGTAAAATATGAAAACTGGTTATGGGATTCGAGATTTAGTTATATCAACTTTGGAGGTTTGAATTTGCTGCATAGGAAAGGCATGGTGAAGGGACTACCACTCATAGAAAAACCAAACAACCTATGTAAAGGATGTATCTTGGGCAAGCAAGATAGAGAGACATTTCTAACAGGTGATTCAGTAACAACAAAGGCACCTTTGGAGATTGTCCACTCATATGCATGTGGACCAATGCAGACACCATCAATTGGTGGCATCCACTATGTATTAACTTTCATAGATGGCTACACAAGGAAGACATGGGTCTTTCTCCTAAAACAGAAAAGTCAAGTGTTTGAACACTTTTGCCAATACAAGGCTCTAATTGAGAAGAAAAGCGAACAATACATTAAAGCGCTTAGGACTAACAGAGGTGGAGAATACATCTCAAGTGATTTCCTTCATTTTTTTAGGGAGCATGGAATTCACAAGCAATATATCTTGAACAGATGTCCAACCAAGAGAGTCCAGAACATAGTTCCATAAGAGGCATGGAGTGGAAGAAAGTATAGTGTCACTCACATGAGAGTTTTTGGATGTGTGGCATATGCACATGTCCCGGATGAGTTGAGGAAGAAGTTGGACAGCAAGGGGGAGAAATGTATATTTGTTGGATACAGCGATGAATCTAGGGCACACAAACTCTATAATCCATTAACCAAGAAGGTCATAATCAACATATAAGTGCAGTTTATAGAAGAGGAAGCATGGGATGGAAGTTTAGAAAAGACAGTCAATGTCAAAGCATGTATACCACATAAGCACAAAGAGGAATTAACAGCAACAAGTAATTTCCCAACAATGACTCCCTCCACTCCTATTCAAATGCAACAAAGTAGATAGCAAGAAACGCCATAAAAAATAATCGGGTAGCTTTGTACAGCCAAGCAAGTGCCTCTACAAGCACACCACAAAGCGCAACAGCAAGTGACATGCCAAGCCAATCTTCAGCAAGCTCAAGAAGACCAAAATTCAGAAATTTAAATAAAATTTATGAGAAAGAAGAAATTGATAGCAACACTGGTCTGAATTCCTTATATGCATTATTTTTTCATGTAGATGACCCAATCCATTTTGAAGATGTATTCAAAGAAGAAAAATGGGTTGCGGCAATGGAGGAAGAAATAGAAGCAATAGAAAGGAATCACACATGGGAGTTAGTGAACCTTCTGAAAGGAAAACATGTCATTGGAGTGAAGTGGGCCTATAAGACTAAAAGAAACATTGAGGGAAAGATAGAAAGGCACAAAGCAAGGCTAGTTGTCAAAGGATACAAGCAGCAACATGTAAGAGATTACGTGGAGATGTTCGCGCTAGTCGTGAGAATGGAGACAGTGCACAAAGTTGTGGTGATTGTTGCGCAACATAAATGGAAAGTGTATCAAATGGACGTAAAATCAACATTCTTGAATGGATTGCTGAAAGAGGAAGTATATGTTGCACAACCGCCTCGTTAAAAGGTAGAAGGCCAAGAAGACAAAGTGTATTAGTTAAGGAAAGCTCTTTATGGGTTGAAGCAAAAACCACATGATTGGTACATCAGGATAGATTCTTACTTGTTGGACAATGGTTTCGACAAATGTGACTGTGAGCCTACTCTCTACATCAAAGAGAGCGAAGGTAAGATTCTCATTATCGTGTTATATGTAGATGATTTGATTTTTATAGGCAGTGATAACTTCCTCATGGCTGATTTCAAACAAGTCATGAAGAGTGAATTTGAATTGACTGACTTGGGATTGTTAAGATATTTTTTTGGCATAGAAGTGAAGCAAATGGAAAAGGGAATTTCTATCTCTCAAGCAAAGTATGTGGCAGACATTTTGGAGAGGTTTAAAATGCAAAGGAGTAAATCCGCACCAACTCTAACTATCATGGGGTTGAAGCTGAGCAAAGAAGATTGCAGCAACAATGTCAATCCAAGATTATTCAAAAGCATGATAGGCAGCTTGATGTATTTGACTGCCACTAGGCCAGATATAATGTATGCAGTAAGTTTGGTGTCGAGGTTCTTGGAGACACCCAAGGAGACACATTAGCAAGCAGCAAAAAGAATTTTGAGGTATGTCAATGGGAAAAAATAATATGGTGTTTTGTACACAACAACAAGTGATTTCACGCTGGTCGGTTACACTAACAGTGATTGGGCTCGAAGTGTCGTTGACATAAAGAGCACGTTAGGATATGTTTTTCATTTGGGTTCCGGAGCCATTTCATGGGCCTCCAAGAAGCAGCCAATAATGTCATTGTCAACAGCAGAAGCTGAATATGTCGCAGCACCAGTACCAACATGCTAGGTAGTTTTGATGAGAAAGATGTTGAGGGATCTTTGTCATGACCAAGAGAGAATGACAACTATTTTCTATGACAACAACTCAGCAATTGTGTTGTCAAAAAATTATGTCTTTCATAAGAAGACCAAGCATATTGATGCTAAATATCATTTTATCAGAGAGTTGATTAACAATGATGAAATTGTGTTGCAACATTGCAGGTCACAGGATCAATTTGTTGATATTTTCATGAAGCCATTGGCGCGTGAAAGTTTTGCTTATCTGAGAAACTGTTTGGGAATTGTCAATGGTGGCAATTGTGATTAAGGGATAGTGTTGGAAATATTAACCCGAGCCACTACATTAAACACCCTCTCTCTGTTTGAAGATGGAAGGACTGAACCCAGAACATAAGAGAAAAGAATTTAGAACAAAGAATTTAAAGTATTTAATGTATTTTGGTATATAGATATGGGCAAGCATTCATTCAAGGACTATCGCCCACACTCCACAAACACCTGTGCGATTTCGATGACACTCAACAATAACAATGCATTAATTATTTGCTTTGTCATGCATTAATGTAAAAATTGTATGTTTAAATAAATATATACTTAAAAGTTATTTTACTTTGTGAAGTGTAAAACCTTTGTTTTACTTTGTGAATGAGCGGAAATTTTTACTCCAACCTTCCTTTGTTTTACTCTCTATTTTTGCCAGGAGTGAATTCTGTATTTTTAATTCAATATAATAAGTGCGCGAAATCCAGGTCAATGAAATCAGCTTCGCAAAAAGTCATAGAGCTGCGCAAAATCAGCTTCGCTAAGAGTCATAGAGCTGCCCTAAAATAGCTTCCGGAAAGTCGCACCCTCTCCCTCTCTCCGCGGAAATGTTTTTTTAACGCAATATACCGTGATTGGTATTATGGAACAACATTCAGAACGTGATTGGTATTATGGAACAACATTCAGAACCCACGCAGTTTATTTCGGGCACCGCAATATCATAAGCACATAGCGTTGCCAATGGTTATGCTAAGCTCCTCTCCCTTGTATTTCTTTACAACTAACTATGGCAATGTCAGAGAGAAGTTGCTCTCTCGCGCATCCATGGTTAAGCCTTTCCGAGCAATCCAGGGAAGTGTAGAGGTTCAAAAATCCCATCTCCACCTTCACATCCTCGCGAGGGTCCAATGGATTTAAACGAGCAGGAGTTAGTGAATGCATAAAATTCACGAGCCATTCCATGTATGTGGCAGTGCCTCTCAATGCCATGACAATGTCCCTACGTCCAAGCCGTTTAATCTCCATCTCATCCTGTCACACTGTAACATAACCTATCCAATTACATCTATCTCCAGCTTCCAGTTTTGTCTTCAAGAACTCGGGCGCGTCAATATCAGGTGTGGCCGCGTAAATGTATTTTGTAAGTTGATAACCGCATCTTTCCAACCCCATCTGAGCTAGCAGAGTCTTCCGGCCATATTTGCATCTCCCGTTATACTTAGATCGAGGCTTCCAATGAAATGCTTCGTAAGTAGCTCTCGCGAATACACCGTATCTGATAATATCTGACAGGAGAAGAGCATGAATAGGATCCAACATACCCTTCGAATGGTGGGATCCTTGTATTTCCTTCCACATATCTTCTAACTATACACGACCATCATTAGTCTTCTCCGATTCTGCCGTATGATCTGACTATAAATCTGCTCGACCCAACCTTGATTTTGAGCTTTGAAAACCCGTTTCCTTTTCTATTCTCTGCAAGGGAGGTTCTGCAACTTTAACTACAATTGGGGACAGTAATTTCTTACGAGAAACTGAAATGCCGTTTAACATTTTCTGGAAAACGGTAAGTGTAGGTGGAGATATCGAGGGCACTTGGTACTGGATCCGATGAAATATGCTATTTCAGGATTTGAGAATCATTCTTCGAAATGTTGTAAAAGAAGCTAATTTGTAATGAAAGAGACACACCTGATGGTCCCGAAATGTTTGTAAGCAGAGCAAATGAACTCAAACATATATAGACGACAGACAATTCGATTGAGATTCAATTCCTGGTCTGTTTATTGCGGGCCTTTAAAAAAATTAAAAAAGTCACCACGAGGCAGGCAAGGCATTTGACGTGAAACTTTAATATCAATAGCTGTTTTTGAGCTAAGAGTTTTTTCCCGTAGAACATGGCAAACAATAAAACCCATGCTATTGGGTATTGAATGCCCTCTAAGACACCATATTTAATGCACTCTAAGAGCTTGACGGGACAGCCCTGGTCATTCTCCTCCGCCTCCGCCTCCGCCTTGATCGCCACCGCCACCACCATTCCATAAGAAAGCTCGCATATACGATACATACGATACACGATATACAATGTACGCATACGTACGCATTTAATTGGCGAATTTGAATTTTGAGTTTGAATGCGAAGCCCGCTCTCAACATTTTAATTTCTATAGCTGTGACCGCCTGGAGGGTGCAGCAAAAGGCTGCCCGTCCTGCTCTCTGGAGGGTGCAACGAAATGAGGACTGGTGGTGTCGGTGGCGATCATGGCGAAGGCGATGCCAAGGTCTCAAATCCTCAGCGCGGTGGTAGCACTGCTTTTAAGATACTGGGGACTTCTCATACTGCAGCTATTCTAGCAAGGGGGAGAGCAATGGTTACGAGCCCTACCTGTGGATACACAATTCCTTATTTCATCTCACCCACGGCAGCCAAACAACTATACATTAGTTTCGATAACCTTCGTGAATGCCTGGAGATGAAGATTTATCTGGATAGAAGGAACGATAGTTTCTCTGTACTCAAGATGCCCAGAATCCGCTGAGGTTCTCTTTAAGTTTAACTATTGAGGTCAGAATATATATCTATATACGCAGTGCAATATATTTTCATCGAACTTTTTCTTTGTTTAAATTCGTTTATCCTCAGCAACTTTGCTCAGTTACTTCCTACAGACATCACACATTTTCATTTATTATGTCTTCTGTGTGCGTGCGTTTGCAGGTTTACATTTACAAGAAATGGCACGTAGTTATTTTATTGTGAATTATTTTTGAGTAAAAATAAAAATTTTGAATGGTGCTTTGTAACTACTTATTTGTGAGATTTTGTGCTTTATACACTGGTCAGGTTTTTGTGTCTTCATCTAAGTGGGACATTTAATATAGTCTCTAATATTAATTTAGACTCATTGTAAAATAGTTTTAAACAGTTCAATTTTGTGTGTTTAAAGAAACTTAGTGTGGTCAGGTTTTTGTGTCTTCATCTAAGTGGGACATTTAATATAGTCTCTAATATTAATTTAGACTCATTGTAAAATAGTTTTAAACAGTTCAATTTTGTGTGTTTAAAGAAACTTAGTGATGTAATGTTTTAAAGATCTGATTTTTTAAACTGATAAATTACTTTCAGAAATTATAAGTTTTATTATTTAGCTTAAATTTTTATGTGCATATATAAATTAGTTAGGCCTTGCGTCGGCCATAAGCCAATTTTCTTGTATTATACACCAAGAAACTGCGCGGTCACTACTCCTTTTTCATATGAATGTAAGAAAGATTGTTATTAAATCACCAGGGTACCGGCACGAGTTTTTTTCTCCATTTGGCATTACTGTTAATTTTGAGTTAAAAAAATTAATGTTTATTTTATTATAAGTTTTTTATATTTTATATTTTAAAATAATTTTTATTAAAAGTATTGGATTTTTTTGGTTGAAATTTGGGTAAATAATTTTTTGGTGAAATTTTGATTATTTGTTATTTAAAATTTATTTTTGATTATAAAAATTTAGCATTTTAACAATTTTAGTACATTTTGATTGGAAACAGTTCACAAATCAATATTATGATTCCAATAAATCTTTACTAGATTTTAAACTTTTTTCACTAAAAAAAAATATACTCAAAAAACTTTTAAAACATATCATAAATTCAAACTAATTTAATTAACTTTAAAATATTAATTTTAAAATTTTAGTAATTTTTAATCCATTGAAATGTATGAACAACTAGTAAATAAAGAGAATTTTTGAAAATGAATTTTAAAGAGGATATTTATTGATTTTAAAAAAAATACATAACCAATGTGAGATTGAAAATTTTAAAAACGAGGAGTCAAACGATAAATCAAATGCACAAAATTCTATTAAAAGCAGGTCCCAAGTAAATAGGCAAACCTAAAAACATATGATCAAGCATATATTAAGAAAATTCAAATAGATATTCTTCATCACAACATTAAAATTCCACACTCATATTTCAAGAGCTTCTAAAATTCCTAAATAGACACAATGGTTATGGATTCTACAACATAGAACCATCACAAATAAATTACTGGAACATGCATTCCATGTTCCACATTTGAATATCCTTTAAACTGTCATAGAAATCTCCGAGCTGGATTGTCATAGAAATCTCCTAGCTGGATTCTAGAGATTTGCTAATTAATTTTTATTTTTTTTCTCTACTGTCACTTTTTTTCAAATAGGTAGGCATCATTTTTCTCTCTAGACTATATATCTTAGATCATGTATCTTTAACTTTTACATAAAATATGTCATTCTACTTCTAGTCACTCACCCAAATCAGAATTTAATATTTTCTATCTAATCTTTCTAGAAAAAAACTATCTTCAGAAAAAGATCATGTATCTTTAACTTTTACATAAAATATGTCATTCTACTTCTAGTCACTCACCCAAATCAGAATTTAATATTTTCTATCTAATCTTTCTAGACAAAAACAATCTTCAAAAAAAAATAGCAGAGAAAACTACATGGTTGTGGCTAAATCATGAAAAAAACACAAAGTGGCTAAACAATATTTATGCTCAAAACCATGACGAGATCCATTGAAAAATGCAGAGAAATATATCTTCATGGGTGACTTGTTGCATATTTCTATACAGAATCTGCTATATAATTATGTTCCCTATAGACATGAGAAAATGACAAATTGAATTTTTTTAGCATTGATCTTATCCAATGCATCTAGTTTATGAGCATTGGTAGTCCAAATGTTGATGTCTTCATTACCCAATCTATAATCACTTTGAAATCTCTGAAAATGTCCATAGAAGCAATTCCAAGTCACCTTGCACAAAATAAAACTGCCAAAAAAACTAAAAACCCTACTCTAATATAGAAGCAATTCCAAGTCACCTTGCACAAAATAAAACCACCAAAAAAACTAAAAACTCTACTCTATTATTTTTGTTCTAACGCCATTCTTCCAAGAGATAAAAATCTCCAGGCTTCAAAACAACATAAACTTCGGTACCACATTTTTCCCCATTAGAAAAACCTACTAATTTTTTTTCCACATATCCTCCAACTAGTAAACCCTTGTAGAAAATTTCTTGGTTTTGTGCCGAGTCTACATATACAAACTTGTTATCTTCAAGCAAGTGTTTCTTACATCTACCGCTATCGCTTCCAAAATATATGCATTTAGGCTTCTCCAAATACCCATAGAATGTAAAAATCAGAGTCCTATAATCTCATTTATAAATTTTACAAATTACACCATCAAAATAAATAAATAAATAAAAATTCTCTTTCTAAATTAAAAAAAAAAAAAAATACAAAAATACAGCCAATGTTTTTAATAATACCTTTACTAACACTATGATTCATAAATGAACTATGGTGTACTTTCACCCATTGATGTCACGCTAAGCCCATTTTGGTGACACAAGTACAATTTTAATTAGTTATTCATTTTATAAACATACGGACCAATTAAAGTATAGTGCTTCATCGTTGCTTTAGTGGGGAGAGTTCGACATTGTGACCAGCTACGCGTGCTCAAATCCCATCAACCATGCTATTACTACTAATTTTTCATTTTTTTAGTAATTTTTAAATTCAATTATTTTTCAAATTTTGAAAAAAGAGTAGGCGAGTCTGAAAAGAGTTGCATTAGGAAAAAAACTAGGGGAGGGACATCAATTGTTGCATGTTTTTTTCTGCCATGACATCTCAGTATTGAATCGATTGTACGACACGTGTCTAACACATCGTCTCACTTGTCGTGGTAGTTGGGGAATTAACACCTGCCTCGTTTCTCGTGTTTTTCCTTCTCTTTTAGGGTTTAGCGTTTACTGCATTTGGAAGGCTGTGTTATTTTGCTTGGGGTCAGTGTGTGGGTGTTCTTCTACCCCATTGTTGTTCGATCAATGCCTTGATGTTGGTCAGCATACACTCGGTGATTGCACTCGACTGGTTTCATTGCTGAGAGAAGTGGTTTGTGTGCTGAGAGAAGCAATTTGTGGGGTATTCATGGGTTTGAAGGTTGTGATTCAAGGCTTCATTTTTTATGTCTCGTTGCTTCGTGGTTGTGGTACACTAGTGCTTGGTACAGTCGTTCATTGTCGACTGAGCCCCGAATTTCCATCAGCTCAACAATGGACATGGTGGAGACGGGGTTTTCGCGCTCTAGTGGGTTTTTTCGAGGTTAAGTTCTCTTGCTTGTGAATTTTTCTGGCATTTTCACTGGTTTATTTGCACTTATTTTTAACACCTTTGCGATTTTTGTGACAAGTGAGCATGGTTGGGTTCGAAGATGAGGTGTCGTGAAGGATTGAGGTCTTCAACACTGATGCAACATGGTTTGTGTAGCTTGGTGGCTTCGTCGATGACTTCCTGGTAGGATTACATTCCTACTAGTTGCTAACTCTGTGTTTTTAAACACATTTAAACCATGGGAAGTTTGTGCTCTTTGGTGTTTTTATGTTTGCGGTTCACTATAAATTTTACATAGGGTTCACTGTAAATTTTGCTCGACGTTCATTGTAAATATTTCCTTGTTTTTATGCTTAGGGTTCACTGTGATTTTTTCTTGGGTTCACTATAAATTTTGTAGGGTTTTTTTGAATGGGGTTCACTAAATTTTTGCTCTGGGTTCAATGTAATTTTTCCGGGGTTTTATGCTTGAGGTTCACTCTATTTTTTGCGGGGTTTTTTTTTTTTTGTGGGTCATCATAAATTTGAGGAACCCTCATCTTTTGAGTCTGACTACCAAAGAGAATAAGTCATTTTGATCCTGAAAACCTTCTTTGTCGACATTCCATGGCCCTAACCGCGCCTTGGGCATAAAATAAAGATATAAAAGCGCTACTTCTTTGGGGGTTTATATATTTCTCAAGTTTGTTCATTTGATCTTTCAAAAGTTGTCAAATCCCCCACCCGAAGTTAGTAATTAGGCCCTAATCCATTGCACATTCTATGATTACTTCCATCTCACTAGGAAGATTTTGGGGTTCACCTTCGTCTGTCATCTTGTGTTTCTTATAGTTCAGCGCGGGTAGTCTTTTTTGCCATATTTTTCGATTTCTTATATTTTATCCACATATATAAATATGCATTGCAATATGGCTAGCTATGCCTCAATAAGGACCTTTGCCCCAACCTTCATATTAGAGGTATTAGACTTTCTGAAGATCCATGCTGCAATATCTTGGTGTGTTGTGCAGAGCGATTGATTTGAAAGAACTCAATGAGACAAATGAGAGGAGATATAACATGGGTAACTCGCAGGCCTCCCGGCTGAATATCTCTTGTCCATTCTAGAATTTATGACTTGGTCTTTCAACAGTTTTGAGCCACTCCTTGGGGTACCTTGGACATTGCAAATTACACTATAATTTGGTCTAATTTGTTTTCAATTTTTGTGAACAATGTCTTTTTTTGTTATCTATGTTTCTTTGGTGAATTCTGCCCTGGAAGAAAGACTTAAGTTGGACATTGATCTCTTTGTTGTTGATGATCCGCTCTATGCTACTTGTAACCTCTTTTGTTTTAAGTAATGGAAGTAAGGTATTTTTTCTTTTTGCAAACAAAAGGATGAAGTATAGTCGCTTTTCTCAATTTTCATTTACATAAATCTCATTTTGATTCGGTTTGAGCCATAATCATCAAATTCGTTAAGAAAAAGCCTCACGGTTGTTTGGCAACTTCATAGTTTCTATCTCCTTGTTGAAGGCTTGTATTTGAAAAATCATCCTTAGAGAGGGGCCTTGATATTAAACCTCCTTACAATTAACTTATGCCTAAAAATATAGAAAGTTATACATATAAGGTTTAGCTCCAATTAGGTTGTAGTTTTCTCAACAATTTAATCTACACTTGATACTCATATTTAATCCACTTGTTTGTCTCGATTTTGAATGATGATATATGTTTCAGTTGACTAATAAGTAATGACATGAGTTGTGGAGTTAAAAACACCTTGGGATAAATAATTTTTCTTAATTTGTAATATTGAGGAAGTTGAGGATGAGTTCCATTTTGTGTTTGAGACTTTTCAACATGCCCAGATGCTTCTAGGATTCTTTCTTGTCATCCATTATGTTTGTTCCACCATTTGTTCTCTATTCATAACAAGACAATTGTGAATTTGTTTGATTAAAGAGTTTTGAATCTGTTTGATTCAATGGATTCATGGAAAATCAAGTTTTTTAATAGTTTATGTGGTATTCTTTCTTGTCATCCACTTTGTTTTGATTTCATTTTCTTCTCTGGTCATAACAAGGCAATTCTAAGTTTGTTTGATTAAAAAATGTTGAATTTGTTTGATCCAATGTAGTCATGACACATCAACAAAATTGAATTAAATTAGTCATCCACTACATTTTCCTCACAATTTCTTCTTTGGTCATAAGAGGACAGCTGTGAATTTGTTTGATTAAAGAATTCTTTTTTTATTCAATGGACTCAAGATGTTTATAATTAACCCAATCACAAGGGAATCAAAGCTATCCCCCATAAGCATTGTCAAATGGAATTGAATGCATTTTCAATTGTAATAGTGAGGGAGAAATTAGGAGGTTGAAAATGACCACCAAAATAAATGGATTCATGATGTTTGCATTGACCTAAATTGTTTATTGTTGTTGTTCATTGTTTTATGGAGTTTTCAAATTATAAAAATTAAGTTTTTCATGATACCATTATTCCCTCATTTGTCATTTATTTAGCAACCTCGAGAAAAATGTGATGTTGTGGATAATTTGGTATGTAATGGCAGAACAAAAGCTCCATTTTAATTCCAAGCTAGGATTTCTCCATTCAAATAGACTATGAATGTTGCTTCTAAAATGGCTTTTGATTACAATGTTGCAAACAATATGGAATAAACCGACCTAGATTATAAGCCAAAATCCTCATGTGACAAGAAAAAGAGGCAATCCATCCAAAATCCACATCATAATGTGGTTACAACAAAAAAAATATCACACCCCTAGTCTAGATGGCCTCCAAAATATTCAGTGCGCAAACTTTTTTAGTTCCTTGCTTGATAAGCATACATAGGATTGACACCTGCACTAGTAGGAATATAGCAAGTGGGTTAACCCCCATTCTGATACTAAGGCACTTGAATTTTTATGAGGTCTTGGAATAATCGTGTATTATCTGCAATTTGGCAATATGTGGTTGACATCATCCTGGTTTCACTAACTGTGCTTGCATCATTGTCAATTGTTATTCCTCTTTCTCTTTGAAGAATTTTTTGAGCCTTTCTTGCTTCTTTTCCTACCTTTCTATTTGTTTTTTATGGTCCTTTTATTGCCTTACTTTCTCTCTTTCAAGCCTTTCCTCTACTCGAAGTTGTGTTGCAACAATCCTTGTTGCCTTCTTTTCCTTGACTAAATCCTTCTTTTTCCATTTTAATTATTGAATGTCAAGTTTCTTTTTTTTAGACTCAACTAATAGGGCTATATAGTTTATGAGGTGAGTAACTGTGAACTTTGGCCCAAACGAGGACTACCTAGTGTTCCACGCTTTTTTTTCATTCACATTATCTCCACTGGTAGCTTTAGTAACCAACTAAGTAACTTCTCATTCCCTGCATGATGCATGCCATTGGTTGACACTTGTCACTCAATATCTGGGACTACTAATTGAACTATATTATTCTCTTCATATGATTCCTCATTATGTGCACTATCTTCTTCCATTGATCTATTGTCCATAAAAATGAACAATTTCGTTGTTTAATTCTAATTGTTGTGAAGGCATGTTCATGCTTTCTTCATTCGTTCTTATGACACCATGCTTGTTTATATTCATATGGCTTCTACCAGCCATGATGGTGGGGTTACTTGGCTTCGCAATGTCAATTGCTCATTGTTGCTTCCTAGTGAAATAGTAACAATATATTTTTAACCACATTATCATTGTCAGTTTCATGATCAACAAAGTCATTAAGAATATCAGCAACTGAAGTTCCATGTGCTTCAGTTGGTAGAACTGGTGCAGAGCAGAGGCAATGTTTCAACTCTGTGAACACCTTTTGTTGAGATTCAGACCAAAATAATTTTTCTTTCGCTCCTCCCTTGGTGAATTGACTCAAGGGCCAAGTGATATGAGAGAATCCCAATACAAACCTGCGGTAGAAATTGGCAAGACCCAAGATGTCATCCATCAGCCTCATGAAGGTTGCAGGAGCATTCGTCAACTCGAGGCCTCATCAAAGTTTAGTTTTAAGAATCTAGTAGAGGTGTTTTCCAGTTATCAGGACTTAAGGGAAGAGGTTGGGGTTGTGGAGCTTAAAAAATTATGAAGGATTGGTTGAGCCCAAAAAGTGTGAGAATGCGTGAGTCCTTGGAACTGCATCCCCGCTAGTGTCTTTGAGTTTGGAATCGAGAGGATCCTTCTCCCTCAGTCCTGAGGCCTTATTTGGGTGAGTGACTAGAAGTAGAATGACATATTTTATGTAAAAGTTAAAGATACATGATCTTTTTCTGAAGATAGTTTTTTTCTAGAAAGATTAGATAGAAAATATTAAATTCTGATTTGGGTGAGTGACTAGAAGTAGAATGACATATTTTATGTAAAAGTTAAAGATACATGATCTAAGATATATAGTCTAGAGAGAAAAATGATGCCTACATATTTGAAAAAAAAGTGACAGTAGAGAAAAAAAATAAAAATTAATTAGCAAATCTCTAGAATCCAGCTAGGAGATTTCTATGACAATCCAGCTCGGAGATTTCTATGATAGTTTAAAGAATATTCAAATGTGGAACATGGAATGCATGTTCCAGTAATTTATTTGTGATGGTTCTATGTTGTAGAATCCATAACCATTGTGTCTATTTAGGAATTTTAGAAGCTCTTGAAATATGAGTGTGGAATTTTAATGTTCTGATGAAGAATATCTATTTGAATTTTCTTAATATATGCTTGATCATATGTTTTTCGGTTTGCCTATTTACTTGGGACCTGCTTTTAATAGAATTTTTTGCATTTGATTTATCGTTTGACTCCTGGTTTTTAAAATTTTCAATCTCGGATTGGTTATGTATTTTTTTTAAAATCAATAAATATCCTCTTTAAAATTCATTTTCAAAAATTCTCTTTATTTACTAGTTGTTCATACATTTAAATGGATTAAAAATTACTAAAATTTTAAAATTAATATTTTAAAGTTAATTAAATTAGTTTGAATTTATGATATGTTTTAAAAGTTTTTTGAGTATATTTTTTTTTAGTGAAAAAAGTTTAAAATCTAGTAAAGATTTATTGGAATCATAATATTGATTTGTGAACTGTTTCCAATCAAAATGTACTAAAATTGTTAAAATGCTAAATTTTTATAGTCAAAAATAAATTTTAAATAACAAATAATCAAAATTTCACCCAAAAAAATTATTTACCCAAATTTCAACCAAAAAAATCCAATACATTTAATAAAAATTATTTTAAAATATAAAATATAAAAAGTTTATAATAAAATAAACATTAATTTTTTTAACTCAAAATTAAGAGTAATGCCAAATGGAGAAAAAAACTCGTGCCGGTACCCTGGTGATTTAATAACAATCTTTCTTACATTCATATGAAAAAGGAGCAGTGACCGCGCAGTTTCTTGGTGTATAATACAAGAAAATTGGCTTATGGCCGACGCAAGGCCTAACTAATTTATATATGCACATAAAAATTTAAGCTAAATAATAAAACTTATAATTTCTGAAAGTAATTTATCAGTTTAAAAAATCAGATCTTTAAAACATTACATCACTAAGTTTCTTTAAACACACAAAATTGAACTGTTTAAAACTATTTTACAATGAGTCTAAATTAATATTAGAGACTATATTAAATGTCCCACTTAGATGAAGACACAAAAACCTGACCAGTGTATAAAGCACAAAATCTCACAAATAAGTAGTTACAAAGTACCATTCAAAATTTTTATTTTTACTCAAAAATAATTCACAATAAAATAACTACGTGCCATTACCTGTAAATGTAAACCTGCAAACGCACACAGAAGACATAATAAATGAAAATGTGTGATCTCTGTAGGAAGTAACTAAGCAAAGTTGCTGAGAATAAACGAATTTAAACAAAGAAAAAGAAACAAAGAAAAAGTTCGATGAAAATATATTGCACTGCGTATATAGATATATATTCTGACCTCAATAGTTAAACTTAAAGAGAACCTCAGCGGATTCTGGGCATCTTGAGTACAGAGAAACTATCGTTCCGTCTATCCAGATAAATCTTCATCTCCAGGCATTCACGAAGGTTATCGAAACTAATATATAGTTGTTTGGCTGCCGTGGGTGAGATGAAATAAGGAATTGTGTATCCACAGGTAGGGCTCGTAACCACCATTACAGAAGAAGTTGCTCTCCCCCTTGCTAGAATAGCTGCAGTATGAGAAGTCCCCAGTATCTTAAAAGCAGTGCTACCACCGCGCTGAGGATTTGAGACCTTGGCATCGCCTTCGCCATGATCGCCACCGACACCACCAGTCCGCATTTCGTTGCACCCTCCAGAGAGCAGGACGGGCAGCCTTTTGCTGCACCCTCCAAGCGGTCACAGCTATAGAAATTAAAATGTTGAGAGCGGGCTTCGCATTCAAACTCAAAATTCAAATTCGCCAATTAAATGCGTACGTATGCGTACATTGTATATCATGTATCGTATATGAGAGCTTTCTTATGGAATGGTCAAGGCGGAGGCGGAGGCGGAGGCGGAGGCGGAGGAGAATGACCAGGGCTGTTATGTCAAGCTCTTAGAGTGCATTAAATATGGTGTCTTAGAGGGCATTCAATACCCAATAGCATGGGTTTTATTGTTTGCCGTAGAACATGGTCTCCAATACGGCTGCGGTTTAAATGTTGCACAATGGTTTTTATTGTCATTCGGTTGCACCGACCAAACAAAGGACTTCAGAAGTTGACTGAGTAAATATATATATATATATGTGTGAGAGACTCTGCAGTAATGGTCTAAGCGTGTGTACATGTACACATAGGCCAGCGAGGTTGGCAGCGTTTTGAAAAATCCTTTTTAAAATGTCTTCGCAAATTGCAATGACGTGTTACGTCATCACGTAGGTTTTCGTGGTCCCTATTGCATATTTCCGGTATTTGATGTAATGGATATGGTAGAGAAATTAAGAATTCAAATCATTGGATATGTCAAAAGTACGGGATGCCGGTTAAAAAAATTTCTGGAAATTTTTTTTTTAACCATAACTGTGCTTAATCATATATTTTCTATGGTAAAAGTGAATTCAACGCTATATAAATATTAAAAATCTTAAATTGTATAGTTTTAAATATTTACAAAAATCAATATTTCCATAATTTTCAAAATCTTACTAAACTTTCAAATTTACAAACTAGCTAGACTACGGCTGGAAATAATCTGCGATTGCGAGACGTCACTGTCGTTAGGGATAAAGCTTGTATGATGTCCGTTTGTCCGAACTGTTTAATCATCACATGTTCCATATTTCAAGATATAGGGTGGATCACGAATCTCGTCACTTAGAATGGTACACTTTTCATGAATATATTATAATATTGATAGGACTTTATTAATCATATTAGTTATTAATGTTTTAATTTAATGGTTTTATATTTTCAAAGTGTTTTTCTGGATGTGTTTTGGTTAACTTTTTTTAATTTAGTATAAATTTGTTGGACGTATAAGTTTGTTGTTTATATATATAATACCAATGTTTAAGACGCCTTATCAAGGAGAGTTAAATTTATTTATATATTTAAAAGTAAATTTTAAATAATAAAAATACAAGGGAAAAATCTATTTATAATGAGAAACAAATTTTAAATAACAAAAAACATAGTCTGATCAAAATTTGTAAATTTGTTTCACGGTATTTTAGCCAAAATTCCTAAATATTTAGATAACACATATTAATGATATATTATGTGTTAGTGAGATTAAATTTATTAAGTGTATTTATAATTTGTCTCCGCTTTTTAAGGAGATGTATTTTAAGTAAAATTGTTATAATTAATGGATACATTTTGACTATGAATATATAGAGTGTAGAAAGGGATGAAATCTCCTAAAGTGTATATATTTTTAGATTGCAAACCATGAAGAACCGTTTGCATGTTAAAGGATTCCATTCGTCTTAGCACTTGATAAATTGGTGATTAGAATAGACTTATGATGGTTCTTTATATGTGTAATATTACATCTACACTCTTGTCTCTTATGGTGAGACATATTTCTATAATTAAAATATTGAAATTTTTTTTTACTTAATTATTTTATTATTAATAATTTTAAAATGTTACATGTCAAATTGATATTAAGATTTAGATGAAGTCACAATAATTATTTTCTCAAAAAAGATATATATATAAATAAATATTAAATTCATATAAATTATTTTAGGTAAGGTTTGTATACATATTTTAAATAGTTAAAACAATACAATTTTACTGTTTGAAAGTGAAAATATGAGTTTTTTTTTTGAATTACTTTATTTCTATATAAATTTATGTTATTTGATATAGGTATCAATTTTTTTTCATATATATACATTAAGTATTAAATATCAACTCTTTGTTAAGAACAAAAGGAATTACATTTTTAAGTTGTAATCTAAGTAAATTAATCAAACGAGTTAATTGGAATGATATCATTGATGTTTTATAATGCTCTTAATTGAAATGAACTAAATATGTATATTTATTTGTCTTCTAATTAAGTTGACATTGTTTTTTTATTTATTGAACCTTTTACTTCAATTTAAAAAGATATATGTATAGAAAGAATTATAGATCTCTCTCCTTCCTTCTTGTTAAAAATTTAACATAAAATTTAGTAATTACAATTTTATTATTATAATATTATTAGATATGTTATGCCACTAGTGTTCATCCTAATTACTTGCGCAATTATTGTTCAAAAGGGGATTTTCCAGGTGACTTTAAAAGGTCGTTAAGTATAGTAGTAAGTAAGCAATATCCCATGTAATTGTGAAAGTCTGGTCTACAAAGAGTTTTGTCAATCTGTGTAGCAAATGGTGGTTATATTGGTGTTATTATCTAATGCATACTGCTCATAAGAGGTATGATACTTACTAAAGGTAGTTACGCTACTAGTACTTAATGCCTCCATATGAAATTATGTCATAAATGTAAGAAAGTTTTGTAGGAACATTTATCACCATCACAATTGTGCAAGGCTCTACCACATGCAAATACAAATCATTCTATCTTGAGAATAAATACTTCTTAGAATGCTATAATTAGCCATGATTCCATGAGTGGAGGGACCCTCATGTTGATAAAACTACCAATGGACTAAGGAGAGAGTTGGGAATGTCCTACTTTTGTACAAATGATATGTTACAAATAGATTGAGGAGAGAGTTGGGAATGTTCTACTGTTGTACAAAGTATATATTGTGACCTACATTTTTAATGTTGTTTGTGCATTGTGAGGCACAAAATAAAAATAAAAATAAAAAATTTGCATAAAATATATTATTGCATGTAAAGAAACATGAGGCTTCCATGGTGTTAGTGAATGAACTGATAAGAATGTGTTTTAAATTTAGGAAGCTAATCCTTACAGGCCTTCCATGATATTAGTGCATTGATAAGAATGTGTTTTGAATACTAGAAACTCAAACTAAGGATATATAAATTGGTTTTTTCTTATTTGGAGTGGGATTCATGTGGATGTGGTGTGTGGTTTAGGTTCAATCAAAGTGAAAGCATATTAATAAAAATGAAAAAAAAAAATGTTTTGATCAGTGCCATATATAATACAATTATTATGTGGATGGGAATATTAGTACCATATATATAGTATTAGAATATTGATTATTTGACCAAATGTTGAGTAAACTAGGAAAAAATTATTAGCTCCTTTGTCTCTCTTATTTGGAATGTTTGGAAGTTGATTTTTAATTGGACAACTGACTTCTCTGAAAGGAAACTGCAAATTGTGTTTCTTGTGTGGGGTTGTGCTTATGTATTTTGGATATATGCAGTTCAAATATTAACAATGTGATGGAGGGATTTTCTCATTCATGGCTCTATATGCCCATATATCTTCAACCATTTCCTTGTTTTATTTTTTCCTTTATTATTGATTAAGAAGAACTTGTAATATACAATCCTTCATGTTGTTTGATATTTTACCTACATTTGGCTTCTGCAAGGTAAATGTTGCTTGCATGGTGTTTAACTTTGTGGCTTTTCTATTATCATTCCATATTCATTTCACGGGATCTATGTCATCCTTTAACATTCTACTAACACTTAGTGAATCGATCATGGCATGATTGTAGTAGTATAAATTTTAATATCTATTCTGGTGAGCTAACCATTGCAATATCCATCATTGCTAACATATAATCTAGCTCGACAAATCCTTATTATGACATGATCAAGTATCATAACACTTACATTGCAACAAATCTTTGTTGTTTAAAATAGAATTTAAAGACCTTATTGAATAATATTAATATTTCTCTCACTCAAATTGTAACATATCACATCCGTTTTCAGCTATACCCTTTCCTCCATATACCATCGACTTATAACATTTCCTTCTAAACATTTAGTATAATTGTTAATATATTATAATTTTAATTGATTAATATAAATAATTATGTTGAAAGTTATCTTTTAGGAAAATGACCTGAAAAAAAAACTGATGTCTATTCTTCCATGTCATTTGTACACACTAGTGAACCACCCGTCACATGGTTTTGTCTCGGCTTCATTTCTAGGCGACTTTTACACACTTGTTGCTCTTCTTGTGATGGTTTGGAAATCAGCAACGCATATGATGATCTAGCGATGAAAGTGGAAACACATGGTGATTTGATAAATGTTGTAACAATGCTTTTACGGAACGTCGAATTTCATGGCTAGTACAAATATTAAAATACATTAATTCTATAGTTTCGTAGATGAGTTTCCATGATGGCTAAAGTGACCTCTCATATTTCATCTACATATAAAAAAGAATGACAAAATATGATCAATTAATTAGAAATAAATATAATATAATATTGATTTACCCAATTTGCAACATGAATGGGGTATTTTATACCTCGTCATAGCATACAACATGATTCAAAATTTCTTAATTTATATAATCTCAATTAAATCTTATATAATATAATTAATTTTTTAATCATATTTTTGCAACTGTTTTTTCTCCGAAATTTAGAAAATTCAAATATTTGTTAGTATTTATTAAAATTTTAGTTCATAGTTATTTTTTATATATATATTTATTTATATGTAAACTGATTAGAAAATGTATTGATATGTATGTTAATGGAATATGAAAAAAATATGTACGTTAATGAAATATGAACCAATTTTAATATATTTAATATAGAAAAAAATTATAAAAATATAATTTAAAAGATGATTTATTTTATAATTAAAAAATTATATTTTCAACACATACGTTTTGATAGTTTTTTTATGCTTATTATATCTATATATTTTTGAATTAAAAAAAATTAATATATATCTAACTTAATTTTGTATTTATTATATTTTAGATAATTTTTTTATGTAATTTTATAAATGGAAAAAAATATATTTATATTAAGGAATATTTGGTTTCAAAAGAATTGACTCTAAATTTTATTTATAAATTAAACAAACATGTGATTGACATTTTTTTTAATATAATTTTAACAAGTTTATATTTACCTTTTTGGTATGTATTAATTTTTAATAAATATGATCATTAGAGATCAATATCATTTTAAGGGATATAAATTAAATTAAAATTAAAATTTTTTGTTTTTGGTTTTTATATTGTTTATTGGAGATTGTATAAAGAAAAAAATAGCATATAATTTTATTTATTTATTTATTTTTTTTTCATAATCCATATTTTAATATTTACATTTTTTAAAGTATGGAAAAATAAAATATTTATAAAATATTTTTATTTTGAAATGAGTTATATTTTTTGGGCATGTGGTATTGATAAACCATGTATTTTCTCGTGTTATTATAACAAACGCTAAATTATTATAATATTTGGCTAATATATATTTTCTTTTTTGATTTTTTTAATATAATTTTTATATGTGACAATTAAATTTAAAACTACATAAAAATAGTCATCAACCCTTTGGAAAAAAAAAAAAAAACATCTTAAAAAATAATTTTTTTTTTTTTTTTTTTAATTTATTTATGTTTTTCAAAACATTAATAATCTTCCTACAATCTGTTTAAAAATTCCAAAACTAATAAAAAAAACCTAAGTTAACATTTGTACGTTGAAAAAAACATGATGTTTTAATATTTGCATATTTGTACATTGAAAAAAATATTTTAATATTTTCATTTTTAAAATATGTTTCTCCTTCCTCACATTGAAATGAAATTTTTGGGGGTAATTTTTCTATTTAATTTTATTCGGCAGAGGTTTTAGAAAACTTGAGTCAAAGTTGTTTAATTTGTAAACTTTAAGTGTCAAAGGGTTTTCAATTTATCCATTTCTGCATTGAAAAATGTATTTTAGACAATTAAAAACCACAATATTTCTTGAAATTGTATAGTTGGATTTCTAAGAAATAACCTTTTGTCTATAACTTAGACTATGCCATATATATATAACTTATGACTTTTTTTTTCTGCAAAATTTTGTCCAAAATTCGCTAGATATTTTTAAGAATCATAAGATTAAGAATCATAAGGTTGTTTATTTTGAAATGTTAAAGTTCCTCAAGATTTTTTTAGGGCATTGAATCCATTTATATTTTCAACAGTGTATTTTAAACAATAATAAATCATAATATTGCTCAAAATTTTATTGTCTGGTTCCACCCAAAAAAATATTTCATTTTATCTATTAGTTAGATTATTATAAATTGATTATCGCCATTTGTATGTGATGTGCACCTTTAAAATTATTTAACTAAATAAATGATTACAACAATGGCATGTTTAAATGAATTTAGGTGAAAGCACACCTTATGTGGCATCTCCACTTTTATCTTGTATGTACCTGCATATATTAAATGTGGTCCTATCCAAAATTCTTTGTAACTAGGGTTGCGTGCCACTATTTTGTCATGAGAGATTATGAGAAATGAATAAGTAGTTAAAGCAACAAACTTATAATGTTGTGTAATGTTGTCTCATATGCAAAATTAGAAAATTATTATTGTTATGTTGTTTAAGTAACACAAACATTATTTTGTCCTGAATCTGTTTTGTCTTACATTATTTATGTCTAGGTTCATATATGATTGTAAGTATTTCATTAGAGAGCATAAAATATGTGATCCTAGACTCCATTTTGATCATAACTCTTTCACTAGGGGGAATTGAATATATGATCCTATACTCCATTTTGAAATATATATCAAATGCTAATTGTGTATGTGGAACTTATCAAATATCTTCAAAATCTAAAATCCAACCATTGGTTCTCCTTACATTTACTTTTGATTGTTCATGAATATTGCTTAAAATTTGTAAATCAATGAGTTGATTCTTGATACTAATTGTGTACACCATTTTTTTCTCACAAAGAAAAAGTTGTAGTGTACCTAAATAGTCACTTCACTATATTGGGAAGGCATAATTATATATAAACAAATTTTTAATTTATCTACTTCCAAAAGGACTAATGAAATTCAAAATTTGTTCATTGAATTTATTGAAGCATTCATTTTCATTCCTACAAAGAGCCTTTATACCTCAAATAAAACTTTGGGCTTCTTGCAAGGTTATGGAAATCTTATTTTCTTAAATAGGTGATAGTAGCCAAAATCTAAAAACATTTGTGTTATATATTGTAGTTTATATATTTCATTATTAGAACCATATAAATTATTCTAATTTTAATTGATGCAATTCATATATGTAGCAAAATGATGTAAAGGATCTTTTCCATAGTAATGTGAAGAGGATATTTTTTAAAACAAAAACCAAGAGCTAACAAAGTAAATATTTCGGGTATGTAATTAAATATTTTGGGTATGTAATTATGTAGGCTAGAGAAATTTTAAGAACTAGATTATCAATGATAATAGAAGAAAGGAGGAACATCTAGTAGTAATCCATCTGGATATGATGGCAAAAGTCCTCGAAGAAGGGTTGCACACAAAAAATTTCTTTGTTGTCCATCACAAATGATAAATTTCTTGCATTTTTCAACATACTCTTTCTTTGTGTGAATAATGCTCTCGTCAATCTTTCACATTTCATATAGACATGTGTTGTTTCTTATGGTTTTGGTTATTTTATGCATTTTATTATATCATTCAAGTTGTTTTAGGATTCACATCATATTGATGTATCATCTCATACCACCTTATAACAACTTTAAGAGTAATTGTGCCCAAGTTTTCTTACATATGTTATAGGTTAAGCAGCATAGTAATTTCCCACATAGGTAAGGAAGATTTTTGGAGTACATTGGTAGTATTAAGAAAAATATTGATAAGAAAGACGATCAAGAGTTCACATTCTATATTTCAAGTCTATCAATTATACTAGAGAGAAAACAATTTGTCTTCCCAAACTAATGAAAATTGAAGTAGAGAGGCTCATTCTAAGCCACATGGACTTCACATGGTAGACCCATATGGAAAAAACATTGACATCATATATATGGTAAACACAAATATTCAGTTAAGTTCATCAAAAAGTATCACCACTACCTATTTATTCCTAATCCAACAATATATTGCTCCATCTATTTGAACTACCAGAATGTAGAAAAATTAAATGAAAATTTGGTGAAAAAAACTCATTTTTTTTTAGTTGATCATAGATTTCCATCAATCGAATAACAATCAAGAAATCATTATTATCTTGGAAAATTATTTTTCATAAAATTTTGATTAACACGTGTAATTTTCTTTATAGTCATATACTTTAAAAAAAACTAAACCAAATTAACTATATTCTCAAATAAAAATTACTCCCAAATATTTAACCTTTAATCAATATCAATTAATTATGAAAACATAATTTCTCCTGAAAAATATTTTAGTACACATTTGACAATGCTTAACTATCTAAACAAATTATTGGACGTATGGCGGTGCTTCACCATCTAAAAAATTAGTAGACACCTTATTCATGTATTCTATTAAATGGACTCTCCATTAGTTATAGATTAAACATCCAATATACTTTTCTTATCTTTAGAAAAACATCTTGATTCACCTCAGCGTTCCTTTCCCTTGTTTCAGGGATATGGATATGCTAGATATCAAGGGTGGAGCTTTCACTGAAATTTACAAGGCCATTAAATAAAAAGTCAAATGAACTTGTAACTTGCATTGAATTAATTTGACCGCTATACATATAAGGTTATGAGTTCGAATCGTAGGGAGGGCTTTGTTGGATTGGGGCTATACATACGTAGGGAACAGGATATTGGAATAACATAAATTAGAACAATTTCATGGCTCCTTTCCCACTCGGGGCCCTGCAAACGAACATACTGTGATTCGTATTCTGGAGCAACATTCATAATCCGCACGGTTTAGTTCGAGCTATGCGATATCATAAGCACATAGCGTTGCCAACCCACTGCCCATGCTATGTCCCGTTATGGTTATGCTAAGCTCCTTTTCCTTGTATTTCTTTACAACTCTCGCAATCTCAGAGAGAATGGTTATGCTCAGCTCCTCTCCCTTGTATTTCTTTACTACTCTCGCAATCTCAGAGAGAAGTTGTTGTCTCGCGCTTCTATGGTTAAAGCTTTCGGATCAATCCTGGGAAGTGTAGAGGCTCAAAAATCCCATCTCCACCTTCACATCCTTGCGAGATTCCAATGGATTGAAACGAGCTGGAAGTGCCTCTCTATGCCACGACAACGTCCCTACGTCCAAGCCGTTTAATCTCCGTCTCATCTTCTGACACTGCAACATAACCTATCCAGTTACATTTATCTCCAGCTTCCAGTTTTTTCTTCAGTTGTGGCCGCGTAAATGTATTTCATAAATTTGAGTCAACCAAATTTCTATGACGTAATGTTGATTTATTATATGTATTTTTTTCTGAATTTCTTTTTCGGGAATAAAAAGTCAAATTTTGTAATATAAGATTGCATTCAATATAATATTTATTAAATTGAAAAATTTATATAAAATATTTGATGGGTTATTTATAATACGGATTGGAAATGTAATAAGAAAATTGGAATTGTGAAGATAGTTATGGATATAAAAAATTTAAAATTATAATTATAATTTTATATATATATATATATAATATTATAGATAAATATTAAGATTTATTATTATTATTATTATTATTATTATGCAATAAGTATATCTTAAATAATATTAATGGATAACAAAATTATATATATATAGAGCAATTAATGATATTAATTTATGAGGATAGAGCTTTGAAACTCTCTATGAATAGTGCCTCACACGGGCTAGGGTTTGACTGCAGTGAGCATTTGTTGAACCTTTATTCTGTTTCGATCAGCACTGTCACTTCCCTGCTGCCGTACCCATCTAACGTCATTCTTCACTTGCTCCGGCTTCCCGCTCATAGACTTGCGTTTTTTCTCCCCGTGACCCTGTCGTGCCCCTTACCGTTTCCTTTAGATGTAGTCGATCACTACTTCAGCGACAATTTCTTACAAATTTCCGGTGGCAGTTGGCGCATAACTCTCGGAACAGTTATGGAGATGGACTTGGTAGATTATTCTGAAGACCCTTTCAAGGATGTCTCCATCTGGACATCCCCCCACTTGAACACGGATGGACTGCTCCCCTTCAGCAGCGATCTATCGAAAGTTATCACACCCTTTCCCTCAATCTCGGGGCCCTCATGTCTAATTGTTACCCTACTAGAGGTCCCTCTCTCTTGGCCAATTTTCACTACCCCTCCCCCATCGTTTTCCTCCCTACAATTCATGGCCCATTGCATAGGTCCCGATATCGCCGCTAGCTCCTCAGGCTACCCACCTTTCCCTTCATCCGTCGAATCTCATTTCCCTTCATCTACTCCCCTCGGTGAACCCTCGTTATTCCCTCATGGTACCCCTCTCACGACACTGTTACCATCCCCCCTCTCCGACATTTTTACAAGCATACCTCCTCTCTCAGATGCTTTCCCCTCTATACTTGGTTTGAACCCTTCAAACCCTCTTCCAATCCCTCATCCCAATGAGTTTCAAGAGAATACCACCACGGGGGCTTCACTCAATAAACCTATGACATAGCACATGCATCCGTGGCATATTAAAAAATACCCTTAATTTGACTAAATATTGGAAAATACCTCTAAAAATCACATTATTTAACCCTCTACCAATATTAACCCAATACATCTTACCGATTTTAAAATCCCCTACTTTCACTACATATTGTAGGTATCCATTTTTCATTAATATTTTTTATACCCTTTTATATTTTTTATTAACTTTGAGCTCCATTTTTTATTCCCGCAAATATAAAAACCCTTTACCCCCTATTATATGCTCAATATATTATGTCATTTTTTCCTCAATATATATCCCCCAATATGAATGCACGTGGTATGTTATTGCCCCCTAGTGAAGCCCCCGTGGATACCACCGACACGAGCCACAGGCCACACAAAAAGTAGAAGTGCATCAAATCCAAGACTCAAGACGTAATTATTTGTCTACGCAAAGATATTCAGTGTGGTGAAACCATGGATACCACAGACCGTGTTTTGGTAGGTAGGGTTTGTGGGAGGGGCTACACTGCGGCACAACTAAAGCACTGGACAACAGAAGTCTGGGGGCAACATATGGCTGCACTACTCTTTGTACAAACCTTTTTCCGAGGATGTTTTGCACTGCGATTTGTTAGAGCTGAGCATACAAATTGGGTTTTGTCTTCTTTCTGGCACATTGAGGAGGCCTTCATGCTTCTATAATGATGTAACCCTCTTTTCGACCTTGAGAGGGGGAAATTAGGTTCTCAGCCACTATCAATCCGTCTTCGAGGCCTGCCTCTTCATTTTTGGTCAGAGGACATCTTCAAGCGCACTAGAAACTCCTTTGGCACATATCTAGAGTATGATAAATCATAGCTCACCACAGGCATCATGGCATATGCGAGGATACTGATCCATCTCAACACCAGGGAAGGGCTAGAGGAACATATCACGCTACAACGGAGAAATTTCTCATGGACACAGATACTTGATTATTAGTGGGTCACTCCTAGGTGTAGGAGATGCCATAAGGTGGGTGACCTATTCACGGACTATCCCTTGAAAAGCAAAGCAAGAGCAGTAGAAAAGGGAAAGACAATCCCTATAAAGGATACTCAGGCACTTGCTTACCACACCTCTTTTGAAGCATCAGTGAACCACACCTCCATTGAAGCAGTAGCAGCAACCTCAGCGAAGGAGACTCCAAAGAAGCACTGCAAAGCACCATATCGGCCTTCCTCTCCTCCTCTTACCAAGGCAAAGGCGGTTGCAGAGGCTGCGCTATCTTCGAGTATATCCTCTTCTAACCCTAGTCTTTTCATCTCTCTATTTCATCTGATTGCATAGTGTCGTATTTGGTGAATCATTAGGTATTTTCATTCTTTCCCTTGCCCCCCATTACATTATCATGATCTCTGCTCCACCCCCCCCATTTTCTCTTGAACCCTCCCATCCTTCCCGGAGGAGACCCCTTCTACTAAATCCTTTGACTCTAATCAAGGGTCTCTATCCAATAGATATTCACTTCGATCTCTATCCCGATCTCAGCCTCATGACTCCATTGGTATTGGACTTGTATCTCCCCCCATCCCTCCAAAGCCACCAAGAGGAAAGCCTTCCTCTCGATCTAAATCCAAGTTGTAGGTAGGGGAGGAGATTGCCTCCGGCCGGCAACTTTCTATTGACCAGGTTCTTAGAGCAAAAAACACCCTAGTTTCATCTCCCCCATGAAGCTGCTTTCCTTTAATTGTCGAGGGTTAGCTAGCCTTGAGAAAAAACTAGCTTTCTGTAGACTTCTTAGGATTGAATTTGTCGATGTCATATTTCTACAAGAAACCCTAGGTCTTGCAGAAGTAATCTCATACCTGCTAGAATCCATGCTTCCTGGTTGGTCTTTTCAAGCCCTTGATGTCAATGGCCACTCGGGAGGCATTGATATGGGCTTCTACTCTTGAACCATCAAATTATGAAACATTTGTGGAGGCAATGGACACATTGGGGTGAACATTTTCTCATCTGAACTGGGCACCGACTTTCAACTAGTCAATATATACAGGCCATGACAATATCATGGAGATTTTTGGGAACAATTATTGAACTCCAATCTTCTGCAAATGGACAACATAATCCTTGGAGGAGACTTAAATTTCTCTATTGGATTCTCAGAGTCATGGCGACATCATGCCCAAATTGACCCCCTATCTACTTTCTTTGAGAATATAGTGGAGAATCACAGTCTTATTGATATTCCATCAACCAAAATTCAACCTACTTGGAGGAATAAAATACTTGGAGAGGACAACCTCGCTAGAAGGCTAGATCACTTTCTCATCAAGGAACGATTGTTGGGCATGGACTATAACTACATGCAGTGGGTAGGATCAGGAGGCATATCAAACCATTTGCCAATATATCTTGAAATAAGAGGAGGATTGAAAAAACATAAAACCCCTTTCAAATTCAACTCTAGTTGGTCGAAGGATGCAACCTATATTCCAATGGTAACTAAATATTGGATGACTCACATTCGTGCTATTGGTGGGAATATAGCTAAAGCTTTTGCACAGAACCTAAAGGAGCTGAAGAGATTATCTAAAATCTGGGCACACAACGAGAGAGAATAGGATGATCAAAACCTAAGGGACATTGAACCAGATATTGTTGCCTTGGAAAATGAGAAAGGGGGGTTTCCACCTCTAATGAACAAAAGGAAAAGCTCACTGCCTTAATAGCTAGGAGAATTAAAATCCTAAAGGACCGAGAAGAAACCTGGAGGCTGAGGAGGAGAGAAATATGGCTGCTTGAGGGAGATGATAACACAATTTTTTTCATAAATTTGCAAATGGTCGAAAAGCTATCAACTCCATTTGGAAACTAACAAATGAGCAGGGGAATTATGTGAACACTTTCCAGCAATTAGCTTCCCTGGCCACATCCCACTTCAAGCAGATCTACAAGGCACCTCCCAATGTCACTCTTGCTAAATTCATCCGAGTGACACAATTATTTCCTTGATTTGTGGACCAAGAGTCCGCCATGGAGTTGAATAGGGAGGTCACAATAGGAGAACTTGAGCCTACCTTGAAATGGTTCAAGCGTGACAAGAGCGCAGGGCTAGATGGTTGGGCGGTGGAGTTCTATACTTTTTTTTCGGCATTCTTGGAGAAGATCTACTTAAGGTCATTGAAGATTGTTGGACCACTAAAAATATGTATGAAACATTCAGTAGCACCTTCATCACCCTCATCTCGAAATCAGATAACCTCGTCTCCTTTGATGACTTCTGCCCCATATCCCCATCTCCCTTTTCAACTGTATCTAAAAAATCATTACCAAAATCATAGCCAATACCCTCCGTCCCATGCTATCCACCCACATATCTTCTGAACAATTTTTCTTTCTCCAAGATCGACAAATTCATGAAGCTATTGGAACTGCACAAGAAATGATGCACTCTATAAAGACGAAGAAGCTTAAAGGTATGATCTTAATGGTATATCTATCAAAATCATTTGATTGCATAAGTTGGCTATACATCAGAATGCTCATAACTCATCTAGGTTTCCCTTATGAAAAATGGATCATGTGTTGTATAACAAATATATCTTTCAGTGTCCTTGTCAATGGAGTGGCATCACCCTTCTTTCACTCTGAAAGAGGTCTTAGGAAGGGTTGTCCTCTGTCCCCATTATTATCTTTACTTATCATGGAAGGGCTCAGCAGACTTATCAAAGAAGATCATTATAGGGGACAACTGAAGGGTGTTAGGATCACAGACAGATGCACTTTGTCTCATTAGTATTCGTGGATGATGTGTTGGTTTTACTGAATGGTGGTATTGGGGACCTGACTATATTACAACACACCATTACTTTATTTCAAACTGTTATAGGTATGGTCATTAACAACACTAAATCCACCATTACAGCCACTGGATGCACCCCTCATGAGACTCAGTATGCACTCCATAGGTTCCCCTTCACCCTTCTTCAGTTGGAGGATGGTCTTAGATACCTGGGATACAGGCTGAAACCCCATGGTTACAAGATAGCAGATTGGACATGGTTAATCTCCAAGATGGAAAAAAGGCTCAACATCTGGTATCATAAGTATCTCTCTAGAGCAGGGAGACTTGTACTCATCAAAGCAGTTCTTGAAGCCACCCCAGTATATTGGATGTCACTGGCATGGATACCCAGAGGTATCCTCTCCAGAATACAAAATCTCTGTTGCAGGTTCCTTTGGAAAGGCAATCAGTCAGGGAGAATATTTTCTTGGGCCAAGTGGGAGTCACTTACTCTCCCAAAGAAATGGGGAGGTTGGGGAATTAAAAAGCTGGAAGACTTCTCCTCTGCACTAGCGGCCAAGCTAGGCTGGCAATTGATTACTACAAATAGCCTATGGACTATGGTGGCCTATTCAAAATACATAGCCCCCCTAAACCTGATGGACTGGCTCCGACAGCCAAACTGGAACAAAACAGGGATCTCAGTCATCTGAAAAGTTGTGCTAAACTCCATGTCTATTATCATTATTAGATCTGATAATGGATAGGCTAGATATGAGTGCTAACAAATTTTTTGTGCTTTAAACGTTATGATATGGGTATATATGAAGATTGGAATAGCTGCGAAGTTATGATTTTTTATCTGCAAATCTGTACGTTGGTTCGCTTTGGTGAAGGCGCATATACACGCTACTTTGGTTCTTCCAAGTAGCGTATGAAAAATAAAAGCTCGATGTTCAGGGATGACTAATCTATCAAATCAGTGTTGTTGTTTTACTATTGTTTGTCGATGATGTCTTCATTAGAACTGCAAATAAAACTTATTATATAAGGATATTGAGTTTGGTTGATTGATCGATTCAGAAAGAAGGGTGATCCTTGTTGCCATCTATTTAGAAGTATGTAATATGATACTAGATCTTTGTAATGTCATTGATTGGTAAAGTTTCTAGTTCAAAGGTTTTATAGTTCAATATCTTTAGAGGTATACGTAGGTTGAGCTAAAGGAATGATCCGGATTTAAATGGGAACGCAATAGATTACAGAGATAACCATAAATATAGAGATGCAATAACCATAAACATAGAGATGCAGCGGAAATAATGCTTCATTTCATTAATGGAAAATCCTGAAATATGCTTACAACCAGAAATGGAAAGAAACCAGCTAGGGCGATGGTAGCTTATCTCTGAGAAGAGATGTGGCGGCTACATGCCTCTGAACTGTTCTGAACTCAGTTACAATGAGGCTCGAAGGCCTATTTATTGTTGAGAAACAATGGAAAACCCTTCACATTCCAAAACCTAACCCTAGAAGATGAAACGCCAAATTGTGGGCCCCGTTTGGGTAAATTGGTACATCAATTTATCGGGGTCATAACTTTGGCATACGATCTCCGTTTGACGCGCACGATAGCTCGTTAGAAAGATCTATCCGAGTACTACCACTTTGGGAGGTAACATCGGCCCACGGACCCATGTTGCCCCAGATTCCAAAAAAAACGTCGTTTACGGCCTCAAAACGGCTCCGGAAGTTCAGGACCTGAAAAACTGCTAAAAATAGTAAACTGTGCTACAATTTAGAAAACTGAAAGAGCTGAAAGAGACAGTTGTGGGGGTCCAAATGGGATAGGTGGGTGGCCACCAACATCCACCTGGATCATTCCTCCCCCCTTAGGAAGCAATGGTCCCCATTGCGTTGAGTTCCTCCTTAAGATGAGGAAGCTTCTGCTGAGCTGGGTCCCTGGTGAGCTGTTCTGCACTCTCTGATGTGACCAGAAATGGTGGGAAGCATGGTCGACGACGGTCCACATTGAACACTCGGTGCAAGCCAAGGAATGGAGGAATGTTGTGCTTCGAAGCATTGTTGCCCATAGCCTTGGTACTGGTGTGAGGACCATGTCGGAGTTGCCTGAGTTTCTGATGGGTTCTGGTAAGGCGTTCTCTCTGCAGATGTAACCAAACTTTGTCGCCCACCTGAAACTTGTGTGGTACCCCTGTGGGTGAGGAGAAGTTGTTCCTGTGTTCTGTCATGACCGTATCCCTTTGTTGTTGCTGCTGCGTGGAGGAACCCTTTGCAGGGGTCATGGATGTAGCAACGATCTTCCCCTTACTTTGGGAGTGAACCAGACAAATGAATTTCCTAGTCTGTGATATGAGCTTGCTGCCTTTCTTGGTAGTAATCAAAGATGTGGTGGTAGGTGGGGCTACCTCCGGTATCCTGTATAATGAATTATTCAAAGAAATAATGACAGCACGAGGCTTGGACTCATACACAGCATGTCGCCTCCACAAGTATGCCTGGCCTAATAATACATCACAAACATCTAGAGGTGTAACATCACACAATACCTCGTCTGTGAAGGGTTTGATGCTGTAGGGAAGGCGGCACTGCTGGCGAACTTTCAGATCTCGTCCTTCATGAAGCCACCCGATACTGTACGACTGTGGGTGTGGTGTAGTTGGTAGGCCCAACCGCTTCACGACCTCTGCTGAAACCAGGTTGTTTTGGCTACCACTATCGACAATGAATCACAGCGGTGAACCCTTCACCCACATCTGTGAGTGGAAAAGACGCTCCCCCTCCTCTGGATCTTCGGGCTCATTTTTCTTGATCTTGGCAGTGGCAACAGTGGCACTGGGATCCGCATCAATGATCTGCTTCCCTTTTCCATTCCCCTTGTCGGGTTCTGGCTCAGGTTCAGAACATGCATCTGATTCGGAAGCCTTCAACTCAGCCACCAGTGACTGCTTGGTCCGACACTCACTTGTGTTATGAGTGGGACTCTTGTGGAACTCACACCACTTCCCTGTGTCGTTCTTCGGCTTCATGGTGTTGTTCTTTTCTTGCGGCTTCGACGGTTTGTCTTGGGTCACCCCACCTTGGCATTGTCCTTTGGGCTTCGGATTTGCAGATCCAAAGTCTCGTTTCTTCTGTTTGAACTTTTGCTCGATTTTGACAGCATATCGGTATGCTGTGCCAAGTGAGGAGATGTTCAAGAACACCATCTCTTCCTGGATGTACTTGTGTAGGCAGCCACGGTATTTGAGTACCAGATGCAGCTCAGAATCTTTGATACCCAACTGTGTGCAAAGGGTATGAAAAATGTTTGTGAACTCCAGCACATCTTGGTCTCGTCCCTGCCGCAGTGTGGTCCATTTGATGTATTTGTCCTCATAGGTTCCGACAGGGTAGTACTGATCCTTGATGGCATCCCGGAAGTCATTCCAAGTGGGTGTAGCTGAAAATAGTGAGCCTGTACTTTCATCCTTCTGCTCGCAATAGGGTTCCCACTAGTCCTTGACGTGGGGGGCTGCGTTGAGAAGAGCGAAAACAATCTTTTCCCAACTTGAAAATTCATGAACAGACAAATACCCATCTAGAAGATTCAACCATTTATCTACAACATCTGCGTCTATTTGACCCTCGAAGATGGGGATTTCAAAATTAACTTGTACCTTAAACGGCGTGGCGTTTCCAGAGTCGCTGTTGGAAGTCGATGCGTCGCCTCTGGGTAGCTGCTGAAGGATCTGCGCAAAGCTATCCATCATTGCGTTCCTTTGCCGCTCGAGCGCTTCTTCGAGCAAGATTTTGATAGGATCTCCTGCCCCCTCGTCTTTCTTCTCATCCGCCATGGGAGGTCGTCGGGATTTCTGAGGCTGGTCTTGCAAAGGTTCGACCAGTTCAAGCAATAACTCCTTATATCCCGACCTTGTTGGGGACATGCAAAGAAAAACAGAGAAAAATCAAACCGCTCTGATACCACTGATCCAGATTTAAATGGGAACGCAATAGATTACAGAGATAACCATAAATATAGAGATGCAATAACCATAAACATAGAGATGCAGTGGAAATAATGCTTCATTTCATTAATGGAAAATCCTGAAATATGATTACAACCAGAAATGGAAAGAAACCAGCTAGGGCGATGGTAGCTTATCTCTGAGAAGAGATGTGGCGGCTACATGCCTCTGAACTGTTCCGAACTCAATTACAATGAGGCTCGAAAGCCTATTTATTGTTGAGAAACAATGGAAAACCCTTCACATTCCAAAACCTAACCCTAGAAGATGAAACCCCAAATTGTGGGCCCCGTTTGGGTAAATTGGTACATCAATTTGCCGGGGTCGTAACTTTGGCATACGATCTCCGTTTGACGCGCACGATAGCTCGTTAGAAAGATCTATCCGAGTACTACCACTTTGGGAGGTAACATCGGTCCATGGACCCATGTTGCCCCAGATTCCCAAAAAAACGTCGTTTAGGGCCTCAAAACGGCTCCGGAAGTTCAGGACCTGAAAAACTGCTAAAAATAGTAAACTGTGCTACAATTTAGAAAACTAAAAGAGCTGAAAGAGACAGTTGTGGGGGTCCAAATGGGATAGGTGGGTGGCCACCAACATCCACCTGGATCAAGGAAGTAGCGTATACACGTCGGTTGGCTTCATTGAAGGAGGGTATGCATTATGACACATGTCCTTTGAGGTTACAGTTAGTTCTATTTGTTGATGCATTTTTCTAGGTTCAGATTTATGTACTGGTTACAGTGATCTATCTGTTCCAGTTGATTGGTTGAATTTGATTAACTTTGAATGAATGGTTGATTTAGTTGTATCAGAGGTTTAGTGATTGTTTGATTCAGTATGTCATAGGTTCAGTGATTGTTTGATTCAGTTTGTCATAGGACTCAATGATTGATTGATTTAGTTATGGTTGATTCAGATATTGATGATTGGGTTTCAGTTATGTCAGAGATTGACGATTGTGTTTCAGACATTGGTTGATGCATATGTATTTGATAGATGTATTGCAGTGGTGTTTGTTTCTGAGCTTCAATGTTACTAATGGGTCCAGTGTGAAAATTTGATGAAACATGGCCTTTAGATTGTTGTGTTGTGTACCAAGACTATCCAGTCTGAAAATTCATGAAACGTTGTCCCTAGAGGATGTTGAGGGTTGGAGCCTTCAGTCAGGAAGTCAAATATTCCTACTAGTAGTGGCTGGTGATTTGATCATCGGGTTGGAGCTCCCTTCCAGTAGCAGCTGGAAAACAAGTGAATTTTTTAGCCTTCTATAGGCCGGAGCCTACGTACTAGTTAACATATTGGCTAGTACAAGAGCTAGGGGGGTTTAGCTCCCTTCTAATAGAAGGTAGAGAACGAGAGAAGGTTGTAACCTTCTACAAGTGGATGCCTACGTACTGGTATGAGTCTGCACCAGTACAATATTGTAAACATAGTATTATTTATATTAAAATAAGATAGGGACAACAACAACAGGTGTTTTTCTCCCCCATTGGGTTTCCACCTTAAATCTTATTGTTCATGTGTGTCTCTTATGTACGATGGTTTATTATGTTATTACTGTACATGGTTACTATTTAATGTTTCATAAAGGATCACCATATGATGAATTAACTGAATCATAAGTCCACTGGATATATGTTGGTTGCCTTAAGAACAGTTGTGTGCACACAGCAGTTCACTTCAGTGAAGTAGTGTATATAAATCTGATTATGAAAATGAAAAAGTTATTTACTTTTAAATACTGATTCACCCCCCCTAATATTATTATCAACACAAAGGTCTTCATCCAATGTGGTCTTACCATCAGTTCGTTCATTCATCTCATCTAGGAGTGAGAGTTGTACTACTGCCACCTAGTTATCTACCTCTTTCACAACCTATAGATGTAGAGAGACTGGCCACCAAAACCCTAAGGTCTCTTGTAGATGTGTGGAAGGGTTATGTGACATCAACACAATAGTGGACCTAATCGGACCCGGTCAGGGATTTTGTGATCCATAACCCTGATGAGAAGGTAAACTATATAAATTCACTAAAATGGCCCACATTACGACAATTTAGGCATTCTAAAGGAGTTTTCCAAAAATCCAAAGTTTGAAAGATAACCTTCTCACACCACAAAATTTTTAAGATCCCAGGAAATCCCTCTGAGATGTACATTTCCACCAAGACCTCGGTCACTCTCTTATCAACCAAAATTAGGGAAAATTCCTCCAACAAAATGAATCTAACAAAGGAGTTAGCAAGATTGATTAGAAACTCCATTGACCATAGTTCCAGGGGAAAGCCTGGTAACATCACCCAAATGTTCCTGCAATTTTGTTAATCAAATCTTGGGAAGAAGGTTGGATGCCAACATTGCAGCCACAAGGTACCCATGACTTATTTAGGATTGGTTCCATGTCAAATTCAGTTACGAAAGGGAAGTGTATCCATTTGTTCAACAAAATACTAACTAGGTGAGCATACCCCACAAGGGATTTCCAAGTCTCCTTCACCCAAATATCCCACCAGGAATTCCAAGTCTTCTTCACCCAAAAGAGAACTTGGAAGTGGGCCATGGAGATATAACTGAATTTTCTTTGTGAAGTGCTTATTCCTCGTAAAGTTTAAAAATGAATAGTGAGGAATGAAAGAAGAAATGATGATTGAATAAATTAATGTGCAAACATTCTCCCGATACGAAAATAATTATCGCTACAAAACTTTGTGTCGATGAGAATAAATCGTTTTTAATCGTAAGAATTTCAAGGTAGTTTCATGAAGCAAACGAATTTGGTGGAACACTGGGAGGGGATTTAAGCATGGTGTGCATAAGGAAGCGGAGCTTAAAATGATTTTATCCATTATAATATTAATTAACTAATATAATTATTAATGGATTAAATAAAAAGCCAAATGAACTTGTAAGCCCTGCATTAAATGAATTGATGGCTATACATATGTCTGAACTAGGAAATCATAATAACACAGGTTAGAACAATTTTGACATGGAAAATAGGAATGTACAAAAAGATAAAGGTAAATTAAAAAAAATATATATTTTGGTAGTGTGGGAGAAAATGTGAACTCGCTCACCCTTTTGACAACCAGATTGCAGACAGAAAACTAGAAACAACACAAAACAGTGATAGTGTGCTTGACAAGGATCGATTAAAGAATAGCGGAACATGCATGATGCCACTTGTACCTGTCTATTTGTTGAAAAATGGATGAGTGGGTACGTGAATATGGATCGATTCTTTAAGAAAAATATTATCCTTCCCAATATTCTACAATTGAATGAGTAGTAGGGGACATCGTAGTTGCAAGACAATTTTTCTATCACTGTGCAAAGTTTACATGAACGCAAAATCTTAGTTACCAGGGTCACTTATATTACCTCTCATCCACACATAGAGGTTATAGCAATACCATGTCACTACTATACAAAATTCCCAAAGAAGGCTTCTTAACTTGCCCTCTAGTAGTTTTCTAATTTTCTCCAAAATTTTTGCAGTCTACAGCTAATATGCTTCGCCAGAAAGATAAAGAAAGTCTGCGGTCACATCAAATAATATTCTATGCTTCTCAAAAACACTACATATGCACCTCATTAACAAAGGGGCTGAATCAAAGTTCCCCTTATAATGTAATTTTTTGTTATGTTTATGCTATTGCACATGATCATGCTGGTGATTGCAACATGTCAAAACCTGCAAATACGTCGCCAGGTTGTGAATGTAGGATGGGTTATGAATTTCTCCTTTGAAGAATTGTGTGTGAAACCTATGATCGAGAGCTATCTCGACACTAACATGAGAATATGTCCAGGGATTTCTTTTGAACATTTTTCCCATAACCAGAATTTCTCATTGAATATTACACTGGGTATCTTTTTAACCACATCGTGAATGTTCACGACTCGCAGAATTCTAAGTCACAGTTCATCACACCGATTTTTGAAGGAAAAATTTCCCACGCGGGGTCCTGCAAATGAATATGTTGGAAATATTAATCCCAACCACCGCGTTAAACACCCTAACACCCTAACGACATCCATGCATGTTAGAAGTACTTCTATAGGTTGCGTCTCCATTTGAAGATAGAAGGACTGAAGCCAAAACAGAATACCACACGAACCATTCCTCATCAAAGAAAAGAATTTAATGCATTTAATGTATTTTCGTAAATAGATATGGGTAAGAATTCACTTTGCGACTATCGCCCACACTCCACAAACAACTGCACCATTCATATCACACTTGGAAACAACAATGTATTAATTATTTGCTTTGTCATGCATTAATGTAAAAATTATATGATGAGATAAATATGTATGTAAAAGTTATTTTGCAGGTAAGAAAAAAAGAGAGCCAGAGTCTATGAGGAGAAAATGGTGGACCAAATTTTGGTGGGCACGTGAAAACAACAGTTACTGTGTTTTACTTTGTGTTATTCCGCGTGAAGTGTAAAACCTTTGTTTTACTTGGTGAATGAGCCGCAGTATCATGTGTATGTATTTTTCATGATTTATAATTCAATCTTAAGTTTTTATTATGTTCCTCCAACCTTACTTCGTTTTACTCTCTTTTTTTCCATGAGTGAATTTTGTATTTTTAACTCTTATGTAATAGCTGCGTGAAATCTAGGTCCACGAAATCAGTTTAGCGAAGAGTCAGAGAGTTGCGCGAAATCAGAGTCGTGGAGAGTCATGTTGAGATTTTCTGTTTGTAATGAAATAGGAAAAATCTCAGCTGGTGACAACAATAGGAATTCAGGTCCTAGATTAAATCCAGGTTGTTGGGAGGGAGTTAATGTCTCCTATATTTGATGTGAGGGAATTAATGAGGCTGTTAGATTCTCTAGGCTATATAACAGGCAACCATTCGGATGTTTGCTGAGAGAGTGTGAGGATTTCTTGATGTAATCTCCAATTTGATTAATAAATTCTTGATGCCTATGTTTGGTGGACGTAGCCCAGATTGGTTGGGTGAACCACGTTAAATACTGTGTCATATGTGCTTGATATTCTGCTGTGTGTTTTAATTGATTTGCTGGCCTCTGAATTTCAACAATTGGTATCAGAGCATGTTGGAGGTGCTGCGTGGAGGAGCTGACTGGAGGCGCTGCGTGCGTGAGTGCTGAGTATACCCTGTGTTGGTGCATGGAGAGCGTAGCAAGGGAGCAGACCTTTGCTGTTGGGAGCGCGGACTTGTGTTGACCGGAGCGCTGGCTACATTAAAGCAGTGCTGGTGCATGGTGGATTTGTAAACCAATCAGGTAACTTACTTGTGAAATATAGATTGTTGCGTGTATATGGTTTTGAAAAACGGCGTGGCTATATATATTTACAATTAGCGTGGATATATATATTTACAATCGGTGTGGATAGCAATCTGCGTGGCTATGTGTTCAAACAGCGTGGATATATAACCATGCGTGGGTATATATATTTCAAACAAGCCTTGATTCATAGTTAAAACGGTGCGGATGTATGTTTTTTTTTTAAAACATCATGTATATGTATTGGAAAAGCATGGATATATGTTGTTTCAAAACAACACTGATATATGTGAAAAAACAGCGTGGATAGATTGTTTCCAAACGGCGAACAGCGTGGTTTTTTGTTTTTCACTGCTGCGTGGGTGTATATCATTGTTGTGTGCGTGCAATTGGTTCTGCATGGGTTTATAGCCGGCGTTCAGGTTCATAACAGTTTTTTTTTGTTTTGGGAAGTATTGAACACACTAAAATCGCACCAAAGTCACCATTTAGGAACAATCCTTGGCGTGAAAGCACGTTAGTGTTTATCCAGTGCGGCATTCCTGCGTGTCTATGTGGAAGAACATTTGGTCTCTGCATGAATATTGCAGATTTCTTTTGTTTGAGACAGAAGTTAATAAAACAAAATTTTTGTTTCTGGCGGTGGTCTTTATATACTGTAATTTTTTGCACAGCAATAAGTCAGTTTTTTTTTAAAGGACGTCTCTTACTTATTTTGAGAAGTGCATATGGCAGAAAGTTTTTTTTTTAATATAAGTGCAAAGGGCAGTTTTTTGTTTTAAAGGCAAAGGCAGAAAGGCATAGGCAATTTTTTTTTATTGCTGGTTGGATATTGGAGATTATTGTGTTTTTTTTTTTATACAAATGGCGAAAACTCAAAGTGCCCGGTTTGAAATTGAGAAATTTAATGGCAAGAATAATTTTGAGATATGGAAGGTGAAGATGCACGATTTGCTGGTTCAACAAGGTGTGGCGAAAGTACTGTTGGGGAAAAACAAAATACCTCCTTCCATGACGGAGGATGAATGGGATGAGATGGACAATAGAGCTCTGAGCACAATTCGGTTATGTCTGGCGGACGATGTTCTGTTCAACATTGTGTCAGAGAAAACCGCCACAGGCTTGTGGTCAAAGCTTGAGAAGATCTATATGACGAAATCTTTGACAAATCAGATTCTCTTGAAACGGCAGCTTTACGATTTGCGGATGAAAGAAGGTACCTCAATTGCTTATCACCTGAATGTTTTTAATACCTTACTGGTGCAATTAGACAGTCTAGATGTGAAATTTGATTCAGAGGATAAGGCAATAACTCTATTGTGTTCATTGCCCGAATCCTGGGATCACTTTGTTACTTCCATATGTTTTAGTACATCAGAAATTCTTGAGTTTGACGATGTTGTTGGAGCCTTGTTGGCTGAGGAGACGAGGAAGAGGTCGAATGCAGACACCTCTACATCAGAGGTAATGATGGCCAGAGGTCGCTCACGAGAGAGACACTCTGGGGGAAAGCATAGCGACTCTCGCTCAAAGTCCAAAGGAAAGAAGCCAAAGGTGAAGTGCTGGCATTGTGGCAAGGCTGGACATCTAAAAAAGGATTGCTGGAAGCGAAAGCAGGCTGCTAAAGAAGGCTCTTCGACAGAAAATAAGGAAGCCAACACCACAGATACAGGTTCAGTATCTGGTTCAGGTATGAGTGATGAGGTATTGTCTGTTAATGTTTCAAAACATGATCAACATTGGTTGTTAGATTCCGGGGCATCTAACCACATGTGTATACATAGAGATTGGTTTAAAACATATAGATCAGTTGATGATGGAGTTGTGTACATGGGTAATGATGTAACATGTAATATTGTGGGAATTGGGAGCATACAACTGCAAATGTTTGATGGGACAACAAAAATATTAACAGATGTGAGGCATGTACCAGATTTAAGGAAAAATTTGATTTCGTTAGGAGCACTTGATTCAAATGGATATAAAACTGTAATTCAAGGTGGAGTAATGAAAATTTACAAAGGCATCTTACTAGTTATGAAAGCTAAGAAAGTAGTAAATCTATTTCAGTTAGAAGGTAGAACTGGGTTAGATCATGTGTCTGTGTCTGAACATGACAGTAGTTCCATTCACTTATGGCATCAAAGATTGGGGCATATGAGTGAAAGATGATTGAAAATTTTGGCTGACCGAAAGTTACTTCCTAATCTAAGATCTGGAAAATTGGATTTCTGTAAACATTGTCTGTTTGGTAAACAAAGTAAACAAAAGTTTAAAACAGGCAAACATACTAGTAAAGGAATACTTGATTATATCCATTCAGATGTTTGGGGTCCAACCCCTACAGCGTCATATGGTGGCTTGTCATATTTTGTATCATTCATTGATGACTTTTCTCGGAAAGTATGGGTCTACATGTTGAAAAAGAAGTCTGATGTTTTTACAGTTTTCAAGAAGTTTAGAGCATTGGTAGAAAACATCACTGGTAGAACTATAAAATGTTTAAGAACTGACAATGGTGGTGAGTTTTCCTCCAAGGAGTTTGATAGCTATTGCAAGGATGCAGGGATCGAAAGACATAAGACCATAGTTTATACTCCTCAGCAGAATGGAGTTGCTGAACGCATGAACAGGACTCTTCTAGAGAGAGCAAGGTGTATGCTGAGTAACGCTGGGTTGCAAAAGGAGTTGTGGACGGAAGCAGTGGCAACAACTTGTTATGTGATAAACCGATCTCCATCAACGGCCATAGACTGCAAGATTCCGCAAGAGGTATGGAAAGGACACCCTTGTGACTATTCTAAACTCAGAGTGTTTGGTTGTGATGCATATGCTCTAGTGCCTAAACATCAGCGAACTAAATTAGATCCAAAGTCTAAAAGGTATATCTTTGTTGGGTATGGTGATGGAACAAAGGGATATAGATTGTGGGATCCTACTACCCGCAAAATCATCATCAACAGAGATGTAAAGTTTGATGAATCCTCTCTTGTACAGTTAGATGTAAATAGTAGATTGAAACAGGATGATGTATCTGATTTCTAGCATATTCAGTTTGACAGCATTTCTAATGATAGTCATAACGACCATAGTTCAGATTCTAGTCATGAACAGGTTTCAGAATCAGATTATGAACATGGTTCAGATGGAGGTCATGAACAGGTCTCAGATGGCGATCATGAAGAAATTCCTACAGTTGATAGACAGCCAATTGTGGAAGCACTAGAAACATTCTTAAGGAGGTCTACAAGGATCAAACGCCCTCCAAGAAGGTATGATGATCATGTTACTTCAGTTTCTTTGATCGCTAATGATGATGAACCTTTGTGTTATCAGGAAGCTGTAGAAGGTTCAAATAGTGACAAATGGAAAGCAGCCATGAAGGAAGAAATGATGGCCTTAGGTAAGAATGGCACGTGGGATCTGGTTGAACTTCCCAAAGGCAGGAAAACTGTGGGATGCAAGTGGGTGTTCAAGGTGAAACGGGGTGTGAATGATACGGAAGACAGGTACAAAGCAAGGCTGGTTGCAAAAGGGTTTTCTCAGAAAGCTAGCATAGACTTTCATGAGATATTTTCACTAGTGGTTAAAATTATTTCAATTAGAATTGTGTTAGCATTAGTGGCTTTGTTTGATTTAGAGTTGCAGCAGTTAGATGTTAAGACTACATTTCTACATGGTGATTTAGATGAGGAAATATATATGGAACAACCGGAAGGGTTTGTTCAGCATCGCAATGAGAAATTTGTCTGCAGGCTCAAGAAGTCATTATATGGCCTGAAGCAGTCGCCTCGGCAGTGGTATAAGAAGTTTGATTCTTTCATGTTGAGTCAGAAATATGTAAGAAGTGAATATGATCATTGTGTTTATTTTAAGCAGCTAAATAATGGCATGTTCATTATCTTAGTGTTATATGTTGATGATATGCTTTTAGCAAGCAAAAGCATTGAAGGAATCAACAGGTTGAAGACTCAGATGGCAAGGACGTTTGATATGAAAGATCTAGGAGCGGCAAGACAGATTTTGGGCATGGAGATTTTCAGAGACAGGGGTAATGGTAAGTTGTGGCTATCACAACAGAAGTATGTTGAGAAAATACTTTTGAGGTTTGGTATGAATAATGTGAAGCCTGTGTCAGTCCCTTTAGCTTCCCATTTCAAGCTTTCTTCCAGTTTATGTCCTAATACAGATGAAGAAAAGGATTATATGTCTTGAATTCCTTATGCCAATGTAGTAGGATGTTTGATGTATGCGATGGTGTGTACGCGACCAGATATTTCTCATGCAGTTGGGGTTGTCAGTAGGTACATGGCAAATCCGGGTAAAGAGCACTGGTCAGCAGTAAAATGGGTGCTTCGGTACTTGAGAGGCACAAGTAGTTATTGTATTTCTTACAATAAGAGTAGTGAATTTGTTTGCGGATATGTTGATTCCGATTTTGCAGGTGATTTGGATAAGAGAAGATCAACTTCATGGTACGTCTTTACTCTTGCAGGTGGAGCTATTAGCTGGATGTCAAAGCTACAAAACATTGTTGCTTTATCCACTACTGAAGCAGAATACATTGTTGCTTCGCATGCTTACAAAGAGGCGATTTGGTTGAAAGGTTTGCTTGGTGAGTTTGGTAGGTTACAAGACAACATCAGGTTACTTTGTGACAGTCAAAGTGCAGTACATTTGGCTAAGAATCCGGCCTATCATAGTAAATCAAAGCATATTCCAATCAAATACCATTTTGTAAGACAGGTTATCACTGAAAGGGGAGTTTCTCTTGAAAAGGTGCATACAAAGGAGAACTGTGCAGACATGTTCACGAAACCAGTTTTGTTGGAGAAGCTACGCTGGTGTTTGGCTTCTCTTGGCTTGCAGAAAAGATAAAATAATAATAACAGGGCATCAGGCGAATTGTTGTCAAGGTGGAGATTGTTGAGATTTTCTGTTTGTAATGAAATAGGAAAAATCTCAGCTGGTGACAACAATAGGAATTCAGGTCCTAGATTAACTCCAGGTTGTTGGGAGGGAGTTAATGTCTCCTATATTTGATGTGAGGGAATTAATGAGGCTCTTAGATTCTCTAGGCTATATAACGGGCAGCCATTTGGATGTTTGCTAAGAGAGTGTGAGGATTTCTTGATGTAATCTCAAATTTGATTAATAAATTCCTGATGCCTATGTTTGGTGGATGTAGCCCAGATTGGTTGGGTGAACCACGTTAAATACTGTGTGATATGTGCTTGATATTCTGCTGTGTGTTTCAATTGATTTGCTGGCCTCTGAATTTCAACAAGTCATAGAGCTGCAGGAAAGTAGCTTCGTGAAAGTCACACCCCTCTTCCTCTCTGCATAATTTTTTTTACATGGTATCGGAGTGGGTTAAACTATGTTAGTGTAAAAACAAGTGTTTCTACTAAGAGTTAAAATTGTTTTGGGGGCTAGATTGTTTTTATCATATTTACCTGCAAGTAGAATTTTTTTTTCTTATGCTCTGAAATGGCAACATCAAGCACAAGCTTGAATAATCCTCAAATACCTCGTTTTAATGGGAAAAATTATAATTATTTGGCTATTACAATGAAGGCCCTGTTTTCTTCTCAAGACATTTGGGATTTGGTGGAGAATGGTTTTCAAGAACCAGCAGATGCAACAACATACAATGCCTTATCTTAAGAAGAAAGAGATTTGTTTAGAGACAACAGGAAGAAGGATTCAAAAGCCTTGTTATGTATTCTCCAAGCAGTTCATGAAAGTATTTTCCCAAGATTTGTAGCAGTAGCAAAGTCCAAGAAATCATGGGACACCCTCAAGATAGACTACTAAGGCATGGAAAAAGTCAAGACAACAAATTTGCAAATCTTAAGAAGAGACTTTGAAACACTTTGTATGAAAGAGTCTAAGAATGTGGACTCATTTTTTACACATATAAGTGGGTTGGTTACTCAAATTAGGTCTCATGGTGAGACACTTGAGGAAAGAAGAATAGTTGAGAAAGTTTTGAGAAGTTTTCCAGCAAGGTCTGATGCCATTATAGTGGCCATAGAAGAGACAAAGGATCTCTCATAGTTCTCAATGGATGAGCTTAATGCATCACTGATTTCTCATGAACATAGACTGAATATTGAAACAAGCTCCTCATTGGAGCATGCCTTCAAGACACATGTTTCATTTGGTTAAGGTAGAGGCAGAGCAAGATCATATGCTAGAGGAAGAGTACGAATCCCAGATAGAGGTGGAACAAGCAGACGTTCAAGCTCAAATGGAAGAGGCAACAATCAAAATCCAAGTCAAGGCCCAAGCCAAAATCAAGGACAAGGGTAGAGGTATGATAAATCTCAAGTTCAATGTCATTACTGTAAGAAGTATGGTCATGATGCAAATGAATGTAAAAAGAAGCAATATGACATTAGTAACAAACCAAGTGTAAATTTCACCAAAGAAAATCAGAGCCATGATAGCATGTTTTTAGCTTGTAATGCAACACAAGAGAAACAAAGTGATATATGGTATCTACATTCATGGTGTAGCAACCACATGTTAGGAAACATAGAAATGTTTTCCAATCTAGATGAAAGTGTGAAATCTGAAGTGACATTAGCGACTGATAGCAAAGTATTTGTCATGGGAAGAGGTAGATTTAACATCCTAACAAGGAAGGGGGAGAGGAAGTACATCTCAGATGTTTACTTTGCCCCTGGTCTGAAGCATAACCTCATAAGCATTGGACAGCTCATGCAAGAGGGCTACAATGTCTTCTTCAAAAATGATGTGTGCACAATTTTGGATCGGCCTCCAAAGTGACAGTTGATTGCAAACGTTCAAATGACAAAAAATATAATTTTTCCCCTAAAATTAAAATCAGATTTGCAGAAAGAATGTGCACAAGCACAACTCTCAAACTTTCAAACAGAGGTAAAATATGAAAACTAGTTATGGGATTTGAGATTTGGTCATCTCAACTTTGGAGGTTTGAATTTGCTCCATAGGAAAGGCATGGTGAAGGGACTACCACTCATAGAAAAACCAAACAGCCTATGTAAAGGATGTATCTTGGGCAAGAAACATAAAGAGACATTTCCAATAGGAGATTCTGTAAGGGCAAAGGCACCTTTGGAGATTGTCCACTCAGATGCATGTGGACCAATGCAGACACCATCAATTGGTGGCATCCACTATCTATTGACATTCGTAGATGGCTACACAAGGAAGACATGGGTCTTTCTCCTAAAACAGAAAATTGAAGTGTTTGAACGCTTTTACCAATACAAGGCTCTCGTTGAGAAGAAAAGCGAACACTACATCAAAGTGCTTAAGAGTAACAGAGATGGAGAATACATCTCAAATGATTTCCTTCATTTTTGTAGGGAGCATGGAATTCACAAGCAATATATATTGAAGAGATGTCCAACCAAGAGCGTCCAGAACATAGTTCCAGAAGAGGCATGGAGTGGAAGAAAGCATACTGCCACTCACATGAGATTTTTTGGATGTGTAGAATATGCACATGTCTCAGATGAGTTGAGGAAGAAGTTGGACAACAAGGGGGGGAAATGTATATTTGTTGGATACAATAATGAATCTAAGGCACACGAACTCTACAATCCATTAACCAAGAAGGTCATAATCAACATAGAAGTATAGTTTATAGAAGAGGAAGTTTAGAAAAGACAGTCAATTTCAAAGCATGTATACCACATGAGCACACAGAGGAATTAACAGCAGAAAGCAATTTCCCAACAATGACTCCCTCTACTCCTATTCAAGCGCAATAAAACAGGTAGCAAGAAACACCATAAAAAAATAATAGGACAGCTTCGTACAGGCAAGCAAGTGCTTCTACAAGCACACCGCAAAACACAACACCAAGTGACATGTCAAGCCCATCTTCAACAAGCTCAAGAAGACCAAAATTCAGAAATTTAAATGAAATTTATGAGAAAGAAGAAATTGATAGTAACACTAGTCTGAATTCCTTATATGCATTATTTTTTGATGTAGATGGCCCAATCCATTTTGAAGATGCAGTCAAAGAAGAAAAATGGGTTGCGGCAGTGGAGGAAGAAATAGAAGCAATAGAAAGGAATGACACATGGGAATTAGTGAACCTTCTGAAAGGAAAACATGTCACTGCTGTGAAGTGGGTCTATAAGACCAAAAGCAACATTGAGGGAAAGATTGAAAGGCACAAAGCAAGGCTAGTTGTCAAAGGATACAAGCAACATCATGTAAGAGATTACGCGGAGACGTTCGCACCAGTCGTGAGAATGGAGACAGTGCACACAGTTGTGATAATTGTCACACAACATAAATGGAAAGTGTATCAAATGGATGTAAAATCAACGTTCTTGAATGGATTCCTGAAAAAGGAAGTATATGTTGCACAACCGCCTCGTTATTAGGTAGAAGGCCAAGAAGACAAAGCGTATCGGTTAAGGAAATCTCTTTATGGGTTGAAGCAAAAACCATGTGATTGGAACATCAGGATCGATGCTTACTTGTTGGAAAATGGTTTCGACAAATGTGACTGTGAGCCTACTCTCTACATCAAAGAGAGCGAAGATAAGGTTCTCATTGTCGTGTTATATATAGATGATTTGATTTTTACAGGTAGTGATAATTTCCTCATGGTTGATTTCAAACAAGTCATGAAGAGTGAATTTGAAATGAATGACTTAGGATTGTTAAGATACTTTTTGGGCATAGAAGTGAAGCAAATGGAAAATGGCATTTTTATCTTTCAAGCAAAGTATGTGGTAGACATTTTGGAGAGGTTTAAAATGCAAAGGAGTAAATCTGCACCAACTCTAACTATCATGGGGTTGAAGCTGAACAAAGAAGATTGCAACAGCAATGTCAATCCAAGATTATACAAAAGCATGATAGGTAGCTTGATGTATTTGACCGCCACTAGGCCAGATATAATGTATGTAGTAAGTTTGGTGTTGAGGCTCTTGGAGACACCTAAGGAGACACATTGGCAAGTAGAAAAAAGAATTTTGAGGTATGTCAATGGGACAAAACAATATGGTGTTTTGTACACAACAACAAGTGATTTCACGCTGGTTGGTTACACTGACAGTGATTGGGCTGGAAGTGTCAATGATATAAAGAGCACATTAGGATATATTTTTCATTTGGGTTCCAGAGCCATTTCATGGGCCTCCAAGAAGCAATCAATAATGTCACTATCAATAGCAGAAGCTAAATATGTCGCAGCAAGAGCACCAACGTGCTAGGCATTTTTGATGAGAAAGATGTTGAGGGATCTTTTTCATGACCAAGAGGGAATGACAACTATTTTCTTTGACAACACCTCAGCAATTGCGTTGTCAAAAAAATTTGTCTTTCACAAGAGGACCAAGCATATTGATGCTAAATATCATTTTATCAGAGAGTTGATTAACAATGATGAAATTGTGTTGTAGCATTGCAGGTCACAGGATCAATTTGTTGATATCTTCACAAAGCCATTGGCACGTGAACGTTTTGCTTATCTGAGAAACTTCTTGGGAATTGTCAATGGCGACAATTATGATTAAGGGGTAGTGTTGGAAATATTAATCCCAACCACTGCATTAAACACCCTCTCTCTGTTTGCAGAGGGAAGGACTCAAGCCAGAACATCAGATCAAAGAATTTAGAACAAAAAATTTAAGGCATTTAGTGTATTTTGGTATATAGATATGGGCAAGCATTCATTCCACGACTATCACCCACACTCCACAAACACCTTTGTGATTCCGATGACACTCAACAATAACAATGTATTAATTATTTTCTCTGTCATGCATTAATGTGAAATTGTATGTTAAGATAAATATATATGTAAAAGTTACTTTACTCTGTGAAGCGTCAAACCTTTGTTTTACTTTGTGAATGAGCAGAAGTCTCATCTCAATGTATTTTTCATGATTTAAAATTCAATTCTAGAATTATATTGTGTTGCTCCAACCTTCCTTTGTTTTACTCTCTATTTTTGCCATGAGTGAATTCTATATTTTTAACTCTAAGTAATAAATGCCCGAAATCCAGATCAGTAAAATCAGCTTCCCAAAGAGTCATAGAGCTGCGCAAAATCAGCTTCGTTAAGAGTCATAGAGCTGCCCTAAAATAGCTTCCGGAAAGTCACACCCTCTCCCTCTCTCCGCGGAAATGTTCTTTTTACACAATATACCGTGATTGGTATTATGGAACAACATTCAGAACGTGATTGGTATTATGGAACAACATTCAGAACCCACGCAGTTTATTTCGAGCTCCGCAATATCATAAGCACATAGCGTTGCCAACGCACTGCCCACGCTAGGTCCGGTTATGGTTATGCTAAGCTCCTCTCCCTTGTATTTCTTTACAAATCCGGCAATGTCAGAGAGAAGTTGCTCTCTCGCGCAATCCCATCTCCACCTTCACATCCTCGCGAGGGTCCAATGGATTTAAACGAGCAGGAGTTAGAGAATGCATAAAATTCACAAGCCATTCCATGTATGTGGCAGTGCCTCTCAATGCCATGACAATGTCCCTACGTCCAAGCCGTTTAATCTCCTTCTCATCCTGTGACACTGCAACATAACCTATCCAGTTACATCTATCTCCAGCTTCCAGTTTTCTCTTCAAGATCTCGGGCACGTCAATATCAGCTGTGGCCGCGTAAATGTATTTTGTAAGTTGATAACCGCATCTTTCCAACCCCAACTGAGCTAGCAGAGTCTTCCGGCCATATTTGCATCTCCCGTGATACTTAGATCGAGGCTTCCAATTAAATGCTTCGTAAGTAGCTCTCGCGAATACACCGTATCGGATAATATCTGACAGGAGAAGAGCATGAATAGGATCCAACATACCCTTCGAATGGTGGGATCCTTGTATTTCCTTCCACATATCTTCTAACTGTACACGACCATCATTAGTCTTCTCCGATTCTGCCGTATGATCTGAGTATAAAACTGCTCGACCCAACCTTGATTTTGAGCTTTGAAAACCCGTTTCCTTTTCTATTCTGTGGAAGGGAGGTTCTGCAACTTTAACTACAATTGGGGACAGTAATTTCTTAGGAGAAACTGAGCTGCCGTTTAATATTTTCTGGAAAACGGTGAGTGTAGGTGGAGATATCGAGGGCACTTGGTACTGGATCCGATGAAATATGCTATTGCAGGATTTGAGAATCATTCTTCGAAATGTTGTAAAAGAAGCTAATTTGTAATGAGAGAGACACACCTGATTGTCCAGAAATGTCTGTAAGCAGAGCAAATGAACTCAAACATATATAGACACAGAGACAATTCGATTGAGATTCAATTCCTGGTCTGTTCATTGCGGGCCTTCAATAAGGTTTGTATACATATTTGAAATAGTTGAAAGTGAAAATATAAGTTTTTTTTGGAATTACTTTATTTTTATATAAATTTATGTTATTTGATATAGTATCAATTTTTTTCATATATATACATCAAGTATTAAATATTAACTTTTTGTTAAGAACAAAAGAATTACACTTTTAAGTTGTAACTTAAATAAATTAATTAAAAGAGTTAATTGGAATGATATCATTGATGTTTTATAATGCTTTTAATTGAAATGAACTAATATTTATTTGTCTTCTAATTATAGTTGACATTGTTCTTTTATTTATTGAACTTTTTACTTCAATTTAAAAAGATATATGTATAGAAAGAGTTATAAATCTCTCCTTCCTTCTTGTTAAAAAATTATCATAAAATTTAGTAATTAAAATTTTATTATTATAATCTTATTAGACATGTTATGCCACTGGTCTTCATCCTAATGACTTGCACAATTGTTGTTCAAAAAGGGATTTTCCATGTGACTTTAAAAGGTCGTTAAGTATAGTAGTAAGTAAGCAATATCCCATGTAGTAACCAATATCCCATATATTTGTGAAAGTCTGGTCTATGAAGAGTTTTGTCAATCTGTATAGTAAATGGTGGTTATATTGGTGTTATTATCTCATGGATATTACTCATAAGAAGTATGATACTTATTGAAAGTAGTTACACTACTAGTACTTAATGCCTTCATATGAAATTATGTCATAAATGTAAGAAAGTTTCGTAAGAACCTTTATCACCATCACAATTGTACAAGGCATAAATGTAAGAAAGTTTCGTAAGAACCTTTATCACCATCACAATTGTACAAGGCTCTACCACGTGCAAATGCAGATCATTTTATCTTGAGAATAAATACTTCTTAGAATGCTATAGTGAGCCATGATTCCATGAGTGGAGGGACCCTCATGTTGATAAAACTACCAATGGACTAAGGAGAGAGTTGGGAATGTCCTACTATTGTAGGACTGATATATTACCAATAGATTGAGGAGAGAGTTGGAATGTCCTATTGTTGTACAAAGGATATATTGTGAAAATTGTTGTTTGTGCATTGTGAGGCACGAAATAAAAATAAAGATAAAAAATTTGTATAAAATATATTATTGCATGTAAAGAAACACGAGGCTTCCATGGTGTTAGTGAATGAACTGATAAGAATGTGTTTTAAATTTAGGAAGCTAATCTTTACAGGCCTTCCATGATATTAGTGCATTGGTAAGAATGTGGTTTGAATACTGGAAATTAAAACTAAGGATATATGAATTGGTATTTTCTTATTTGGAGTGGGATTCATGTGGATGTGGTGTGTGGTTCAGGTTCAGTGAAGGTGAAAGCATATTAATAAAAATGAAAAACAAAATGTTTGTTTTGATCAGTTCCATATATAATACAATTATTATGTGGATGGGAATATTAGTTCCATATATATAGGATCAGAATATTGATTATTTGACCAAATGTTGAGTAAACTAGGAAAAAATTATTAGCTCCTTTGTCTTTCTTATTTGGAATGTTTGGAAGTTGATTTTTAATTGGACAACTGACTTCTATGAAAGGACACTGCAAATTGTGTTTCTTGTGTGGGGTTGTGGTTATGTATTTTCGTTATATGCAGTTGAAATATTTAACAATGTGATGGAGGGTTTTTCTCATTCATGGCTCTATATGCCTGTATATCTTCAACCATTTCCTTGTTTTATTTTTTTCCTTTATTATTGATTAAGAATAACTTGTAATATACAATCATTCATGTTGTTTGAGATTTTACCTACATCTGGCTTGTAAATGTTGCTTGCATGGTGTTTCACTTTGTGGGTTTTCTATTATCATTCCATATTTATTTCACGGGATCTATATCATCCTTTATCATTCTACTAACACTCAGTGAATCGATCATGCCATGATTGTAGTAGTCTAAATTTTAAGATCTATTCTGATGAGCTAACCATTGCAATATACATCATTGTTAACATATAATCTAGCTCAACAAATCCTTATTATGACATCATCAAGTATCATAACACTTACATTGCAGCAAATCTCTGTTGTTTAAAATCGAATTTAAAGACCTTATTGAATAATATTAATATTTCTCTCACTCAAGTTGTAACATATCACATCGGTTTTCAGCTATGCTCTTTCCTCCCTATGCCATTGACTTACAACATTTCCTTCACAACATTTAGTACAGCTGCTAATATATTATAGTTTTAATTAATTAATAAAAATAATTATGTTGAAAGTTATCTTTTAAAAAAATGACAACCTATGAAAAAAACCTCATGTCTATTCTTCCATGTCATTTGTACACACTAGTGAACCACCCGTCACACGGTTGTCTCGGCTTATCTCTTCTTGTGATGGTTTGAAAATCAGCAACGCATATGATGATCTAGCGATACAAATAATATGCTACATGATGAAAGTGGAAACACATGGTGATTTGATTGATGTTGTAACAATGCATTTATGCAACGTCAAATTTCATGGCTGGTACAAATATTAAAATACATCAATTCTATAGTTTGGTGGATGAGTTTCCATGAGGGCTAAAATGACTTTTCATATTTCATGAAAAATAAAAAATAATGACAAAATATGATCAATTAATTAGAAATAAATATAATATAATATTGAATTACCCAATTTGCAACATGAATGGAATAATGACAAAATATGATCAATTAATTAGAAATAAATATAATATAATATCGAATTACCCAATTTGCAACATGAATGGGTTATTTTATACCTCATCATAACATACACCATGATTCAAAATTTCTTAATTTATATAATCTCATATATAATATAATTATTTTTTTAATTATATCTTTTGCAACTTTTTTTCTTCCAAAATTTACAAAATTCTTAGTATTTATTAAAATTTTAGTTAATATTTATTTTTTCAAATATATATATATATATAAACTGATTGGAAAATGTATTCATATGTATGTTAATGTAATATGAAAAAATTATGTACGTTAATGAAATATGAACCAATTTTAATATATTTAATACAGGAAAAAATATATAAAAGTATAATTTAGAAGATGATTTATTTTATAATTAAAAAATTATATTTTCAACATATATGTTGTGAGAGTTTTTTTATACTTATTATATCTACGTATTCTCAAATGAAAAAGAATTAATATATCTAACTTAATTTTGTATTTATTATATTTTAGATAATTTTTTTGATATAATATTATAAATTAAAAAAATATATTTATATTAGGAAATATTTGGTTTCAATAGAATTGACTCTAAATTTTATTTATAAATTAAACAAACATGTGATTGATATTTTTTATATAATTTTAACAAGTTTATATTTACTTTTTTTATGTATTATTTTTTAATAAATATAAGCATTAGAGATTAATATCAATTTAAAGGATATAAATTAAATTAAAACTTTAATTTTTTTTTTGGTTTTTAATGGTTTATTGGAGTCTTTTATATTGTTTATTGGAGGAAAAATAGGGTATAATTTTTATTTTTATTTTTTTTCCATAATCTATATTCTAATATTTACATTTTTTTAAGTATGGAAAAATAAAATATTTATAAAATATTTTTATTTTGAAATGAGTTATATTTTTTGGGCATGTGGTATTGATAAACCATATATTTGCTCGTGTTATTATAAGAAAGGCTAAATTATCATAATATTTGGCTTATATATATATATATAATTTTTTTAATATAATTTTTCTATGTGACAATTAAATCTAAAACCACATAAAAGTAGTCATCAACCCTTTAGGAAAAAATACGTCTTAAAAAATTAAAAAAATATCTTTTTAGTTTATTTATGTTTTTCAAAACATTAATAATCTTCCTACAATCTGTTTAAAAATTCCAAAACTAATAAAAAAACCTAAATTAACATTTGTAAATTGAAAAAACATAACGTTCTAATCTTTGCATATTTGTATGTTGAAGAAAATATTTTAATATTTACATATTTAAAATATGCTTCTCCTTCCTCCCATTGAATGGTAAAAGATTACATCAAATTAAAATATATATATATATATATTTGTACAACTAAATATATATATATATATAGTCATACACACCTAGTCTAACTAATAGATGAAATGAAATTTTTGGGGGTAATTTTTCTGTTTAATTTTATCAGGAAGAGGTTTTAAAAAACTTGAGTCAAAGTTGTTTAATTTGTAAACTTTTTGTGCCGAAGGGTTTTCAATTTATCCATTTCTGCATTCAAAAATGTATTTTAGACAGTTAAAAACCACATTCTTGCTTGAAATTGTATAGTTGGATTTCTAAGAAATGGTTTTTTGTTTATAAGTTAGACTATGCCATATATATAACTTATGACTTTTTGTCTGCAAAATTTTGTCCAAAATTCGCCAGATATTTTTAAGAATCATAAGGTTAATTGTTTATTTTGAAATGTTAAAGTGCCTCAAGGTTTTTTTAGGGCGTTGAATCCATTTATACATTCCAAAGTGTATTTTAAAAAATAAGAAATCACAATATTGCTCAAAATTTTATTGTCTAGTTGCACCCAAAAATATATTTCATTTTATCTATTAGTTAGATTATTATAGATTGATTATCACCATTTTTATATGATGTGCACCTTAAAAATTATTTAAGTAAATAAATTATTACAACAATTGCATGTTTAATTGAATTTAGGCAAAAGCACACCTTATGTGGCATCTGCACTTTTATCTTGTATGTACCTGCATACATTAAATGTGGTCCTACTAAAATTCTTTGTAACTAGGGTTTCATGCAACTATTTGGTCATGAGAGATTATGAGAAATGAATAAGTAGTTAAAGCAACAAACTTATAATGTTGTGTAATGTTGTCTCATATGCAAGATTAGAAAATTGTTATTGTTATGTTGTTTAAGTAACACAAACTTTATTTTGTCCTAAATTTGTTTTGTCTTACATTATTTATGTCTAGGTTCATATATGATAGTAATTCTTTCATTAGAGAGCATAAAAAATGTGATCCTAGACTCCATTTTTATCATAACTCTTTCACTAATGGGAATTGAATATATTGTCCTATAATCCATTTTGAAATATATATATCTAAAATCCAACCACTGGTTCTCCTTACATCTATTTTTGGTTGTTCATGAATATTGTTTAAAATTTGTAAATCAATGACTTGATTCTTGATACTAATTGTGTACACCATTTTTCTTACAAAGAAAAAGTTGTAGTGTACCTAAATAGTCACTTCACTATATTGGGAAGGCATTATTATATATAAACAAATTTTTAATTTATCTACTTCCAAAAGGACTAATGAAATTCAAAAACTGTTTATTGAATTTATCGAAGCATTCATTTTCATTCTTACAAAGAGCCTTTGTACCTCATATAAAACTTTGGGCTTCTTGCAAGGTTATAGGAATCTTATTTTTTTAAATGAGTGATAGTAGCCAAAATCTAAAAACATTTGTGTTATATATTGTAATTTATATATTATTAGAACCATATAAATTATTCTAATTTCAATAGATGCAATTCATATATGTAGCAAAATGATGTAAAGGATCTTTTCCATAGTAATGTGAAGAGAATATTTTTGAAAACAAAAACCAGGATATAACAAAGTAAATATTTTGGGTATGTAATTAAATATTTTGGGTATGTAATTATGTAGGCTAGAGAAATTTTAATAACTAAAATATCAAAGATAATAGAAGAAAGGAGGAACATCTAGTAGTAGTCCATCTTGATATGATGGGACAAGTCCTCGAAGAAGGGTTGCACACAAAAAAATGTCTTTGTTGTCCATCACAAATGATAAATTTCATGCATTTTTCAACATACTCTTGCTTTGTGTGAATAATGCTCTCGTCAATCTTCCACATTTCATATAGACATGTGTTGTTTCTTATGGTTTTGGTTATTTTATGCATTTTATTGCATCATTCAAGTTGTTTTAGGATTCACATCATCTTGATGTATCATCTCATACCACCTTATAAAAACTTTAAGATTAACAGTGCCCAAGTTTTCTTACATATGTTATAGGTTAAGTAGCATAGTAATTTCCCACATATGTAAGCAAGATTTTTGGAGTACATTGATAGTATTAGGAAAAAGATTGATAAGAAAGATGATCACGAGTTGACATTCTATATTTCAAGTCTATCAATTATACTAGACAGGAAACAATTTGTCTTCCCAAACTAATGAAATTTGAAGTAGATAGGCTCCTTCTAACCCACATGGACTTCACATGGTAGACCCATATGGAAAAAACATTGACATCATATATATGGTAAACACAAATATTCAGTTAAGTTGATCACAAAGTATCACCACTACCTACTTATTCCTAATCCAACAATCCATTGTTCAGTTAAGTTGATCACAAAGTATCACCACTACCTATTTATTCCTAATCCAACAATCCATTGCTCCATCTATTCGAACAACCAGAATGTAGAAAAATTAAATGAAAATTTGATGAAAAAAAACTCATTTTTTTTTAAATTCATCATAGATTTACATTAATCCAATAAAAATCAAGAAATCATTATTATCTTGGAATATTAATTTTTATAAAATTTTGATCAATACATGTAAAAAAAATATTTTCTCTACGGTCGTATGCTTTTAAAAAACCCATGCCAAATTAAATATATTCTCAAAAAAAATTACTCACAAATATTTAACCTTTAATTAATATCAATTAATTATAAAAACATAATTTCTCCTGAAAAATATTTTAATACACATTTGACCATGCTTAACTATCTAAACAAATTATTAATTATGAAAACATAATTTCTCCTGAAAAATATTTTAGTAGACATTTGACAATGCTTAACTATCTAAACAAATTATTGGACGTATGACCATGCTTCACCATCTAAAAAATTATTAGACACATTATTCATGTATTCTATTAAATGGACTCTCTATTAGTTATAGATTAAACATCCAATATACTTTTCTTATCTTTAGAAAAACATCTTGATTCACCTCAGCGTTCCTTTCCCTTGTTTCAGGTATATGGATATGATAGATTTCAAGGGTGAAGCTTTCACTGAAATTTACAAGGGCTATTAAATAAAAGGTCAAATGAACTTGAAACTTCCATTAAATTAATTTGATCGCTATATGTACAAGGTTATGAGTTCGAATCCTAGGGAGGGCTTTGTTGCATTGTGGCTATACATACGTAGGGAACAGGATATTGGAATAACATAAATTAGAAGAATTTCATGGCTCCTTTCCCACTCGAGACCCTGCAAACGAACGTACTGTGATTCGTATTCTGGAGCAACACTCATAACCCGCACGGTTTAGTTCGAGCTCTGCGATATCATAAGCACATAGCGTTGCCAACCCACTGCCCATGCTATGTCCCATTACGGTTATGCTAAGCTCCTTTTCCTTGTATTTCTTTACAACTCTCGCAATCTCAGAGAGAATGGTTATGCTAAGCTCCTCTCCGTTGTATTTCTTTACTACTCTCGCAATATCAGAGAGAAGCTGCTGTCTCGCGCTTCTATGGTTAAACCTTTCGGATCAATCCTGGGAAGTGTAGAGGCTCAAAAATCCCATCTCCACCTTCACATCCTCGCGAGATTCCAATGGATTGAAACGAGCTGGAGTTAGTGAATACATAAAATTCGCAAACCATTCCATGTATGTGGCAGTGCCTCTCAATGCCACGACAACGTCCCTACGTCCAAGCGTTTAATCTCCGTCTCATCTTCTGACACTGCAACATAACCTATCCAGTTACATTTATCTCCAGCTTCCAGTTTTTTCTTCAGGTGTGGCCGCGTAAATGTATTTTATAAATTTGAGTCAACCAAATTTCTATGACGTATTGTTGATTTATTATATGTATTTTTTTCTGAATTTCTTTTTCGGGAATAAAAAGTCAAATTTTGTAATATAAAATTGCATTTAATATAATATTTATTAAATTGAAAAATTATATAAAATATTTGATGGGTTATTTATAATATGGGTTGGAAATGTAATAAGAAAATTGGAATTGTGAAAATAGTTTTGTATATAAAAAATTTAAAATTATATATATATATATATTTTGAGATTTATTATTATTATTATTATTATTCAATAAGTATATCTTAAGTAATATTAAAGGATAAAAAATAATATATATAGCAATTAATAATATTAATTTACGAGGATAGAGCTTTGAAACTCTCTGTGAATAGTGCTTCACACGGGATAGGGTTTGACTGCAGTGATCATTTGCTGAATCTTTATTCCGTTTCGATCAGCTCTGTCACCTCCCTACTGTCGTACCCATCTGACGTCGTTCTTCACTTGCTCCTGCTCCCTGCTCACAGACTTGCATTTTTTCTCCTTGTGTCTCTGTCCCGCCCCTCACCGTTTCCTTTATCTGTAGACTGTCACTACTTCCGTGACGATTTCTTACACATTTCTAGTGGCAGCTAGCGCATAACTCTCGGAACAGTTATGGAGATGGACTTGGTAGATAATTCTGGACGGACTGCTCCCCTTCAGCAGGGATCTATCGAAAGTTATCGCACCCTTGTCGTCGATCTCGGGGCGCTCATGTCTAGTTGTCACCCTACCAGAGGTCCCCCTCTCTTGGCCAGTTTCCACTACCCCTCCCCCGTCATTGTCCTCCCTACAATTTATGGCCCATTGCATAGGTCCTGATATCGTCGCTAGCTCATCGGGCTACCCACCTTTCCCTTAGTCCATAGGATCTCATTTCCCTTCATCTACTCCCCTTGGCAAACCCTCGTTCTTCCCTCATGGTACCCCTCTCAAGGCACCGTTATCATCCCCCCTCTCCGACAATTTTACAGGCATACCTCCTCTCTCAGATGCTTTCCCCTCTGTGCCTAGTTTGAACCCTTCAAACCCTCTTCCAATCCCTCATCCCAATGAATTTCAAGAGGATACCACCACGGGGGCTTCACTTAATGAACCTATGACATAGCACGTGCGTTCGTGGCATATCAAACAATACCCTTAATTTGACTAAATATTGGAAAATACCTCTAAAAATTCACATTATTTAACCCTCTACCAATATTAACCCAATAAATCTTACCAATTTTAAAAACCCCTACATTCACTAGATATTGTAGGTATCCATTTTTCATTAATATTTTTTATGCCCCTTTATATTTTTTTATTAACTTTGAGCTCCATTTTTTTATTCCCGCAAATGTAAAAACGCTTTAGCCCCTATTATATGCTCAATATATTATGTCATTTTTTCCTCAATATATATCCCCCAATATGAATGCACGTGGTATGGTATTGCCCCCTAGTGAAGCCCCCGTGGATACCACTGACGTGAGCCACAGGTCGCAGAAAAAGCAGAAGTGTGTCAAATCCAGGACTCAAGACGTAATTATTCGTCTCGGCAAAGATATTCAGTGTGGTGAAATCATGGATACCACAGACCGTGTTTTGGTAGGTGGGGTTTGTGGGAGGGTATACACTACGGCACAACTAAAGCAGTGGACAACAGAAGTCGGGGGTAACATATGGCTGCACTACCCTTTGTACAAACCTTTGTCCGAGGATGTTTTACGTTCCGATTCCTCAAAGCTGAGCATACGAATTGGGTTTTATCTTCTCTCTGGCACATTGAAGAGGCCGTCATGATTCTATAACGATGTCACCCTTTTTTCGACCTTGAGAGGGTGAAATTAGGTTCTCGGCCACTATCGGTCCGTCTTCGAGGCCTACCTCTTCATTTTTGGTCAGAGGACATCCTAAAGCGAATTAGAAACTCCTTGGGCACATATCTGGAGTATGATAAATCATACCTCAACACAGGCATCATGGCATACGCGAGGATACTGGTCCATCTCGACACCAGGGAAGGGCTAGAGGAACATATCACACTACAATGAAGAAATTTCTCACAGACACAAATACTTTATTATGAGTGGGTCACTCTTAGGTGTAGGAGATTCCATAAGGTGGGTCACCTATTCACGGACTATCCCCTGAATAGCAAAGCAAGAGTAGTAGAAAAGGGAAAGACAATCCCTATAAAGGATACTCAAGCACTTGTGAACCACACCTCTTCTGAAGCAGCAGTGAACCACACCTCCCCTAAAGCAGCAATGGCAACCTCAGTCAAGGAGACTCCAAAGAAGCACTACAAAGCACCATATCTACCTTCCTCTCCTCCTCTTACCAGGGCAAGGGCAGCTGCAGAGGCTACGCTACCTTCGAGTATGTCCTCTTCTAACCCCTGCTTTGTTCATCTCTCTATTTCATCTGATTGCATAGTGTCATCTTTGGTGAATCATCAGGTCTTTGCATTCTTGCCCTCGCCCCCCATTACATTGGCATGCCCTCTGCTCCTCCGCTGCCCCCACCATTTTCTCTTGAACCCCCCCATCCTTCCCGAAGGAGACCCCTTCTACTAAATCCTTTGACTCTAATCAAGGGTCTCTATCCAACATATATTCACTTCGATCCCTATCCCGATCTCAGCCTTGTGACTTCATTGGCATTGGACTTGTATCTCCCCCCATCCCTCCGAAGCCACCAAGAGAGAGACCTTCCTCCCTATCTAAATCCAAGTTGTAGGCAAGGGAGGAGATTGCCTTGAGCCGACAACTTTCTATTGACCAGGTTCTTAGAGCACAAAACACCCTAGTTTCATCTCCCCCATGAAGCTGCTTTCCTTTAACTGTCGAGGGTTAGCTAGCCCTGAGAAAAAACTTGCTTTATGTAGCCTTCTTAAGATTGAATTTATCGATGTCATATTTCTACAAGAAACCCTAGGTCTTGCAGAAGTAATCTCATGCCTGCTAGAATCCATGCTTCCTGGTTGGTATTTTCAAGCCCTTGATGTCAATGGCCACTCGGGAGGCATTATTATGGGCTTCAACTCTCGAACCATAAAATTATGAAACATTTGTGGAGGCAATGGACACATCGGGGTGAACATTTTCTCATCTGAATTGGGCACCGACTTTCAACTAGTCAATGTATACGGGCCATGTTAACACTGTGGAGATTTCTGGGAACAATTATTGAACTCCAATCTTCTGCAAATGGACAACATAATCCTTGGAGGAGACTTAAATTTCTCTAGTAGATTCTCAAAGTCATGGCAAAATCATGCCCAAATTGACCCCCTATGTGCTTTCTTTGAGAATATACTGGAGAATCACAGCCTTATTGATATTCCATCAGCCAAAATTCAACCTACTTGGAGGAACAAAATAATTTGAGAGGACAACCTTGCTAGAGGGCTAGCTCGCATTCTCGTCAAGGAACGATTGTTTGGCATGGACTATAACTACATGCGGTGGGTAGGATCAGGAGGCATATCAAACCATTTTCCATTATATCTTGAAATAAGAGGAGGACTGAAAAAACCTAAATCCCCTTTCAAATTCAACTCTACTTGGTTGAAGGATGCAACCTATATTTGAATGGTAACTGAATATTGGAAGACTCACCCTCCTGCTATTGGTGGGAATATAGCTAAAGGTTTTGCACACAACCTAAAGGAGTTGAAGAGATTATCGAAAATCTGGGCACACAACAAGAGAGAATAGGATGATCAAAACCTAAGGGACATTGAAGCAGAGATTATTGCCTTCGAAAATAAGAAAGTGGGGTTTTCACCTCTAATGAACAAAAGGAAAATGTCACTGCCTTAATAGCTAAGAGAAGTAAAATCCTAAAGGACCGGGAAGAAACCTGGAGGCTGAGGAGGAGAGAAATATAGCTGCTTGAGGGAGATGATAACACATTTTTTTTCACAACTTTGCAAATGGTCGAAAAGCTATCAACTCCATTTGGAAACTAACAAATGAGTAGGGGAATAATGTGAACACCTTCCAGCAATTAGCTTCCCTAGCCACATCCCACTTCAAGCAGATCTACAAGGCACCTCCCAATGTCACTCTTACTAAAGTCATCCGAGTGGCACAATTATTTCCTCGGTTTGTGGACCAGGAGACCACCATGGAGCTGAACAGGGAGGTCACAATGGGGGAACTTGAGGCTACCTTGAAATGGTTCAAGTGCGACAAGAGCCCAGGACCAGATGGTTGGGCGGTGGAGTTCTATACTGCTTTTTTCGACATTCTTGGAGAAGATCTACTTAAGGTCATTGAATATTATCAGATCACTAGAAATATGTATGAAGCATTGAATAGCACCTTCATCACCCTCATCTCGAAATTAGAAAACCTCGTCTCCTTTGATGACTTCTACCCCATCTCCCTTTGCAACTGTATCTACAAAATCATTGCCAAAATCATAGCCAATTGCCTCTGTCCCATCCTATCCACCCACATATCTTCTGAACAATTTTCCTTTCTCCAAGATCGACAGATTCATGAAGCTGTTGGAATTGCACAAGAAGTGATGCACTCTATACAGATGAAGAAGCTGAAAGGTATGATCTTAAAGGTAGATCTCTCAAAAGCATTTGATCGCGTAAGTTGGTTATACATCAGAATGCTCCTAACTCATCTAGGTTTCCCTTATGAATATATAAAATGGATCATGTGTTGTATAACAAATATATCTTTCAGTGTCCTTGTCAATGGAGCGGCATCGCCCTTCTTTCACTCTGAAAGAGGTCTCAAGCAGGGTTGTCCTCTGTCCCCATTATTATTTTTACTTATCATGGAAGGGCTCAACAGACTTATTAAAGAAGATCATTGTAGGGGACAACTCAAGGGTGTTAGGATCACAAACAGATGCACTCTGTCTCATTTAGTATTCATGGATGATGTGTTGATTTTACTTAGTGGTGGTATTGGCGACTTGACTATATTACAACACACCATTACTTTATTTCAAATTGTTTTAGGTATGGTCATTAACAACACTAAATCCACCATCACATCCACTAGATGCACCCCTCATGAGACTCAATATGCACTCCATAGGTTCCCCTTCACCCTTCTTCAGTTGGAGGATAGTCTTAGATACCTGGGAGACAAGCTGAAACCCCATGGTTACAAGATAGTAGATTGCACATGGTTAATCTCCAAGGTGGAAAAAATTTCAACATCTGATATCATAAGTATCTCTCCAAAGCAGGGAGACTTGTACTCATTAAAGCAGTTCTTAAAGCCACCCCAGTATATTGGATGTCACTCGCATGGACACCCAGAGCTATCCTCTCCAGAATACAAAATCTATGTTGCAGGTTCCTCTAGAAAGGCAATCAATCAAGGAGAATATTTTCTTGGGCCATGTGGGAGTCACTTACTCTCCCAAAGAAATGGGGAGGTTGGGGAATTAAAAATATGGAAGACTTATCCTCTGCACTGGCGGCCAAGCTAGGCTGGCAATTGATCACTACAAATAGCCTATGGACTATGGTGGCCTATTCAAGATACATAGGCCCCCTAAACCTGATGGACTGGCTCTGACAGCCAAATTGGAACAAAATAGGGATCTCAGTCATCTGAAAAGTTGTTCTAAACTCCATGTCTATTATCTGAGTAGAACTTCAATGCACATTGGATTAGATCCTTGGATCGGGTTTAGTAACGCCGAAAGACTACTCGAAAATCTTATGCTCCATCTTACTAATTTTGGTATTATACATCTCAAGCACATCACAAACATGGAGTGCTCCACCATATTATATTAGGCCTGGAAATCTGCACACAATGTGCACATCCCTCGGAACTAGCAACAACATTGGACAGATTACATTGCAGCATTAATAGAATCACACATCAAAATTGTTGAATGGGATGACGAGATTATCTGGGCGCATGCTAAAAAGAGGATATACCTCCCTAAGGAGGGATATCTCTGTTTAACCTTTTTTCATAAACCATAGGCTATCAAACACTAGTGGAAAAACATGTTGAAATTAAAAGTGCCTCCTAGAATGGGATTATTCATGTGGAAAACTCTGAAAAAAAGGCTCCCACAGGTGACAATCTAATCAATCGAGCTCAACATGGACCCTTTTAGTGTTGATTATGTAAAAACAACTCTGAATCTACAGACCATCTCTTCCTCACCTGCCCGTTCATTATGGACCTCTGGAACTCTATCCTCTCAACAATCTCCACCCATTTCATATGGCATGACTTGACTGTAATGGAAGCCTCGACCACATGGTGGACCTCTGCATCCCCGACCAAGGCTAGAAATATTCCTCTCCTCATTTGTTGGGTGATATGGATTACCCATAACCGCTGCATCTTTCAGGACATTGCTCCTAATTGGCCCTCCATCTTTGCCTCCCTTCTGGCAGACTATCACTCAATTCCCGAATATGATGTCAACCCTCACCCTAGACACATTGTTCCTAAATGCATCAGCCACACACATCCCTGGGCTTATTTTGATGGCTCAACACAGGAATTTGGGTGCAGGGTCGGAGCCATTCTATATCTATCTTATTCCCATCACTTCCAAATCCAAATGGGTCAAGGTAGGGGCACCAACAATTTTATAGAGCTGATCACTGTCAAATATCTCATACAATTTTCTTTGGAAAAACATTGCAAGAATCTCCTACTTTTCGAGGACTCAAAATTTATTTGTAACTGGATTAACAAATTATCAATGTGTTTTGCTTGCACTCTGAGACCTATTCTGGATGAGGCCTATAGACTCATCACACATTTTGATCTATTTGTTTGTCATCATATCTACAGGGAACGCAACTCATCTGTCGACCAGTTACCTAAGGAAGTAGTGATTTGGCCTCGTGGCACATGGTTGATCCAGGAGCAGAGGGACAGTGCGCACTATCGGCATTATCACCACCCATTCATGGATTATATAGATTAACTGGCTCAGCATGACCCTATTTTATTTTTGCATATGTTAATAGTATTATGTTTTTAAATTATCAGATGTATATAAATGACAAACACACTTACTCTTTGTGAAGAGATTTTTTATTCCATTTATCATGAACAATACTGAAGGCCGAGCCTCCCTACGTGGAGTGCACTGTATTATTTTATTTTTCTCTTACTAGGTAGGCACTTAGCCTTATACACAACATATGCGTATTGCATCTACAATATGTATTTTCTTTCTCTAATGGAAATTATGATTTTCGAAGGAGAAAAAATAATATCAATTCATAATAAAATATTTAGAAATTAATAATAAATATTGAAATAAATTTATTGTAAAAGATATAAATATTTTTCAATAGATGAGTAATTCCTTTTAATATTAACAAGATGAAAACAAATAAACATTCATTAGAAAAATAATTAAATAAAATTAGTTTATAAAATTTCATTTTACTATAGTAACAACAACTTAGTAAGTCTCTAAATGTCAGAATGTGAATGACAATCAACTGCGATATTATTTATGAAAGCAACACACAAATCATTAACAAATATTCTCAGTTTTAACAGCTCAAGGAGTTAGCCATCAACATTCAAAGAAATTGAATGCAAATATTTTTTTATCGAGCAAAAGAACATAGAATAATATTATATCTAAGTTCTACAATTGATATTGTTTAGAAATAGTTCTTCCAAAACAATTACACCATAAATTTTTTATCATGTGATTATTCCATATAACTATCTGAGAATTAAAATATTAGTTTAATCTAATTAAATTTGAATCTGATACACACAATCTCGAAAGGAATTTACTAATAGAAATGCATGTGGAAAGCCCTTTTCAAATGATAAAATTTGACAAAAGAAAACACCTCCTTTCTCGTATGTGGCATGGACAATGGGCTTATAGAATTTCACCTGTTATTTCTTTCTTGGATACTTGTGGATACAGTTGCACATCAAGACTATGAATGTAAACTATATATTTGTAATTCTTAAAATAATCTTGGCAAAAAAATCTAATATTTCACTCTCTATATCAAGACATTCAATGTAAAGTATATATTTGTAATTTCATACAATTTATGCAAAAAATAATATAATATTCCACTATCTATATCTGTTATATGCTCTACCCTTAAGCAATATCTCATAACCTAAAAGTAATGTTCAAAGTGCATGTTCTTGACCTAATGTATATTAACAATTGTACTCTAAGCTATAGTTATTCCTATATAGTTAGGTTGGTTATGAGATAGCAAGTAGAACATGTCCACTAAAAAATCAATTTCTCTTTTCAAAGAGAATGCATCATGCCACAAAACCTTAATTTCCAATTAAAAGACAAGGAGTTGCATAAATTTTGGTGCATAGTAACCACTAGTAAGTCTGCCCAATTACATTTTTACTCTTACTTATTAAAGTACTAAAGAACACTAAATATTGTCCTGCCATAACTTTTTGTAAGTATATTTATTTACATCTTATTACACACAAATATGAGGCAAATAATTATCCACATGGCTTCAAGTTTATGGTCCAATCAAATGTTTGAAAAATATTTTTTGTAATAATATTGAAAGATAAATATTTGTTTTTCAATGTAAGAAATTATAAATTTTTTTGGTCAATGCAAAACTAATAGTGGACAACACTTAATTTTCAGTATTAAACATTATAAGTTCTATTGGGCAATATTAAACTAATAATAGGTAACAGTAATTTTCAATATTTTTTTTCAATATTAAACATTATAAATTATATTTTTCGAGATTAAAATAATAATGTATTGAGTTTTAAAATCTTACCTTGATACAAACTAATAATGTCCTTACCAAGTAAACTAAATTGATTATCGTTTTTTTACCCTGATAAAGGTTAAAATGAAACGCGTAAATTGATTCGAATTTAAATCTACTCCAAATACAAGGAATAGAAATAGCGTTGTGTGTGTGGCATCGATAAAGAAAATAACGTCGCTCACTTCGTTTTTCTCGATATAAGTTAAAGATGTAATTACTAAATATACATGCAGTTGGAATAGGAATTCCATAGAAATGTGTATCGTGGTTTGAGGCGTTTAAGATATATCGTCATTTACTTTTCTATATTCTTTGGGGTATATGGAGAAGCAGAAATAACAAGATCTTTGACTCAGAAAAGCTACAAATAAGAGGCCCATGTTTAGAAAGACTACAAATAACAGGCAAATTTTCGCAATATTGTGTCTATGAACCAGTCGTTTCCAAAGAGACATATTCAACATAAGGAGGTATAGTCGCATTATCTTGTAGTTTCTTTTCATGAGGCATCTTCAAATAGGGTTTGTGGTAGCAGGGGTATATAGTTTTGATGTTTGGAAGTTCGTATTATTTCAATTGGTACAGTGGATTTGGGATAAATAATAGATGTGAAACTTATTGATCTTTGGGGTCTTTACTACGTGCAAATCAACTTGCAACTAAGGAATTAGGAGTGTTTGGGAACTCTAAGGTGATTATTAACTGATTACAAATAATGTTTAATTTTGAGCCGCAACCATCACATATTAATTTTGAGCCGCATCCCTCACGTATTGGATCCAATCAATTAGAACATTGCTGAGGACTTTCGATAAGTTAACATTTACTCATATCTATAAAAAGAAGAATCATGTGACAGATCTCCTCCCAAAAAAGAGATGCAATAGCTTGCCTGGAAAAATCTATTTCACAGCTTATGACAATGGATCCCTTCTCAATTTGGAGAGTATAAAAATAAAATGGATTGTCTTTAACAGCTTCAATAGAATCTGTTATGAAGATGTTCATTTGAACTAGTTTTGTTATACCTTTTTTCATGAAAATCTTTTAGAACACAAACGGTTATTGTTTTGGAAAGACTGTAACAACAAATGGTGCACAATTATATGAGATAAATATTTTAAATAGTTTGTAGAATCATAAAGACTGTGATGTCATAAGTTTAATTTTTTTCCCTAATCAATCTGTGAAGCATGATAGTTTTTTCTTATTCAAAAACTTAAAAGTGTAACCAATAAAATCCAAACTCTAGATTAAAAAGTCAAATTACATTGATGTTTCAAAATTGAATTCCTTCCATTATTTAAATAATTGAATTCCTTCCATTATTTAAATAAATTTATCAAATTGTTTGGGCTTAACTTCTACAAAATATCCCACTCAAAAAGTTTCTAAAACAAAAAATTAAACACACTATAAACTGCAAAAAAAAATCTAAAAGAAATGTAAACTCCAATCTCGCACTACATTGGGTCAACCAATCAATCCAAATAAGTGAGAACTTTCAAACAACTCCAAGGTCCGGTAAATGACACAACCTCAGTGTCCATTATTCTCCTCTGATGTTTGGTAAAAGTACAATGCCATTTTATTAACCTCATTCTCATTTAGAAAATCATCAAATAAAAAATACATACATCGCAATCATGTTTACTCACGGTGTGTTATATATTTTATTATGGTTTACTCACGTAGACGTAACGTAATCATGTTTACTCACTGTCTGTTATATTTATTTTGGTTTATTCACGTAGACTTAACTTGCGAGAATACAAATAAATAATATTCACAATTATAGTATTTTCTCTCTCTCATTTTTCTACAGCTTTTCCATTAAACAGTCTCTGAATAATTCTAATTAGAATAGATGATTTTTTTGGGAGCGGGAGGAACCGCGAAAATAATTTAACAAAATACAGTTTATTAAAATTAACTAAAACCAGCTGAAAAGATGAAAACTTACATGGTCACGGGTTGTGCTTGACTCGGGTTTCCGGAATTTTAATTTGTTTATGTAAAAAATTAGTTTAACGGTGGAGATTTAACCTCCGCATAATATCTAAAATATTCACATTAATATGTACAGATCAAATGCTCAACTGATTCCAGAATTATTTATGGGTTTCTTGAAAAATCGATTTAAAAACATTAATTAAAGTATATTTAGGGTGGTCACCTCCTGTCCAACTTTTCACAACTGAGCTGCATAAACTTAGCTATATCCAAATTAGGTTTAAATTCACTGCGTCCGAGAAATCCAACACACCCAAGCTATATTCTTTAATTTCGTTCTTGACTTCTTCCATTGCTTAATGCCTCCATTGTGTCGACACTGCTTGGCTTGGTTTCATTATATATTTGAGTCATGGGTAAAGAAACCGTCATGTTCATTCAATCGGTTTGGCTAACGCATGTCTCCCATGAGCCGAGCCAACCCATGGCCTATACAACCAATTCATGCTCACGCCTCTGGCAGATGATATACCTCACGCCAATAACCACATACTCACTTGTCTCATGTCACTTATCCATGCTAGTAACTAAACTGTCAATCTCATCTGTCATCTCGGTCCATTAGTTGAACACTCATCTCAGGTCCCCGGCAATAACCAAACTCTCAACTCATCTCGGGCCCACGCCAATAACCAAAGCCTCTCGTCTTGACTTTGCCATGTGTCCATGCTTACCCAAGCTGATATGCGTGCTACAACAGCCTGTTGTCCCAACTCCATCTTGCAATACCACACACGGTTCATGCACCACACTGCATGCTCCACCACTGAACCTCATCTCGATCATTATTTGGTCATGTTTATGCACCTCCGTCGCTCACCGAACATGTGATCTCATCAAAATTCCTGGACTAGGAAACCCCAAGATTTTCAGCGAACATTGAAATACAATTGGTGCAATATATGGTTCATGCACCAGACTGCCTGCTCCCGCACTGAATCTCTTCTCGATCATTATTTGGTCATGTGCATACACCTCCGTTGCACGCCGAACATTGAAATACAAGTGGTGCACATACATGTACTCGACACCCCATGACAATGTTCCCATGATCTCCAACTTGGTCATGGATGAGTCTCATATCCATTTATTGGTTGGGTGTCTTTCCCATCTGGCCATATAAACTGTATCATTTTGTATAGTGTTCAAGGTGTCATAAAAATTGTATAGATCAATATATAACACATGGGATTTTCATTTCTATAATTAGAGATTAAAAAAATGGGTGGTTGTTACAATTTTTCTTTAAGGTTGCATGAAAGTATCCCTCGTGATCATTTGGGCAGAACTAAATGGAGCTAGGGTTTCAAATAAGTGGATCTTGACTGCAGACGGGCACACTGTAGGGCGGAGTACGGAGGAGGTACGAGCGACAAACAGTTGGCATAGGAAGGCTCGTGGCTGTCAGGGATGAGAGAAAAGATGGAAGAAGACATGCAAGGACACTAATGCCTTGGGAATCATGCCATCAAGCCTTTGGTTTAAGCAGAGAATGGAAAACGGTAAAACGTTTTACAGTTTTAATCTCCGCTACGTTGCCACTTCCTTTCCTCAACACGTGCCGCTCGTCGTAGCACAGAGTGCCATTTGTATCACTAAGCTATTAACTGAAAATATAGGGCAGGAGATGGTCAGACAATGCGAAGTTGTTTATCTGATCTTGAACCTAGGACATTTTGTCGGTCTGGGGTCTGGAATTAACGGACCAAAATATAGAGAAGTATATTCGTCCAGCTGGATAGCTAGGAAGGAAGAAAGGAAGCTCGGGAATAGGTTGGAATCAGAGAAAATCTCTAGGACTCCTTGAGGGAAGCTTAGGGTTGTCATATCTGGAGAACTGGGAGGGGTAGCAGTTGCAAGGGAGGCAATGATTTTCAGATAACAAAGTGGCAGAAATTGAGTGTATTCAAGTAAGTAATGATCCTCCTCTTTCACTAAAACAATTTTACTCATTGGGATTAGAGAAATAGGAGAACATGGGAAGATTAGGTGGCTAAGAGAGTCGATAGGTTTCTTCTGAGAGAGGAGGTAGTGGCAAAGATTCTAGTGTTTCGATAGTGGCTAGGAGAGGGAGGTGATTTTTATCACTTGCTTGTTTTTCTCGAATTGAAAGGGCCTCATAGGAAGCCAGCAACACCTTTCAAATTCAATCCACCTTGGCTATTGGAGGACTCTTATAACACCTTCTTTAAAAAAACTTGGAGACCTATGGATCCAAGTGAGAATGGAGGAAAAGCATTTTTTCTTATGGAAAACATAAAACGTCTTAAGAAGGCTATGATTGAATGGGCTAGAGACAAGAAATTAAAAGAAGAAGAAAACCTAAAATAGATTAGGATGGAACTCGATGAGCTCGAATGTCCAAAAGCTTATGGATATGAGACAGTAGAAAAAAGAGATAGGATCAAGATGCTGGAAACCCAAAGGAGGAAAATCCTCTTAGTAAGAGAAGAACAATGGCGATTGAAAAGTAGGGCTATCTGGCTAAGGGTTGGGGATTAAAACACAAAATTCTTCCAAAATTATGCTAAAGGAAGGAAAAACTCAAATACCATTTGGTCCCTAAAAAAAGAGGATGGAAGACAGGCCAACTCTTTTGAGGAACTATCTTTTTTTTTTTATTATTATAGAGGAATCGGCAACTGGAGTAGCCTCGCAGCTTGTGTTACAGGGGTCGATTCTAACTGCTACCACTATAACCCCTGGGAAACTGTGCCCGCCCCTCTCCACAGCTTCGAGGCTAGTCCGGGGAATTTGAACTCGTGACCTTTAGTACGGAGCCCGTCTTTCTAACAAACTTCATCGCATTTTGATTACCAACTCACTTACCCCCATGGGGCTTTTTCCCTCGATATGTGGATTAGGAGGATTCTAAAGAGCTCATGGGTGAAGTCTCAAGAGGGGAGGTTGAAGGAATCATAAAATCAATGCCAAAAGACAAGAGCCCGGGTCTAGATGGTTGGACAGTGGAGTTGTTCCAACAATTCTTTGAGACTATAGGAAGTGAATTAACTAAAGTGTTTGAAGAATCCAGGATGAAAGGGGTGATTCTTGAACCCTTCAATGCCACCTTTATAGCCCTCATCCCCAAGAAGGAGGACCCCTCCTCTTTTGAGGATTTTAGAATGATATCTCTATGCAACTACATCTACAAAATAATAGCAAAAGTGATAGTTGTTAGATTGAAGTTGATTCTGTCAAGGAATATTTCAAAAGAACAATTTGGATTCTTGGATGGAAGACATATTCATGAAGCGATATGCGTCGCTCACGAAACCATCCATAGCATAAAAAAAACAAAAAACAAACAAAAAACAAACAAAATAAAAAAAACAAACAAAACAAAAAAAAACAAACAAAACAAAAAAAAAAACAAAAAAAACAAAAAAACAGAAAAACAAAAGCAAAGGTGCAATAGTGAAAATTGACCTCTCAAAAACCTATGGTAGAATGAGTTGGATGTACCTCAGAATGCTCCTAACTCATCTAGGGTTTCATGTGGGCTTCATAAACTAGGTAATGTGGTGCTTGAACAATGTTAGTTTGTGGTTTTAATCTACGGGGCAGCATCTTATTTTTTCCAAAGTCAAAGAGAGCTAAAACAAGGTTTCCCTTTATCTGCCCTCCTCTTTCTACTAGCAGGAAAAGGTCTAAGTTAGTTGTTATTGGAAGCAAGAAGAAAAGGACACATTCAGGGAATAAAAGTGGTCGTCAATCTTTATATAACTCACTTATTGTTTGTGGATGACATTCTTCTTTTTAGCTATGGGAAAAGGAGTGAAACAAATAACATAAAAAATATATTGGAACTCTTCCTTAAGGCGATGGGCATGCTTATCAATAAGGAAAAATCCTCATTAATTCTAGAAGGCTTTAGTAGAGTGGAATCCAAGAATATAGCAGAAGATCTTCCTTTCGAAGATCAGAAGATGGAGGATAGTTTCAAATACCTGGGACTCTTCTTAAGGCCACACTCATATAGGAAACATGATTTGTTTTGGCTAGTGGAAAAAATAGAGTCCAGGATTAATCATTGGAGTTTCAAATGGTTGTCTAGAGAAGGAAGACTCGTAGTCATAAAATCAGTACTAATGGTCATCCCAGTTTATCGAGCGACACCTAAATGGGTTCTGAAAGGAATTCTGGAAAGTATTAGATGAGTATGCAGTTGATTCCTATGGGCTAGCTTGAAGGAGGATCCGATGCTGCCCTCGGTGGCTTGGGATAAGGTGGCAAGACCTAAGGAATGGGGAAGATGGGGAATAAAAGGCCTATTAACTTTTGGACTATCTCTAGTTGCAAAACATTGATGGAGAGTAATAAAGATGGAAAACCTGTGGACCATAGTGGTCAAACAAAAGTATATCGATCACATTCCTTTGGATTAATGGATGAGGAGGCCAAATAAGAAGAATGGGAATGCATTAGTGGTGTGGAAAGCTACTATAGATACCTTTAATATCATAGAACAAGGCCTTTCCTGACAGATTGGAAATGAAGAACAAGTCAAGATAGGGAAGGATCCTTGGATGGGACGCAACGAAGGATACTCACTATCTTTGGGCCTTATAAATCAGCTACGCTCAAGAGGCGTCCATCACATAAGCCGGATCGAAAAAAAATGGACATTCCACAATATGGGGCCAAGGATGGCTATCTAGGATAGACCTAAATCTCAACCAACAATGGAGAGAGGAGTGCCAAAACTTCACCAAGGAACTGACTAGGTCAAACATCACACTTAGAGATAAGCCAGACTAGCTAATCTCGGCACATGCCCTTCGGGTACCTATTCTCCAAAATATGGCTACAAATTCCTCATGTCAAGAAAGGGATGGGGGAACCCAAAATGATGGGCTAATTGCATTTGGAAGCCGAAATTTCCAACAAAAGCAAGCATGTTATTCTCATGCATACTAAGAAATACGGTGCCAACGTGGGACATTTTACAAAGGAGATACAAATCGGGCCCGAGAAGGTGTGCTTTATGTAATAATGGTATAGAATCGATTCACCATCTCTTCCTAAAATTCCCTTTCACAAAGGATGTTTGGATGGAATTAGGGAGGTTGATATAGAACAGGATGACCTGGGAAGGGGAAACTCTATCAGAAGTATGGAATCAGTGGTGGAAGGACTCTCCAAAAGGAAATTTGTGAAATATCCATCTAATCATAGCCTTGTGTATTTGGATGGCTCATAACAACAATATTTTCAAAGACCATACTCCCTCAGCAGGCCACATTGGTGTAGAATGCGCTGCTATTTATGCAAGTATCCCTGAGCCAACCGAGATATAAACCCAAGGATAGTAAGAGAGGAATAGATTACAGAAGGAACTCCTTGGGCCTATCTTGATGGGGCCTCAATCCAAATTAATAAATGTATGGAAGGTTTTTTCATACACCTAAATGATCAAAGAAGCCTTAAATCCTACGTAGGTCTGGGGAATGGATCCAACAATTACGCAGAGCTTCTTGCATTAAAACTACTACTTTGTTGGATTACCCACCTGGGCATTCATTCGGTTTAGATCTTTGTGGATTCGATGAATATTATCAAATGGCTCAATGGCAAAAGCAAATGTCAAAATTATATTTTATCTCCTTTGTTAGAATAAGATAAATATTTAAAACAATTTTTAATGATATCAAAATATGTGATATTTATAGGGTACGCAATAGTAAAATAGATCAACTTTTAAAGCAGGGCTACAATAGGATCTGGACTATTGGAGGATAGAGGATACCGAAATCAGTGAGATTCATGTGTCAGATCAGCCACCATTTTGAGAATATTTGTTGCAATCTCACGATTTCGGCCTATGATGTTTTTCCTTATTGTTATCATGTTTTAGTTTTTAGTTACAGCAACTCAAACTTAATTTTATGCGAAAATTGTCTTTGGAAACATATAATTTTTTGGGCGAATATATACTTGTTTAACTGGAAGATGACCATATTCATGATTGGGTTGTTTTCCTCTATGAGGAGGGTCAGGAATTGGTTTAGAGCTTTCTTATGGTATACAGATTTTTTCAGACATGAGCTCCTGATGATTTTTTGGATTTTTTGAGATACTGAAAGATGATCATTATCCTGTTTAGGTAGTTTTCCTCAATGAAGAGGCCCCAGATAATGGTTTCAACACTTCTATTTTGCAAAATGAGATTGTAGAGTAAAAGGACACTCAAACCTACCATTTTAGAATGACTCTATGCTTTTGTCAAAACTATACACTTTACTAAATGCTTAAATTCATATACTTTATAACTTTTTATTGCCTTAATAAGAAGTTCATTCTTTTCTTTGGAATTTTTTTTTTTTAAATATATATAGTATCATTTAAAATATTTTATACACTTTAAATAAAATTTTAATACCCAATTTAACAACCCAAATTTATTTTTCATATATGTGAACGATATATGTAGATGGAACCCAAAATTTCATTTCTTATTTTTCATATATGTCATTTTAACATAACTATATAGGTAGATGAAGAAATTAATTGTAAACTTAAGATTTTAGGGTTTTATCATATTCTTAAATCAAAATTAATTAAATGAGTCAATGTTATATTTTATTTTATTTTTTTAAATGATAATATTTATGTAATGTAAAAAAGTATAAGTATACTTAAAAAAATTCTCATCCAAAATTTAAATATATATCAATATTGTTTTATTTTAAATAATAATTTATAATTAAAAAAATAAAAAACTCAAATAGAAATAGACCCAAATTTATTTTTACAAAGATCATAATCATACACCTAACAAGAAGTAAATAATTGTTTGCCAATAAAAAATAATTTTCTATACTAGTGGTATGTCTTCAAGTTACAACTTCCAATTTTTGTATGTCTTCAAGTTACAACTTCCAATTTAATACAATAAAAATTCATAGTCTTAATGTTTTTTAAAATCATTTTGTTAGTGCTAAATAGTATTCAAAATTCTTACCAACAATTTGAAACACAATTTTGTTAAACCTCTTTATAATCTATAGATTTCTCTCCGATATTAGCCACATGTTTGTTTGTTTTGTTTTTTTGGAAGGATTAAAAGCTTGTATTTCCTTCAAAACATAAAAGCACTAAAAGTTTATAATGGTTGGTTATTTGGAAAACCCATTTAGCAATTGTGTTTGGAATGATAAGAGGTTTCCAATCTTCACAATTAAGGTAGTGTTCTAACCGAAGCTAGATGTAGTTAGAATAGGTACAACTATTCGATAGATGTTTGACACTTTCAGAGTTAAGGAGACAAAGGGGGCATATGGAGGGTCCTTGATTGTTGCGCTTTTAGATATTATCCCATGGTAAGTTATTTTTTTAACTAGAAGCCACATGAAGAAGGAAAATTTTGGCCAAATATTTTGTTTCCAAATGTTGATCCATATACCTTCTGTTGATATTTTTTCATGCCCTTCTTTTAAATAATATGCTTCTCGAATTTTGAAGGAGCCTTTTGAACTATAGCCATGATAGAGATTATCTAGTTGGGAGGAGCATGATATTAATCCTTGTTGGAGGTTATGCCAAAACTAATTCCACAATTTATCTTTTAGCTCGGTATGTCATTCTTATTATGGTAGCCATTACATCCACTATTGGCTTGTGTAGGGGCCTTTCCAATAATTAGTTATCATTATTAGACCTCATGGAGTCATCTATAGTCATAGGTTATCTACTTATTGATAATGTCGAAGATTAGGGAGTTGTTTCCATGAATCATCCTAGAACAGAGAAGTGCTCCAATCCTTTACCACCCAAAATTAATGCTGTTGAATTAGGTGCATTCCGTTTTTGGCCAACGTCCATATGGATGAGCTAGAGAGGAAAAAATGCATTTCAATTAGATGTTGAGACAATGTATGAGGGGTATATTTCTGATGCCATACACATTTCCATAGATATTAGCCTCATATCCATATCCACCGTGTTTTGGATCCTAAGATTTTTGTCATGGTGGAGGGGTCATGCAAGACCAATCCTCCTTTTATATTTGGAAACTTGAGTTTATGGAATGCAACTAAGGACCATAATATTTCTAGGTTGGTTCATCCCCATAGAGTGTTGTATCCGATGGATTTATTGTAGGATTTAGGTTGGCACCATTAGTGTGGACTAGAGATAAATGGGTAGGGCCTAAAGAAACACTTTTAGAAGTAGTAATTGTCAATCTACATTCAGAGAGTGGAATGTCTAACTTGCCAACTTGTTATTGATCTTGATTAAATGTTCCTCCCATAAATTCCACTTGAGGGAGCTATTAGCTAATGGAATTTCCAAGTATTTTGATGTGAGTTTGCTTATTTCGAAGCCAAGGATTATTTCTACATGTCTTTGAACAAATAGTGGAGTATTAAAATAGAATACTTGAGATTTGGGTTTGCTTATTTCCATAACTGAAGCTCTAGGGAACTCGTCCAAAATTTGCATGAAAATCCTTGTCTCATGGATTGTAGGAGTTCCCATGCCTTTTTCATCATCAACATATTATTGACGAGTTAATAGAAGGTCCAATCCAAATAAACAAAGGCCCTTGATTTTGTTCTCCATTGTCACTACTTTGAGAGCTCTCCACAACCTTTCCATTGCTAGTATGAAGAGGAAAGGTGAAAGTGAGTCTCCTTGCTAGATACCTATGGAGTATTTGACTGGATTGGTATGGGATAATTTACAAGGATAGAGAAGAAGGCCAATGGTATAAAACTATTAATCGGTTTGATCCATTCTTCATCAAATCAAGAGGCTTTAAGGGTGTTGAAGAGGTACATTGAGTTGAGGATGTCAAAGACTTTAGAGGCATCTTATTTGAGTAACATACCAGTTTCTTTTAGAGCTTCAAAGGGTGGACAATTTCATGTTAGACCATGATGGCATATAGGATTTGGTGACCTTTAACATAGTTTATTTTCTCTAGAACGATGAGAATTTGGAAGAATAAGGTTCAACCTATTAACTACGATTTTCATGATGACAATACATAATACATAGCATGATGAAATCGGTCGGCATGAATTGGGGTCCTCCACCTTGTCTCTCTTTAGCACCAAGATGAGAAATATGGCATCTATGGATTTTAGAATGGATTTCTGTCTATATTTTTCCACCACATGACAAACATCTTGAGTCGATATGGACCAACTGTTTTGGGAGAATTCTACTATGAAATGATTGGGGACAAGAGATTTGTTACATGGCATCGCTTTTATTTTTACTTCCACTAAGTTCGAAGGAGACTTCTCTGAGGAGATGCATGTTTTGTACTCACGTTGCCATAGAAGGGATATGTTTCATTATTTTCTCACTCATTTGTTGTCTATTTGGAGTAGGTTTTCTAAGTTGAAATTGATAGTATCAATTTATCTCCGGAGCTATATCTTGATGCTCTTGCAATTTAACTACTTGATCATTTTTAAAGGAAGAAATGTGATTATGAATGTGATGCTAACATAGATTTGTGGAATATTTCCATGTTCCTTTACCCCTCTCCAAGCAATTGTACCATTGATTTTTATTTCAAGAGTTGCAACCTCTTTTTTAATTAATGTTTGTGATCTACCATGGAGGATGGGCTCTTATTTTCTAGTGTTTTATTTTCCAGAAAAATGTTTCCATTAACAATCTCTAAGGTTTATTGATCACTTGTTTATAATATTAATAATCATGTGAGTTTATCTATCCTTTGTGTTTAAAATATTAATTCCTAGGCTTTTTTAATCTCTTTTGTTTTTAATATTGAACCCTTAGGCTTGTTGATCCCTTAGGTTTTCAATATTTATCCCTTGGGTTCACTAATTCCTTTGGTTTATAATATTAAACCCTTGATTTATTAGTTCCTCAGGTTTATAATATTAATAACCCCTTGGGTTTATTAATCGCATGAGTTTAAACTATTAATTCTTAAGGTTTATTAATCTCTTGGGTTTTTTATAACAATTTGTTAGGTTTATTGATTCCTCGGGTTTATTAATCATTTGTATTTATGATATTATTTTGTTTGGTTTATAATATTAATAATCCCTTGGGTTCTTTTTATGATTCTTGTTTATAATATTAATCCTTCCCTTGGTTTGTTGATCCATTGGATTTATAAGATTGATTCCTTGACTTTTCTAATTGTTTTGGTTGGTAATATTAATCCATTTGCTTTATAATATTAATAATCCCTCCGGTTTATTAAATCCCAATATTCGGTTAAATATTAGTACTATAGTTTAATACTAATCCCTTAGGTTTATAATGTCTATATGTTCGGTTTATTAACGTGTTGGTTTATAATATTAATAATCTCTAAGGTTTATTGATCCCTTGTGTTTATAATATTAATAGTTATGTAGGTTTATCAATACTTTGGGTTTAAAAAAAATAATTTGTATCTTTTATTAATATATTATGTTGTTAGATCTAAGACTTTTATGATCCATAATGTAGATATAAGTCTTGCGAATTAATCACATTGATAATATTTTGTCGACGTTTTGAGCCAACTAATGTGGTTCACCTTGTCCTGAGGATGAACCACATTAGTTGGTTTGAAACGTCGACCAAATCCTATCAATGTGATTAATCTGGAAGACTTATATCTAAATCTATTATGTTCTTAGTATTGATCCCTTGTGTTTTTTTTTCCCTTAGGTTCATAACATTTTTCCCTTCGGTTTACTAATTCCTTGGGTTTATAATATTACACTCTTAGGTTTATTTTTTCCTTAAATTTATCATATTAATATTTCCTTGGACTTATCATTTAATCCCTAGGGTTTATTAATCTCATGAGTTTAAAATATTAGTTTCTAGGGTTTATTAGTCCATTGGGTATTTAATATTAGTTTGTTGGGCTTATTGATTCTTTGGGTTTATTAATCATTTGTACTTATAATATTAAATCCTTCGGTTAATAATATTAATAATTCCTTTGGTTTACTGATTCCTTCTCTTTAGAATATTAATAATATCTTGTGTTTGTTTATCCATTGGGTTTTTAACATTATTCCCTTGAGTTTTCTAATTATTTGGCTTGATAATATTAATCCCTTGGGTTTATGATATTAATAATCCCTTGGATTTATTAAACCTCAATATTAAGATTAAATATTAATCCTAGAGTTTAATATTAATCCCTTAGTTTATAATGTTTATCCCTTCGGTTTATTAATTCATGTGGTTTATAATATTAAAAACTCCTAGAGTTTATTGATCCCTTGGGTTTATAATATTAATAGTCATATGGGTTTCTCAATCATTTGGGTTAAAAATATTTATTCCTCCACTTTATTCATCCCTTATGTTTTTAATATTGATCCGTTTAGTATGTTGATCCCTTAGGTTTATGATTCTTATCCCTTCAGTTTACTAATTCCTTGGGTTTGTAATATTAAACCCTTGGATTTATTAGCCCCTTGGGTTTATAGTATTAATAATTCATTGGCTTTATAATTTAATCCCTTGGGGGGTATTTATCCCTTGATTTTAACATATTAATTCTTAGGGTTTACTAATTCCTAGGGTTTATTAATCCCTTCTAATTTTAGATTGGTCCTTGGGATTCTTGATTCCTTATGTATGTAATAGTTATCCCTTGGTTTTGCGAATTTGTTGGGTTTATAAGATAGATAATCTCTTGGGTTTAAAATGATAATTCTTAGGGTTTATTAATCCCATGGTTTTTTAATTTGATTCATTGAGTAAACTCTTCGGTTTATTAGTGGTTTATAATATTTATAATCACGTGTGTTTATTATCTGTTAGGTTTAGTTGATATTTTTAATTTACTTAAAAAAATATATGAAAGATATTAAGAATTATATTTAAATATATAAAATTATTAGGACATTGGTAAGAGATATATATTTATTATAAATAATAATAAAATACTATTATTACGTTATATTTGAATTATATTATATATTGAGTTGTAACTATCAATATATTAACAAAATTTAATAATATATTATTATTACATATTATATGTGTGTGTGTAACACCCCAGAAATGGTGTTTAAAATTACTGAGAATTCTTAAGTAAATCTTTACTGGATATTTAAATTAAGTGTTAATTCATTTTGGTATTTAACATTAAGTGACTGAGGTTGAAAGACCCGGAAACATCTATTATGGTTATCTGGTAATTAACTAAATTATTGGTAACATTACTTAAACAGAATAAAATTGTTTTGATTCAGTTAAAAGAAATGGTTACCAAGAAACAATTAACACTGTACCGAAAAGAATGAAATATAAAGAGGGAAAGAAGGGGGGGAAACATCTCTACTAGAGCTGGGTGAAATAAACCAGTGGGAAGATTGTCCTAGATAGTCAACAAAGAGTACTAAGATGAAGGTTGGACAGTAGCCCCGAACTGCTTAGTACTGACTGTAACTGGATAAATTCTAGCACGAAAAGGAGAAATTTCTCGGAGGGAGTCTAGACGTAATTTCTAGACTCATGGCTGGGAGGAGAGACTTTTTGGAAAGTATTATTTTTATCATTATTGTTTGCAGGATAACAGGTAAGTAATATGAAGAACCTCCAAGATTTAGAGTTGGTTTGTATATTTTATTCTAGATATACCAGTTAATAAATGTGCAGTATGCAATTTTTTCAAGAATTTCAAACTGTAGATGTTATAATTAATTGACCAGTTATTTATATGAATCGAAAAATAAATTGTTATTAAGAATGATAGATTTCAAAATTTATATCTAACTTATAGGTTAGGAAAATAAATAAAAAAATAGAGGAATCACCTCTGTGTCGAAATCCTGAGTTATATGATGAATATAAGGGAACTAATTGCGGGTTTGAAATAGGAGATGAATGTCGGGTAACATTACTGAATATAACCTAATAAGGTAAATAAGAGATATACAAACATCCTTCTTAATAGATTCCGGAATAAGTTGTTCAAATAGCTGATTACATGTCAAGATTCTTTTTCCCTACGATGAGTTAACAAGAACATATCAATATATATATTTAAACCTTGACTGTAAAATTCCTCAAAACAAGCTTTTTCCCATGAAACCCTTTTTAATGAATGGAATGCATGCTTACATATTAAAACTTCCAACCAATTTCACCGGAACCTCACATCCAGATTAATATAACTATTTGTAGTCAAATAAACATAATATATATTGTGCAAGTAGGAATAAGGTCACACGACCTAAAATTCGGTAAAAATAAATTGAAATGCACATATCTCAATAACCATTGCTTATAAGAATAATCCATATGAATTACCATTTCCGAGTAAATTAATAAATGTCAAATGCTAGCTATCGCATATAATAGTAGCCCATAGAAATCATCAATTCAGAGTAATTTTATCAAGTATCAATTGCAAACCATTACAAACCATTCCTTATAACAGTATTTCGTGGAAAATATCAATTCAGAATAAACTCAACAACGCATTAAAGGCTACCCAAGGGACATTGTTTAGTCTTGGGTGCCATTAACAAGAAAACTATCGTGAACTTCCTTAGGAAGGTGAATTGAAACCTCAAAACCAATCATACATTGAATAATTAATAAAAAAATATGAGTACAATATTCAACATTCAAACTTGTTGAAGAAATAACTTAAAATCAACTTCCAACATGCATGATTTAATCTAGAAACCCTAAGGAGTAAAAGCCTGCATGAAAGTCTGTAATGACAGGTTGAAATAGTGTATAAGTTCATGGCACCAACCTATGAAAGGACCAAGAGATTGTAATCCCTTATGTACTCATAGGTTGCAAACCAAAAATTTAGATTTATGATATGATGGGTTACCTGCAATAGATGAACATGATTTTAGCAATAGCCAGTTCAGGTGAAAAACCATTTCGACACAACAACAAATAAACAGTAATGCATTAGGGTTTCTTACCTGATACAGCGACGTTCTCATACTATAGATAGAAACATGCAAGAAAAAAGGAGGGTTTACTGTCAATTTAGAGGTCGAGCTGATAAATCATAACACAATGGTTAATCTTAATGACCAAATATTGTAATAGGTAGTATGGATGTGGCAAGCAATCTACCTTTTCTTTTGTGTGTTAGTGAGCTGGCTGTCATCAGCTATCTCTGCCTCCTCCAAGTATAAACCTGTGAAGCAGTGTCAAATCACATAATAGTTTTACAATGGACAACTCCGCGGTAACACTAAATTCCTCAGGGCCGAACCATTAAAACACTCAAAACTTTAGATTTCGATAATACCTGTACTCGGAGGTGCCCAATTCAACCCCCTTTCAAGCCAGGGCACACCTTGTGTTTGAAGGAACTCAAGAGGGAACCATAACCACTGCAAAGTAGCACAAAAGTTCCAAGCATGGGCAACAATGAGCCACCCGATGTCTGAAGGAACGAATTCGATTAGAGGATCTAATTCTAGATTGTTCTCACCGTCAGATCGATGGCAGGGGATCAATGGTCATGAATCAAACCACTTTTCTAGATAGGACACTAGAGCGACGCCTTGAGAAGGTTGTTTGCCACGTATTAGCACATGCAGAAGCCAACCAAGCAAGCCAAGCTGTGAAAAGAGATACACATTGATAACATTGTACCCATTTTTTGATCTACCCACCTAAATATGAAAATCTGAAGTACAATTATATTCGAGTGGTGATCACCTTCATAAATAGCATTAATTACATTTGGTTGTGCGCGTATAATCTATGGATCATGGATATAATCTTTAGGTTGGTAGAATTAATACATTATTTTTTTTTTAAATGAGAAATCGTCATATAGATGTTACAAATGGTATCAGAGCTTAGGTTCGAACACTGAGACACTTCGGGGAATAGTCATGTATAGGAAAGAATCTTTTCTTTAGATTTTTTTGTGTAACTAAATCAATTAATGTGTGTAACAATTGATAATTGAATAATCACACCAACAAAAGGGATAAGGGAAAAGGCAAGGGAGCCCTCAACCAACTGATTCACCCAATGGTACATATGTAAATTTTAATCCTGATATATGGATACAACTGGGTGAAGAATCACAATAGGCTAATGCAACATTATTAGAAATTGTTCAGTAGTTGTGTGCTGAAATGATGAATTTAAGATCAAATAATGAAAGACTCCGCGAAGAACAAGAAAAGATATTACAAATTCTGTCCAATAGATAGAATCAACGACATCTAGATCCCAACATTAAAGACCAGAAAAGACACCAACAATGCAGCGTGGAGAGGAGAATGTTGAATCCGCTGAGAAACAGAGAGAAGACGAAGAAGGTTGCTTAGACAATGTGTCCCACTAATGAAGAACAAAAAGAAATAAAATTGAACCACAAGGTGAGTTAAAAAAGATTAAGCCATCACTTTTTGAAGGGGATTTAGAAGAAGTAGTAAAGGCCTGGCACATGACATTGGAAAATATTTCCAGATTTATGAATACACAGATAAATGGAACACAAGATTAGTAGTTTATCAGTTAAGAGGAAAAGCCACCTTGTGGTGGGAAGAAATCAAAACAGTAAGGAAAATTAATGAAGAGGAAGTTACCTAGCAAGAATTCCAAAAGCATTTCAAAGATAAGTATTTAACAGAGCGTTATTATGATGAGAAAGCAAAGGAATTCCATGAGTTAAGGTTGGGAACCTTAACCATGGATGAGTACGTAACACATTTACCTCCTTGTTACGTTATGTGCCTTATATGCAAGAAGAAAAGGCCAAAATTCAGTGCTTTATCAGCAGTTTACCCAATTTTATGAAAGAGAAATTAGAGTTTGATTACCCCAAGACAATGGATGATGTTGTGTGGAAAGCACACATCTGTTATCAACAAATGAAACAAAGGAATGAAGGATCCAAGGGGAATTTAAACAAGAAAGGAAAAATTCTACCTCCAAGTAAGCATTCAAGATTTGTAGGTAGCAAAAGCGTACAACAAAAACCCCTCAGTAGATTTCCAACTAGGAATCAACCCAAGATGGCTTATCTAGAAAACAAACATTTAGAAGGAGCTACTAAATCTGTAAACGAACCACAAACCAAACTGCCACTACAGTGTTGGGGATGCGGAGAAGCACACTATTACAAAAATTTTCCACATAAAGAAAGAATAGTTTAGTTATCAAACATGGAAGAAGCATATATGGCGGAAGATGTGGCAAGGAGCATGCTGAGAATTAATGCTGCCCTGAATGATCATCAAGAAGAATTTCAGCCCACCATGATCGAGTGTGAAGGTATGATTGCTAAGCAACCTGTCTCTATTTTATTTGACCCAAGTGCTAGCTTAAGCTATGTTAGTCCTAAGGTGGTAGCTAAATGTCATTTGCAAAGCAATAAATTTTCAAAACCATGGTTAGTCCAACTAGCCATGGGAATGAAAAGAAGGGTAACTGCAAGGATGGAACATTGCCCCATACCGATTTCAGGACAACTAATTACATAGATCTTAATATACTAACTTTGGGTTCTTATGACATACTAATCAGGATGGACTGGTTAGAAAGGTGTTGGTCCTTGGTGGACTGCAAAAGGAAAACTCTTAGTTTTATTTCTAAATTAGGCAAAAGGAAGGAACTCCAATGGATTAAAACTAATACTAAGTTATTGAAGCAAACAAAGTTCCTTCTATAGATTAATTACTCCAAAAGACTTGGAATATCAAATTATCCATTAAGGATATAAATATTATATTAAATATGTGAATAAGAATAAGAATGATTATTTACAAATGAGAACAAGAGGCTTGCTTATATACCAAGCAAGTGTCTCTTCATGAAGAGTCGTGTCCTATTAGACATGCCTCTTCAACCTAATTACTAGCTTAACTAACTATTATTTATGATTATTATCTTTTACATTATATTTATATTATTTATATATTTTATTCGTTACATTGCCTCCTTCCTCAAAAAGCTTTGTCCTCAAAGCTTGTCGATGAAAAAGGCTTGATCTCTTTTTTGGCTTCGAAAGTCTCTCTCTCTTGGAACAGTCATCTTCGTCGATACAAGCTGATATGATCTTCTTAGTGACAAAAAAAATTGTTGCACTGAGAAGGGATCAGACCATCCTAGATTAATCTTTTGTATAGCATTCTGATCACTAAAACTTTGTAATGACTTGTCCTCGTAGCACTGGGTTGAGGTTACATTACTCTTTTTTGGAACATTAGTTTGTTGTTTCGTTTCTGATTGGTTCAAATATGTAGCATAGTTGATTTGTCTGTTCTCATGATTTGGATGCCGATATGGAACCTTTTTTGTTTGATTTTTCCTTACTGGGCATGTGCCAATTTTTATATTTTCTTCTGGCGAAGATGTTGTTGAGTTGGTTATGAAACGTTCACTGGGGATGTTCATTGTTTGAACTGCAACATCCAAGTGCGTGTTTTCTTCAACTTGCTCATCTTCTTCCTGAGTTGTGACATTCACTGAATCGATATTTGTTGTTTTGTCATCTACTTGAATTCCTACATTTGATGCTTCCTTCTTGATAAGTTGTTGGACCTGGCTTTCTAATGAATTTTTATCCTTCTTAAGTTTCTTAATTTGTGTCAGCAATTTTTTGCTATGGTTTTTAAATCGAGAAACTTCTTCATTTTTGTCAACATTGATTTTGAAAATTTCTTTTTGCATATTTTGTAATACCTTTTCACCTTCTTGAGACATTACTTTTGAAATATCTAAGATATCTTCTGGTGTTACTGAATTTGGTTTTAGTGTAAAATCTTGGAGCGTTATTTTCTTCTTCTTGTAAGAAAATGTTAAAAACTTTTTCTTAGTATTTAGAATAAATGAACCTAAAGTTTCCATCCAAGGTAAACCCAAAATAATGTCCCCTTGATTGTTCCATAGGGTCTGAACTGAGAATTGTGATAAAAATGTATAATCTTCAATGTTTAACGGTAAATTGGTTATGTCATATATTTTATTGCGAAAAAGGTCTAATTCTAATTTTTCAGTTATATTTGACTCTGGAATAACTAGTTGGTTTGCGATTTTAGGTGTTATATAATTTGCATCTTCTGCCGGAGAAATAGAAATAATAACATCTTTTCCTGCGAGAGTTCCTTTAATGTTAAATAACGCTTTACCATCTCTGGGTGCGGTTTCTGGGAATCTTATGGCCTTCATTTTTGTATTAGACTCTATTTTTGCTTCTTGAATATTAAATATTTTTTTTTAAATTACTTTTTTTTTTAATAATTTTTTTTCAAGAATTTATTTATTTATTTTTTTCTATTATTTTTTTATTATTATGATATATTCTCTCTCCTTTTTTTTCCCTCTCTTTTTATATAATTTCTTCTTCTTTTTTTTGGTATATATTCTTTTAATCTATAAAATATATTTCCACTTCTCTCTTATAAAAATCTAATATATATATATATATATATATATATATATATATATATATATATATATATATATATATATATATATATATATATATATATATATTTCAAATATTCTCTTCTTCTTCTTCTTCTTTTTTTGTTCACTCTATTAATAAAATTTTATATAACAATATTTTTTTTTTAATATATATAATTATAAAGTATATATATTATATAATTATAAATTATATATATTATATAATTTTAATTTATATATATTATAAAATTATAATTATATAAAACTATATATACTTTTTTGAGACCCACTTTTCCTTTTATATGTAACTATATAAGGCTTATATAGTATTTTTTTATAATTATAATAATATTTTTTTTTTCGAAAATTTGGATGAGTCGTGACTAATTTGGATGAGACGTGACTCTTGGTACAGTCACAATCTTTAGATTTGAACGATTTAAATTATTTAGATCACACCTTTTTTCTCCAATGTTATCAAAATATCTTTTACTTTTAAAATACCATGGGCTATTACCATGGGTTGTTTTTAAAACCTCATGTAAAAAGTAATAGTAATATTTACGTTTCACGTAAGAGCTTTTGTATCCTTGTTTTTTCTTTAACTTCTAAAATACCATGGGCTATTACCATGGGTTGTTTTTAAAACCTCCGTTAACGTATTCCTTTTGTTTTTTGTTTTTGTTTTTTTTTTTTCATTTTAACTTTTTAAAATACCATGGGTTGTTTTTAAAACTGTGGGCTTCTCCACGTAAAAAGTTTTAAATATACTTGAAAAGGTTCCCGCTTATCTTTATTATGCACTTTTATCAATAAAGTAAAACCCTTATATATATATATATATATATATATATATATATATATAAAGTAAAACCCTTTTATATTTTTTTTGTTCGGAATATATTATTTCCTTTCCTCTTTTCTTCTTTATTCTTTTTTATTTTTATTTTTATTTTTCTAAATAGTAGCAAATGGCCAAAGACCTAAAAAATGGAGAATCTCCCAATGTGTGGCGAAACGCTTCAATTATGACAGCAACAAGGTTGATAGCCAAAGGTTATGACAACAACAAGGTTGATGATAGGTTGATAGCCAAAAGACTGGTGATCAGCCAAACATGGCTCTGATACCAAATGAAGCGAACAAAGTTCCTTCTATAGATTAATTACTCCAAAAGACTTGGAATATCAAATTATCCATTAAGGATATAAATATTATATTAAATATGTGAATAAGAATAAGAATGATTATTTACAAATGAGAACAAGAGGCTTGCTTATATACCAAGCAAGTGTCTCTTCATGAAGAGTCGTGTCCTATTAGACATGCCTCTTCAACCTAAATACTAGCTTAACTAACTATTATTTATGATTATTATCTTTTACATTATATTCATATTATTTATATATTTTATTCGTTACAGTTATGTCCCATCACATCTAGTGAATTAGGAAAATGTATTAAAAAGGTTTGTCAAATATATGTTGTTGAGGTGGGATTCACAAACACTAAAAATAAGATGACCTCTCTGGAAAATATTCCTGTTATTCAGGAATTTGTTGATGTATTTCTGGAATCTATTCTGGGTCTACCACCAAAGCGTGACATTGACTTCACTATTGAATTAATTCTAGGTGCAGCCCCTATATCCAAAGCCCCTTATCGCATGAGCATACCTGAATTAACAAAACTCAAAATGCAATTGTAGGAGCTTTTAGATAAAAAGTATATTTGTCCCAGTGTGTCTCCTTAGTCTTATTCGTACAAGAAAAGGATGGAACCCTGAGGTTATGCATCGATTATCGACAATTAAACAAGCTTACTATCAAGAACAAGTATCTGTTACCACATATTGATGATCTTTTTGACCAGGTACAGGGAGCCAAGGTATTTTCAAAAATTGATTTAAGATCTGGCTATCATCAAATAAGGATAAAGGAGGAAGATATTTATAAGACATCATTCTGCAGATGCTATGGTGATTACGAGTTTGTGGTATTGTCGTTTGGCCTTACTAATTCCCCAGCCACATTCATGAGTTTAATGCATGGTATTTTCCAGCCTTACCTCGATAAATTTGTGTTGATTTTCATTGATGATATCTTAATATATTCCAAAAATCAGGAGGAGCATAAAGAACATCTGAAAATAGTATTGCAAACATTAAGGGAAAATCAGTTATATGCCAAATTCAACAAATGTGATTTTTTCAAAGATCAAATACAATACTTGGGTCAAGTTATATTAGTAGATGCCATTGCAGTGGATCTGAAAAAGATAAAAGAATTATGGAATGGACAGTCCCAAAGAATGTCGCTGATATCTGATCATTCTTGGGATTAGCTGGGTATTACCGTAAATTCATTGAGGGGTTCTCATAAATTTCCTTTCCAATGACCTCCTTACAGGAAAAGGGGCGTGATTTCCACTGGACAATAGAATGTCAGCAAAGTTTTGAAAAACTAGAACATATTCTCACCACTGCACTGGTGTTAAAAGTGGTTGATCTGGAAAAGTCTTTCATGGTTTTCATGGTTGCAAGCAAGGCGGGCATTGGAGGAGTGTTGATAGAAGAGGGAAATGTGATTGGTTACAAATCTCGAAAGTTGAAGGAATACGAACAATGATATTCAGCCTATGATCTTGAGTTGACAGTAGTAGTGGATGCACAATGTGCTGACATTACCTACTCGAAAAGAAATTTTTGCTGCTAAGTGGCCATAGCAACCTTACCAATTCTTCTAATCAATCTATGTTGAATGCTCGACAGGCCAGATGGACAACCTTCCTAAGTGAATCCAATTTTGAAATGAAACACGTAAAAGGGAAGGAAAATCGTGTGGCCGATGCACTATGTAGGAAGTTACATTGTATCTATGAGGTTCAGATGAGCCAAGTAAGTTCAAATATCCTTGAAATCATAAAGGAAGCAGCTAATAGAGACCTGGAGTATTCCTTCCTTTGGAAACAAACAAAAGAAGCTTTGCTGAAAAATGAAAAATTAGAATTTGAAATAAATTTTGATAATCTCCTTACCTCTAAGAACCAAATTTATATACCTAACCGAACCTCGATTAAACTTTTTGTGTTGGATGAGTTTCATAGGAAGCATTGTGTTGGTCAACTTGGCTATCAAAAGAAGCTTTTAGACATCAAGAAAGGGTATTGTTGGCCCTGATTGAGCAAGGATATTATAGAATATTTGTCCCAATGATTGGAGTGTCAGCTGGTTAAGGAAGAGCACCAACATACCACCGGGCTATTGTAGCCATTTCCCATTCCAGAATGGAAATAGGAGACTATATCCTTATATTTCATTACTGGATTACCTCGCATGAGAAAGAAACATGATTCAATTATGGTGGTAGCCGAAAAGTTGAGTAAAACATCTCACTTCATACTGGTGAATTCCACATACAAAACCGTAGAAATTGCAGACATACTTATGAAGGAAATTTTTCATTTACATGGGACAGCCAAAGTAGTAATCTCAGATAGGGGCATGAAATTCCCTTCCGCCTTCTGGAAAAATCTCGTTTCAGGTTTAGGTACTCAGGTCCAATTTAGTGCCACTTACCATCGCCAAATTGATGGACAGACCAAAAGGGAAAACTAGGTGTTGGAAGACATGCTACGCATGTTTCTCATGCAGCAGCCACACAAGTGGGAGGATTAACTCCATTTAGTCAAGTTTATATATAATAATGGACACCACAAGTCTCCAGGAATGAGCCCTTTCAAAGTGTTGTATGGGAGAATGTGCAAAATACCCATAGACTGGAATAATCCAATTAATAAGTTTGCACTAGGTCCTGACATGCTAGCATAAATGGAGGAGACTGTGATGAAAATTTGACAAAATTTAAGGGCAGCCCAAGATAGGCAGAAAATGTATGCAGACAAAAAGAGGACTTACAGGGAGTTTCAACCAGGAGATCATGTTTATTTGAGAGTGAAGCCTCGAAAAAAGTTCATTACAATGGTAGGGTTGTGCTAAATTATCACCCTAGTACTGTGGCCACTTCCATGTTTTGGAACGAGTTGGACCGGTGGCCTATAAGCTTGTGCTACTAAGCCACATTTCGGTCCACAATGTATTTCACATATCATTACTAAAAGTTATGTGTATAACCCTCAGAACATTATTGATTGGGAGAACATTTAGGTAAACAGTCAAGTAGATAAAAAAACTGGATATATCATTTTTTTTTTTAGATAGAATGTAATTGTTTATTCTGTGGTGCAGGTTGAACCAACAAGAGAGTTCCTCACAAAACCTATTCATATTCTCAATCAAAGAGAAACTAATTTGTGGAAGCGATCCATTACCCAGGTTAGAGTGCAATTGAAGCACTTTGGCCCGGAAGATGTCACCTGAGAAGAGGAGGAATTTATGCGAAAAGCTTATCCGACACTATTTTCTAAAGGAAGAGAGAACACCAAGGATGGTGATCCTCATATGGGGGGTGGGGGGATATGTAACACCCCAAAAATTGAATTTAAAATAACTAATAATTCTTAACTACATCTTTACTGGATATTTAAATTAATTGTTAATTCATTTTGGTATTTAACATTAAGTGATTGAGGTTGAAAGACCAAGAAACATCTATTATGGTTATCTGGTGATTACCTAAATTATTGGTAACATTACTTTAACAAAATAAAACTATTTTGATTTAGTTAAAAGAAATGGTTACCAAGAAACAGTTAACCCTCTACCTAAAAGAAGGAAATATAGAGAGGGGAAGAAAGGGGGAAAACATCTCTCCTAGAGCTGGGTGAAATAAACCAGTGGGAAGATTTCCCTAGATAGTCAACAGAGAGTACTGAGACGAAGGTTGGACAGTAGTCCCGAGGCCCTTAGTATTGACTGTAACTAGATAAAATCTAGCATGGAAAGGAGAAAGTGCTCGGGGGGAGTCTAGACGTGATTTCCAGACTCGTGGCTGGGAGGAGAGACTTTTTGGAAAGTATTATTTTTATCATTATTGTTTGTAGGATAACAGGTAAGTAATATGAAGAACCTCCAATATTTAGAGTCGGTCTGTATATTTTATCTAGATATACAAGCTAATAATGTGTAGTATGGAAGTTTGTCAAGAATGTCAGGCTGCAGATGTTATAATTAATTGACCAGTTAGTTATATGAAGCAAACAATATAATGTTATTAAGAATGATATATTTTAGAATTTATATCTAACTTACAGGTCGGGCAAATAAATCAAAAAACAAAGGAATCACCTCTGTGTCGAAATACTGAGTTATACAATGAATTTAAGGGAACTAATTGCGGGTTTGAAATAGGAGTTGAATTTTGGGTAGCATCACTGAATATAACCTAATAAGGTGTTGTGGTATTCAACAACCCCCATTTCTTAATAATAATAGTTAACTTTACATTAACTAAATTAGGACCCTTTAAAATTTTTCATTCAAAAACAAAACTTAGCATTTAGTCATTTCTTTTATTTTTTGAATAAGACAAAGATAACAATCAAAAACCTTTTTGGGAACTACTAAAGACTTACCTTTTTATATATAGCACATCTAAAACCCACTAAAGGACCTTTCTTAAAAAAACTCCAAAATAAAGCAAAGCATTTAAAATAAGGGCTCCATGGTCCAAATTATCATAAAATCTGATGAAAACGGAAGTCCTTAAGCTTTTTACGATTAAGTCTCACATCGCATAACACGACCCATAAAGAGTTCTCTTTTAAATATGATATAACAAGATTTGCGAGTTGCGAAACTGCAATGGCGCTTTGACTTTTATCACATCACATTTTGGGTATTCAAGCAAACACTTTACACTTACCACAAGACGATATTGCCAAATGCGATTCGTGCCCAGACCCACACCTTAGAGTATTAAAAGCAAATATTTCGAGTCCGTCAAGTCTATTGCATAGGATGAAACTAGTGTTTAACCATATGTGAAACAACAAATGGACGGCTCACATCTCGCATCTCACAAACACACAGCAGGAGGCAAGAAAGATAAAAGGCACATCTTACGATATTGCGATCTGCAATATTGCTTCGCAAATCACACAACCGCTATCATCGCAGTATAATAGATTGCCACCCTAGAAGCTTTCAGCTTTTCGACGCAAACATTTATGAGCAATAAAGCTAAGAGATAACAAATCATTATTAGGCATTAGTGGGAAATAATTGTATTTATGTGTGAAAATCCATTTAGCTTGATACAATATCTTGTTATATGCGTTCAAATAATGCTTATTTTACCACCTTTACAAGAAATCTGTATTATTTCATTTTTACATTCATCTTTGAGTGTCTGATATTTGTTGCTCTTCATTTCAGGAAAAACCTGCAGACCAAAACATTGAGAACAATGGGGAAGAAAGGCAAGGTTGTAGCCTCTGAGAAGACAGAGATGACTCCCCTGTTCACAAATACCACATGCAGCAGAGAGGGAGGAACCTTTGTATGGGAAACTATGTACAATATAGTGGAGGAGGAATAGCCAAGGATTATGGAAAGAAATGTTATAGTTTATAGCTGAGATTCCTCATACGCTTCCATGTTAGAGATGGCTTGCTCAATTTTGCACCACATAGCCACTCGACTGAATATAATCCATTATACCGACATGGTAAAATTGGTTATCGATGAAGCAGATATTTCAGACAGACAATTCAGGACGAGAAGCCAAGGGATCATCGGATCTTTTACCCCGAACAATTTACGACTTATGTACCACCTACCAGAGCCATAGGTCACCTACAACAAGAAATTCATAGAAAATTTTGCTAAAGAGAATAGCAACCCAGCGGATTGCACTCGTGCCTGGTCGAATAATGAAAAGAAAATCAAGAAAAACAAAAATAGTATGTACAGTACTGCATCTATTCCCCCCCTTATAGTTTTGCTGTAGTTATGTTATGTCCACTGTTTGGTAGACCTGATAGTACCAAGTTCTCCCTGGAGTGGTTACCATTAATAGAAGCAGTTGTTAATGCAACTATCAAGAGTTGGGCCCAAATATTGTCAGATAATTTAGCAAAAACAATTATTGAGTATAGAAGGAGAAGAAGTATTCTTTGAGGGTTTACCCTCCATTTTTTATGAGCGGCTATGTTATAGATGCTATTGCTTTAGTTCAAAGTACCCCATTATGGGATGGAAATGGACTGTTTGAAATCCACTTCCCATTCACGTGTACCATAAGATCATGTGGGAATCCAATTTTCAACCACATTATTTCAAGATTTTCCATGGAGTTATGCTCCGTATTTACAAGTGGCTTTATGATCGAGATGCCCCCAAGTTTTCCGAAGAAGCTGAAGTTGACATCCTCCCAATGGCCAGATGGTTAGAGGAGGAATCATTTACATATATCAAAGTTTTTGGCAGCATCATCTCCCCCCACATCCTCCCATAGTATGTTCCAGATAAATTGATGGCTAAGGAGATAGCCTACCACACAGCTAGTGAAGGTGGAATGAGCCTCGCATAGTATGTTCCAGATAAATTGATGGCTAAGGAGATAGCCTACCACACAGCTAGTGAAGGTGGAATGAGTCATACACTGAAAGAGTCAAAGAAGGACATTTGGCCTGCATACCCTGTACAATGCAGAGAATTTGCACTACATGACCTCGGACATATGTTCAAAGAATTAGATAACATGCTATCTCTATAATTACGCAAATTCCCTCGATGACAATATGACCCATTCAGCACAGTTAAGAATTTCACCACTACGATGAAAATAAAAGTATTCACTAATGAAGAGGATGATTTTGATGATATCTTTTTGAAAAAAAACACCTTTACAGAGCTGAAATATATGGAACAACTACATTTTGAACAAGAAGATCTGGAAAAGTTTTACAGTTACAGAGAAAGAAGGTTGGCAATGGTCCCATTGGACCAATTGTTAATTGAACCAATAAGGGAACCTATTCCAAGTGTGACTATAAAAGGCGAATCCAAAGAAAAATTCAAATTTGATTCTGGAGTAGATTCTGAAGAAAAATCTATCGAGGAATCGCGACATTCATCAAAAAATGGAAAAAGCAGGAGCATCGAGGATACGACTCGATCTAGACAAAAGATAGTTGAAGAAGCTTCATCTAGCAAGTAGGTTGAAATACCTACTACCTTGGCACAACCAATAAAACCCACGATAATTAACTTAGAGGCAGAGTGGGATAATTTTAATAAAAGTCTCAATATAGAGGAACAGGTGTCAGAGTTACAAACGCTACAACAAAAGATAGCTCTGGGAATTACAGTGGAAGAAACTACAAATGAACAAAAATTAGAGCATTACCCCCACCTCTGAGATAATTTTGAAGATTGAAGAAATAACCCCTCTGGATTTATTCTATAGCCCACAGCATAAGGACGTTTTGAAAAGCCAAAGAAATAAAAGAAAATTGGACTCTATTGCTGCTAGTACCCCTGAAAATGAATTAATGGATGTTCTATGGAAGGACTCACCTCTCGATCCATGTACCAACTTAACTAGACTCTCGCAGTTTGCAAGTGCCTATGCTACAACAACCATAGACAAAGCAACAAAAGTCAAAATGTTGCCTATAGAAAAAGAAAATAAAATAACGTCACTCGACAGCAAGTCAAATCCAACCAGTGGGCAGAGATGTAGTTGCCCAAGCTTCAACAAGAATTTGAACAAATGCAAATAGAACATCGAATAGGCTTAGCCGAGAAGGAAGCACAGGTGCAGGCAATAACTTATATTCATAAAGATGATCCAATGATTGATCAGTTTAATCAAGCACTCAAACTTAATTCCCAGTTGACACATCAAAAAGAATTACTGTGCCAGAATATTTCACACAGGAAATATTATTGTGAAACAAGTGACAAACTGACAAGTCAAGTCATAGAAATGCAACTTGAATATGATGAGATCTTTAAAAAGGCCTCTAATCACATCGCTTGGAAAAATACGGAGGAGGGGAGAAAAGCCGACTTGCCCAAGCTAGAAGAATCACATAAGGAAATTATGTTTGCAAGCTGGGATTCTTGGCTTAAAGTAGAAAAAAAGGCAACAATGGACGTGACGGTAGAAGCAGACATTATCATAGAAAATATCAATGAGAATTTTCATGGTGCCAATCTAGTTGCAGAGTCCCTTCCATTGTTCCTTCCAGATGCGAGATAGTTTGAACAACAATGGAAACAAGTAATGGAGTTAAAAGAAGAAGTGATAAGGTAAATGACCAGGCTAGACTGGAAGGCATATTGACAACATTTGGTCAAGCCTCATAGCCAATGGATGACCCTACGATTCCTAACCACTTCTGCTGAGAAAATGGCACCAGCACTGACTGATGCCATATTCGATGGAAAATTGAAAGTTGAAGTCGGCCGGCCTACACAGCTAAAGCCTATGGTGGATATCTGCAATCTTAAAGATTGAATGCAACATAGTTAGTCACCCTATTTACTTTAATTTTGATTTTATATTTTCATAAATTGAGGGAGGTCATTTAGCCCTCAACTATTTTGTAATAATCTATTTTTAGTTTTAAAGTTTTAGTATTTAAACCCCTCTCATGCATTTAGCGAGTGATCCAAAATTTTATCAGAAACTCTCTTCAAAACATGCACTTCTGTCCCTTTGAGGAAGTTCTCGTGAAATATATGGAACATGATTTATTTTTATCTGACTTAACATCTTCTACTAAAATTGCACTTTTGTACTCTTAGATGATGTTGAATGGATTGGAGATAGATCAATATTGTTGAAACACATGAGTAGGACGTATTATAAATGGTACTTTTATCTTGTAATCATTTTTACTTATGTATTAAGCAATCATTTCTTTTTCGAATTGTTTATGTATGAAAGTCTGAATTTCGATTATCGTTATTGCACTTCTGTATGTTGATGATCTTCATTTTATGCTAAATATATGAATAACTCTTTATGAGATATATTTCTCACAATAGTTTCAGCCAAATTTTTATATGAAACGATTATTGTTAAAACGGATTCACTTCTAATTGTAATTAAATGATCTTTACTACCAATTTCTTTTAGAAATGATTGTAGATCAGATACATCAAGTTTATCCCATGTATATTATGATTAGATTGCTTTAAGAAATTAGAAGTTAAATGCATTTGTGATTGATTAGTTTAGACTAGATTACCATTAGCTTAAAACGTTACTCTAAACACATCACACATCACCACATTTAGCACAAGCATTAAACAGATTTGGAAACTGGTCCCATTATCCCTAGACGACGCCACTACTCCAAACGAAAAAGGAGCTTCCAATCAAAGTCTAGACCGAGTGGTTTTCCCCCATGTTGAGGGAATGATTTTAGAGGCTTCAACATTTTGGTGCTAGAAGGAGGGCTTGAATTGTGAATCGAACGTAATTCAAAATTAATAGGCCATTCTAAAAGTAAAACTCCCTCATCCTCTCCTCCAACTTCTCGAAAGTCTTCTAAATTCCCTGACCCTAAGCGATAAGTTGCACATGATATTATACAACCCATTACTAAAACCCCAATTGTTCCAGAGCTTTCTTCTCTTACCGAAGCCCTTGAAGTTCAATCTTTCATTCACAAATTACAGGGAATTTCACTATGACAAGAAGGATCTTAGATATCTCACGATAGTGTTACTTCTAAGTTCACTCCATCTTGGCCCTTAACTAGAGCACAGAGCGAAAAGTTCAGAATACCTTTGTTCAAATTTCCTCTTCCAAGTTGGAAGAAAGCTAAGAAGACACCATCCAAATATCACAATGAGCTTTTATCATCATCTTCATCCATCCCATCTATACCCTAACAAGATCAATCATCCATCTCATGACTCCAGATCATGATTCGCACAGGTGCATGAGCTATATCTTCCTCTAACCAATACTTTCAAACCCTACCGCAACACCTTCCCGTACCCACATACCAGCAATGGCACAGAATCCCCAACAAAATCCTCTAAGGCAATGGACAAACCCAGGGGTTAGGATGGCTGCTCCTTGACATCAATTACCAGCATATCTAGAAAAATGGCTTCTCAAATTCAATCCTGATAATGGAATATTGGTTGAGGAACACATAAATAATTTTATGTTGTCCATTAAGTTGAATCAAGTATAGGACGAAGACGCAGTTGTAAGACTATTCCCATATACTTTACAGGGAGTTGTAGGATCATGGTAATTTTCATTATCATCAGGTTCTATTAACAGTTGGGATGATTTTCAAGAGCAATTTTTAACAAAGTTTGGAGATGATAGATCTACAACTACTTTAATTAATGATATCTCCAATTTGAAAGCTGAGCCAAGAGAACCTATCAACGCCTTCAACTCTTGCTTCAATAAACTATTGAATAAAATACCAATGGCACCTAAGCCTAGTGATGAAGTCCAAAATGAGTGGTACATCTCTGCTCTTCCGTCAAACATAGCTATCATTGTTGATAGAGCTGGCAAACCAATGTTGGCAGAAAATATGAAAGAGGCAATAGCTATAGAAAACTGCATCCTAGCTGTCAAAAAAAGAAACGCATTAGAAGAATAGAAATAAAAGAAAGTAACCTTCAGAGACGAATCTAAGAAGAAACCAAGAAAAGATCCTTTTGGTCTTCAAGGATTACAGAAAGTCCTCAAAACCATGTCTAATGAAATGGTTGATATTAAGAAATAGGTAGCAGAGAATTCCTCTAAAAAACCTTTCAGACCATTCAAAAGGAATTCTCCTACTAATCCTAAGCCTCCAAATGCCATATCCAATGCTGAGTCAGATACGGAAGAAGATTCACCTAGCGAAGAACAAACGGACGAGGAGGAAGTATCAGAGTTATAAGGGATGTGGCATTTTATACTTCCCAATGAAGAAACTCAAGAAGCCTTACCTGTCACTAACCACAGTAAAAATATTGTCGAATTTTCACAAACAAATCCGAAATAGAAGGCTTCAATGCCACCGCGTAGGGATAAAGCAACAGTAAGAAATATGTACCAAAATTCACTGAGACAACACCTACTTAATTGGATCCTTCTCCTTCATCTAAAAATTTGATAGTTTCTGATGAAATGGAATATAATATTATCAATGATATGAAGAAAAATAGGGCAAACATTACATTTCATGAGCTTAGCAAATTGAAACATCAGCAGAAGTTACTTCTGAAAGAACTTAAAGCAATACCTACTACACCACTTCATGTTTTTGTAATCTCACAAGCTGCCCAAGAAATGGGAAGACCCCCTAGTGCTTCATTGAATAAAATAGATCCAACTGACATAACTTTAATTGGAGGAAGATCAAAATCATACACTCCAACTTTTCTTATTACTTTTGAAGTCTTTAAAAAAAACTTACACAACTGTTTGGTTGATTCCGGAGCTTCATATAACATATTGCCTAGAACATTTTGTGAGAAGTTGAATGTTCAACCTTAGAAATCTGTTGTACGAATAGTTCAGTTAGATCTCTCTCAAGTCGAAGTCATCGGGGAACTTAATCATGTAACCATCAGACTTTCATCAAACCCCAAATTTTGCTAAGTCATTGACATAGTTATAGCTACCATTACTAAGTTCTATGGTTTAATCCTTAGTAGACATTGGTCAGAAAAACTTCATGGTTATTTTGCAACTGATTGGTCTCACCTGTGGCTTCCCTATAACAGTAAACCAAATCCAATAAGGGTTGATCACGAGAAACATCAGAAGTTCATAGTGACATAATTAGAAGGAGAAAATGAACCAGTTCCATATAGCAACAATATCATAATAAATTATTCTATAGAATTATTTCTACGGAATTTCAATGATCATACTTCAACTTTCTTAGAAAACTCTGTTGTCTCTCAAATTCAAAATTTTTCCCAAACAGACACTTCTAAATGTGTAAATTTTGTCGATAAACTTGTAGTTAAATCTTTATTTTGGAAATTATTTTTTGATGGATCTAAATCCAATGATGGAGCATGAGTAGGTTGCATCTTAGTTAGCCCAGAGGGAGAGAAAACTATGCTAGAATGCAGACTTGAATCTTATTGCACCAACAATACTATTGAATATGAGGCACTATTTCAAGGTCTATAGAAGTCAATTGGCCTTAACGTAAAATACCTCCAAGTGTTTGGGTGTTCAGAAATTGTCATAAAATAGGTAAGAAACACTATACATTGTTTACCACGACACTTGAAATATTATCAGTCATTAGTTCAAGATCTGACTCTCCACTTTTCTTCGTTTAACATTTCCTCTATCCCAAGGCTCTAGAATGCTAGTGCCTATCTTCTCGCTAATGTCACTTCCAAGCTTATCCCTCCAGAAGATTATAACCTAGATCAATTCTCCATCGCATTATTTTTTAGGCCTTCCATCCTTGATAATATCACCAACTAGAAAGTCTTTAATAATGATCTAGATATCCTAAGCTCCCTAACCTCAGAAGGCTCATACGATGACCAGAGAGTTGATGAAGACCAGCATGATAACCAACTTAAACAAGAAACAATCATTAATTCTATACCAAAGTCTGTAGTTAAGTTGGAAGATTTATATGACCTTAAAGGAAGATTTAACTGATCTACTAATTCAAAAATCTAGAGTTCAACTCTGAGATTTGAATTGATTAATCTTGGTACAGATTTAAAACCTCAAAACATTAACTTAGTTCTAGGTCATATGTTAGATGAAAAAGCAACTTTTATAAGTTAGTTGAAAAGATATAAGAGTATCTTTGAATGGAACTTTCAAGATCTCAAGACATACGACACCTCTATTACACAACACACTATTCCTATGATATTTTATGAAAGACCTATTTAGCAGAAATTGAGGAAAATCCATCCTAATTTAGAAAGTCAAATTAAATTTGAGTTGAATAAACTGTTGAAAGCCAATATTATTTTTCATGTCAAACACTCCCGATGGGTTTCTAATCTTGTCCCAGTCAGGAAGAAGAACAGTTATATTTGAATATGTATAGATTTTCGCAACCTCAATAAAGCTTGCCAAAACGACAATCTCCCATTACCTCCTATGGAGTAGATTTTGTAATCAGTAGCACGCTCTGAAAACTACATTCAGCATAAAATGGGGCACTTATGCTTATCAAAAGATGCCATTTGGACTGATCAATGCTAGTGCTACTTTCCAGAGAGCCATGGATATAGCCTTGAAAGGTTTGGTAAATAAATCAGTAGTGATCTACTTAGATGATATAATAGTATACTCCAAAAAACATAGTAATCATCTAAGAGACTTGAAACAAATATTTAAACGTTGCCAAAGGTGTGGAATTTCTCTGAACCCGAAAAATTCTTTTTTCACGTTAAGTGAAGGAATGCTCCTTGGATTCATTGTTTCCAAGGCAGGAATTCATATTGATCCTGACAGAATTAGAGAAATTTCTGAAATACATTTACCACATAACAAGACATCAATGCAATCTTTCCTAGGTCAAATAAATTTTGTTAAAGGATTTGTCCCAGAGTTCTCAAAAAATGTTTTACCTCTTCAATTCATGATAAATAAAAAATCTTTGTTTAAATGGGGACATTCACAACATGAAGATTTTGGCTTGATAAAACAAGCAATTATTAATGCCCCATCTCTAGAAACCTAGAAATTTTCCAATCATTTCATTTTATATACTTTCGCTCCCAAGAAATCATATGCAGCCATATTGACACAAGAAAATGAAGATAAGGTTGAAGCTCCAATCTCTTTCTTTAGCTCCAATTTGTAAGGAGCTGAATTAAATTACTCAGATGTTGAAAAACATGCTTTTTTTGTTTTCAAATCTATAAAACACTTCAAACATTTTCTCCTCAAGACCCATACTAAAGTCATAATACCCTTCATAGCAGTAAGAAATCTTTTAATACAAAGGGATGTAGGAGAAAAGAGAGCAGACTAGGTCACTGCCCTACAAGAATATGACATAGAAATTAAACCATCTAAAATTGAAAAGATCAAAGTTTTCACACGATGTTGGCAGGAACTTCAAATCTATCAGAGTTGCAGCATCCAGGTGATGATGTACAAATCCATGAGGTAAGCCTCAACGACAGAGAATCAAGGTATGTTGATATCATGTTTTACTTGAAAAATAGATATGCACCAGCCAATTGAATTACACAAAGAAAAGAGCCTTGATATTAAAAGCAAGGCAATATCAGATTGTCAACGATGTACTTTTCAAAACAAATTATGATTCTGTTTTACTTAGATGTCTTGAAAAACCTGAGGCAGAAGAGGTGTTTTAGGAACTTCATTATGGACCAACAAGTGGTCACTTTGGCAGTGACACTATGGCACATAAAATCGTGCATGTCAGCTATTACTGGACATCTCTGTTCAAAGATGCACACCATTGTGTAAGAAGATGTAAATTTTGTCAAACAACTGCTGGAAGACAGAGAAAACCCATGCTACCATTACAACCTGTCAACATCAACCAACCATTTGAACAATGGGGATTAGATGTAATAGGTGAGACTGTTCCTCATTCTTCTAAACAACATAGATACATTCTTACAGCGACTAATTATTTCACCAAATGGATAGAGGCAATCCAACTGAAGGTAGCCAATTCAGAAAATATTATTGAATTTATAAATCAATTTATCATCGCTAGATTTGGGTTACCATCTGCTTTAATGTTTGATAATGCATATTATTTTTTAGGAAATGCTATGAAAAATTTGTTCCTAAATAGGTTTTAAGATTAATTATTCGGCAAATTATTATCTGCAAGGAAATGGACTAGCCGAATCCACAAAAAAAATCTCATCATGATCGTTAAACGTATTGTTGACCAAGACCAAAAGAACTGGCATAGGTCTTTAGTGTTTACTCTTTGGGTAGATTGAATAACTCAAAAAGCCTCCATCAACACTTCTCCTTTTAATTTTCTCTATGGGATAGAAGCAGTCTTACCAAAAAATGTAGCCATTCCCTCCTTAGCCTTAGTTCAATTCATTTGAGAAACCCCTTCCTCATCTATGCAAGTTAGACAATTACAAATTCTTAAGCTTCAAGAGGAAAGGGTAAAAGCCAGGACCACACATGCACATCATCAATAGTTAGTTAAAGCCTCCTTCGATTCAAATTTTATAGCTTCAAAATATTTCCAACTCGGAGACCTAGTATCAAAATGGGATAAAGCCCATGAAGAGAAAGGTAAGCATACCAAGTTCCAACAAATGTGGCTCAGCCCATTTCAGATTGTGGAACAATTAGGCCCATCAACTTTTATGTTACAAGATTTATTTGGTAAGAGAGAATCTCTACCTCTTAATGGATGGGTCCTAAAGAAATACTTTCCATAGAAGATGATCTCTTATGTTCACTGTATATTATTGCCCATAGTGAAAAAAAATAAAAAATTCTTTTAGAAATAATAATACCAATTCAAAAGCATTCACGTTTGGTTTTTCAAAGGATAGTCTCTTTTCAATTTTGACTTTTCTCTTGTATAAGTAAATATTTTTATGGAATTCATATTCACATATGAAAAGCATAGTTAAGTTTGATTGCCTTTAAATTGATTGTCTTCCTCCTTAATTATCTAATTTTGATGAAGCTTAGCTTTAAAAGAGAAACTACTCCCTTATATTATTCTAGAAAAGTATCTATACAAAGCAAAGTATCTCTCTGTAAAGACAACTCTAAAATCTCTACAAACTATTGTCCAGAAGCTCTTAACGGGCCAATGATCCTCCCCACTTATTCAGTTTTCATTTTTAGAGTGGAATTCTAAAATATACCTATACTTAATGGATACGAGGTCTCATCAAGAGCTGGCTTACCATGATCATAATATTATAACTAAATTGACGTTACTAAATATGCATATGAAAATAGGGTAATGGATTATTATTATAATAATAAAAGGACAAGGGGTCTCATAAATAGCAATCTTGTTGAGTTAAGTTATGAATCAAGTGAATGGCATTGTCAATGTTGGTCACCAAACTAAGACATTGTCCTTTACGAAATACAGATGAAAAGTTGAAGCCACAAATGAATTACTTCAGAAAATAAAGAAACCAATAAGTATACCTATGAGCTTATCTTTAAAATTTCATTTTGATTTAAGTGGAATACTTGTTCATTGCTGGTTAAAAGGTAAACCTTTTGAGGCTATGAATGCTTGCTGGCAATAGAGGCTCTACCTACAACAATGGAGTAAACCAAAAACCAATCTGGGGAGAGAGTCATGGCTTTATCTTTAAAAAACCAAGTAAAGACTAATGTACACAATGTTGCTTCTTATAAGAAAAGAATGGTGAAGAAAATGGTAGTTAGGCAGACGATCATTTTATTATGAAAGAAATAATTCTTACTTGATATTCCATATAATTTGTTTTATTTTCAAAACTATCTTTACTTTGGAAGTTTTAGAAATTTCAAAAACCTCTTCGAGATAACTGGTTCTTCCAACTGAATTGCCAATTGTTGTGGTATTCAACAACCCCCATTTGTTAATAATAGTAGTTAACATTACATTAACTAAATGCAGTCCCTTTAAAATTTTTCAATCAAAAAACAAAACTTAGCTTTTAGTCATTTCTTTTATTTTTTGAATAAAGCAAAGATAACAATCAAAAACCTTTTTGGGTACTACTAAAGACTTACCTTATTATATTTAGCATGTCTAGAACCCATTAAAGGACCTTTCAAAAAAACTTCCAAAATCAATCAAAGAATTTAAAATAAGGGCTCCATGGTCTAAGTCTAGCATTGCATAACACGACCCATAAAGAGTTCTCTCTTAAATATGATATAGCAAGATTTGCGAGTTGCGAAACCGCAATGGCGCTTTGAATTTTATCGCATCACATTTTGGGTATTTAAGCAAACACTTTGGACTTACTAGAAGCCGATATTGCGAAATGTGATTCGTGCATGGCCCGACACCTTAGAGAATTAAAAGAAAATATTTTTAGGCCGTCAAGTCTATTGTATAGGATGAACCTAGCAATTAACCGTATGTGAAAGAATAAATGGGTGGCTTGCATCTCACATCTCGCAGACACACAACTGAAGGTAAGAAAGCTAAAAGGCACATCTTGCGATATTGTGATCTATGATATTGCTTCACAAATCACACACTGGCTATCATCACAGTATAATGGCTCACCACCCTAGAAGTTTTCATCCTGTTTTTGGACGCAAACATTTATAATAAATAAAGCTAAGGGATAACGGATCGTTAGTGAGCATTAGTGGGAAATAACTACATTTATGTGTGAAAAGCCATTTAGCTTGATATGATATCTTGTTATGTACATTCTAATAATTCTTCTTTTACCACCTTTACAACTTATCTGCATTATTTCATTTTTACGTTCATCTTTGAGTGTCCGATAGCTATTGTTCTTCATTTCAAGAAAAACCCACAGAGCAGAATGTTCAGAACAATGGGGAAGAAAGGCAAGGTTGTAGCCTCTAAGAAGACAGAGATGACTCCTGTGTTCATAGATACCACATGTAGCATAAATCAAAGAACCTCTACATGGGATACTGTGTACAACATACTGGAGGAGGAACAACCAAGGATTATGGAAACAAATGTTACAATTGACAGCCAAGATTCCTCACACGCTTCTATGCTAGAGATGGCTTGCTCATTTTTGCATCGCATGGCCGCTCGACTGAAGATAATCGCTTATACCGACATGGTAAAATGGGTTATCGATGAAGCAAATATTTTATAAATATAATTCAGGACGAGAAGCCAAGGGATCATCGGATCTTTTACCATGAACAATTTATGGCTTCTGTACCACCTACCAGAGCCATAGGTCATCTACAATAGGCAATTCGTAGAAAAGTTTGCTAAAGAGAACATCGACCCAGTGGATTGCTCCCGCACCTGGTCGAATAACGAAGAGAAAATCAAGAATGCAAAAATGGTATGTACACTAGTGCATCTATTTGTCCCCCTTATAGTTTTGTTGCGGCTACGTTATGTCGACTATTTGGTAGACCTGATAGTACCAAGTTCTCCTCGGAGTGGTCACCGTTAATAGAAGCAGTCATTGACGCAACTATCATGAATTGGGCCCAAATCTTGTAATATAATTTAGAAAAAATTTTTATCGAGTATAGAAGGAGAATAAGTATTGCTTCGAGGGATTATCCACCAGTTTTTATGAGCGCTTATGTTATGGATGCTATTTTTTTTAGTTCAAAGTTCCCCATTATGGGATGGAAATGGACTGTTTGAAATCCACTCCCATTTCACGTGTACCATAAGGTCATGTGGGAATCCAATTTTCAACCAAATTTTTTCAAGATTTTCCATGGAGTTATGCTCCCTATTTACAAGCGGCTTTATAATCGACATGCCACAAGTTTTCCCAAGAAGCTGAAGTTGACATCCTCCCAGTGTCTAGATGGTTCGGGGAGGAAACATTTACATAAATCAGAGCTTTTCGCAACATCACCTCCCCCCACATCCTCCCATACTATGTTCTAGATAAACTGATGGCTAGGGAGATAGCCTACCAGATAGCTAGTGAAGGCAGAATGAGCCATACACTAAAAGAGTCAAAGAAGGCCATTTGGCCTGCATTCCCTGTACAGTGCAGAGAATTTGCACTACATGACCTGGGACACATGTTTAAAGAAGCAGATAATATGCTATCTCTGCAATTACCCAAATTCCGTAGATGACAGTATGACCCATTTAGCACAGTCAAGAATTTCACCACTATGGCAAACATAAAAGTATTCACTAGTGAGGAGGATACTTTTGATGATATCTTTTGTAGAAAAACACCTTTGCAAAGGTCAAACATATGGCACAGCTACTTTTTGACCAAGAATATCTAGAAATGTTTTACAGTTACAGAGAGAGAAGGCTGGCAATGGTCCCATTGGAACAATTGTTAATTAAACCAATAAGGGAACCTACTCCCAGTGTGACTATAGAAGGTGACTCCAAAGAAAACTCCAAATATGATTCTGGAGCAAAGTATTAAGAAAAATCTATCGAGTAATCATGACATTCATCACAAAATGGCAAAAGCAGGAGCATCGATGATACGACCCAATCTACACAAAAGATAGTTGAACAAGCTTCAGCTAGCAAGCAGGTTGAAATCCATACTACCTTGGCACAACCAATAAAACCCACGGTAATTGACTTAGAGGAAGAGTGGGATAATTTTAATAAAAGTCTCAATATAGAGGAACAAGTGCCAGAGTTACAAACGCTACAAGAGAAGACAACTCTATGAATTATAGTGGAAGAAACTACAAATGAACCAGAAGTAGAGCACATCCCTGTTACCTCCAAGATAATTCTGAAGATTGAAGAAATAGCCCCTCTGGATGTATTCTATATCCCACATCATATGGCCGTGGTGAAAAGGCAAAGAAAGAAAAGAAAATTGGACTCTATAGTTGCTACTACCCCTGAAAATGAATTAATTGATGTTCTATGGAAGGACTCGCCTGTCGATCCATCCGCCAACTTAACTAGACTCTCGTAGTTTGTAGGCGCATATGATACCGCGACCATAGACAAAGAAATAAAAGTCCAAATGTTGCTTAGAGAAAAGGAAAATAAAATAATGTCGCTCGTGCAACAATTATAGCAAGTCAAATCTGACTAGCAGGCAGAGATATAGTTGCCCAAGCTTCAATAGGAATTTGAATAGATGCAAATAGAACATCGAATCAGCTTAGCAGAGAAGGAAGCACAGGTGCAGGAAATAAATGATATTCATAAATACAATCCAAAGATTGATTGATTTATTACTGAAGCACTCAGACTTGATTCCCAGTTAACATATCAGAAAGAATTATTGTGCGAGAAGATTTCACATTGGAAATCTTATTGTGAAACAAGTGATAAACTGACAAGTCAAGTCGTAGAAATGGGACTTGAATATGATGAGATCTTTAAATAGTCTCTGATCACATCACCTGGAAAAATACGGAGGAGGGGAGAAAAGCTGACCTGCCCAAGCTAGAAGAATGACATAAGGAAATTGTGTTTGCAAGCTAGGATTCTCGGCTTAAAGAAGAAGAAAAGGAAATAATGGATGTGACGACAACATCAAACATTATCATAGAAAATATCAATGAGAATTTTCATGGTGCCAATCTAGTTGCAGAGTCCATTCTAGGGTTCCTTCCAGATGCGAAACAACTCGAACAACAATGGAAACAGGTAGTGGAGGAAAAAGAAGAAGTGATAAGGAAAATGACCAGGCTAGACTGGGAGGCATATTAACAACATTTGGTCAAGCCTCACAATCAATGGATGACCCTACGATGCCTAACCACTTATGCCAAGAAAATGGTGCTAGCACTGACCGATGTCGTAGTTAATGGAAAGTTGAAAGTTGAAGTTAGCCGGCCTACATAGCTGAAGCCTATGGTGGATATCTGTGATCTGAAGGATCGAATGCAACATAGTTAGTCACCTTGTTTACTTTAATTTTGATATTAGTTTTGCATAAATTAGGGTAGGTCATTTAAACCTCCTCAACTATTTTTGTAATAATATATTTTTAGTTTTATATTTTTATTATTTAAACCCCTGTCATGCATTTAGAGAGGGGTACAAAATTTTATTAGAAACTCTCTTCAAAACAGGCACTTCTGTCCCTTTGAGGAAGTTCTAGTGAAACATATGGAACATGATTTATTTTTATCTGACTTAGCATCTTCTACTGAAATTGCACTTTTGTACTCGATGATGTTGAATAGATTGAAAATTGATCAATATTTCTGAAACACATGAGTATGACGTATTATAAATAGTACTTTTATCTCGTAATCCTTCTTACTTATGTATTAAGCAATCATTTCTTTTTCAAATTATTTATGTATGAAAGTCTAAATTTCGATTATTGTTATTGCACTTTTTTATGATGACGATCTTTATTTTATGCTGAATATATGAATAACTCTTTATGAAATATATTTCTTGCAATCGTTTCGGCTAACTTTTTATATGAAACGATTATTGTTAAAACAGATTCACTTCTAATCGTAATTGAATAACCTTTATTGCCCATTGTGTTTAGAAATTATTCTAGATCGCATACATCAAGTTTATCCTGGGTATATTATGATTAAATAGCTTTTAGAAATTAGAAGTTAAATGCATTTGCGATTGATTAGTTTAGACTAGATTACCATTAGCTTAAAATGTTACTCTAAACACATCACACATCACCCCATTTAGCACAAGCATTAAACAGATTGGGAAACTGGTCCCAGTATCCCTAGTCAGAGCGACCACTCCAAATGGAAAAGGAGCTGCTAATCAAGGTCTGGACTGGGTGGTTTTCCCCCATGTTGAGGCAATGATTTTTGAGTTTTCAACATAAGGTAAATAAGAGATATACAAACATCCTTCTTAACATATTCTAGAATAAGCAGTTGGAACAGCTGATTACATGTCAAGATTCTTTTTCCTTGCGATGAGTTAACAAGAACATGATAGCAATATATATATTTAAACCTTGACTGTAATATTCCTTGGAATAAGCTTTTCCCCATGAAACTCTTTTTAATGAATGAAATGCATGCTTACACAGTAAAACTTCCAAGCAATTTCGTCGAAACCTCACATCCAGATTAATATATCTATTTGCAATCAAATGAACATAATATATACTGTGCATGTAGGAATAAGGTCGTAGGACCTAAAATTCAGTAAAAATAAATCAAAATGCACGTATCACAAAAACCATTGCGTATAAGAATAATCCATATGAATTATCATTTTCGAGTAAATTAAAAAATAACAAATGCTAGCTATCGCATATAACAACAACCCGTAGAAATCGTCAATTCAGAGTAATTTTAACAAGTATCAATTGCAAACCATTACTTATAACATTCTTTCGTGGAAAACTGTGAGTTCAAAATAAACATAACAATTCAATAAAGGCCACCCAAGAGGAACTGTTTAGTCTTGGGCGCCATTAAGAAGAAAATTGTCGGGAACTTCCTTAGGAAGGTGAATTCAAACCTCAGAACCAGTCATACATTGAATAATTGATAAACAAAATATGAGTAGAGTATTCGACAGTCAAACTTGTCGAAGGAATAACTTAAAATCAACATCAGGCATGCATGATTTAATCTAGAAACCCTAAGGAGTAAAACCCTCCATGAAACTCTGTAACGATAGGTTGAAACAATCTATTAAGTTCGTGGTGCCAACCTGTGAAATGACCGGGAGATTGTAAGCCCTTACGAACTCAAAGGTTGCAGACCAAAACTTTAGATTTCCCATACGATGGCTTACCTACAATAGATGACCATGATTTTAGCAATAGCCAATTCAGGTGAAAAACCCTTCCAGCACAGCAACAAATAAACAGGAATGCATTAGGGTTTCTTCCCTGATATAACGATGTTCCCATACTAAAGAGAGAAACCTACAAGAACAAAGGAGGGTTTACTGTCAATTTAGAGGTCGAGCTGATAAATCATAACCGAATGGCAAACCTTAATGAGCAAAGATTGTAATAGGTAGTATGGCTGTGGCAAGAAGTCTACCTTTTCATTTGTGTGTTAGTGTACTTGTTGTTGTTGGCTATCTCTATCTTCTCCAAGTCTAAACCTGTGAAGCAGTGTCCAATCTTAAGATAGTTTACAATGGACAACTCTGCGGTAACACTAAATTCCTTAGGGCCAAACCATTAAAACACTCAGAACTTCATATTTCGATCATATATGTGCTTGGTGGTGCCCCATTCAACCCCCTTTCAAGCTAGGGCACACCTTGTGTCAGAAGGAACTTAGAAGGGAACCTTAGCCACCGCAGAGTAGTGCAAAAGGTCCAAGCAGGAGCAACAATGAGTCACCCGAGGTTTGAAGGTGCGAAGTTGATTAGAGGATCCGATTCTAGACTGTTCTCACCATCAGATTGATGGCAAGGGATCAACAGTCCTGAATCAAACCACTTGGCGGGATAGGACACCGGAGCCACACCTTGGGCAAGTTGTTCGCCGCATGTTAGCACATGCGAAAGCCAACCAAGCAAGCTAGGGTGTGAATAGAGATATGCATTGATATCAAAGTACCCCTTTTCTGATCTACCCACCTGAATATTAAAGTCTAAAGTACAGTTATATTCGATCGGTGATCACCTTCGTAAATAGCATTAATTACATTTGTATGTGTGCGTATAATCTATGGATCGTGGATATAATCTTTAGGTTGGTAGAAGTAATACATTAAGTTTTTTTTATTATTTTTTTTTTAATGAGAAATCGTCGTATAGATATTACAAAATATATATAATTCAAAGTATTAGTATAACATGTTTTAGTTTAATATATATGAATAATATACTCCATGTAAATAGATAAAAATATATTGGTAATTATATTCATAAATATATGATAATTATTATGGTGAAATATATATTATTAAATATCATTTTTGGGATATATTAATATACAAAATAATGTTAGTCAATTCCTATAGGAGAACTCTTTCATGGTGAGCCTCCTTAGCAATGCTACTTGAATCAAACCTCAGAGAGGTTGTTGAGACTTTGCTTGGAGGCCGTTTTTTTACTAAAATCAATTGAAATAATTTTTTAGATTATAAATTTTTACTAATTTTTTTTTTTTAATCCATAAATTAATTTAACCCCGCAAAAATACCTATGAAACAATAAAATTATACTATTTAAATTATACTATTTAAACCTCAAACAAATTATTCCAACAAATTTATCTTAAACTAAGAAAAAGTTTAACCAAAACACATGCATAAATACTTTTAGAAGATAAAATCATTAAACTAAATCGTCACAAACCTGTCTAATAAACTGCTATACATATTATAATACATTGATAAAAAGCATCAGAAGTGTACCTTTTTAAGTGAGGAGATTCGTGATCCATTTTGTATGTCAAAATACGAACATGTGATGAATAAACAATTCGGACAAACGCGCGACGTATGAACTTCATCCCGAACCAGAGTGACGCCTCGGCATCGAAAACCCACGTGATGACGTAATAAGTCATTGCAATTTGGGTAGGCATTTTAAAAAGGATTTATCAGAACGCTGCCAACCTCGCTCGCCCATTTGTACATGTACACACGCATAGGCAATCTCTGCAGAGCCGCAAATATATATGTTTACTCAGTCGAATTCTGCAGTCCTTTATTTGGTGGGTGCAACCGAGTGAACGTAAAAACCATTGCGCAAGGTTTAAAGCGCAGCCATGAATTGAAGCGTATGGGAGACCATGTTCTACGCGCCAAAAACTCTTGAGGTCAAAACCAGGTATTGATCTTAAAATTTTAAAACTATAATTGAATGCTCGTCAAATGCCATTCCGGCCTTGCCGGCCTCGTGGTTGCTTTTTATTTTTTGAAGGTCCACAATGAACAGGCAGGAATTGAATCTCAATCGTGGTTGCATGTTTGCCAGACGTGTCATCCCGAAGTCTTTCAACTGCCTTCATGCCACCCTCTCGACTTGCAATATCATGTTTGCTTCTAGCCGTCTCCATTTCCTCCCAAATACCTGTTTTCCCTGCCATCTGCTGCTTGCTTGGTTCATCCTCATCCCTGTTGCTCTTAAGAGCTTGCTGTTGATTGCCATTGGTCCTTTTCTCTGGTTCACTGAAATGGGTTTGAGCTCCCTACATAGTTTGCGGACTCATTTCCTCAATGAAGGTAACATAGACTATGGCTATGATAATTGGATGAGGCAGAGTACTCTGGAAGCAAAATTGAGTTGAATGGTAAAAGGGGTTAGGGGGAATGGGGAAATTTTCAATTTGAGTAGTAGCGTTCACTCTTCGGACTCCATTACCTTGTGACCTGCCTCTACCACTGCGGGTATTAGGGTATCTGCATGAGAGGACTATGGGAATGAATGGTGGAGGGGAAGGAGGGAGAAGAAGAATCAGGGCTGGGCGTTGTGGGGGGCGAATGTTGCCACCTCGACTACCTCCTCTTCTACTGCACATGTGATGTCCACTGTGTGCCATGACAGAATTGATTTCCAAGTTTTCAGGTGGGGAGACAGAGATATCTCGAGGATTGAAGTGGTTATTCAGAGGAAGAGAGGAGGATTCCTGAGCTTGATTCAACATACAATGGGGAATTTGGGAGAAGTGGAAACCATTGCCTAGGTTGATGCAACTTAGGATCCAACAATGCCTTCGAGTGATGGTGCACGAGCTCGGCTTCGCAGCTTGCGGAGGGAAAGAATAATTTAGCAAAGGGGGATGAATGAACTATGATTAACGAGGTCCATGGCCTTATGCTTGTTGCAGTTTTCTCGACCAGAGCACCAAAGTAATTGAGCTTGCAGGTTGACAGAATCATGCCATAAATTGGCATGAAAGCGGATGCGGGTGGCCATGTGGCCAAGCCGCCTGCCGTCCTTTTGTCTAATCATCATTAATTGCATCATTAACACTCGCATTTGAGTGTTTTTATTATTATTATTATTATTATTTTTAATTTATTTTAGTTATATTAAAAAAATTCACAAATTATAACAAGCAAAAAAATTATAAATTTTATCTTATTTTAATAATAATATTATTAATAATTTAATTTATTTTAATTGGTTTTTCATTAATTGGATATAGGTTCTTTTTAATTATTTTTTTTAATCATTATTAAAAAAATTTATATGATTTACCAATGTAATGTTTAATGTTCTTCCAATTTTTATCAATTTTAATTTCAACTTTACTATTTTTACATATTTTAACCACAAGGATGGAATGGTTAAAAATAATAAAGTTGAAAATGTCCTATGATTGGCAAAATGCCTTATGATTTTTGAATGGATAGATTAAGGCATAACCAAAGTGAATGGACCTATTAGTCATGAGAAGGAGAGGTTTGTTTTCTAGTTCTTGTGAATAATGAAATATTCTATTCTTGGAAGAAAAGAGTAATCGCTCAGTTCTTATCATTATTTTACTACATATGCAATTGAGATCAAATTTGTGGATGGTTAAGATTAATTGAATCTTGAGGCATCAATTATTGTCATCAATTCCATTATAAAAAAGTACAAGGATGCAAAAAGTAATTCTCTTTCCCCTCAACAAATAGATTACTAAGTCCTAGTTTGAATTGATTTTCACCTCTTATAGAGCAATGTATACTTTATTTTCATTATTATAGAATTTGCAACCATATGTTACAACTATTTTGCAGGACTTCTCTAAAAAAATTATGATAATTATAAAATTGCTCAACCATTTTATGGTATACTTTCAAACTTAATTAGTATTTTCATCTATATATTATTCCCCAAAAGTAAAAATAAAATACCTATAAAACTTGTAAACACTAACCTCCAATCTAAGTAAAAATATACCCAAATTTAAAACCACCCAACATCTAAATAGATTTCCTGATTTTTGAATTGAATTATTTCCATTATTTATGTCACAAATTCCTATCCCAAAAGAACTTGTCCCGAAATTGAGAAAATATGCTAATAAGGAGTCTAAACTAAAGAATAGCATATGCATTCCATTATATTTCAAAACAATAAAAAACTAAAATTATTAGTACATCACAAAGACATAAACAATATCTCTCGTAACAAAAGGTGGATGTTCCCTTATCTTAAATTATCAATTGACCAAGACATTTGACTTGTAGTTGAATTTATATATACGGCCGGCCTCAACTAAGAACTTGCCCTATACAACTGTGAGTATTTGGAAAACAACTGCATTATCCTAAATTCAGTTCACCTTCCTTATATCTCCTTTAAACGCATTTGGCATAGCAAGGTGAACTTTATATCTCGTTCAAATGCATTTGGCATAGCAAGTCTGAGTAAGCTACTTTGTAATCTATTTGCAGATATACCTTACGGATAAGCTTATCTTTGTCAAATCTAGAAGGGGCTTCGGGGCCTGTAGCCATTTTTATATATCTTGAACCGTTGATAAACAACCTACTGCTCAATGAAAAGCAATAACACTTCAACATTAGTTCATTATGCTTAGGCCTCACTGGTTTCTAACTGTATTGAATCTTGATGTCGGACAACTACAGATACACTTTGGCTCTTTCTTAGTGATGTCCCAGGAGACTAGAGAAAATTAGCCCTCTATGTTCATTGAAAGATTAAAGTAAATAATGATAATAGAATTATTTCCATTATTTACTTTAATCTTTTTTGGAGTCTGATTTGGTTTCAAGTTTGACATGGATTTTCATGGGAATTTTTCTTTTCAATCTTTCCAACCTCAGATCTACCGTGCATTTAATTAATCAACTCATAATTAGGTTGTTTTGCATTGGAGTTTACCTTTTGCATGAAAGTTTATCAATCATTTGAAATAGGTTAACTCATAATTACTTTATGTTTTGCATGAAATTTTTTCAATCATTTGAATATTGGTCAAGGATGACCTCATTAAAACTTCCCATTTGCATCTAAATATTCGAGACTCAAGAGTCAACAATGCCATGTGTAAATAAATACCAACAAGGTGTAATTGTATCACAACAATGAAGACGTGCTATAGATTGTCCTTGCGCAATGAGAAACTTAACCATTTATGCTAGCCCAAGTAGATGCCAAGATGTCCAATGCCGCATTTATGCCAACCCATGTAAATGCCAAGATGTCCATTGCCCAATGCCAAAGTGCTCGTAGCTGAAAAACCTCGTAAAATGAAATAGGCATGAGTGACATTTTTGAAAAATAATTTACGGTTCAACCATTTCAAAGACGTCTGGAAAAATAGTTATCTAAAAATTCTAGGCATAAAAAACTATCAAAAAGCCTGGCAAAACGCTGGTCAAATTCCATCCCTGAACTGAACTAAAATATATATGGAATTTGGATCCAACTCGACAACACTTCATAATGAAACAACTCGACATTGCAACAAACAATTAAATCATCCAACAGGGTCGACAAGAAAAGAAGAAAACTACGTTAGACTATATGCACCAGCTCGCAAAGCAAATGCAGGGGCCAACAACAGTAAATCCAGCAAACGCAAGCCCCAAGCAACTGCAACTACTGCAGTAGACAGAAACCCACATCTACACCTCCTTGCTATACAAACAAAAAGACCGATATCGGTTCGAAAACCTAAGCAACACCAAACAACGCAGCCCACCGCAAATGGGAATGACTATCCAGAAACCGATGGATGTTGGATCAGGTGCACAGCAATTAAATAAACACACAGCAGAATAAATCAACAAACACATAAGACACAGCTTTTAACGTGGTTCACCCAACCAATCTGGGCTACGTCCACCAAACATAGGCATCAGGAATATATTAATCAAATTAGGAGATTACATCATGAAATCCTCACACTCACATAGCAAATCATCCGAATGACTGCCTGTTATATAGCATAGAGTATCTAACAGTCTCATAACTCCCTCACATCAAATATAGGAGGCATTAACTCCCTCCCAACAATCTGGAGCTAATCTAGGAGCTGAATCCCTATTGTTGTCATCCTTCAGAGATTTTTGCCTATTTGACTAAAACAGAAAATCTCAACAATCTCCACCTTGACAACAATTTTCCTGATGCCCTGTTATTATTATTTTATCTTTTCTGCAAGCCAAGAGAAGCCAAACACCAGCGTAGCTTCTCCAACAAAACTGGTTTCGTGAACATGTCTGCACAGTTCTCCTTTGTATGTACCTTTTCAAGAGAAACTCCCCTTTCAGTGATAACTTGTCTTACAAAATGATATTTGATTGGAATATTCTTTGACTTACTATGATAGGCCGGATTTTTAACCAAATGTATTGCACTTTGACTGTCACAAAGTAACCTGATGTTATCCTGTAACCTACCAAACTCACCAAGCAAACCTTTCAACCAAACCGCCTCTTTGCAAGCATGAGAAACAACAATGTATTCTGCTTCAGTAGTGGATAAAGCAACAATATTCTGTAGCTTTGACACCTAGCTTATAGCTCCACCTGCAAGAGTAAAGACGTACCCTGAAGTTGATATTCTCTTATCCAAATCACCTGCAAAATTGGAATCAACATATCCGCAAACAAATTCACTACTCTTATTGTAAGAAATACAATAACTACTTGTGCCTCTCAAGTACCGAAGCACCCATTTCACTGCTGACCAGTGTTCTTTACCCGGATTTGCCATGTACCTGCTGACAACCCCAACTGCATGAGAAATATCTGGTCGCGTACACACCATCGCATACATCAAACATCCTACTACATTGGCATAAGGAATTCGAGACATATAATCCTTTTCTTCATCTGTATTAGGACATAAACTCGAACAAAGCTTAAAATGGGAAGCTAAAGGGACCGACACAGGCTTCACATTGTTCATACCAAAACTCAAAAGTATTTTCTCAACATACTTCTGTTGTGATAGCCACAGCTTACCATTGCCCCTGTCTCTGAAAATCTCCATGCCCAAAATCTGTCTTGCGGCTCCTAGATCTTTCATATCAAATGTCCTTGCCATCTGAGTCTTCAACCTGTTGATTTCTTCAATGCTTTTGCTTGCTAAAAGCATATCATCAACATACAACACTAAGATAATGAACATGCCATTATTTAACTGTTTGAAATAAACACAATGATCATATTCACTTCTAACATATTTCTGACTCAACATGAAAGAATCAAACTTCTTATACCACTGCCGAGGCGACTGCTTCAGGCCATATAATGACTTCTTGAGCCTGCAGACAAATTTCGCATTGCGATGCTGAACAAACCCTTCCGGTTGTTCCATATATATTTCCTCATCTAAATCACCATGTAGAAATGCAGTCTTAACATCTAACTGCTGCAACTCCAAATCAAACAAAACCACTAATGCTAACACAATTCTAATTGAAACAATTTTAACCACTGGTGAAAATATCTCATGAAAGTCTATGCCAGCTTTCTGAGAAAACCCTTTTGCAACCAGTGGAGCTTTGTACCTGTCTTCCGTATCATTCACACCCCGTTTCAGCTTGAAGACCCACTTGCATCCCACAGTTTTCCTGCCTTTGGGAAGTTCAACCAGATCCCACGTACCATTCTTACCTAAGGCCATCATTTCTTCCTTCATGGCTGCTTTCCATTTGTCACTATTTGAACCTTCTACAGCTTCCTGATAACACAAAGGTTCATCATCATTAGCGATCAAAGCAATTGAAGTAACATGATCATCATACCTTTTCGGATGACGTTTGATTCTTGTAGATCTCCTTAAGAATGTTTCTGGTGCTTCCACAATTGGATGTCTATCAACTGTAGGAATTTCTTCATGATCGCCATCTGAGACCTGTTCATGTCCTCCATTTGAACCCTGTTCATAATCTGATTCTGAAACCTGTTCATGACTAGAATCTGAACTATGGTCATTATGACTATCATTAGAAATGCTGTCAAACTGAATATACTGAAAATCAGATACATCATCCTGTTTCAATCTTCTATCTACATCTAACTGTACAAGAGAGGATTCATTAAACCTTACATCTCTGTTGATGATGATTTTGCGGGTAGTAGGATCCCACAATCTAAATCCCTTTGTTCCATCACCATAGCCAACAAAGATATACCTTTTAGACTTTGGATCTAATTTAGTTCGCTGATGTTTAGGCACTAGAGCATATGCTTCACAACCAAACACTCTGAGTTTAGAATAGTCACAAGGGTGTCCTGTCCATACCTCTTGCGGAACCTTGCAGTCTATTGCCGTTGATGGAGATCGATTTATCACATAACAAGCAGTTGCCACTGCTTCCGTCCACAACTCCTTCGGCAACCCGGCGTTACTCAGCATACACCTTGCTCTCTCTAGAAGAGTCATGTTCATGCGTTCAGCAACTCCATTCTGTTGAGGAGTATAAACCGTGGTCTTATGTCTCTTGATCCCTGCATCCTTGCAATAGCTGTCAAACTCCTTGGAGGAAAACTCACCACCATTGTCAGTTCTTAAACATTTTATAGTTCTACCAGTGCTGTTTTCTACCAATGCTCTAAACTGCTTGAAAACTGTAAAAACATCAGACTTCCGTTTCAACATGTAGACCCACACTTTCCTAGAAAAGTCATCAATGAATGATACAAAATAAGATGAGCCACCATATGACGCTGTAGGGGCTGGACCCCAAACATCTGAATGGATATAATCAAGTATCCCTTTACTAGTATGTTTGCCTGTTTTAAAATTTTGTTTACTTTGTTTACCAAACAGACAATGTTTACAGAAATCCAATTTTCCAGATCTTAGATTAGGAAGTAACTTTCGATCAGCCAAAATTTTCAATCCTCTTTCACTCATATGCCCCAATCTTTGATGCCATAAGTGAATGGAACTACTGTCATGTTTAGACACAGACACATGATCTGACCCAGTTCTACCTTCTAACTGAAATAGATTTCCTATTTTCTTAGCTTTCATCACTAGTAAGATACCTTTATAGATTTTCATAATTCCACCTTGAATTACAGGTTTATATCCATTTGAATCAAATGCTCCTAATGAAATCAAGTTTTTCCTTAAATCTGGTACATGCCTTACATCAGTTAATATTCTTGTTGTCCCATCAAACATTTGTAGTTGTATGCTCCCAATCCCAACAATATTACATGTTACATCATTACCCATGTACACAACACCATCATTAATTGATTTATAATCCTTAAACCATTCTTTATGGATACACATGTGGTTTGATGCCCCGGAATCTAACAACCAATGTTGACCATGATTTGACACATTAACTGATAATACTTCATCACTCATACCTGAACCAGATACTGAACCTGTATCTGTGGTGTTGGCTTCCTTCTTTTCTGTCGAAGAGCCTTCTTTAGCAGCCTGCTTTCGCTTCCAACAATCCTTTTTCAGATGTCCAGCCTTGCCACAATGCCAGCACTTCACCTTGGGCTTTTTTCCTTTGGACTTCGAACGAGAGTCGCTATGCTTTCCACTGGAGTGTCTCTCTCGTGAGCGACCTCTGGCCATCATTACCTCTGATGTAGAGGTGTCTACATTCGACCTCTTCCTCGTCTCAATGTCAAACCAGGCACTTTGAGTTTTCGCCATTTGTATCAACAAAAAAGGAAAACACAATAATCTCCAATATCCAACCAGCAATTTAAAAAACAAAATTGCCTATGCCTTAAAAAATATCTTCCGTTTGCACTTCACAAAAAAATTTCCTTGTTTGCTCTTCACAAAGAAAAAAATTGCTGCCTATGTCTATCTGTCGTTGTCTTTACAACAAAAAATGCCCTTTGTACTTTAAAAGTCCTTTGCACTTAAAAAAAAAACTTCCTTTTCGACACCAGAGCCAGCATGAGAGATTTTCTATTGTTTCACACTATAGTGATTATATCCTTGAAGGAAAGCGCGATACCAGACTACGCATTCCATAATATTCGTGTATTTGTTGTTGGGGTTGTAGAAATATTGGTGACTTTGTCTTTGCACATTTGTGTTTTAATTGATTCCATTACCTAATTTAGATAACATCAAATGCAAACTTTGTGAACGTAATGTGCCAACTCGATAGATACGTTAACCAACACAAATCACATGCGCATACCGTACGAGTGTTGACAAATTCTCCAATAAAGGATTGGTGGTATTTTCAAGTCTTTAAGTAAACCCCCTCAAGGTAAATCAATGGAATTTATAATTCAATGTTCGCCCTATGATTTAAAGCTGCCATTCCCTACGACAGAGATAAGAGTACGCTCCACGCAATTTAAAAAAAAAAACATACCAGGTATCTGAATTGACTGTAATTGGCATCAGCGCAGCACCAGCACAGTCTGCTATGTCCTTTTTTCGGCTCACATTTAATCTTCAGTACACATTGAGGATACCAGCTAGCATCGCATTCCATTTCCCGAGTTGCAGTTGTCCATGGCAAATCAAATGAGAATGACCAGCGTCTACTTTTTCCTCTGCGTTTTAACTTACTCTCATACGTTGTCAACGAAGCAAATGCCACCGCATACGATGTAACACATCAATAGTGCAAATCAAATGAGAATGTCCTGCATCTACTTTCTCCTCACCAGCAATTGTTTGCTCCAGCAGCCAAATGGAGTATGCGCATCTCCACACAGGTCCATGCAGGCAGCAATCTCCACGCAGGTCAACGCCTTTATGGTCAAATCCATACGCAGGTCCACAGAGGCAGCAATTGTAAACATGCAGGAAACAATTGTTTAATCCACACAGCCATCAATTGTTTCTCACAGTATGCCAATATTTAACGCGCATTTCTTGTAGAGCGCCACACGCACAACAATCTCCAGCGCTTTGGTGGTCCACCAGCACTCCGGCAACAGAAAACCTTCACACAGCAGCACGCTGGTTTTGTGCCTCTCCTCCACGCACCAACAGCAACAGCAATACACCCCTTCTGCTTCAAGCTCAGCTTTTCTCCAGGCAGCAAATCCAGCACCTCCAACAAGCTCTGATACCAATTGTTGGATCAGGTGCACAACAATTAAATAAACACACAGCAAAATAAATCAACAAACACATAAGACACAGCTTTTAACGTGGTTCACCCAACCAATCTGGGCTACGTCCACCAAACATAGGCATCAGGAATATATTAATCAAATTAGGAGATTACATCATGAAATCCTCACACTCACATAGCAAATCATCCGAATGACTGCCTGTTATATAGCATAGAGTATCTAATAGTCTCATAACTCCCTCACATCAAATATAGGAGGCATTAACTCCCTCCCAACAACCTGGAGCTAATCTAGGAGCTGAATCCCTATTGTTGTCATCCTTCAGAGATTTTTGCCTATTTGACTAAAACAGAAAATCTCAACAATGGACAGATCCAAAGTATTAGCGCAAGAACCGACATATAGAACACTGGTGAGCCAACTGCTTTCGTAGAGAATCAACCAACAGAACACAGGAACGCCACAAAACATAGCGCCCACTAGCTGGAGAAACTAATGGAACACCAGCAATGTCCCCAAGCACACCTCTAACCATCTTGAAAAGCAAATGAAACCGCAAATGGGATTTATGGAAACAAGAAGTCCTTGCCATCGAACACAGTCAATGCTATGAAATTTGAATGCAAGTAGAAAGAACAGTGCATCCGGCAAACGCAATGCCACTGGCACACTGTAGCTACAGATAATTACCAGGCATGGCATCAACCTGCTGCAAGCCAATCGGAACCCAATGGACTGCATACAAATATTCACCAGCATTATATGTTTCCCCAATGCCTTTGTAAAATTTAGGTCCATGAAAAATTAGCGCGAAGAACGAATAGTTCAAGTTACAAATGCTGATTATATATGTCCCGCAAGGACATAACATGTGTCCACATTATAGTCACTGTCAGATATCATTGCGTTGTTGGGGATTTTTTGTCAAAATCTAAAAAACAATATAAACTGGACACAGAGACAATTGTCTGTTTTCTCCAGGATCTTTAACACAGCGGAAACCAAAAAAAATATTTGCAGCAGACAGAGTTTTCACACACACCACAAATTTCTATTCATTAATAAAAGTAACTGCTGTTACAAATTTCTTCCTCTCTCACAGAGGGATTCACCAAGAGACTGCTTAACAAAACATTCAAACTGTTACAGAACAAACATAAACATTTCTGCACTACTGTGCATTCCTCTCACATTGCTATGCTACGCTACTGCATATTACATTAACATTGCACTGCTGTGCATTACAATTCATTTACACTGCTGTGTATATTTCATACGCACTGCTGCGTTCTTCCCTTTTCTCACACTCTACCTACACAAAAAAAAACATCACACAACATATATATGACAACAAAAGAACTTACATACGTTTTCACTTCCCATGCTTCCGTAAAAAAGAGAATTAAATGTTTTTACCAGCCTTTACGTGTGCCCATACTCCCGCTGAAACAAAATTAAAACTTCATCAAAACTTACCAACCACAGTAAATTGCATTTACTGTTTTACTGACATTTACTGACGGTAAAGAGACTTTTACTTCACGTCAAATTTATTTATTGCTGGCTTGTACTTTAATCATTGACTTCATTTATATCGCATCGCAAAATCTCTTTTAGCGGAACACTAAAGTGGAGCACACACACATTACTGGGATCTGCGATATGCGATCAGATCGCATCGCACCATCGCGATCGCAGAAATCACAACACATAACGGAGGGTGGCAAGAGGTGATTGCGATTTGCGATATGCGATAGATCGCATCGCAAAAAATAAACTTTAGTTTAAATTATTATTTCAACACTCCCCTTTAATTTCAACTGCTGGGTTATCAATCATAACCAGACATTTCCTCAAATACTCAAAACTTTTCTGATCCAGTGGCTTTGTCAGGATGTCTGCTACCTGTTCCTGAGTGCTGCAGTGTTGTAGAACAATTTCTCCATTGTTCACCAATTCTCTGATGTAGTGAAACCTTGTATCAATGTGCTTCGTTCGCTTGTGAAACACAGAATTCTTGGACAACGCAATAGCTGAGCTATTGTCACAAAAAATCACCGTTGTTGTTGCCTGCTCTTGGCCTAAGCTCCTCAACATTCTTCTCATCCAAACTGCTTGACATGCTGCTGCTGTAGCTGCCACGTACTCTGCTTCCACTGTAGATAACGCTACAATGGGTTGTTTCTTGGAAGCCCATGAAATGGCTCCTGAACCCATGTGAAAGACATAACCGGATGTGCTTTTCCGATCATCCACACTTCCAGCCCAATCGCTATCGGTGTAGCCAACTAAATCTGAATTTTCTGAAAAAGTATACAAAATGCCAAATCTCTTTGTACCTTTGACATACCTCAGAATTCTTTTTGCTGCCTGCCAATGTGCCTCTTTTGGCCTCTCCATGAATCTGGAAATCAAAATAACAGCAAACATTATGTCAGGCCTAGTTGTAGTTAAATACATAAGGCTGCCAACTATGCTCTTATATAAGCTAGGATCAAAATCCTTACTGCTGTCCTCTTTGCTGAGTTTTAATCCCATTACCGTGGGAGTGATTGCTGCTTTGCACTCTTGCATATTAAATCTTCTCAACACATCATTTACATATCTTGCTTGAGAGATAAAAATCCCATTTTCATTTTGATCTACTTCTATTCCTAAGAAGTATCTCAGCAAACCCATGTCAGTCATCTCAAATTCTTCCTTCATGACTGATTTAAAATTCTCAATGAGCTGATCATCATTTCCTGTGAAAATCACATCATCAACATACAAGAAAACAATCAGAATCTTACCATCCTTTTCTTTGATGTAGACTGTGGGTTCTCCCTCACATTTGTCAAATTCATTTTCCAGTAGATAGGAGTCTATTCTACTGTACCACGCTCTTGGCGCTTGCTTCAGCCCATAAAGAGCTTTCTTCAATCTGCACACTTTGTGCTCTTCACCTTTCTTCTCATAGCCTAGAGGTTGCTCAATATAAACCTCCTCCTTTAACACTCCATTTAGGAATGCCGACTTCACATCCATTTGGTAGACTTTCCATTTGTTTTGTGCTGCTATGGACATCACTGCTCTCACGGTTTCCATTCTTGCAACCAGTGCGAAAGTCTCCTCATAATCTCTCCCATACTGTTGCTTGTATCCCTTGACAACCAACCTTGCCTTGTGTCTTTCAATTTTGCCTTCAGCATTGCACTTGGTCTTATAGACCCATTTAACTCCAATAACTTCTTTACCTTTTGGTAGCTCAACCAAATCCCATGTTTTGTTTCTCTCTATGGCATTCATCTCCTCATCCATAGCTTCTATCCATTTCTTATCTTTAATAGCATCTTTGAAATGAATAGGATCATCAACTTGACAATACAAGGAAAATAAGGAATTCATTCCTTCATCATAAATGTCACTTAGATTTCTAAATTTCTTACCTCTTTCACTTGGTGTGCAAGTGCTTGAAGATGCACTTGAATTTCCTCCTTGTGGTGTGCTTGGAGAAGCACTCTCATTTATCCTCAATGGTGTTCCTTGCTGTCCTTGTGTTGGCGCTGCTGTTTGGGGATGTATTTCTGCCATCTCCTCATCATCTTCATCATGAGACAAACAGTTTTTAACATTAACTGTTTTCTCTATGCTTCCATCCCAAGCTTCCTCCTCAATGAACTGAACATCTCTGCTCACAAAGAACTTCTTGGTAGATGGGATATACAACCTATAAGCTTTGGATTCTTCACTGTATCCAATGAAGATACATTTCTCCCCTTTGCTGTCCAACTTCCTCCTTAGCTGATCTGGTATGTGTGCATAGGCCACACATCCAAAAACTCTCATGTGGGTGACTCCTTGCTTTCTCCCACTCCATGCTTCTTCCGGCACTTTGTTCATTACAGCTTTTGTAGGACACCTATTCAAGATATATACAGCACAATTTACGGCTTCAACCCAATAATCATTTGGCAAATGCTTTGCCTTCAACATGCTCCTCGCCATATCCATAATGGTCCTGTTCTTCCTTTCAGCAACTCCATTTTGCTGTGGGGTGTACCTAGCTGTGAATTGTTTGTGAATTCCATTTTCTCTGCAAAAACATAAAAATTCTTTGGAGATATACTCACCTCCTCTGTCTGTTCTCAAGACTTTAATACGCAGCCCACTTTGATTTTCCACAAGTGCTTTGAAATTTCGGAATTTTTCAAACACTTCCGATTTGTTCTTCAAGAAATAAACCCAAGTCTTTCTTGTAAAATCATCAATGAATGTTAGAAAATATTGGTTGCCTGCTAAAGATTGATTTTGCATCGGTCCACATAAGTCTAAGTGGACAATTTCTAAGGGTGCTTTTGCCCTCAAGCTTTTCCCGCTTGGAAAACTTTCTCTGTGTTGTTTTCCCAATATGCAGCCTTCACAAAGGCTGTCTGGTTTCTCTATCAATGGTAATCCCCTTACCATTCCTTTTCTGCTCAACAAGTTAAGGCCTCCAAAGTTGAGATGTCCAAATCTCAAGCGCCACAACCAATTTTCATCCTTTGGCACACTTTGGAGAGCCTCTTGGGTAACTGCTGCCATTGCATTTTTGTTTTTCAAATCTGCCCTTATTCTGAGCGGGAACATTCTGTTCCTTGTCATCTTCACTTCAGCAATGCATCTCTTGCTGGGTGGAATATCCATGATGGTGCATACATCATTCTCAAAGAAAACATTGTAACCTTTTTGGACAAGCTGTCCAATACTCAAGAGGTTACATCTCATTCCGGGGACATAGTAGACATCTGCTATGGTTTTCCTTTCACCTTGCTTTGTAAATATTTTAACTTCTCCTTTACCCATAACAGAAATTTTGCTATCAGTCCCAAGTGTGACTTGTGACTTCACACTTTGATCTAAAGCAGAAAACAGGGCTAAGTTTCCTGTCATATGGTTGCTGCAACCGGAGTCTAGAAACCATATATCTTCACTATTTGTTTCAGCCATATTACAAGCTAACAATACATTATCTTGGCTGACATTTTCTCTAGTAATATTTGCACTAGAGCTATTACTCATATCATGCTGCTTCTTCCTACAATCACTGGCATAATGCCCATATTTTTTACAATAATAACATTGGACATTGGGTTTTTCATACCTTTGTCCTTGAGCATGATGTTGTCCTCCTTGTTGGCTGCTGCATTGACCTTGGTTCTGATTTGGATTGCTGCCTCTTCCTTGAGCATTCGTTGGACTGTTCCTTCCACCTCTATTCTGACTTCTACCTCTTCCTCTCTTGTTTCCTCTGCCTTGACCTCTTCCTCTTCCAAAGGACATTTGGGTCTTAAAGGCTTGCTCTAGAGATGAGTTTTCATTTCTACTCAACCTCTGTTCATGTGTGATCAGTGATGCATGAAGTTCATCAACTGAAAAGTTTGAGAGATCCTTTGTCTCTTCTATGGTGGTGACAATCGCATCAAACTTTGAGGGTAAGACCCTCAATATTTTCTCCACAATCCTCCTATCTTCAAGGGTTTCTCCATGAGTCCTTATTTGTGTGACCAAACCAATTACATGTGTGAAGAATGAGTCAATGTTGTCTGACTCCTTCATGCACACATTCTCAAAATCCTTCCTCAGCAATTGTAGTTTTGCTGTCTTCACTCTCTCCATGCCTTGATAGGCTGTCTTGAGGGTTTGCCATGCTTCATTGGCTGTCTTAGCTGCTTCTAACCTTGGAAACACACTCTGGTCTACTGCTAGATACAACAACAAACGGGCTTTTGAATCCTTCTTCCTATTGCTCTTCAGTAGATCTCTCTCTCCCTGAGTTAATGCATTGAACTCAGTTTCATCTGCTGGTTCTTCAAAACCATCTTCAACTATTTCCCATAAATCTTGAGAGGCAAACAGAGCTGTCATGGTTATTGCCCAATAGTCATAGTTTTTCCCATTAAATTGTGGGAGCTGGGTGTTAAACATACCCATACCAGTGCTTGTGCTGGCCATTCCTTGCATTCTGATCTATGCCTCTAAATCCTTCACTGTATGTTTAAAACAACTCACTGCTTCTTCAGCAACACATAAAAAACTTTTTGGAATACCTGAATCCTTTGCCTGAGACTTTATTTTGCTGGAGAAGATCTACTGCTGCAACAAGCTCCTCCCTTCAGCTTCTTTGTCACCTTCAAAGAGCCTAAACTTGGCTCTGATACCACTGTTGGGGATTTTTCTGTCAAAATCCCAAAAACAATATAAACTGGACACAGAGACAATTGTCTGTTTTCTCCAGGATCTTTAACACAGCGGAAACCAAAAAAAATATTTGCAGCAGACAGAGTTTTCACACACACCACAAATTTCTATTCATTAATAAAAGTAACTGTTGTTACAAATTTCTTCCTCTCTCACAGAGGGATTCACCAAGAGACTGCTTAACAAAACATTCAAACTGTTACAGAACAAACATAAACATTTCTGCACTACTGTGCATTCCTCTCACATTGCTATGCTACGCTGCTGCATATTACATTAACATTGCACTGCTGTGCATTACAATTCATTTACACTGTTGTGTATATTTCATACGCACTGCTGCGTTCTTCCCTTTTCTCACACTCTACCTACACAAAAAAAAACATCACACAACATATATATGACAACAAAAGAACTTACATACGTTTTCACTTCCCATGCTTCCGTAAAAAAAATAATTAAATGTTTTTACCAGCCTTTACGTGTGCCCATACTCCCGCTGAAACAAAATTAAAACTTCATCAAAACTTACCAACCACAGTAAATTGCATTTACTGTTTTACTGACATTTACTGACGGTAAAGAGACTTTTACTTCACGTCAAATTTATTTGCTGCTGGCTTGTACTTTAACCATTGACTTCATTTATATCGCATCGCAAAATCTCTTTTAGCGGAACACTAAAGTGGAGCACACACACATTACTGCGATCTGCGATATGCGATCAGATCGCATCGCACCATCGCGATCGCAGAAATCACAACACATAACGGAGGGTGGCAGGAGGTGATTGCGATTTGCGATATGCGATAGATCGCATCGCAAAAAATAAACTTCAGTTGAAATTATTATTTCAACATGTGTCTGTCCCAAAAAATGTATAGAGAACCTGAAGGATAGGGTTTTGTTAATGGCATAACGGATCAGAAGATAACGCCTGTCATTCATTTTGCAATTGTCTAGGACAATCTCCAACGAGGAAGAAGGTGTTTTCTAATCTTAACCGTAAGTGGTAGAGCACGAAATAAGGATGGGCGTAGATTTAGAATGTTCCGAATCAGTAGGGCTCTTTTGTTTTGGGGCCAAGCGTTTTTGCACGGATACTGGTCACACTCGTAGTGTATGCTTTGATGATAAAGGCCTAGGAAGGTATTCAAACATTAGCTTCGATGGTCAGTACCCATGTGTAGACTTCAGTTCTCCACGATCAGACGAAAACAAAATAAGACATAAAATATATCTAAAAGTCTTATAACAATGCTCTCCCTATTTGAGAACGACCTTGGCTGGCGGCATGTCGATGGCAACATTTAGGTATTTGAAAAAATAAAATCCTCATCAATGTTTAGAGCGATGACCAAAATTCAAGTCTAACCATTCTACAACAAAACCATTTTTAATATTATAATACACAATTTCTTATTAATGAAACTTAGTCAATGCCATGTCTGCCTCATGGTTGCTTTGTTATTCGTTCTCTTTATTTTGTCGCATGAAAGGTAGGCACTGGAATGGACGCAGTCGACATTTTGACCCTCAATCGAAGCATTTTAATATAAATCTATACATCTGCTGCACATACAAATCTATTCAGGGCATCCACTCTATCTTTAATTACAAATTAACGGGTTCTTCAGGGCATCCCATTATGATATCGCTGAGCTAAATCGCTTTCATTAGGAATCTTGCTGCAAAATACTAATCATGGTATATTCATTTCCAGCACCCCGCGTTGGAAATGTTTCTTTAAGAGATTGCTACGATGAACCGGGCCTCAAAATTCTGCAGTTTTCGAATGTTCACAACGTGGTGAAAAAGATACGTGATGTAATATTCAATGAGAATTTTCGACTTTGGGAAAACCTGATTAACAGAATTTCTCGGACTTATTCCCGCATTGAACTTCATGAGATCACAAGCTATCACACAGTTCTTCAAACTCAAAACTCATCATCGCTTCCACATTCATGATCTTTCTATTGAAAAACAGAAGAATCAAATTTATTGAAATAAATTTGGACAGCTCAATGTGTGGCACACTACCTGGAGACTGCCTCTCAGAACTCGCTCTGCAATTACATCATTACAAGAGAAGTATATAATTTACACATAATTAGGGAAGTTGAAACAACACCCTAGAAATCATGAATAAACTCCTAATTTAAGCTTCGGTTGAACTGTCACTCCATTAATACATTTCATCATTAATTTCAATGCTCTCCCTTAATGGAGAAATGGATTTACACATATGCCTAACACTTCCGTAAACAGTTCAAACTTGATTCTACCAAGAGGTTTGGTAAGAATATCATCAACATTGTCACAACTATTACAACACTCAATGTAGATTTCTTTTGACTGAACTTTCTCCCTGACAAAATGAAACTGTGCATCAATATGCTTTGTGTTCTTATGAAATATTGGATTATTTGCAAGTTTGATAAAGCTTTGGTTGTCACATTTGACGACTGTTGCAACCTTCTGTTCTTCTCGAGCATAAAGGAGAAGTCTTCTCAACCAAACTGCTTCACATGTTGTTGCACACATAGCTTGATATTCATTTTCCGTAGAAGACAAGGATACCGTGTTTTGTTTTTGTTGCTCCATGTAAAGACCCCAAGTCAAATGCTAAATGCTTAGCCTATTATGTATCATCTGTCATCTACATTTCCAACGCAATCGGAGTCTGAAAAAACTAACAATTTAACATCACATGAATCAGTATAAACAATACCAAAATCTAAGTTTCCATGGACATACTTTAAAACACCTTCGATGCAAGCCAATGGCTCTCAAGGGGCTTTGACATAAATTGGCTCAATACATTGACTACATAAGCGAGACTTGGCCTAGTTATAGTCAAGTAGATTAGACTCCCAACCAATTGTCTATACAAAGTCGCATCTGCCTCCTTAGATCCATCATCATTCCAAAGTTTTATATTTTGCTGTAAAATTACTATTGTGGCTTTGCACTGATCCATTATGAAATTTTCCATTAATCTCCTGACATACTTACTCTATGAAATAAAAGTTTGTCTAGAATCCCCCCACACTTCCAAACCCAAACAGTAATGTAGCTCTCGAAGGTTTTTCATCTCAAAGACTTGTGACATCTACTCTGTAACAGCCCAAAATAATTATCTAATTAACTTATTAACATTAACTTAAATCAGAGTGGCCCTTACCTAGCCAAATAAACATGTAATTAATTAATTAAATTCAAATAATGAATAGTGCTTACCTGTGGTAAAAGTAGGCTTACCGCAACAAGGTTTTGGGGACGACTCTCCACCCAACCGTAGGCTCAATTGTGCAAGAATTTGCTACAACTGGCCACCCCCGAGCCCTCAATCAACGTACTACTGCCAGTGACTCCTAAGTCTTAGAACACCATTCTCCCAAGAGAATGCAAGATAGAATCTCGGAATGATGGAATGCAGGAATGCCTCTCATATTCCTCACCATCTATTAAATAGAACAACATTGGAAGGGGAACCACATGCACACACTCCATGTGTCTACATGCAACTTTCTTTTGATTTTTAGCTTTCTTGTTTTATTTCTTTACTTTTCTTTTGATTTTTAGTTTTTCTTGTTTTATTTCCTTCTTTTTTATAGTTTTCTTGTTTTATTTCTATTTATTCTTATTTAGAGTTTTATTATGGTTATTACTATTTTTTTTTTTATTATTTTATTTATTTCCTTGTATATTTTTAAATATCATTTATTATTTAACATTTATGATTTATTATTTTTATTATTTATTATTAAGTGATTTGTTATTTATTATTTATATTATTATTATTTATTTGTATTATTTATTATTTATTATTATATTATTATTTATTATTTTTATTATTTATTATTTATTATTAAGGGGAGGGATATTACATACTCTCCTCCTTTAAGGAACTTCGTTCCAAAGTTATGTTGAATTATGTATTATGTATTTTTTTATTTATTTATTATTTTATTTACTTCCTGTTGCCAACACCCTCTACTGAACTAGTATAACCAGTAGGCATCGAAAGTCCCCAACACTCCAGGAAATCTCAAGGAATCTCTATCATTTTTCCCACTTTCGGCACCAGGCTAAGCCTGACCGGGTCTGTATCCTAGTCCAAGGCTGGCCCCAAGGCTCGCGCTTGACTCAGACCTCATCTGCCCCAAGGCAGACATCCGGTCCGGTACTCAATGACCCCGGGCATCTCGCAAGGCTGGCCCACTCCCTCCACAACTACGAAGGCACACAACCCCAGGCATCGAAGTCCTTTACATCCCTTCCAGACTTCGGCATCCCAATCCAATAACAGGCACCTAGCCTAAAACATCAGGCACTTGGCCTCCTCAAGATGGTCCCATAGCTCTTCAAGAGCTATCCATCAAGAGCTATACACAAGACAAAGGAACCACTGGCATATGTAGTGTTGATTGAGTTTTGTCCCCAGCCCATACGGTGTTACTTATTCTCCCTCGTGCATATGGGCTCACACGAGATCATCAAATAAACCAGCCCTCTCGGCCCATTTGTGGAGTCCTGTGAATCATCACATCTCCACATGCATCCAATGCATTAACCATACCATCATAGTATCATAGGAAATAATCCACATGCCAACTCTTGCATGTCATCATAAGAACGTTCATCTTTGTTAATTGCAACATTATGAATAATAAGGAACTGCATGCTCATGCATGTCATAGATTTATACGGAACTATCGCATGCTTCAATTATACCATCAACATAATTATATTAAAGACATATCATGACTTCTCATAAATGAGCCACATGTCAATAATCCTCATATTATAGCATCATAATTCCTATGCCACGTTATGCATATCATATCCATCATGAGTATTGAACATTAAATACCTATCTTCACTTAGTAAATGAATATGTCAATATATCTTGACATAACATCATAATACCTCTGCATATCGCTACTATCGTACGGATACCTTATCACTATAAGAACGATATGTACATCATTATCTTCCTACCATGATAGCATGAAACATCGCCCATATGTTTTCATCAAGTTGTAAATTACTTTTCAATAATCAGTTCGACTTCTTTCTACTAGGTAGTTGATTATTTACACCAACAGTATAATCATCTAAGTACATCATTTAAATTTCATATGAGCCTCATCATCTTGAGTCTTAATCTCTCTTCATATATTCTTCCTAGTGATAGCATCATTATTTAAATCATCTATCTCAAAATCAAAATCCTTTGATTTTACATCCATTTACCCTTTGGCTTACTGATTCCAATACCGCTATATGCAATTGCATATAAACATTTTTTCATCATGATTTAATTTTATATCATGCTTAATTTACTTGGAAGGATTTGTTAATCCATGTTAACTTATTTAACAATCAGCGCTTCATCCACAGAAATATTTTCTGATCTCATCGAGTTCGTAAAGTTTGTATCTCAATACCACTTGATTGCTTTATCATAAATTCAGTTTCATCAAGTTGGGCAAAAGACTCTTTCTTATTACATAGTATCATTATTTTGGATTTTGAAACAGCTGGAAACACTACTACCATCATTGTCCATGAGAAATTTAATGTGGAAACAACCATTTTTAACATTATGGAAAGTCCTACTCATGAAATAATGAGTCAAGTACAATCTCTATTAGTTGACTTTCACTTCTTTTGTCACTATGTACACAATCCTTCTCAAGGTATCCGTCTAAAATTTCTAGCAACATTCCTTCCTATATCTTCCTCGTTTATTATCATTTGGTCATCATGCAACTTCACACCTTCACATTTTTAAAATATGTAGATCATCATTATGACCATTACCAATCATGTTTCTAGCTCTACCCATTAATACCTTTAAAAGAACTAACTTCTTGATAGAACATCCCTTCATTTCCTCCTACCCGATATTTATAGATATATTTGTCTTTTTCTCCCTATCTTAATTTACAATCATGGTGGTTTCTTCTCCTCCTCTCCTATAGCACTGATATACCTTGGAAATGTTGTTACTATTTCCAACTTTGGTAATACCTGATAAATAAATTCATTAAGATAGCTACCAACTGTAATCCGCTTATCTTGTCCTGTTTTAAGACATCAACATAATAAAATCTCCTTATCATACATCTTGTTATCCATAATTCATTCATATAGTTAGTCACCTATGAAAAATTTTACAATGTGGCTCTCCCATTGTTATAGATGTTGTTATGTACACAACTTATCTTCTCCAATCATTCTATTTATCATACCTTACAGGTTCCTTAAAATAACCTTCATTATTACCCTGATTTTTCAAGTTCATTAGTTGATTGCCAATATTTTCTTCTTTATGTGCATCATCCTTAGATAGACCTTATAGTGATACCTTTAGAGTACCAAGTCATGATTATACCAACTCTTCCATTATGTTCTAAAATCGGTTGTTTCTTCTTATTGATTTCTTACCCCTGTTACGATCCAAGTTGGCCATAATCTCATGAACTATCATTAGCAAGTTTCTCCTTTCCATTTCTCTTTCGACATCTTTATCCACTATATGTAATTAAACTTGAATCACGAAACCTCATGTAACATTATACTCAACATCTAAATTGAAATCCAAGTCTGTACGATTTGCCATTGAGAATATAGTAGTAAATGAGTAGATACATGTAATATGAATGGAAATGGCAGTGTAAAATTAAATTTATTAGAAGATCATATTGAGAGAGTTGTGTTCTTGCAATAATAGACCAGAGAAATGCCAAGCAACTGCTATTGCTAAAGGACAATGAGAACAGTGATCCAACCCAAGTAATTAGTGAATAGTATGATCAACATTCAAGGAATGTTATCTCTGTGTTTTTAGATCAGATTTGAAGAGTAAAATAATGAACAGATTGCTAGTGAACAATGATCATCCAAAGGTACTAAAATATCAGAGTTTATCCATTGTAAATTGGAACAACTTTCACTATTTTAGAGCACTTTAATTGGTGACAAATTTCAACTTCAATTATCCAAATACTTCAAGTGCTATGTAAACTGTAAAATGAACCGGTGGTGAATAGTTACACCAGTATGCCAGTATACCATATCAATAGTGCGAACTTTCAGAGAATTATATATCGTCAATTGTGGGTAGATTATCACCACCAAGATTATAAGATTATATACTTTTCCAATGAATCATTGAGTCATAATAAAACTATATCTTACTTATGTGACTCATTTAGAATTTCGCTTTTTGAATGGTAAAAAGAGAAGAAGGTTGATATAGAGACCTTGTATGAGAAATAAAACACTAATGTAACTCAATATCAAGATTCATCACTTGAAGAAGCATAAAATAAGAACCAATATACTCAATAATAATTATTATCAAAGTCTAATAAGGTTAATAAATTATCCTTATTATCAGAGTTATGAGTTTAATAAGATGTGTTTTTCTCATAAATTATCAACAATTACAAATTTCTGTAGGATAAACCATGGAAAACATGAATTAGAAGGTACTAATGATGTCAGAATAAAACTTAGAGAATTGTCTCAATGTTGGTGGCATTATTGTGTTAAGAAGGTACTTTGATCTTCGAAAGAAAATTTATTCATCATTATATGTCACACCAATATTAATTCTACAGATTCATGATTTTTAAGGATTGAAATTTTGGGTTGTAGAGTGAAATATTTAAGTATCTGTTTAAGCAATCATAACTTATGTTAGAAGAACTAAATGGATTGTTTTTAACAAAATAAATCGTTAAACAAATTTATTGAATGTATCTTGAGATTTTTATGGCTATTAAATAATTACTCTTAGGAAATTTAAGAAATATAACCATCAAAGAAATATTCCACACCATAATAAGAAGAGACACTGTCACCCGACCCAGAACCGGATCGGATGACTGGGAAGGTTATTCCTCCCCAACACCAAAATAAAATCATTTTATTAATTATATGGCCTGCGTGCAAGCGCACCCGCAAAGGCAACACCATATCGAATCCCTTAAATTACAATACATTTAGCCATATTAACTGCCCGGATAAGACATAAATTGCCTGCATAAGACATAAGATTGTAAGCTTGCGGCCATGGCTATGTGTGTCCCTGCAAATTCCATTGTTCCTTTTGACAACAATGTCGAGAAATCTGCACACACTATAAAATCAATAGTACCATTTACACAATCAATAGTACCATTTCCTCATCCAAGGTAGGTAATTGTTTCTTTAACATGGAAAATCATAAGCTTCTTATTGACTAATCTCGCTAGGGAGTAATGAGAACCATTCATGTAGGTTTATGTTTTTCAATTTATTTTGGGAATAGTCTTCTCCAAGTGCAAAACAATTAAGGCATAGATTAGAGACTAGAGAGTATAACCCCCACCCCCTTGAGGAGATGTGTTGGGAGTCACGAATAAGTTCTTTTTCCATCACTAGAGGAACAACTTTTTTGGAGCTAGTCCAATACTTTCTAAGCACAAATTTTTTTCCCTTTTTCTACAACTTCAACCCATCCTTCATTGTTTGTCAATTTATTTTAAAAGTTATCCCAAAATTCTTAGAAAATACCATTTTTATAAAAAAAATAAAAATTATAAAATAAAAGATTCTAATTCTAATTGATACTTCAACAATTCCATTTTGACATAAACTAATAGTAGAAACTATAGCCTTTTATAACAAAACACTTGTAAAGAAAAGATTTATTATTTACAATGTAAGACATTTTATTATACTACTATTATATAACAATTATTATAATCAAAATATTTAACTTATTATTAATAAATTTAAAAATTGCATTTTGATTCATCAAAAATACATTTATTAAAAATACATAAAATAGTATAATAATTTAGCAAATACCTTAAAAATAATGATGCTATACTTAATTATTTTCATTATATTTTAATGATAAACCATATAAACCCAAACAAAATTAAACCTCATGACCCTAAACCCTATAAATCCAATTATTGATCTTAAAAAAAAAAAATTAATAAAAATCCTCAATTGAGACCGTAACAAATCATGCTTTGTTATATTTCTTGTTTTACCATATAGTTATAACCATCAAATGTTATAAGAATTGAGGTTTCAGTGTTTCATTAAATTAACTTTTCAGCCACTACATAACTTAACTTTTATATAAATAATGATTTTCAAATATGTAACGGATTGGAACGGTTGACACGCTTGCGGGGTTTAGCAAAGTTGTGGACTTGGGACTCCTCATTGTAATGTTTGTATCATAATTTGAGAGAAATGAAACGTGTGTGTTTCAATGGTTAGTTCATGCAATTTATTTTGTAAAAGTCCAAGACAAATAAATATTTGCATTGGAGTCGAAATAGAAATTGTGAGAATTTATACAATATTTTTGGTCAGTACTCAAGATGTGAGTCAAGTTGGTCAGTCAAATGAAGTAAATCCTCTGGAATAAAACATGGCTAACCTTAATTTAAATAGATAAATTGATTTGGATTAAGCTATTGATAAGTAAAAGCTATACACGTGTAAACACAATAAAAGCAATATCAGGATTAGATTTCCACATTCTAAGAAGCGTTTACCAGACGGCCATTCCTGTAGCGCTTTCGGCGAGCAAAAGCTAGAAACCATTGAAAGCGCATCAGAATCCAGCGTGTAGGAACTTGGGAAGGACATTTCGATAAAATTCCAGGAAAATATAAGCCGACTGGCATGTTAATGCAGAAAATTCGGTCGAAACTCTGAATATACCTGAAAGAGGATAAAATTTGAAGATCGATTGACTTCAGAAGCCACTTAAATTTTAAGAATTTTGCTTCATACTTTTTCATATGTATGAGATTTTCTTTAATAGGTGATTGATTTTCGAAGATTTGCAAAATTTTCGACTATTTAGAAGTTACAGTTAACAGTTTGCACTTCATCCATATGTTGGAAAATGTAGAATTTCCGTGATTTTTTTTTTTAGGTTTCTAAAATTCTGGAGGGCGTTACTGCAATTGAAGGAAAAAAAGCAACGCAAAACATCTGCCATGACTCACCAGAAAATTAAAAAAAAAACATAGGTCTCGCGAGGCCCTTAACACCGACTAATTGAAATACTTTAAATAGGATTACTGACATATATTAGTTGAAAAAAATCAATGCAACAAGAGCTTTAGGAAGCATCAAACAGTCCATAAGGCGCTAAATTAATTGAGATTATGGCATATCTGACACAAATTTTTAATGTTGAAAATCGATGAATGTCGTTTACTTCATTCTTGGGAACTTCCAGAAAATGAAAGATTCATGGACTTAGACGACATAAACAAAGGAAACATCTCAAGTCTTGGCATCAATAATAGTTTTCCAAAAAAATACTGTACATCGAGAGAAATCAAAACAACTGAAGCTTGCTTTTGTAAATAATTCTGGCAAAATCAAAATAAAGGCAACGATTTGGAGTCCTAAGCATAATTTATAAAATAGAAAGAATCGTTTTTTAAAAATATTAAGAAATGAATCAAATTAATTTGCATGATCAATAAAAAAAAAATAAAAATAAATGTCCAATAGTAAGTTACAGATGAAATTCATATAAGTTTTTAAATTAGGCTACATAGCTTCTTGACCAATTACAGAACGGATCTAAGTGAACTTACCTGAAGAAACCTGCATGAAAAAAAATAAAATTATACTAACAGGTTAAGTAAATATCATTCTCAAGGTCGTCTGACATGGATCAACTGACCCCTGCATTGATATATTGAATGACAATGCAATTGAATGCATAGAAAACCATTTTCCTGACCTGCTCGATTTAGCCCCGATAGAGTTCATCAATTTGAGAGAATCATTTGGTTATTTGGCTATGAGTGGAGTAATCTGTTACAGCACTCCTCTTTTACGGACAAAGCAACGCCCAATTAAATAAGCCATTAAAAATCAAAATCACAGGGGTTTTACACTTGGCACCCATGAAAGCACAAGGGAGAAACATGTTACCAGAGAGACCATAAACGATACAGCATCCCCCTTTCACCGGCAAGGCAATGACCAGTTAAGTGCATTTAATAATAGAAAAACTTAATATATAAACAAATTAATACATCTCTCATGAAAGTAGTAAATGTCAAGAAATAATAAAAAAATTCTACATAAAAATGCCCATAGGCCCTAGCTGTCCCGCTCTGATACTATATGTAATAGCCAAAATAATTATCTAATTAACTTATTAACATTAACTTAAGTCAGAGTGGCCCTTACCTAGCCAAATAAACATGTAATTAATTAAGTAAATTCAAACTATGAATAGTGCTTACCTGTGGTAAAAGTAGGCTTACCGTAACAAGGTTTTGGGGACGACTCTCCACCCAACCGTAGGCTCAATTGTGCAAGAATTTGCTACAACTGGCCACCCCCGAGCCCTCAATCAACGTACTACTGCCAGTGACTCCTAAGTCTTAGAACACCATTCTCCCAAGAGAATGCAAGATAGAATCTCGAAATGATGGAATGCAGGAATGCCTCTCATCTTCCTCACCATCTATTAAATAGAACAACATTGGAAGGGGAACCACATGCACACACTAAGTGTCTACATGCAACTTTCTTTTGATTTTTAGCTTTCTTGTTTTATTTCTTTACTTTTCTTTGGATTTTTAGTTTTTCTTGTTTTATTTCCTTCTTTTTTATAGTTTTTTTGTTTTATTTCTATTTATTCTTATTTAGAGTTTTAGTATGGTTATTACTATTTTTATTTTTATTATTTTTATTTATTTCCTTGTATATTTTTAAATATCATTTATTATTTAACATTTATGATTTATTATTTTTATAATTTATTATTAAGTGATTTGTTATTTATTATTTATATTATTATTATTTATTTGTATTATTTATTATTTATTATTATATTATTATTTATTTTTTATTATTAAGGGGAGGGATATTACATACTCCTTGATATCTTTAATGAGATTATCAACATTGTGTATAATGATTAGATCATCTACATATAAAAAAATCAAAACAATTATTCTCTCTTTATCAAACACTGTATAAAGATTAGGGTCATTTCTTCTTCTTTTATAACCATGTTGTAAGAAAAATGAAACAATTTTGTCATACCATGTGGGTGCTTTTTTTAGTCCATACAATGCTTTCTTCAACCTACAAACTAAATGTTCTTCACCTTGTTTGACAAACGCCTCAGGTTGCGCTATGTAGGCTGCTTCTTTTAAGTCCCCATTTGAAAATGCAGAATTAACATCTAGCTAGTGAATCATCCAATGATGTTTGGTAGCTAAAGCAATTATCATTCTAATTGTGTTTATTTTAGCTACAGGGGAAAATGTTTCATCATAATCTATGCCTTCTTGCTGTGAATACCCTGTTGCAACCAGCCTAGCTTTATATTTATCTATGCTCCCATCTGCTTTAAATTTAGGCTTATACAACTATTTCCATCCTATGGGTTGTTTGACTTCAGGGAGCTTAACTAAATCCCAAGTTTTGTTTTTCAGGATAGGGCCATATTCCTCTTCCATAGCAGCCCTCCATTCAATATATTGACTAAATTTTTTATAACTAGAGGGTTCAATAACATTCATCATATTAGTTATAAAAGCATATTCCCTATATCTTGCTAGCAACTGAACCTTCGTACTTGATCTCCTATTTGGTGGGGTGGCTTCAAACCTTGTGTGATCATCCTTTTGTGGACTTGGCTTGACAACTACATCATCTTCTTTCTCTTCCTACTGTTGTCACTGCTCATTGCTATCAACTGATTCATCACTTCCTTCTTCCACCAACAAGGGAACATGCCATTCTTCACTAGCACTCTCATGGCTTCAATAATTAACCTGCTCATGAAACACTACATCTCTACTCGCAAAAACTTTATGAGTAGAGGGATTAAACAGTTTGTAAGCCTTAAATTTTGTACAATACCCAACAAAAATACATTTGATGGCCTTCGAATCCAGTTTCTTTCTATCTTCCATTGTGACATGAGCAAAGGTTTTAGAGCCAAAAACTCTCAAATACTTGACTGTGGGCTTATAGCCAAATGAAGCTCCAAAAGAAGCTTTGAAATTTAAACTTCTTGTTGGACTCCTATCCTTTAGATATACTGCAGTATTAATTGATTCAACCCAACACCCATTAGAATGGTTCTTACTTTTTAACATATTACGGTACACTCCACAAAAGTTTTGTTCTTCCTCTCTGCAACCTCATTCTATTGAGGAGTGTGGGGTACTGTAAATTGTTGTTGTATCCCATGATCTTTGCAGTATTTGAGGACACAAACTTTCTTGTGCTCTCCCCTTTGATCTGAGTGGAGAATCCTAATGCATTTACCTGTCTCCTTTTCAACCATACTTCTGAACTCCTTGAAGTATTTGAAAGTGTGGCTCTTCTTCCTGAAGAAATACACCCAACTAAATCTAGTGCAGTTATCAATAAATAATAAAAAATAGTATGCACCACCTAATGACCTTGTCTCCATAGGCCCGCATAAATTTGTGTGTACTAGCTCGAGTATATCTCTCCTCCTTCTATCAGCGTTCACAGGAAATTCATCTCTGTGCATCTTTGCAAGTGCACATGCATCACAATCAATATGGAAATGATTTAAAATAGAAAGACCTTCGACCATACCTTTTTTCTTTAATAGCTGGAGATCATTGAAGTTAATATGGCCGAACCTTTGATGCCATAAGTCCACTGTAGTCATGGTAGATGATGTCAATGCGTGATGTGGTGTACTTTTGACATTTAGCTTGTACAATCCTTCCACATGAATACCTCATGCAATAGGCTTCATATGATCCAATACGTCTTTAATAACACAATATGATTTATAAAATTCTACATTGAGATTTTGATAAGTTATTGTAGAGACAGAAATCATATTCATTTTTATCCCGGGTACAAACATTACATTGTGATTATGTCTAATATTTCCATTAGGTAAACCAACAGGAATATTACCATAATGTTTGATTTGGTACGCTCTATCATCGCCAAAATAGATGTTTGCTCCATTGTTGGTCCCTTTGAAGTCTTAAAACCATTTTTTGTTCCCTATCACGTGGATGGATGCACCTGAGTCCACAAACTAGGTATCTGCTTCATCATCCTTAGCCGAAATCACGGAGTCAGATATGAATAGTCTAAGGTTTTGACTCTGTTCCTCATCAGAAAAATCACCTACATGTTGTTTATGTCTATTCTAGCCTTCATCAGACTTCTTCTTCATGCAATATCTTGCTATATGGCCGGTTCTACCACAATAAAAAAATTTGGTCACAGAGTCATTTCTATTGAAAGATGTACATTGAGGTGGGGGCATCTTTGTCTATGGGGTTGCACTGCTCTACTGTGTTGCATTTGGCTTTCCTCTGAAGGGCTTCTTCTCCGCCATTAAAGCCAGATCTGAACTCTGAGGTTTATGAGTCAGTCGCCTTTCCTCCTTTTGCATGAGGGTCCCTCTCAATTCTTTAAACACAGGGGCTTTTTCTCTTGCATTCAAGCCAGTGATGAACATCTGATACTCATGAGTCATACCATTCATGGTAATCGTGACCAAATCTGTATCTAACATAGCTTCACCAATGTCACCCAGCTTGTTCTTGAGCTCCTTGATCCACAAAATAAAAACTACAACTGTCTCATTTTACTCCATCTTGATGGAGAGAATCTTGCTCTTCAAGAACAATGATTGATTGGTGTTTTTGACCTCATAGAGATCCTTGAGCATCTTCCAGATTTTTGGTGCAGTCTTGCAATCATGGGTATGAGGAATAATGCAATTTTTGACCGACAATTTTAGGAGCATTCTTGCCTTAGTCTCCCGCTTATCCCAGTTTTAGATTGTTGTTGTTCTTCCTCCTACAAGCACGTTTGGCTTTACCTCCTCATTATTCAGAATTGCCCATGCATTGTGTCCCTCAAGCACGGTCCGCGGCTTAAATTTCCAACCAAAATAATTAGATCCATCCAACATGTTATTCTCATTGAAGTATGCTTCTGCTAACTGATTATTAATTTTGAATAAAGAGAAACTTCAACCCCAACAACTTAAAAAACAATCCTAGATCTTAAAAACTACTGCAAATGCCAAATCCAATAAAAACTTTAGCTAAAACTAAGCCCAAATCCCTTTTTTTAAGAGATCACTCCAATTCCTTCTTTACAAGAAAGAAAACCCCACTTTTTTTTAATTACAAAATTAAATTAAAAAACTTTAATTAAAATGTTAATAAAATTTTAAGAGATCACTCGAATTCCTTCTTTACAAGAAAAAAAGCCCCCTTTTTTTTTTAATTACATAATTAAATTAAAAAACCTTTAATTAAAATGTTAATAAAAAAAAATAAAATTCCAATATGTACTATGTGTCGCTACCCTCAATCATGAAACAATGCAGCATAATTCACACCCATCCAGATAGGGAGGAAGCGGATTAAACAAAAGAAAGGCGATGGTGAATTATTTTCGAATGTCCATGGAGACCTTAAGCAAACGCGGGAGTGGATTGATTGATTTTGGGGTCTGCTGCAGAGGCAGAAAAACTCGTAGGCCGCTCCACTCAAGCACTCAGGAAAATACCTCAGATGGTGGCAGACAAACACTCCTCCTCAGTCAATCTCCCTTTTCTGAGTCGGCCTCAATCTACCTCTCTAGCAACAAGTCAACGTTTCGCATCTGATTCAACACAATAGTCTTCGTCGTCGGCTCTCACCACAGGATCCTAACATCGATCCCGACTGCCAACAGATCTCCATCCGGTTGGGCAGAAAAAACTTTCGAGGCTAAACAAAAAATTCGGCTCTCGGCCCTTGTCACACCACGCTTTTCCGAAGACACTGCCTTTCCTTGCCACAAGTGGCAGCTCAGCGGCTGTCCGAAAAAGAAAGGCCTTGTGCAAAAGTAGCACAACCATTCAAATTGCAGCAATCCAAGACCCCGTCCTCTTCTCACACGACAACAATTCTGTTGGAATTTTCTGATAAATTCCATAACAGACAGACAAAAATTGTTCTGTTTTTGCACTCTGTTTTTGCACAGAAAAACAGAAAATCGCTTGCTGGAAACGGTGTTTCAGCAACACAGTTTTTTTTCAGTTGCTGTAACTTGTGTTGCAGCAACGCTGTTCGTGGTGTTGCAGCAACGTAAATTTTTTACCTCAAGTATTTTTTGAGTTATGGTGTAACAACAACAGGAAAAATTAACTTGCGTTTATTAAAAATAAACTAATTGTTACAGATTTGTCTTCCTCATACTGAGGGAATTTCACAACTTCTATTACAAAACAGATTCACCAAGGAACGCTTCTGTTCCACACAAATAAACATCTGTTAAACAAATTTCATTCAAATATCTGCACTGCTGTGCATTTTTCCCTTTCTGCTCTCTGTTGCATCTACTCCTGTTGTGCACTGCTGTGCGTTTCACTATCTGGCAAGTATTATCTTCACGCTGTTGCGTGCTCTCCTCTGCTCTCTATCAATCTGCTGCTAACCCCACAAAACAGAACTGCTGAGTGGTATATTTATATGTTTAAAACATATCTGATTTAAACAGTAAAGTATTACAAAATATCTTCTAATGCCTATCTCTGTATTTAATGCAGCAAGGCGGTGATGCTTCTATCAAAAAACAAGTCGGCTGTCTGGAAACCCAAGACTGATAAATGTTGCGGCTGGCTCGAGGCTGGTACTTTCCTTCTCGGCCATGCTTCTTTTTTAATGCTGTTTGGTGAGCAGTTATGGCGTAAAGCCCGAATCTGATCTTCCTCCTCCTTTGGGAACACAAACAGGTAAAGGGTGAAAAGACACTTATGGCGGTGGCGTGAATAAGCCGAAACAAATAATGGCCGTTTGAATAAAGACAGATGGACTGCTGGGATTGTTTGCAGGTGAAGGTGCGATTTCTGTTCAATTGTTGCTACAGTTGAAATTACATTCCAACACTCCCCCTTAATTTCAACTGCTGGGTTATCAGTCATACCCAAACACTTCATCAAAAATTCGAAACTTTTCTGATCCAATGGTTTGGTCAGAATATCAGTGACCTGCTCCTTCTCTGCTCTTATGACAGATTTAATTCCATATATCTCCCCTATAAGAAGATTCATATGATAGAGTTCTACCAAGGTCTTCATCAAATCTTCAATCTCTTCCTCTATCATATTGACAAGGGTTTTGGCAGTGAAGCCCATCTCAGCCACCTTGGCAAGAGTTACACATCGAACTCCATATTCTTTAAATAGATCTTCAAGGAACTTTAATTCCTTTCTCCCATTCATGGGTTCTGTCCATTTCCTATCTTGAACTCCATCTTCTAAATAAACAGGGTCATTAACATGACTAGATAAAGCAAACAAAGAATTTGTACCTTCATTTGTTGCTTCTTGTGGTGTGCTTGCAGAAGCACATTCATTTCTCCTCAAGGGTGCGACTTGCTGCCCTTGTGTTGGCGACGCTATTTGGGGATGTACTTCAGCCATCTCCTCATCACCTTCATCACGAGACAAACAGATTTTATCATTCACTGTTTTCTCTAAGCTTTCATCACAAGCTTTCTCCTCAATGAACTGAGGTTTTGTTGTCTTCACTTTCTCCATGCCTTGATAGGCAGTTTTGAGAATATCCCATGCTTCTTTGGATGTCTTAGCTGCTGCTATCCTTGGAAACACACTCTCATCCACTGCTCGATACAAGAAGTAGAGCGCCAAAGCATCATTCTTCTTATAGTTCTTCAACAACTCTTTCTCTGCCCGAGTTAAGCTATTAAACTCATCATCATTTGCTAGTTCTTCAAAACCATCTTCAACAAATTCCCATAAATATTCTGAGAAAAGAAAAGCTCTCATAACTATTGCCCAATAGTCATAATTTTTCTCATTAAGTAGTGGGAGCTGGGTATTAAAAATACCCACGCTAGTGCTAACGCTGGCCATTCTTTGCACTTTTAAATTATGTTTTAAAGACTTGACTGTATTTGAAAATCACTGTCTGTCTTCAACAGTAACACAGAAAAAAAAATTCTTGAGAAATACCTTAGATTCTTTCTTAGCTGAGTCTTCACGCTGCTGGAGAATTTGCTGCTGCAAGAAATCCTTCCTTCAGCTTATTTGACACTTCAAAGAGCCTGGACCGGCTCCGATACCATGTCGGGATTTTCTGATAAATTCCATAACAGACAGACAAAAATTGCTCTGTTTTTGCACTCTGTTTTTGCACAGAAAAACAGAAAATCGCTTGCTGGAAACGGTGTTTCAGCAACATAGTTTTTTTTCAGTTGCTGTAACTTGTGTTGCAGCAACGCTATTCGTGGTGTTGCAGCAACGTAAATTTTTGACCTCAAGTATTTTTTGAGTTATGGTGTAACAGCAACAGGAAAAATTAACTTGCGTTTATTAAAAATAAACTAATTGTTACAGATTTGTCTTCCTCATACTGAGGGAATTTCACAACTTCTATTACAAAACAGATTCACCAAGGAACGCTTCTGTTCCACACAAATAAACATCTGTTAAACAAATTTCATTCAAATATCTGCACTGTTGTGCACTACTGCATCTACTCCTACTATGCACCGCTGTGCGTTTCACTATCTGGCAAGTATTATCTTCACGCTGCTGCATGCTCTCCTCTGCTCTCTATCAATCTGCTGCTAACCCCACAAAACAGAATTATTGAGTGGTATATTTATATGTTTAAAACATATCTGATTTAAACAGTAAAGTATTACAAAATATCTTCTAATGCCTATCTCTGTATTTAATGCAGCAAGGCGGTGATGCTTCTATCAAAAAACAAGTCGGCTGTCTGGAAACCCAAGACTGATAAATGTTGCGGCTGGCTCGAGGCTGGTACTTTCCTTCTCGGCCATGCTTCTTTTTTAATGCTGTTTGGTGAGCAGTTATGGCGCAAAGCCCGGATCTGATCTTCCTCCTCCTTTGGGAACACAAACAGGTAAAGGGTGAAAAGACACTTATGGCGGTGGCGTGAATAAGCTGAAACAAATAATGGCCGATTGAATAAAGACAGATGGACTGCTGGGATTGTTTGCAGGTGAAGGTGCGATTTCTGTTCAATTGTTGCTTACTTCAATCTGTGTCTACAAACAGTTGCTGTTACAGCAACGGGCAGACAGTTCTGAAATACAGAGACAGCAGCTGTAACAGGTGTTTCAGCATCTGGCAGACAGTTGTTGAAACACACCTGTAGAATGTATTGCTGCTCCAAAACATAGTGAACACAAAGAACTGTTGTTCATTACATCTTCCTCTTGCACATACGCGTTGCAGTGTATTGCCCTGCAAAACTTCACGCTGTTGCGTGCTCCCCTTTGCTCTCTACTGCTGTCCCAGCACTCTGTCTCAGTAACTCTATCTATCACTGTTGTTTATCACGGCACTGCTGCGCATAAAACAACTTCTTCTAACCTTACGCTGCTGCGCCTCTCTCTTACTTTTCAGTCCCTGCACTGCTGTGCAAGAGGGCTTCATTTATGTGAGCTCGTGCTGCTGCACATTCTTTCTTAAACACACAGAAATTACATTTGAGTGCTGCTGCGCTACATTGCAGAGAGATTAACACTGCTATGGCTCTACACATATATAGTGCAGGAAGCGGTCATAACTTATCCATCAACCGCCTCAACTCTCTGATAGAGTCTCTCCTGCACATAATGAACAAATCTGATCTTTTGTTGTATTTCTTGAGTTGGTTGTGATGAAACCCAGGACTGATAAATGTTGCGGCTGGCTCGAGGCTGGTACTTTCCTTCTCGGCCATGCTTCTTCTTTAATGCTGTTGGTGAGCAGTTATTGCGCAAAGCCCGGATCTGATCTTCCTCTTCCTTTGGGAACACAAATAGGAAAAGGGTGAAAAGACACTTATGGCGGTGGCGTGAATAAGCCGAAACAAATAATGGCCGTTTGAATAAAGACAGATGGACTGCTGGGATTGTTTGCAGGTGAAGGTGCGATTTCTGTTCAATTGTTGCTACAGTTGAAATTACATTCCAACAAATTCAAGAAGCACCGATGGTCGCTCTTCAAAAAAAAGGCGCCCCCCTGCAGCCTCCTCACATGGTGGACTCGGGGCTATGTGACTCCAGACTTGGCACGTCGGCGAAAAAATAAAAAACGCATGAGGAAAGAACTGTATCGGTGTGACTATGGCACTAGATCCGCGCTCAATTTCTCTTCAAAAATGCGCTTCCCAAATCTGCCTCCCAAGCACATAGATCTTCTTCTCAGCTTTCGCTGTAACTCTTTCACTCAGGGTTATTCTTCTTCTCAGCTTTCACTGTAACTCTTCCACTCAGGGTTATAGAAAGTCCTCAGCCCTATAGCTCTAATATCATGTTAAAAATTAAAGAATCAAATTTATTGAAATAAACCTAGATAGCTCACATGTGTAGAACACCATCTGAAGACTGTTTCTTAGAACTTCCTCTACAATGACAATCATTACAAGAAAAATATATAGTTTACATACAATTAGAAAAGTTGAAACAACACCTAGAAATCTGGAATAAATCCCTAATCTAAAATTCTGATGAACAATCACTCCATTAATACATTTTATCATTAATTTAAACCCTACTCCATTAATACATTTTATCATTAATTTAAACCCTTTCCATGTATTTAAAGCTTTTTATCATTAATTTAAACACTTTCGATGTATTTACAGCTTTTGTTATGCAGCTAGAACCGCAACAAAGAATTTCCATCAGTAAAACGACTGTTAATTGCATTACGAGGGGAATAACGATTCTGGCGTTCGGTAAGTACGGCATCTTGGTAGTGTTTTTGTCAACTGTACATCTCGATCTCTTTTGGGCTCACTGAAAAGGCGATTAGTTAGAGTGTTTGGAGTTTGAAGTGATGTTTTAAAAAATTATGCATAAATTGGGTGATCATGGGCCATATCAATTAGTAGAATACAATAATTTCTAAATGTTTTCACTGAATATGTGGGAGTGTCGAGAATTTTAAAAATAATCTCATATTTTTAGTTTTGATTGTAATCCAATTGCGTTTGTAATTTTCAAGTTCTTTGTTCAAACTAGTATTAACCTATTTTAAACGTCTATTAGCCTATTTTGTATAATATATTACATTTTATATGTTTTAATTAAAATTAAAATATTTTTTATTAAATATGTGTTATATAATTTTTTTTAGTAGAAATTTTTTATCCTATTTTTCAAGTTAGCCGCTGGAGGCTCTGCGCAAACTATTTAACTTGCTAGGCTGGATCTGTATCTTTAACCTGTCTTGACGATGAACCACACTAGTTGGTTCGAAACGCGTCCACAAATGTTTTATCTTGTGATTTACGCCCAAGAATTTCTCTTAAACTTGATATGGATCACAGAAGCCTCAATTCAACAACATAAATTTTTCTATTATATATTTTTCGATATGATTTTCAACTATATTTGATATAAGATTTAAAAATATTTTTGATACATATTTAAAATGGGATGAAAATATATGTAAATCATATAAATTTAAGAAAAACATCAAATTTATTCACTTAGACACGTTGCAAATACCATATTACAACGGGAATAATGTATTCTCTAAAATGTTTTTTAATTTTGATGATTTTTTTGTTGGTCCAAGTTTCAACTAGATTCACAATACTTGAGATCAAGTTGAAAATCCTCATAAATTTGCTCCAAACTCTAAATTTTACATAACTTTTTTGTTTTGTAGCTTCACTTTTGCTTTATTCTTCTTATTAAATATGTTTTTTTTTTTTTCTTATTTATTTTCTACATTGGCTTGTAAGTCACCACCTGCTCATGATTGAAATTTTGAACTTTTTCTGTCCATTTTTATAAAATTAAAAACATTGACTATATTTCTTTGGACCTTTTTCGCTGTTTCACTGTTTCAATTGATTGAACAACTTTGATATTTTTGTTTCACTGATGCAATTGATTGAACAACCTTGATATTTTTCTTTATCACTTGTATTTGATGTAGTTTTTCTATAATTACTTCATGGTTTCTTTTATCTTTCATATTTCATCTTTTGATGTAGCTTTTCTATAATTATTTACATTTTTATTATATTTAAACATTGCAGTGCACTTTTCAATTAAAATTAATATAATTAACATTAATATATTATTAAAAACAAATTAAACTTTCACTAACCGCAAACACAATTCCAATTTCATCCTTGACACGAGTATATTTTATATTTATAATTGACCCCAATATCTTAAATAGTTGGTTTCTTTTGCAATTGGCTTTACTGTATTACTTAGGACAACTATAATTTCCTTGTCTTGTTTACAACATCTTAAATAGCTGTTTTCTTTTGCAGTTGGCTTTTACTGTATTACTAAGGATAACTATAATTTCGATGTCTTGTTTACGTTCTTTAGTTAGGAAAACTATAATTGCGATGTCTTTCTTCCTGCTTTTCCTTAACGTCTCCAATTTTTAATGTGATAACAAAATCCCCTGCAATTTATTCAAATTTCTTCAACTATTTTGTATATCTTTTCTTTCTTCAGCTGGCTCTTCTATAACCTTTCTAGTTACTTCTATTATAATAAGAACCTTATTAACAACTTCAATGTTGATCAAACTTAATTCCTATTTCACTATATGTATCTCTAAAAAGTTGCCAGATTCCCCTATTTCTGGATCACTCTTCCTGTTAACTTAAGTTGCTTCCTTTGATATCGTATCATGACATCATGGACTGCTATACTCGAGAGTTATTCATACCTTTGCAGTACAATATCCCTGAGGGTTCTCATCCTAATGACCCAAAACTTATAATAAAGATAGAAGGATCATAAATGCTCCTAAAATCCATGCTCATAACTTAAGCACGTTCAAAAAAACATTTTTCCAGGTCACTAGTATCCTTGTGGCCGCCAAAATATACTCAGCCCAAAAATACCCTTGTAGTGCTGTGGTTATGCGGCTGTTCTCTAAATTTTAAATTTTGAGCAAATTTACGTACTTAGAAATATACTACTTTTTTCTTTCTTTTTTTAATTACATTAGATGTCTCTATAATATCAGAAGTACATCCAACCACTTGTAAGTCAAATATATTAAAATCTTATAATTTTAACAAGAGCAAACTCACGCTACCAAAATGAGATTGAAGAATCCGACCCTTTAACTTCTATCCCACAAAATCAGTTTACTCACAAACCAACGGGCAGACCATACTCTTAAAAATACTTATTACAAGTTTCTCACAAAAAGCACTAGTAACAATATTACAAAGCTACATCAGGGTGTCCCTCTTCATTACTAAACGAGAGTCTTGGTCGCTTCAAATTATAAGTCAGAAATATTTCCCCATTACGGTAAATTGTGGATTGATATCAGACCGAGAGGTACACACCGTCAATTGCAGTGGCGTTTCTGCCATTCCTTAATCGGTCTTGCTTTGCCCACCATTCAGCTACATTCCCTACCGTTTTATCTCGCTTCTCATATTCGCCCAACACGTGTCGAGAAGAAAACGCAGTGAAAACACTGAGTTCACACTTGAACGACACATACATTAACTGGGTTTTTATTTTCAGGCCATTAGATTGAATTACATCAATGCATTCGAGTCACAGAATTGAATTTAATCGAAGATCCATGCGAGTCACAGATTTGAAATTAATCAAATTGATCCATGGGAATTACCTATGTTGCATGAGTTTCTGGAACGTGGGAACGTTGGGAACTTGGGTACGGGTGTCGGGAACGGCTAGAGGTTTCCCCAAAATTTACAGGAAACGGCTAATCGGGAACGGTAATATTATATAATAAAAAAAATTTAAAATATAAAAATATAAAATATATAATTATATAATAATCAAAATTAATATTAAATCAAAATATTCAAGTATTAAAATCAATTTAAATATATAATCTCTCTTATATATAAATATATTCTCTGGGTGTCTCTCTTCCCGAGTCTCTCCCTTTTATATATATAAAATATTAAAATGTCAAGTTCATTATTAGTTCTCTGAAACATGACCAGTGTTTGAAACAATCTGCCTTAAAAATACAAAGGAACAATTTTACCTATGTTTCTCTAGTTATTCTTATGAGAAAAAGTAAAGCGACTCTAATGGTTAAGCATTGATTGCCACATACAATATGCACACAATATTCTGCGATACATATACATAAACAAAAAAAAAATACTCATCAGCATGACACCCCAGATATCCCCCTTACATTGAGGTGTCACACGCTTCCTTAACCCATCAAGGGATTGCTCCAGTTTCTCAATTAAGGATATCGGTGTTAAGGATGTCTTTGGCCTTTCTCCCTGCGGAGGTTTCAAGAAAGCCTCATGTTTTGTGGGAAGTTCAACATATTTTTCTACATGCTCTGTATTCCCCAACCCCAGGGAACGCGGGAACTCCAAAAAAAAACAGTCTTCAAAGCTCCCGGAACTTTCCCAAGCTCCCATTGCAGCTCCCACAGAAAAGGGAACGTTCCCATATAGTTCCAAAGCTTCCGGGAGCGCGGGAACCACTGGAACGAGTTTCCCACTTCTAGGGAGCGGTTCCCGTGTAACAGAGGGAATTACAGATTTGATTTTGTGGAATCAGTATAATGAATTAACTTTCACAGCTTACCTACCTTACATATATCTGGAAACAAAAGCTAGAATTCAGATTTTTGTCCTTCAATGGTCAACCAATTCAACTTTTAATCTTTTGTTATAGAAGATAATGTAGCTCAATCAGTCAACTAATGTAAACTAAATATAATGTACTTGAATAAGTCAAGCAATTACAGTACCCTTTAAATTGGTCATCTTCCTGAATGGATGCCCTTTCCCGACTCTTTTTTGAAAATATTGCTCTTCAAACGAACGAGCCTGCTTTACTTCATACAGGCCCCACTATAAAATTTGGATTTTAGTTAACACTTGCGCTACAACCTTACTGTAAGAAAAACGATCCCCTTTAAAAGTTTGGCAACCATAAATGAATCACAAAAATATATTGTGGGGTTAATCACATATTCATATTCGAAAAATATATTTTTGGGGTTACCTACATATTCATATTTATTTAGATATTGAGAAATAAAATGAATTAATAATTATACTAGTTAATTTAACAAAAAAAACTAACTTAAAATTAAAACAAAAATGGATTATATTTCTCATATATAATTGAACCGTTCCGTGTCCAATAATAATTTAATTCACGAGAACCAATTCTTGACCTAGAAGGCGTCCCTTCTATTGTAATGCTATAGTTTCGTAGAGGCACAACTCTCTACGAAATCATTTACGAATTTCGATTGAGGAAAGGCATCATCCAAGAATTCTAGTGCTGCCCCATCACGTACCAACGACTAAGAAAGGAATAATTAGGAAAAGTAGTCGTCTCATGGTTTAGGGTCATGTCCAAAACATAAGAAAATAGAATGGTTGAATACATTTATTATATGCAATATTATATTTTGAATGGTCATAAAATCATATAAGACAGTAAGATAATTAAGTAATAAGATGATCGATCCGCAAAATATTAATTTAAAAGACGATTACTTTATTGTTTCATAAAATACATTTATATATATAGTTTTTCCCTCTTTGGAAAGGAATTATTTAGATTTAATTGATTGGATATACATAATTTTAAGAACTGAGTGTTTTTTTAGATAATATTAATTAGTGGGAGAAATTACATTTTATCATACTATTTTTTAATTTGGATTATTATAATACAGATATTAACTATTTTCTTTACATCTCACAATGCTTTTGTGGGCATACAAAATTCACAACATAATTTTCTACTGAAGTGTCGACTACGCTGAAGTTCTTGAGATCAATTTAAAAAAATGTTTTGCATATTAGTACAAATTGTTCTCAACTCTGATGCAATTTTTATAATTTGCATATATCTTTTTCTTGTTTAGCTTTAGCTTTAATTTAGTATTCTTCTTCATTGATTCTCATCTTCTTATTTTCTTTGTCTGGTTTTTCTTCTGAATATTTTTGTACTTTAGCTATTGCTAATTGAAAATTTCTACAAGCCTCTATTTCAAGATTTTCATTTTCTTCTATCTTCTCTTTTGTTATTGCAAAAACTTCAAAAACTCTCATAATTTTTACTTTTTTTTTGTTCCTTCTTATAGTATAGCTTTTCCATACTCATTGCCATTTTCATCATATTTTTGAAATCCATTAGTCAAATAAATGTTAATTTTGCGTCATAATTAAACTCAACATCCATTGCACACCCCAAACATTTTTCTATTTTGCCAACACAATTTCATTTTCTTTTTCAAGTTCAATGTTTTCAGCATTCTCTTTCTTTACATCTTCTACAATATTATTTTTTCCTTCTAAATTTATTCAACAAATTTCTCTATAAGAATTGTAGTCTCAATGTTTTTTTTTGTAAGCTACGGAGTTACAATTTCTATTATATACATCGAAAATAGAGTATACATGCAAAGGCAACCTCAACCTGCCTCGAAGGGAAACCAGGTTTGTTGGTCCCTCAAAAATATTGTCTAGTTCGGTTTACTTATCTATCATCAAAACTTACATCTAACATAAGTCTTATAGTCTTTTATTTGTTATATATTCCTTACTGTCTATAATCAAAAACTTTAACAAGCTATCTTAACCAAAAGAGCACTGTAGTTTATATCAACATGCAAAACCAAAAAGAATAACTGAGCATACTCTTCAGTCTGCCTTCGTCTCTTGTTTGGGCTCCTCTCGCTTCGCCTTTATTAGGTCCTTCAGCATACCTCTGATTTATTCTAATTTGATGTCTTGGTTCCAGGTCATAAACTGCAGGTTGGTCATCTCTTTCTTCATGTCCGGCATCCCTTGGGCAATCTCTGTCATCTCAGCAGCAACTTGCTCCATGGCCCTGGCAAGCAGGTGCTTCATTACCCAGTATATATGAAGTGCTTGCTTGTACAGCGTAAGTCTCCCTCGCGTGTTCCTAGGGTCTGGTAGCAGGGTGTCCCATTCTTCCATTTCGGGGTCCGAGGGTTCTTCCAGCACTCTGTTCTCCAGCGCATTGATGATTCTCCTAACGTCTGCATTGGTTTCCTTACTGTAGGCTGCCTCCGCTTCTTGAGCTGCCTTCTGTAGGAATTTACAGGGTAAGTTCCTCAGAAAGAATACCAAGAGGACACCGCTCACAACCAGATCTCAAATCAATACACCAGTATTTTTGACGTGGTTAAAACCCTCAGAGTGCAAGGAGGGAAACAGTCCACGGCCTGTCCCAACGTGGGTACAGACAATTTATTAATCAAAGAATGAAAATTTACATAAGCTTCTCTCATGCACGGATTACCCGAACAATGACCCTCCATGCGCTTTAAATAGAACTCATGGACCAATCGGGTGTCAAGCCACGGATCAAGTGTCGGTAATACCGAGGTGAGAGTGAACCGTCGGATCACTACATATCGTGACCGTCGGATTGTAAGTTACAAAATGTACAACGGTAAAGAAACACACTTTACCTAACTCTAACCTAACTCTATACTAGACCAAGTTGAACTTAACTATATCCTATGTGTCGGAATATCCTAACATCCCCCCTTAAGAACAACTTGGGATAGGATTGAAGGATTTACAAATATGACACAATAGGAGAAGGAAGGAGGCACTAGAGCCTATCCCCCCTTAGTGACAACTTCCTGAACTCCAAGCATATATCGAAGTTTAGTGAACTTCGCCTCTGTGAGAGCCTTTGTGAAGATGTCTGCAACCTGATCATCCGTTGGACAATATTGCACTTCAAGAACATGGTCATGAATGAGCTTTCTGATGAAGTGCATGTGTAGTTCAATGTGTTTGCTGCGCTGATGCTGGACTGGATCTTTGCATAGCTGAATGGCACTTTGATTATCACACCAAAGTGTGGTTGGATGCTGCTGCTCAAAGCCAAACTCTGATAGGATCTGACGAAGCCACAAGGCTTCCTTACTAGCTTCCACGGCACCACGATACTCTGCTTCTGCTGACGAAAGAGAAATGGCAGCCTGTTTCTTACAAGCCCATGTAATAGGTCCTGAACCAAGAGTGAAGACATAACCGGCAGTAGACTTCCGATCATCAAGGTCACCAGCCCAATCAGAATCAGTGAAACCAACTAACAGAGGAGCTGCTTTGGCACTGTAATGAATCCCAAACTGTATTGTACCTCGAACATAACGAAGTATTCTTTTAGCTGCTTTCCAATGACTTTCACGGGGGTTTTGCATAAAACGAGCAACAAGGCCAACAGCAAAGGAAAGATCAGGACGAGTATGGGTTAAATACAAGAGTTTTTCGACAAGTTGACGGTATAAGGTAGCATCAACTTCAGGAGAAGTACAAGAGACTGAAAGTTTGACTCCAGACTGAAAGGGAGAAGGGGCTGGCTTACAGTCTTCCATGTGAAAATGACGAAGAATATCACAAGCATACTTGGACTGGGAAAGGACAATACCCTCTTGGGATTGCAAGACTTGAAGACCGAGAAAATAGTGTAAGTGTCCTAAGTCTGTCATTTCAAATTTCTTTTTAAGGCTGGACTTCACATGGTTTATAAGGTTGGGATCACTACCAGTAAGAATAAGATCATCAACATAAAGAACAAGGATGATGAGAGAGTTGCCCACTTTCTTGGTGTAGACAGTATTGTCAGAATGACACCTAGAAAAGCCAGATTCTAAAAGAAAGCTATCCATTTTGGCATACCAAGCTCGAGGAGCTTGCTTGAGGCCATAAAGGGATTTCTTAAGTCGACAAACGAGGCTGGAGTCTGTTTGTATGAAGCCAATGGGTTGTTCCATATAGATTTCTTCCTGCAAGTCCCCATGCAAGAAGGCAGATTTAACATCCATTTGATGGACTTCCCATTTTAAAGAGGCAGCAAGGGAAAGAACAAGGCGGATAGAGTTCATTTTGGCAACTGGAGAGAAGGTTTCAGTGTAGTCAATGCCTTCAACCTGTGAAAAGCCCTTAGCAACTAGACGAGCTTTATGTTTATCAACTTTCCCATCTGGTCCATACTTGGTTCTGTAAACCCATTTGCATCTAACAAGTTTGCGTCCCTTTGGTAGAGGAACAAGATCCCATGTATCATTTGTCATCAATGAATGATATTCTTCATTCATAGCTGCTTCCCAATGTGGATGGCCTGAAGCTTCTGCAAAAGTGTCAGGATCATGATTTACTGGAGCTTGAGCCAGTAAAGAAGAGGCTCTTTCAAACTGAGAACGTGTACGTCGCTGATCTGTAGGATCACCGGCAAGATCACCTGCTGCATCCCGAGTAGCACGGACCCATCTTGGAAGTTGAGGATCCTGAGAAGGTGGGGGAGGATTATCATCCTCGCTTTCATCATCAGAAGAAGAAATGTTTTCAAAGATAGAAGAGATAGGAAGAGGTGGCACATCCGCCGGACTAGGCTCGCAGGCCGATTTATTTTCATCAAATTTTACATCTCTTCTAATGATAACATTTTTGGACTTAAATGGAATAAGTCTATAACCTTTTACATCTTCAGAATATCCAACAAAAGTACATTTCTCACTCTTAGGTTCTAAAGCTTTATGCTTTTCATCTGGAATATGGGCCCATGCTTCACTTCCAAACACACGAAAGTGACTTACATCTGGTTTAATGGAACTCCAAGCTTCTTTGGAGTGATATTCTCTAGAACCTTAGTAGGAGTGCGATTGATTATATAATTTGCACAATTAATTGCTTCGGCCCAAAAACTAAGACTGAGTCCTTTAGATTGCAGCATACAATTAGCCATTTCCTTTAAGGTGCGATTTTTCCTTTCAGCTACACCATTTTGTTGTGGAGTGTATGGAACAGTATGTTGCATTTGAATTCCATTTTCGGTGCAAAAGTTGATGAATGCGTTTTTAACATATTCTCCACCATTATCAGTTCTTAGCTTAAGAATTTGATGTCCAGATTGTTTTTCAACAAATGCTTTGAAGGCCAAAAAAGTGCTAAATACTTCGCTCTTGAGTTTTAAGAAGTATACCCAAGTGCGTCTAGAGAAATCATCAATGAAAGTTAAGAAGTACTTGCAGCCAGAGAATGAAGCAACAGGAAGAGGACCACATAAATCACTGTGCACAAGCTGTAAAGGGGCTGAGGCGTGCCAAGAGGCACGTTTGTCAAAACTGTCCCGATGATGTTTTCCGAGTACACATCCGGAACAAACACCATCTTTGCAAGATACCATAGGAAGACCTGTCACCATATTTTCTTTACATAGATGCTGAAGGGAGCGATAGTTTAAGTGACCAAACCGCTCATGCCAAAGTTTGCTCACTTCATCATTATGAGCAACAAATACTGAGGGAAGATGGGATGACCCAAAGTTGTGAAACTTATACAACCTTTTGGAATCATCAGCAAGACCAGTAGCTAGAATCTGTTTAGGATCTTTTAGATCCTTGATTACAACATCATGAGGTGAAAATTCAACAATTTTACCTTCACCTGAATGAGTTATCTGATAGACAGATAGAAGGTTGCAGGATAAGTTTGGAACACATAATACATCATTGAACTGACCATTGTCTAGATGAACAGTTCCAGTCCCTACAACATTAAGAGATCTATCATCACCAACATATATATTTTTGGTGTTACAATCATTTAAAGAAGAAAACATGGCTTGGTTTTTGGCCATGTGACAAGAGGCTCCAGAATCAATGAGCCACTCATGAGAATGAGAAGAAGAAGAAGATACATTTAATGCATAACCAGACTGAGATGATTGACGATGACATGCAGAAAGTGCCGTTCCGGAAGTTGAAGTTGAAGTAGGCTCCAGATGGATGTTATGTTTCTTCATTGCGGCTTCCAAGGCTTCCATCTTCTTAAAGCATTTAGATTCTAAGTGGCCATCTCGATTACAAAAGTTACAATGTCTGTCAGTCTTCTTCCATTTGTTTTTATTGGTCTTGTCATATTGCTGAAATGATCTTTCATCTTGAGGCTGAGTTGGTTTAGGACCATTCCTTTGAGGATAAGACTTCTTAGGATTCTTTGAATTTGGTTGCTGCTGGGCGGCTAACGCTTTCGAGGAAGAGTTTCCAAGATTAAGAAGACCAAGGTGTAAGAGTTTTTCTTGTTCTCTTATTAAGGAATCACAAAAGGAGTCAAAGGAAGGGGGCTTGTAGTCTTTGCCTTGACAAATGAAAGCTTCCCTGGTAGAATGGAAAGTGGAAACAAATACAGAGTAGGCTGGTCCCAACTTAGTAAGGATGGAATAAATAAGGTTACCATCTTCTTTCTTAACTTTAACACCTTCCAAGAGATATCTAAGGGTCTTGAATTTGGACAAGAAATCTTCAATGCAAGAAAAATTATTAGGATCCAAAGTAAGCAACTCATTCTCAAGTTGATGGGCTCTAATTTCATTTTTAATCCCAAAAACTTTAGCAAGTTTTTCTAATGCTTCATGAGGAGTTTCAATTTCTGCAATGTGGAATCTAAGATCAGGAGAAACAGACATTCCTATCAAACCACGTGCTTGATCTTGTCTATTTTCCCATTTTTCGGCCTTGTCTTCATCTTTGGGTTTCTTCTCTTGGTCTGTGGCTATTCTGAAGAGACCTTTACTTCTAAGTAAATCTCCCATGTAGGCTACCCATTGGAAGTAGTTAGTGCTGTCAAGAATGACTTGGCATGGACTTTCCATTTTTGAAAAACAACTGAAGCTGAAGATGCTGAAAGTAAGTGGTCCAATGGATAGATCTCGAAAAAATAGGTGGTTTTAAAAAAAACGGCTCTGAAAAAGGCTTCCGGATGAAGAAGTTATGGCTTTTTGAAAAAAAATTGTTGACGTTGCCGGCAAAGTGCGCGAATGTGCGGGAATGAAAAAATCCGCCCCCACAAAATGGAGACTTGAACCCAAGACCTCTACTCTCTTAAAAGGTCTTTGAACCAATTGATCTATACAAAATATTTGAGAGAGAGAGAGAGAGAGAGAGAGAGGGGGGGGGGGGGGGGGGCCTCGATTTGCGTGCTTGCCTTGGGAAGACTCTTTTCCCCTACAAAACACAAAACACAAAACCCAACACGAATATCCAAAGAAAAACGAACCTTACGGCTCGAAGTTAGCTTTAGCCAAAAAACTAGAAATTTTAAAAAAAAAATCTCAAAGTTAGCTTTTAGCCGAAAAACTAAATATTTTTCTCAATGTTTCTGATTTTCCGAGATCACACTAAGGTGCAGGGAAAAGAGCATACGCATGAGAAAAATCCTTTCTTTCTGTTTCTGATTTGCCCAGATCGCACAGAGTCGCAGGGAAAAGAGCATACGCAGAAATGAAAGGTATAGATCCGGGAAAAAAAAAGGCTAAATAAACCGAAACCGAAATAAGCAGAGAGAAAATGACAGTAAACTGCAAAAAAAAACACTGTATACCTCCCGATCTGAAAAATGACGCAGCTAGGGCTACCGGAAACCTTTTCGCGTGAAACGAAAGGGGTTCCCCACTGAAACAGATGCTCCGAACGCAACAGAGCAGTCCTCTCGGCCCGAAAGCAGTCAGAAACAACAGATCTAGGAAACGACAGCCGCATGCAATTCTACCGGCTTCAGATTTGGATCACCAACGGACGCGGCCCTCAAATAGCTCTGATACCATGTAGGAATTTACAGGGTAAGTTCCTCAGAAAGAATACCAAGAGGACACCGCTCACAACCAGATCTCAAATCAATACACCAGTATTTTTGACGTGGTTAAAACCCTCAGAGTGCAAGGAGGGAAACAGTCCACGGCCTGTCCCAACGTGGGTACAGACAATTTATTAATCAAAGAATGAAAATTTACATAAGCTTCTCTCATGCACGGATTACCCGAACAATGACTCTCCATGCGCTTTAAATAGAACTCATGGACCAATCGGGTGTCAAGCCACGGATCAAGTGTCGGTAATACCGAGGTGAGAGTGAACCGTCGGATCACTACATATCGTGACCGTCGGATTGTAAGTTACAAAATGTACAACGGTAAAGAAACACACTTTACCTAACTCTAACCTAACTCTATACTAGACCAAGTTGAACTTAACTATATCCTATGTGTCGGAATATCCTAACATTCCCGATTGAGCGCCGTCCCCTCCTCTGCTGTTCATAAACTGGAGTCTCCTTTCCAACATAGTTCTCTTGCCTCATTCTCCTTCACCCTCTGCGTCTTCCTCTTTTGCTCTGCCTACCTCTGCTGCTATTTCTACTGCTCTGCCTGACTTCAAAGGTTACTCTCACCCTGCCATCCGCCTTTCCTGTCTCCATATCTTTATCTTCGAAGCTATCAGTCGCCACCTTCAGTTGTTCCTGCTCTCTCCCAGGATTCTTCCCTTCACCCTCCACCTCCTGCTTTACCCTTCTGCCTCCCTCCATCCTAATACTTATGCTGCGCCTGAGTCTTTGGTTTACGTCTCTCTGCCAGACCAATTCTTCCCTCCCTACCTTCTTTTCCTTGCGTTTGTTTATCATTCCGCCTGCGTTACTCCTTAAATGAATTTTGCCACTTACCATCTGAGGCCGCAGATGATCGCTGACGGTTCTTATTCCTACTCTTGCCATAATTTGTTTCACTTCATTCCTTGGTATGTGCACTGCTCCACCGCCCTTCACCTCAGCTCGATTAATTATTGACGTCTGCCGACCACCTTCCCATCCCATCAGTGCCCTGCAATGTCCGTAGTTCACCACCCCGATCGGGGCATAACTGTTATCATATTCATAGTTGTGTTGCTGCATTATAGTCTTGTTCTATGATTCGATCTAAGTCCACCCATCTTGTCGCGGCCAGCTGGTCTGTCCATCTGCTATCCACTTTTCCCCCTGTTTCATTACATCCCCAATTTGCCAAATAGTCTGCTGGTCTGTTACCTTCTCTCCTTACATGGTGTATGACTTTATAATCAATATTTTTCATGATTTCTTCTAAATCCTGTACCAACCCCGCTGTTCTCCAGCTCTTGGCCACCTGTTCCCAAGACTTGCCATGGTTAAGTTTCTTGATAGTCTCTATAACCAAATTAGAGTCTCCTTCGATTTCTAATTTCCTATATCCATTCCTTATGGCAATCTTGATTCCTTGGTATACCGCCATGAACTCGGCCTCGTTGTTACTCATTAAACCTCCTCTGTCTGCATATATCCATCTGGTTTGACCTTGGCTATCTCTGAAGATTCCACCGTATCCGGCCGGACCTGGATTTCCTTTTGATGCCCCGTCGAAGTTTAATTTGGTGAAGCCTTCTTGAGGGCGGATAAAAACAGTAGGGCTTTGGTTTCTTGTGACCTGTTTCTTTTGGTGGTGTGGAAAGACCATTCCTGGTTCCAAGTTTAGATTTCTTAGGATATATCTCTCTTCCTCCGGGGTGTTCCAGTCCTCCTCTGCCCATGTTTCCGATAGAATTGTTTCCCTTATTTGGCTCTGAGTTCTTTTCCAAACCTCCTCTGGAGTAGATGTTTTACCTTGAAAGATCCTTTTATTTCTCTCTTTCCAAATGTTCCATATGTTGAACCCCACTACCAGGCTCCAGGCTCTTCTGATCACCGGACTTTGGAATTGTCCCTTTCCCCACTGGAATAAAGTTTGAGTTATATCCTGGGGGTCTCTTTTTGTCTTTCCGAAGAGGCTTCTAGTTTCTTCCCATTGGTGTTGGGCTACTCTACAGCCATTCAAGATGTGTTCCTGGTTTTCACCTCTTTGCTTACATAGGCTGCACCTTGACGGTCCTGAGAAACCTCTTTTTTGAATTTGATCCCATGTGAGTATGCGCTTTCTTCCTACCAGCCAGGCAAACATTGTGACCTTCGGCCACCATCTGTTCTTCCATAGTTGTTTCCAGTCTTGGCTGTGGTCCTCCTGAGTGCCTTTGATTTTTATGGTGTATGCTTCTTTGGTTGTGAAAGTACCTTTTGTGTTTCCCCCCCATCTGAGGATATCTGGGCCACCTCTTTTTTTAATCCTTCTTGAGTCCAATTCTTTATTTATCCGTGCTTTTAGATCTTCCTCTATGTTATTATCCCATTCTTCTGGTCCTTTCCATTCTCTCCAGATCTCATTTTCGCCTTCTTCCTTCCAGTAATCTTTGACTAGGGTTAATCCTTTCTCCTTGGCTGTCCTGTATGTGTTTTGCATTCCCTGATTTTCCAACATTTTTCCCCTCTGCTGCCAAGCTTCCTCCCAGAATTTTGTTGTTCGTCCGTCCCTAATTTCCCAGAATGCATGTTCTCTTATGATATCTCTGTTCTGGCATGCCAGTTCCCATATTGCTGAACCTTTCGGCATATCTGCCTTTCTCAGTATTTCTTCAGTTGTAGTGGGCATGTTATATTTTGATGTCCATATTTCTTTCCAGAGATCTTTGCCTCCTTTCAACCACCGCCACCAGAGCTTCGCTGCAAGGATTTGATTTAGGGTGAATGGATCTCTCAGCCCTAACCCCCCCTCCTCCTTAGGTTTTGTTAAGCTGTTCCATGAGCATAGGGCCCATTTCTTCTGTTGTTTAGGTCCTCCCCATAAAAATTTCCTGTAGATTTCATTCATTTTGGTGCAGACCCCTTTCGGTACCGCCATAACCGATAGGGGGTATATAGGGATAGATTGGAGTGTCGATTTGAGAAGCACCAGCCTAGCTGCAATATTTAAAGACCGAAAAGACCAGTTTTCGAGTCTATTTTTGAGTTTCTCTATAGTGGGTTGCCAGTTGGCTATCCTTAGAGAGCTTAGGTCGAGCATAATTCCTAGATACTTGGTAGGCAGTTCTCCTTTTCTGTACCCCAAGATTCTTGTTAAGTGATTTTTAACAGTCTCTGATGAATTGAATATGAAAGTGCTCGATTTCTCCTTATTTATTTCAGTTCCTGAAGCCTCCATAAATACCTCCAGGATCTCCTTTACCTTCTTCACTTCTCTCAAAGATACTTTGCAGAAGATCATGATATCGTCAACAAACTGTTGGTGTGTAATTGAGATGTTGTTTCCCCACAAGCGCAACCCTTTAATTTTCCTTTCTCTTAGTTCTTTCTTGAAATACCTGCCTAACCCTTCTGCTGCTATTATGAATAAAAAAGGGGACAGGGGGTCTCCTTGGCGCAGGCCTCTTGTTGCATTGAAGGTTGCTGTCGGTGTTCCATTTAGGAGTATAGAGAAATTCAGAGTGGCTATCATACTGAGTATCCAATTTACCCATCTGTTACAGAACCCATAGGCTTGAAGTATGGCTTCCAGATATTTCCAATTCAGCCTGTCATAAGCTTTTGAAAGGTCCAGCTTGATCATCATGCCTGGCTCTTTTCTTTGTTTTAAGGTATGTATGACCTCTTGAGAGACTACCAATCCATCCAGGATTTGTCTTCCCTCCACGAACCCTGTCTGTTCAGGGGATATGATACTAGGCAGGATCGGTTTGAGCCTACTGACCATTAAGGTGGCTATAATCTTGTAAATAACATTACATAGGGCAATCGGTCTGAAGCCTTCTGCTGTTTCGGATTGGGCCGATTTAGGGATTAGCGTTAATAGAGTTGAATTTAACCCCGGCCAAACTTTTTGGTGAATGCGTGCCTCCTCCACCACTTCTAAGATTTCTTCCCCTATGAAATGCCAGCAAGCTTGGTAGAACTCCGCAGTGTACCCATCAGGACCAGGGGCTTTATTTCTTTTCAGGCCCTTCACTACTTCCTCTAAAGTAGCACTCCTCATCAGGGCTAAATTCTGATCTCTGGTTACTAACTTGGGTATTTCTCTTACTACCTTGGCTATTGCCTCTGATCTGTTTCTCTGGGGTTCTTTGAGAAGGTCTTTAAAATGCTTTACCAAGTTCTGTTCCATATCCTCATGCTGGGTTATGCGCTGGCCTTCCTTGTTTTTGATAGAAAAGATCATGTTTCTTTGTCTGTGTTGAATCATAGCCTTATGGAAAAACTTTGTGTTTCTCTCTCCTTCTCTAAGCCACTAGATTCTAGACTTTTGTTTCCATAAAATTTCTTCCTGTATCCTGCGTTCTTCTAATTGACTTATTATTATGCCTTCCTCTCTGGTTCTCTCCTCATTTCTACCTTCCAGAATGTCCTTCTGCTGCATTTCGCTCATCTTTTGTTCTAGGCGTTGTTGCTCCTTGAAGATGTCCCCGAATTCCTCCTTGTTCCATTTTTTAATTCTTCCTTTTAACTCTTTCAGTTTAAGTTGAAAGGTTTACATTTTGTTTCTACCTCTTTGTTCGCTTTTTGTCCACCACTCTTCTATTTTTGGTAGGAGCTTCTGGTCTCTGAGCCAGAAAGCTTCAAACCTGAAAGGTCTACTTTTGGGGCTTTGCTTGAAGTCAATCTCCAGCTTTATTGGCCAATGATCTGAGCCTACTACTGGAAGGATCATGGCTTCTATAAACACATCCTTCATCATGATTTGTTCAGAGATCAGGAACCTATCCAGCCTTGAGGCTATTTGATTTGTCCCTCCTCTACGGTTATTCCATGTGTGGGATCCATTTATAGTTTGAATATCCACTAATCTTTGTTCTGTTATCATTTCTCTAAACTCTTCCATATCTGGATCTATCCTTCTCAGCCCTCCTCTCTTTTCTTCTAGGGTCTTGATCATGTTGAAATCTCCCCCTATAATCCACGGCCTCTCTGGGATAAGCTCTCTCATTGCTTTTATATTTTGCAAGAACCTTTTTCGTTCTATCGGAGTATGTGGCCCATACACTCCTGTTAGGACAGCATATTCCGTTGATCCTATAACCTTGAATGTTCCCGATAGCATTCGTGGGAGACCTATCCAGCTTTCAAATTGTATTTATTTTGTGTTCCATATGATTTCCAATCCGCCTACGCTACCTATTGCATCCTGCCCCATTATTTCATATCTGTTATTTCCCTTGCTCATTATCTCTTTCATTCTCTCTGTACTAATTTTTGTTTCTTGGATTATCATTATGCTTGGTCTGTCTCTATTTAACCTCTCCTTCAAGTATCTTTGTTTGCCTCTACTGTTGAGGCCTCTTATGTTCCAACTTGTAATTATCATTTCAAAACTTTTGGTGGTATTTGGAATACCTCTGAAAGAGGTATGACCCTTCCAGAGTTTACCAATGTCTCTCCTACTTCCTGAATTGTCTCATTCAGTGTCCTTCTGCCCCTTTTTCTCCCTCCTTTGCCAGTACTGCTCATTCCCATATTCTGGTTTCCCTGTGGATCTATCGGCTCCAAGCTGGTTGCTGTTGTTCCTCCTACTTTTTCTCTATATTTTTGAAATGCTTCTTTATACAGTTGCTTCTGCTCCTCCGGGATGAACCTTTCATCTAACGATCTCCATTCCTGCAGCAACTTCTTCATTATGTATTCCTCTTCTCCTCCTCTCTCTTTCTGGGGGTCTATCTCCATTTGTATTTGTTCATTTGATTGTTCATTTTTTTCCTTTGTCTTCCCAGGGTCTACTCCCTTTTGTCCTGACATTTGTTTCCCTGTTACCGTTGGACTTTCCACTATCTCTTCGTCGCTGTCTTCTTTTTCCCCAGGGAAAATTTTAAGAACCCCCCCTAAATTTATAAATATAATAAATGGGCGAATCTCCATGGTATATAGGAAAAATGGAAGGTGATTTTATCAATAATATAATATGTATATATAATTTTTTGGCGAATCTCTCACCAGGCATGGTGAATATTTTACTCAATTATAAAATCTTGTAAGATCTTGGTGAGTCTTTCACTAAATAATAAAACTTTGTAAAGTCCTAGTGAATCTTAGCATAGGCTACATGCTGGTTTAATTCCCCCATTTAAATAGACTACATTCCAGGTGAATACCATGGGTCAATACCATGTGCCATTTTGGTGAATACCATGGGTTAATACCATGTGCCATTTTTATTTTTATTAATTCTAATATTAGGGTTAATAATGGTTTTTTGCATGGTATTAATAACAATCTAGTCCATGGTATTTGTCCCATAGTATTTTGGCCATAGGTTTCACCTAAATATAACCCATTTTTTGAGTGTTCGTAAATATAAGGTGACTTATGGAGTAAATATAAAAAAATGTTTTATTTGTTTACCATACCTCTCGTTTATTTATATTTTTATTAATTTACCATACCTCTTTTACAAATATGGTATTTGGCCCATAGGATTCACTTAAATAAAACCTCTTTCTTGAGCCTTCATAAATAGAACGAGGGTTATGGACTAATTATAAAAAGAGGTTTTATTTATTTACGATACGTCTAGTTTATTTATATTTTTATTTATTTACCATACCGTTTGAGTAAATATAAAAAGAAATTTTATTTATTTACCATACCTCCACTTTACTTATATTTTTATTTGTTTACACCGTTACATGTATATAAGGTGACTTATGGAGTAAATATAAAAAATGTTTTATTTATTTACCATACCTCTCATTTATTTATATTTTTATTAATTTACCATACCTCTTTTATAAATATGGTATTTGGCCCATAGGATTCACTTAAATAAAACCTATTCTTGAAAATGGGCGAATCGAAGGTTGTAAGTCCTAATTTCAAGGGCTAAATTTACCTTTTTTACCCTCTCCCTTAAAATAAGGTGGGCTATTTGAGGTGATTTGTAAAAATGTACTATGATACAAAATATTCGCCCACTAAAAATTTAAAACCCCTTAATTTCGCCAAAGGGCGAACATTCGCCCCTAAAATTATCCTTGTTTTCCCCCCACCTCAGTTTCTTCTTCTTGCAGGATTTTGAATTTATTCTGTGTCTCCAAGGTACTATTCTCTTTTGTCATTTGTCGTTGTGTTTTGCTGGATGCTGATTTATTTCTCTGTTGGACTTCCTTAAAACCCTCTTCGCCTTGTTCCATATCCTCTGTTGTTGTTTTCTCTTCTTCCCTCCTCTCCCTTCCTTCCTCTGTTCTGTTCAGAGGACATTGCCTGAATAGATGCCCATACTCGTGACAACGCCTGCATCGGAAGGGTATGTGTTCGTAGTCCACTGGTTGTTGCCAGATCTCGTCATGATATTCCAACTCAATATAATCTGGGAGGGGTTCTGTTATATTCATATAAGCGCATATTCTGGCATAAGATGTATATCTTCCTCTCTTCGTGGATTCTGCAACTTTCACAAAGGAACCTATTGTATTCCCTATGCCTTTTAAGATTTCAGGGTCCCAAAACTCCATTGGGAGCCCAAAGAGTCTGATCCAGACCGGGGCCGCCAACATTTTCTCTTTATCTGGGTTGTAGCAGTCCACCCAATGTCTCATAAATAGGCCTGCGTTGTTCATGAAATAGGGTCCTCCCTCAAAGATCCTTTCCTTGTCTTCTAGGTTGGAGAATATCGCTGTAAAAAAACCCTTTGCGCCTAGTTTTAGTTCTACATGTCCCTTCGGTTTCCATCTCTGTTGTATCCATTTGGACAGATCTTTCTCTGACGGCTAGACCCCTATAAATTTACAGATTAAAGCATAATCTTTCATATAACTCCTATATTCTTCTAGTTTATTGTTTGGTATTACGAACCTGGGTTTCTTCGTGGCCCTGGGTAGAGATTTACCTTTCAGTCCCGCCTGCCAGTTTGCCCCGCTTGCCGAGTTTTCATTGTCGTTTATCTTCGTCCCTATCTTCGTGCGCTCCCGGCTTGCCTCTCCCGTTGCCATGTTCTTGTAGGAGGGGATCTCTCCCCTCCCCTGGTTTGTTTCCATTTGAAACCCTCAGTGCTATTACCCTTTTCGTTCCTTCAAGTCGTGCTTTAGTATTCCTTGCTCCGGCCTTATATCAAGATAGTTGCGCTCCCTGCTCGTTTCGCTGCAGGGTTACCTAATGTACCCTTTGTCCTACTCTCTACGTTACTGATGACTTCATTACCGATACCCTCGTTTCCTCTAGAGCCAGAGCCCCTCCTCTCTCCTGTTATACTGATCCCCTTCAAGCCCTTTTCCAAGAATTGTAGTCTCAATGTTAAACTCATCTACAACTTCTTAAAAAATTTCTTCTAGTATAACAGCCACTTAATAAACAAATAGATGTTGATATTGATTGGTTTTGCTCCCTCTTTCACTCTACACCATTCTTAGAATATTCCAAGCTTTTATAGACCTCGTTGTTGCTACACTATTGGGAAGAATGCTCTCAACCAAGCCTTATTGAATGAGAAACAATTTTTATGTGTCATCTTTCATATTGGTTATAGGTTGATCCATTTCATATTGTTTGAAGGTTTAATAAGGATGCTTGATTTATGTGTACTTCAAATCCATAAAAATCAATGTCTAATAAAATCATATATTCATAAATTGGTTCTCATTTGGACCAAATACCATAGTTTTTACCAATGAAAATAAGAGGCTACAAGAAATATATATTCATAACTTGATATAAGTCAAATATATTTTTCTAATGAAATAATCACAAAAACATGTTCACTTTTAATGTTAATATCTCTTATTACATGAGACCCTTTAATATACCTATTGGATCCTTACTCTTCATTTTCTATTTTTTAACCCAAAGCAAATTTTTCCACCACTTTGAAAAATATTATGGCTAATTATAATACCAAACATGTATCATTTACTTTTTGGATACATGTTCCTACACACTTCTAATGTTAACAAACCACAAACAAATAATTTTGTGATAACTTTTTATCTAAAAAATTATCTCCAAAGTAATTATGACAATCTTTTATCGAAACTTTTAACAATGATTGGTACTTCTCCATGACTATGATGGATATTTGAAATGGTGGTTCACTTAGGACTTATGCATGGTAGAAGCAAGAAGATTCTAGTTACTCCTAATATCACTGGACTTGATGGCACTTGGGTCCCGTTTGATAAATGAAACTACGTTAATTTAGCTAGCTAAGATTCTGCAACAATATCAATAAGTTGTGTACTACAAATCGTCTTCTATGTAACAATAGTAATGGTTATGGTTTGATCATCATCACTGTCACTTTAATGGCGGATTGGACTACTTAGTGCTCGAACTCTAATTATTGCGATGAAAAAACTACCCCAACAATTATGTTCTCTCAAGAAACCAATAGTAGTCTCCTCTAACCTTTCTATCTAACAAAAAAAATTCTTTGACCCGATGATCCCATCTAGTATTCTCGACTTGCACTATTTTCACGTACTGATCAAATGATGGATTTCCTTGAGAAGAAATACATATTAAAACATTTCTCTATGATTTCCTCTCGATCGACTTTCAATCTATAGGCTCCTTGAATTTCTTACTACGAAATGAGAAAAAATCACCATCTTTGAAACTACTGCTACGTAATTTCATGGGATCTCCTTTAAATCTATTGGCTATCTCCAAAGTTTTCTAATCTTAATGTATTTTTTAGATATATATATGGCTTGAATCCTCTAGATTTGATTCACAACAACTTCTTTTCGACCAATTTCTTCTTGTTTCTTTCTCACACATAAACTCTATGTGTTTTCCAAGTACTAGTGGAACACTTAATCTTTCTTTCTTATTTTCAAATAAAATTAAGTTTCTGTGATACCATGAAAAAAATTAGAGAGGAGAAGGAGACACCAATAAGGTGATAAATATTGAAAATAATTGACTTGGAAGTCGATTACTTCATTGATTCATAGAACACATCTTCATACATATAGTTGCCTCCATAAAAATCTAATGTTAATTCTCTTGAAATATCTAGAGAGGAATGATATATATCTTGCTAATTTTACATAGTTAATTTTAACAATGAAAGCTCTTATAAATATTTCTAGATAAAATTAGCTAGTGGGATATATTACAATATCTGACAATTGCAAACTTCTTAGGAATTTGGCCCATCAAGCAATTCCTCATCTAAAGGATCACTAACAAATGGAAACCAAAAGGCCATGTTGTTTTCAAGTTGGGTTCAAAAGTTCCTTTCACTATAATTTTCATCTATTTAGAAGATAAAAATTGGGTATTTGTTAATGGTTTATAATTTTCCAATTTTAGGGTATTTGCCTTCAATTTTGGATACAGAAATCTAAAAGTGATATAGAATAATTCGTAGTTAGTTATGTTTGGATCTATCTCTACTTGTTTCACGAGTTCAGCAACTTGAAATTTTGGAAGGAATTGGTAAAGCTCTTGTATTTTATTTCAAAACATTAGAGGTCACCAAGTAAATATAATTCAATTGATATGGATACACCCGTATATACTTTAATGTATCCTAAGTCCTACTAAAATCCATTTCCTTAGGTTATTAGGAAACAAATTGGAACTAAGCCACAGACTGTGAGAATATTGTCCTAAATGACATTAACAATACCATATTTCTAGATCTTTTCATCTTTAGAAGGTAAAGTCCAAATGAAGGCCCCACAAATGAAAACCAATTAATTTTTCTTCCACTCACTAGTTTCCACTTTAAAACCCTCCTAAAAACATTAAGGATAACCTTCATAAGTTAGAAAAATATAATTTTAGCGTGGATACATTTGTGAAGGTTTATGAGTCATCATAGACCTGTGAACCAATTGTGGTGGTGTGTTATCCGGTTGTACCTTTTGCAAAGGTTACCACACATTTTCTTTTTCTTGTTGTACGTTGTTTTCCACTTGTTGTTCGTCACATTCTTAAATTTCTTGCCCGCAATCTTGCAATGATGGGATATCCATAAGCCTATTAACACTTTTCTTTACCTCTATGTAAGTTATAAACCTTTTAAACATTTATAACTCATTAAATATAACATCCTTGCTTCGTGTAACTTTATTTTTAATTGGATCCCAAAGAAAATACCCAAACTCACCATCCACATATACCAAAAGAATGCACCTCATGGATTTATCATCTAAGTTAGTTCTATTCTCTTTGGGAATACAAATAAATGTTTACATCTAAAAAATTTCAAGTGAGAATAATATACCTCAGTAGTCAAAACTTCTTCACGAATGCCATCATTCAAGGATATAGTATGTGATTGATTTATGAGGTAACAAGTTTTTCTTACTGCATTTGCTGAAAAACTTTTTTCCCATCCTTAGTTGGACAACATTCTCCTCACCTTCTCCATTATAGTACAATTCATTCTTTCTGCAATACCATTTTGTTGAGTAGTACTAAGGAAATTCTTTTAATGTTTTATGCCAAACATATTGTAGAAATCCTTGAATTCATGTCAACAATATTCACCAATAGTATCTTTCCTTAAACACTTGAATGATTTTCTAATTTCTCTTTCAATAGCGACATGAAAATTTTGAAATATCTAAAACACCTCACCTGTTCTTTCATGGGATATGCCCAAACCTTCCTAGATGCATTATATATGAATGTGGCAAAATATGAGGCTCCTCCTAAAGGCTTAATATTGATTATCACATACACATCAGAATATGCCAATTCTAGTATACTCATTTTCCTTTCATGGTAACTTGTCATAAATCAAACTCTTCATTATGTACCATATATGAAATTCTCACAACTATTAAGTTCATGGTATTTCAAACCTATAAGAAGATTTTTGTCAACAAGGACTTTAAGGCCCCTTTCACTAATGTGACCCAATCGCTTATGCCATATATTCATTGAGTTTCCTTCTTTCCCAAAACTACACTTATTCGATATTTTCGTGTTTTACCTTAATGTATACAAGGTTCTTACCTTTAGTCCTCTAGCCATGACCAATGCTCCTTTAATAAATTTTCATTTTTCTTTTCAAAACCCTCTATGGTGTCCTTCATCATCTAAATTCCCAGTGGAAATCAAATTCATAGCAAGATTTGGTGCATGCTTAACCTATTTTAGCAATAAAATGGAGCAATATTTTTTCTTTAATATAACATCTTATACTCCTTTAATATCACAAAGACTGTTATTTCCCAATCAAACTTTACCTAGATTACAACATTTATAAGAAATAAAACTTTCTCTTCGTGGATTAGCATGATAGGAGGGTCTGGAATCTAAATTCAAATAATTATCATTAGATGCATAAAGAAACACATCATCACAAGAAACAATGATTAATACCTCACCTTCTAATGAAAGAACAGTGGTTTCGTCATTGTTGTTGTTGGTCGCTTTTTCTTTCTTTTGCCCCATTCGCTCTTTTCTCCATATAAAATGATGTTTTTTATGTGACCACATTTTCCATAATGATGGAAAAGTATTATTCCATTCTTTGACTTTGATCTACCTATAGATTTTAAATTCCCTTTTCCATCATGTTCAATTTTCCTTCCATGATTAGATAAGTCTAGAGCTTCTCCTCCTTGATTTTCTGAAAATGATTTGTGCCGCAGATCCTCCTTCATTAAACTACAACTAGAATTATCAAACATGAAGGTCCTTGCAGGTGTTGAAATGCTAATAGCTACTATCGAATTCTCCCGGCTATATGGCATGGAGCACATGAGCAGGATGGCTCTAATATCATCATATAAAGTGATTTTGACAAATTAAATTTGATTGCTAATTATACTAAATTAATTTAGGTGCTTCGTAAATGAACTGCCGTTTTTCATCTTGAGGCTATATAATTTGTTCATCATAAACTCTTTGTTTGTTGTCATGTTATTCTCATACAAGTCATGGAACTCTTTCCATTGACCTTTTGTCGTCTTCTTCTCAAGCATATTGAAGTACACATTATTTTCCAGGTACTGTTGAATTGTAGCAATGGCTTTCCTCTCTAGCTTCTTCTAATATTCATCTACCATCATTGTGGGTTTCTTAGCTATTCCCTCAATCGGCAAACATTGATCCTTCAAGATCAATATATCCTCCATATGAGATTTCTACAAGGTGAAATTACCCCAATTAAGCTTCTCCCTATCACTCATTATAGCCTTCATATTGCTCAATAGACCAAACAACCAAACTGACTCTGATACTAGTTGTTAAGAAAAGACAACAAAAAAATGTAATCTTTTCACACATAAAATTTAAGTGGAGAAAACCATGGGGAAAATGTCAGTGAATATCTTATCAGTAACAATAATAATGTTTTAGCTTATGAGTTCAACTCTCAATTTCTCAATTCTCAATATTGAATGAACCCAATGTTGTTTATAGAAGAAATCTTTGTTATATTCGAAGACCATCTTTGGTTGGAATCAGGAAGTTTCCATTACATTATAGATGTCTTATTTATATTTAAGAAAAATATTTAAAAGAAAAGTAAAATTCAAATATTTACATTCTCACTCAACCATATTTGAACCCACACTTAAATATTTACATTTAACAACACTTAAATATTTGCATTCACTCTAAACTATATTTAAACTCATACATCACAATCTCTAGCTCGCACTTCAATATTTTCATTCATTCCCATTGCATTCATTCCTATCAACTTAAAGAATTGAATGCCATTCAAATGCCACTCTCAATTAACAAATTGAATGCTCCTCCACTGCCATCGCAGCCAAGTGATGGCTTTTTAATTTCTTAAGGCCCACAATGGGTAGAGCAGGAATTGAATCTCAATGAAATTCTCTATCTGTCTATATTATTATTATTAAATTTAAAAGCTACGGCCAAGCGAGACGCCAAATTGGTGTATGAGACCCCCTTGTTTGTGGGACAAGGGACCCACCTCATCTATAAGACCCCCTTGTTCGTGGGATAAGGGACCCACCTCGTCTATGAGACCCCCTTGTTTGTGGGACAAGGGACCCACCTCCGTAACGAAAACATACATACTCTACCCCTCTAGTTTTGAACCTGTGATGTATCAGATCATTTTTTGTGCTTACAAACATTTCTAGACCATTAGGGGTGCCTTTCAGTACAAATTAGTTGCTTTTCATCATTTAACAGGGTGATTCTGAAACCTTGAAATAACATATTCCACTTAATCGAGTACCAACTGCCCTCGACATCTCCACCCACACTTAACGTTTTCCAGAAAATATTAAACCGCAATTCAATTTCTCGTAATAAATTAGTGTCCCCAATAGTATTTAAAGTTGCAGAACCTCCCTTGCAGAAAATCAAACAAGAATTAGCTTTCCAATGTTCGAAATCAATGTGGGATTGACTAGTTTTACACTCGGATCATAAGAAACGATACGAGAAGACTGTGATGGTCATGTACGGTTAGCGGATATGTCGAGGGAAGTACAAGAATCCCACCGTTGGAAGGGTCTATTGGACCTACTAAATGATCTTCTCTTATCAGAGATTATCAGATACAGTGTATTCATGGGATATACTTACGAAGCCTTTTATCAGAAGCCTGGACCTAAGTATAACGAGAGCTGCAAATATGGTCAAAAGAGTCTGATGGCTCAGTTGAGGATGGAAATGAGTGGTTATCAAATAAAAAAATACATTTACATGGCCACATTGGATATTAACATGCCTGAGTTCTTGAAGAATAAATTGGAAGTTGGAGATGGATCTAACCAAATAGGTTATATTACAGTGTTAGTGGATAACTAGGTAAGTTATCTTGTAGTCTTAGAGGATGAGATTGATATTAAATAGCTTGGAAGTGGGAACATTATTGTGGCATTGAGAGGCACTGTCACATACATGGAATGCCTTGTGAATTTTATGCATAGACTAACTCCTCCTCATTTAAATCCAGTGTCCTCCTTAGGGTGTTAAGGTGTAGATAGGATTTTTGAGCTTCTATACTTACCAGGATTTCTTGGAATGGCTTAAACATCGAAATGCAAGAGAGAATTTTTTGTATGAGATTTTGAGAGTTGTAAAAAAAGTAAAGGGACAGGAGATTAGTGTTGCAGATAATGGGGAAAAAATGTAATTTAGGAGAGAGTGGGTTCACACGAGTTTTAGATTAGGAATTACTTCCTACTTCTTAGGTATCTATTCTAACCTTCCTATTTGTGTGTTTATTATATGTTAATGATTTCTAATGTGATTGACATAAAGAGTTTTGCCGAAATTTTTTTCCAAGTGAAGCCCTCACTTGAGAGCAAGTGCTACTTAGTTTGATTAATAAGTTTTGTTCTTCAATTCCTAACATGGTATTAGAGCTCCAGGAATGGTGCATCAAAAGCTAGTATGCTTTGATCTCTGAGTGAGTGTCTTGGTGGCAGAAAAAAAGGCCCCTAGTGAATTGTGTGAAGATAGTCTGTGAGGAGGCAAAATATGTGTGTGTGTGTTTTTTTTTTCTTCTTCCGTGAAGGTCGTCAGATCAACGCCTCTGCTAGTGGAAAAAGACCGTTGATCAGTGTGTGATCAGTAGAGGAAAACGCGATGTCCGTCATTTCCTTGGATCGATTTTGGTCAGCGCGGTTCTATATTTCAAAAGAGCGGTGCGATTTTGACCGCACTTTTGGAGTTTGACCAAACTTCTAGCTGTGTCATCCATGGATGTTGTTTGAGAGGTGCGATCTACAACTAGAAATTCGGTTGCTGTGACAAAAGAGGTGCAATATGCTATGGGAAAGAGGTGCAATCTACTGCTTCAATCGACGAGCGTGGAGGCTGCTAAGAGACTAAGGAGAGGAGGCCTGTGGTGAGGTGAATAATGCCTCGGTGGACAGCTCAGATCGTGGTGGTGGCTCTGTGGGGGTTGCCAATGAAGCAAGGTGGGGATGGTATAGTTTGCATGTTGGAGCTCCGAGCGGAGGAGAAAGGTCGGGTCTGCAGCATGTTGAAGCTGCTGAGAGCAATAACGTACCTGCATGAAGAGCACTCTGAATGGGTTCTCCATCTTGATATCATACCGGAGAATATATTGCTTGGTGAAATCTTTTGTCCCAAGATCTCTGACTTTGGATTGACAAAGTTGTTGGATAAAGAACAAACTATGAGTGTGTTGAACATCAAAGGTACTCCTAGATATGTGTCACCACAATTTTCCCTTGTTTTTTTTTCTTTTTTAAGGTGGATTATAATTTTTTTCGTAATCTGTTGGCCGCATTTTTAAAGAGCGGTCATAACATTTTTTTTTAAAGGTTTGGTTGTGATACGTTGGGCACATATTTGTGTTGGGAATGAAGGAAATTCGTTGGGAGAATAATCGTAAAGGGGCTCATTTTTTTATTGGAATTGAAAAGGGGTTCTTTGAATTAAATTGAATTGGGGCATAGTGGCTTGTGCATTCAAGATTTCATTTTGAGAAGGTGCCTTGAGATCATATATTGTTGATTTGGGATAGATCTAGCCTTTTTAATTGTTGGAGGTTGTTTTTCTAGTGTCAAGATGAATAACGAGATGGAAGTGACTTACTTGAAGGAAAACAACAAGCTTGATGGATCCAATTATTCTAATTGGAAATTCAATTTACAGACCCTGCTTAATGGGAAAACACATGGGTGATTGTAATCAGTGATGAGTTGAAGGTGACTCTAGCTACAGATGGAGCAACAACAACAATCCAAGACTGAGAAACGATGGACAATAAAGAAAAAGTACTATTAAAATTGGAAGGATTACATTATCCCTCATATCTGAGAATGTAAATCTACAATACACATCTGGACAACTCTCAAGGACCTATACGAGATCAAGCACACAAATCGGTTGTTGTTTCTAAAGAGAAATATTCTCTCCATTAAAATGGAGGAGAATCAATCAATAGTTGCGTTCATTTCTCGTATCAAGGAGCTCAAGAATAAGCTGGTTGACATTTTTGAAACAGTGTCAGACACTGATATGGTCACGATTACCATGAATGGTATGAATGGCAACTATCAGATGTTCATCACTGGGTTGAATGCAAGAGAAAAATCCCCCAAGTTTGAAGAATTGACACGGATTCCAATGCAAGAGGAGGAAAGGTGATTGACTCTCAAACCCTAGGGTTCAAACCTTGCTCTAAATTTGGAGAAGAAGCCCTTTACAAGATAGGAAAATGCAGCACATAAAAGCGGAGGAGCCCCACAAAGAAAGTTGCTTCCATCTCAAGTTATGTATTTCAATAGAAATGATTCAACAACCAAATGTTTTTGTTGTTGTAGAGCTATTCATATAGACAAATATTGTCGAAATAAGAAGTTTGATGAAGGTCAACATAGACACAAGAAGCATGCAGGTCATTTTGCTGATGAAGAACAAAATTAGAATTTCAAACTGTTCGTATCTAATTATGTTTTTTCTGCTGAGGATGATGAAGCAGAAACTTGGTTTTCCGACTCAGGAGCCTCGACCCACATGACAAGAAACAAACATTGGTTTCAAAATTTCAAAGAGACCAGCAGTGGAGCAAACATTTATCTTAGCGATGATAGAGGGTACTAAATTAAAGGATATGGTAATGTTCCTCTCATTTTTCCTGATGGAAATATCAGGCATATTCAAAATGTAATGTATGTACCCAGAATAAAAACGAATCTGATATTTCTTTCTATGATAATGGATTAGAATCTTAAGGTAGAATTTTTAAAATCTTATTGTGTTATTAAAGATCTCTTGGATCGTATGAAGCCAATTGCATCAGGTGTTTGTGTGGTAGGTCTGTACAAGATGAATGTGAGAAGTGTGCCACACCAAGACTTGACCTCATCACATATGACTACAGAAAACTTATGGCATCAAAGATTCAACCATATTAATTTCAATGGCCTACAACTACTTCGAAAATGAGGTATGGTCAATGGTCTCCCTGTTTTAAAGAATGTTCATGTTGATTATGAAGCATGTGCTCTTGGGAAGATGGACAGAAATGAGTGTCCTGTAAATGTAGATAGAAATAAGACAGATATACTAGAGCTAGTGCAAACTAATTTATGTGGTCCAATGCAGACGAGGTTATTCGGAGGTGCATATTATTTCATCCTATTTGTTGATGATTGTACAAGATTTAATTGGGTATATTTTCTCAGAAAAAGGAGTCATATGTTTGAATACTTTAAAGAGTTCAAAAGCATGATTGAGAAGAAGAGAAGAAAATTAATCAAGATTCTCCGCTCGGATCAAGGGGGAGAGTACAAGAAGGTTGGTTTCATCAATTACTGTAAAGACCATGGGATACTACAAGAGTTTACAGTACCCCACACTCGTCAACAGAACAAGGTTGCAGAGAGTAAAAATAGAATCCTTATAGAGTGTCCTTGCAGCATAAGGTAAGAATTTGTCTAGTGGATTTCAGATTGAAGCAATAAATAATGCAATGTATTTGAAGAATAGGAGTCCAACAAAAAATATTGATTTTAAAACTTGTTTCAAAGCTTTACTAGGTTTTAAGCCTTCAGCTAATCATTTAAGAGTTTTTGGCTCCAATGATTTTACTCATGTTCCAAAGGAGGATATGAATAAACTGGATTCAATGGCCATTAAATACATTTTTGTTGGGTATTGTACAAAGCTTAAGGCTTATAAATTGTTTAATCTCTCTATTCATAAAGTCTTTGTAAGTAGAGTTGTAGTATTTCATGAGCAGGTTAATGATGGAAACTATGAGAGTGCCAATGAAGAGTGGCACATGCCTTTATTGATCGAAGAAGGGAGTGATGAAGCAGGAGACAACCATGAGCACCAGAAAAAAAGGAAGTGAACGGTACAGATGTACTTGACAAGTGAAGCCCACTAAGGGATGATTAGGAAAGATTTGAAGTTATTCCACCACTCAGGAGATTAGGGAGGAAAAATTAGTTGCCACCAAGATATAGGGAGAATTCTTTTATAACTAGTATGTTAAATGTTGTTGAACCCTATGATTATAAAGAAGCTAGTCAATATAGTGAATGGAGGTAAGCCATAAAAGATGAATATGAATACTTAAGAACAAAACATGTGGTCTAGTTGAATTACCTGAAGGCAAACAACCCATAGGCGGAAAATGGTTATACAAGCCTAAATTTAAAGCAGATGAGAGTATAGACAAATATTAAGCGAGGCTGGTTGCAAAGAGGTAGTCGCAGAAAGGAGGTATAGGCTATGAGGAAACCTTCGCCCCTATAGCTAAATTAAATACAATCAGAATGTTAATTTCTTTAGCTACCAAACATCATTGGAAGATACACCAATTAGATGTGACATGCATTTTTAAATGGGGAGTTCGAAGAAGAAGTGTATTTAGTGCAACCTGAAGAGTTTTTTAAACAGGGGGAAAAACATTTAGTCTGTAGATTTAAGAAAGCATTGTCTAGATTAAACAAGCACTCAGGTCATGGTATGATAAAATTGATTCATTTTTCCTACAACATAGTTATAAAAGAAGCAAGAATGACCATAATCAGTATACCATGTTTGACAAAGAGGGGCAAATTGATTTGATTTCTTTATATCTAGATGATCTTATCATTACACGAGATATAAATGAAATCATTAAAGAAATCAAAGAGAAAATGTCATAGGTTTTTGAGATGAATGACCTTGGAGAGCTACACTATTCTTTGGGTCTGGAAGTCTAGAGAGATTCTGGCCAGACTTTTTTGTCACAGGGTAAGTATGTCAGGATTTTACTAAGAAAGTTCACAATGGATCAGTGCAAAGCTACAACAGTGACTTTACAATAGAATACCAAACTTTAGAATGATGATGGTTCTAAAGAGGTAGAGGCAACATTATATAGATAGTTGGTTGGGAGTCTAATCTACCTGACTACAACTAGGTCGGATTTGGCTTATGCAGTCACTGTATTGAGCCAATTCATGTCAAAGCCTCTTAAGAGTCATTGGGTTGGAGCGAAAGGTGTATTAAGGTATCTTCAAGACGCATTAGACTATGGTATTAAATATACTGATTCATGTGATGTTAAATTGACATGTTTTTCAGACTCTGATTGGGCAAGAAATGTAGATGATAGACGATCCATAAAATGCTATGCATTTTACATTGGATCTGGGGTGATTGCATGGAGCAGAAAAAAAGCATAACACAATATCCTTGTCTTCACCAGAAGTTGAGTATCAAGAGATGTGTGCAGCAACTTGTGAAGAAGTTTGGTTGAAGAGACTTCTCCATGTTGCTGGAGAATAAAAAAAGGTTGCAACAATTATCAAATGCAACAACAAGAGCTCTATCAATCTTGCAAATAATGGAGTATTTCATAAAAACACAAAGCACATTGATATACAGTTTCATTTTGTTAGGGAGAAAGTTCAGTCAAAGGAAATCCATATTGAATATTGTAATACATGCGACATTGCTGCTAATATTTTCACTAAGCCTCTTGGTAGAATCAAGTCTGGATTGTTTAGGGAAATGTTAGGAATACTTGTGAACCCATTTCTTCATTAAGGGGGGGTGTTGTAGATAATGGAGAAATGTAATTTAGGAGAGTGTCAGTTCACTAGAACCTTAGATTAAGAATTAGTTCCTACTTCTTAGGTATATGTTCTAACTTCCCTATTTGTGTGTTTAGTATATATTAATGATTTGTAATGTGATTGAGGTAGAGCGTTGTGTAGTCTCCCAATAAGGCCTTCACCTGGAGCTGCTCATTTTGATTAATAAAATTGGTTCGTCAATTCTTACCAATTAACATAACTATATCTAGAGATATCATAGGCAGTGCTTTGGAAACACTATATATGTGCTTAGGATATAGAAGAGCTCAAACTAAACCATGGGGGTTATCAATCTTACTCCAAAATACCGATCACGGTATGTTCATTTGCAGGAGTCTCCTAGGAAATATTTCCTTCAAAGATCAGTGTGATGAGCCAGGCCTTAGAATTCTGTGAGTCATCAACATTCACGATGTGGTTATAGAGATACTGGGTGTAATATTCAATGAAAATTTTATGTTCCAGGAAAAGGTGTTTCAATAGAAATCACTCGACATATTCTCACGTTGGTGTTGAACTACCTCTCAATCACAGATTTCAAAAAAAGGTCTTTAATGAAGAAACTCATAACCCATCCTGCATTCATGAGCTAGCGACTCCTGCATTCATGAGCTAGCGATGTATTTGCAGGTTTTGATATGCTACAATCGCCACCATGATCATGTCCAAAAAAATAAATATAACATAAAATAACATTATGAGGGAATTATATATTTTACCCATTTGTTAATTAGGTACGTATGTAGTGTCTTTGAGAAGCATAAAATATTATTTGATCAGATCTCTAGAGAAATAGATTAGCTGAAGAATCCAAAATTTATGGAGTAAATGAGAAAAATATAGGAAGGCAAGTTAAAAGTCCTTCCTACAAATATTGTACATCATTCACATGGTTCTGTGGGAACCTTTACGTCGGGATGAAAGATAATATAAAGTGACCCTGTAAATATGAGATTATGTGTTCATGTAAACTTTGCACAGTGACATAAAAATGGTATTGCAAATATGAATCTCTCCTCCTACTCATTCAATTGCAAAATATTAGGAATAATATTTTGTTTCCTAAAAATCGATGAATATGGCATACTTACACATCGATTTTTCAACCAGTAGACAGATACAAAGTTGTTATTAGTGTGATTTTTTGGACTTCTCGTGCAGGGCAAAAGATTTGAGGTGAAATCTCCATTTGTGTTATTTAAACTGGTTTTTTGACTGTATATATGGATTCAACATCCTCAAAAATGCTTACGGAACTTAGATTGTGCAGAGGTTACCCATCAAACTTGTGATTTGAATAATTTTTTGCAACATTTTAGAGAAATTACATGAGGAAAAACCACCAAAAAACCTTCCAAAAAATCACATTAAAAACAACTCGAACAAATACAAATAGCGTCACACATGTTCTGCTATTCTTTAATCGATCCTTGTCGGCATACTATGACTGTTTTGAGCTTTTTCTGGTTTTATTTCTCCAATCTCGTTGTATGAAAGGTGAATTCACATTTTCTCTGATTCCCACGCTACTAATATATATATCTATATATATATATATTCATGTTTTCTTAGACATACACTACCAAGCAAATATATTCTTTTTCATGTTTTTTAGATATACACTGCCAAACAAAGATTTATTTTTTTCATGTTCCTTAATCGCTTTTTGTCATGAGAAATTATTCTTATTTATTTTATTCCAATTTTGTGTTCCCCACATAGGGATAAGCCATCAAATTAACTTAACGTTGTATTCACTTGTAATGTCAGTCAAAGCCCCAATTAATAATGATATTAATAATCAACATTATAATTACGCGGCAAGGTGTTTTTCTCTATAGGATTCACTGTTCACTCCAGCGAATCAGAGAGCTTAATTTTTTTTTTTTTGTGCTTATCCAAGTTTGACACGTGGTTGTTTTTCATTATTCTTTTTATTCATCTTCTTCTCTAATATTATTCTTCACTGGAAGGTCCTTCTACGTGATTTAGGTGCATGGACTTCAGATTTGAAGGCTTTACTTAACCCCATAGGCTTCTGCAGCAAGTGATGGGAAATTTCATAGAGGTTGTCGGAGGACCCAAAGGCTTAGTGATATGGAGAGGCTACTGAGAGAAAATTGTTGGAAATATTAATTCCAAACACCGTGTTAAACATGCTAATAGAAACCATACTTTTCAAAATTATTTTTGCAGGTTGCGTCTCTGTTTGAAGATGGAAGGATTGAAGAAAGAACAGAAGTACTACATGAACCGTTCCACAACACATCACAGAAGTTAAGGAATTTAATTAAGTTTAGTAAATATGGGCAAGAATTTACTGTGCGACTATTGCCCATAATCCACAAAGACATGGACGATTACTATCCACGCTCAACAACAGTAGTGTATTAATTATTTTCTCTATCATGTATTAATGTAAAATTGTATGTTGAGATCAAGAATCATGAAACAACTTTCCTCTACCTCTCCATGCAAATTCTTATTTTTCTAACATGGTATCGGATCGGGTTAAACTCTCTTAGTGTAAAAACAAGTGCTTTTACTAGCACTTAAAATTGTTTCGAGGGTAGATTGATTTTAGCATACTTACTGGCAGGTAGAAAGTTTTTTTTCTTACACTCAGAAATGGAAACATCAAGCAAAAGCTTGACTAATCCTCAAATACCTTAGTTTAATGGTAAAAATTATGATTATTGGGCTATTATAATGAAGGCCCTATTTTCTTCTCAAGACATTTCGGATTTGGTGGAGAATGGTTTCTAAGAACCATCAGATTCAACAGTATACAATGTCCTATCTCGGGGAGAAAGAGATTTGTTAAGGGACAACCAGAAGAAGGATGTAAAAGCTATCTTTTACATTTTTCAGGCAGTTCATGAAAGTGTTTTCCCAAGGGTTGCAGTAGAAACAAAGTCAAAGAAAGCATGGGACACCCTCCAGACAGCCTACCAAGGTATGGAAAAAGTCAACACAACAAGGCTGAAAATGTTGAGAAGAGACTTTGAAACACTTTGTATGAAAGAGTTTTGAGAATGTAGACTCGTTTTTTACACATTTAATTGGGTTGGTTACTCAAATCAGGTCTCATGGTGAGACACTTGAGGAAAGAATAATAGTTGAGAAAGGTTTGAGATGTTTTCCAGCAAGGTTTGATGCCATTGTTGTGGCCATAGAAGAGACAAAGGATCTCTTACTGCTCTTAGTGGATGAGATTCATGCATCACTGATTTCGCATGGACATAGACTAAATAGAGCAACAAGCTCCTCATTGGAGCCTGCCTTCAAGACACAAGTATCATTTGGTCAAGGTCGAGGTAGAGGAAGATCATATGCTAGAGGAAGAGGAAGAAACCTATACAAAGGTGGAAGAAGAAGCACTTCAATCTCAAATGGAAGAGGCAGCAATCAAAATCCAAGTCAAGGCTGAAGCCAAAATCAAGCATAAGGTTAGAGGTATGATAAATCTTAAGTTCAATGTCATTATTGTAGGAACTATGGGCATTATGAAAATGAATGTAGAAAGAAGCAATATGACATTAGTAACAAACCAACTGTAAATTTCACAAAAGAAAGTCAGAACCATGATAACATGTTTTTATCTTGTAATGTAGCAGAAGAAAAACAAAGTGATATATGGTATCTAGATCTAGGGTGTAGTGACCACATGTCAAGAAACATAGAAATGTTTTACAATCTACATGAAAGTGTGAAATCTGAGGTTACATTAGGGAATGATAGAAAAGTCTCAGTCATGGGCAAAGGAAGATTTAATATCCGAAAAAAGAAGGGGGAGAAGAAGTACATCTCAGATGTTTACGTTGTCCCCGGTCTAAAGCATAATCTCATGAGCATTGGACAACTCATACAAAAGGGCTACAATGTCTTTTTCAAAAATGATGTGTGCACAATTTTGGATAGACCTCCAAACAGACAGTTGATTACAGAGGTTCAAATGACAAACGATAGAATGTTTCCCCTAAAATAAGATCAGATTTGCAGAGAGAAAAAGCACAAGCACAACTCTTAATGTACACACAAGGGGAAGCAAGAAAATATGCAATTGTCATACAAGTAAACTTTCAAGCAGAGGTCAAAGATGAAAATTGGTTATGGAATTTTAGATTTGGACATCTCAACTTTGGAGGTTTGAATTTGCTACATAGGAAAGACATGGTGAAGGGACTACCACTCATAGAAAAACCAGATAGCATATGTGAAGGATGTATCTTGGGAAAGCAACATAGACAGACATTTCCAGTCGGAAAGTCAGTAAGGGCAAAGGCACCTTTGGAGATTGTCCACTCAGATTTATGTGGAACAATGCAGACACCATCAATTGGTGGCAGCCACTATTTATTGACCTTCATAGATGACTACACAAGGAAGATATGGGTCTATTTCCTAAAACAGAAAAGTTAAGTGTTTGAGCACTTTTAGCAATACAAAGCTCTTGTTGGGAAGCAAAGTGGACACTACATCAATGTCCTTAGGACTGACAGAGGTGGACAATACATCTCAAATGATTTCCTTTGATTTTGTAGGGAGCATGGAATTCACAAATAGTTTACAACAATATATACACCGCAACAAAATGGTGTGGTGGAAAGGAAGAATGGGACCATTATGGAAATGGCAAGGAGTATGATGAAGGCAGAACATTTGCCAAATGATTATTCTGTTGGAGTTGTCGCTTGTGCACCATATATCTTGAATAGATGTCCAACCAAAATCGTCCAGAACAGAGTTCCTGAAGAGGCATGGAGTGGAAGAAAGCATAATGTCACTCACATGAGAGTTTTTGGATGTGTGGCATATGAAAATGTCCTGGATGAGTTGAGGAAGAAGTTGGACAATAATGAGGAGAAATGTATATTTGTTGGATACAGTGATGAATCGAAGGTATAAAAACTCTACAATCCATTAACCAAGAAGGTCATAATCATCAAATATGTGCAGTTCATAGAAGAGGAAGAATGGGATGGAAGTTTAGAGAAGACAGTCAATGTCAAAACATGTATACCACATGAGGAGAAAGAGGAATTAATAGCAGCAAGTAATTCCTCAACAGTGACTCCCTCTACTCCTATTCAAGTGCAACAAAGCAGGCAGTAATCAACATCATCAACAAATAATAGGACAGTTTCGTGTAGCCAAGAAAGCACTTCTCCAAGCATACCGCAAAGTGCAATACCAAGTGACATGTCAAGCCCATCTTAAACAAGCACAGGGAGACCAAAATTCAGAAGTTGAAATGAAATTTATGAGCAAGATGAAGTTGATAGTAGCGCTGGGCTGAATTCCTTATTAGACTTTTTTTGTCATGTCGATGACCTAATCCATTTTTAGGATGCAGTCAAAGAAGAAAAATGGGTTGCAGCAATGGAGGAAGAAATAGAAGCAATAGAAAGGAATGACACATGGGAGTTAGTGAACCTTTCGAAAGGAAAACATATCATTGGAGTGAAGTGGGTCTATAAGTCGAAAATAAACATTGAGGGAAAGATTGAAAAGCACAAAGCAAGGCTAGTTGTCAAAAGATACAAGCAGCAGCATAGAAGAGATTACGTGGAGACATTCGCGCCAGTCACGAGGATGGAGATAGTGCACGCAGTTGTGTCGATTGCCACGCAACATAAATGGAAAGTGTATCAAATGGACGTAAAATCAACATTTTTGAATGGAGTGCTAAAAGAGGAAGTGTATGTTGCACAACCTCCCGGTTATGAGGTAGAAGGCCAAGAAGACAAAGTCTATCGGTTGAGGAAATCTCTTTATGGGCTTAAGAAATCACCATGCGCATGGTATATCAGGATAGATGCCTACTTGTTGGACAATGGTTTCGACAAACATGACGATGAGTCTACTCTCTAAATCAAAGAGAACGATGGTAAGATTCTTATTGTTGTTTTATATGTAGATGATTTGATTTTTATAGGAAGTGATGATTTCCTCATCATTGATTTCAAACAAGTCATGAAGAGTGAATTTTAAATGATTGACTTAGTACTGTTAAGATACTTTTTGGGTATAGAAGTGAAGCAAATAGAAAATGACATTTTTACCTCTCAAGCAAAGTATGTGGTAGACGTTTTGAAGAGATTTAAAATGAAGAACAACAAATCCAGACCAACTCCCACTGTCATGGGGTTGAAGTTGAGAAAAGAAGATTGCAGCAGCAATGTCAATCTAACATTATACAAAAGCATGATATGCAATTTGATGTATTTGACCACCACTAGGTCGGATATAATGTATGCAGTAAGTTTGGTGTCGAGGTTCATGGAGACACCCAAGGAGACATATTGGCAAGCAGCGAAAATGATTCTAAGGTATGTCAACGGGACAAAATAGTATGGCATTTTGTACACAACAACAAGTGATTTTAGTCTGGTTGGTGACACTGACAATGATTTTGAAGGATGTGTTGATGAAAAAAAGAGCACGTCAGGATATGTTTTCCATTTTGGTTCCGGAGCCATTTCATGGACCTCCAAGAAGCAACGAATAATGTCACTATCAATAGGAGAGGTTGAATATGTTACAGCAACAACAACAACATGTCAGGCAGCAATATGAACGATAGCTATTTTCTGCAACAACACCTCAACAATTGCATTGTCAAAGAATTCTATCTTTCACAAGAGGACCAAGCATATTGATGCTAAATATCATTTTATTAGAGAGTTGATTAACAATGATGAAATTGTGTTGCAGCACTGCAGGTCACAGGAATAATTTGCTGATATCTTTACAAAGCCATTGGCACGTGAAAGTTTTGTTTATCTCAGAAACTGTTTGGGAATTGTCAATGGCAGCAATTGTGATTAAGGGGGAGTGTTGGAAATATTAATCCCAATCACTGCGTTAAACACCCTGACAACAGGCATACTTGTCAGAAGTATTTTTGCAGATTGCATCTCTATTTGAAGATGAAAGGACTGAAGCCATAACAAAGGTACCACATGAACCATTTCGTAGCACATCACAGAAGTTAAAGACTTTAATGAAGTTTAGTAAATACGGGAAAGCATTTATTTCACGAGTATAAGCCATACTCAACAAATACTTGCACGATTACTATCCTCACTCAACAACAACATCGTGTTAATTATTTGCTCTGTCATGTATTAATGTAAAATTGTATGTTGAGATAAATATGGATGTAAAAGTCATTTTTCATGAGAGAGAGAAAGAGAGCGATAGTCTCTCAGGTAGTGAAGAGAAAATCGTGGAGAAAATTTTGGTGGGCGTGTGAAAACAACAATTACTGTTTTTCACTGTGTTACTCCGCAACCCCTAGTGAATTGTAAATCACTGTAAACCTTGTTTTTACTTGGTGAATGAGCCGTAGTCTCATATGAATATATTTTGATGAATTAGAGTTTAATCTTGATGAATTAGAATTTAATCCTAAGATTTAGTGTGTTGCTCCAAGCTTTACTCTATTTTACTCTGTGTTTTTAGCCATAAGTCAATTCTATGTTTTATTCGGCCTCTGTATAGCTGCGCGAAATCTAGCTACGTGAAAGCTAGCTGCGCGAAATCGAGCTCGGCGAAATCAAACTTTGCTAAAAAAAAACTTTCCTCCGCCTCTCCCCTCTACCTCTCCGCGTAAAGTCTTTTTTTTTTCTAACATGGTATCGTAGCGGGATTTTCATTGCTCTGGGTATGAAGCTTGCAGTAAATGCAAGAGGCCTCGGTATTTTGCTAGACTTGCTCGACATTTTGCCGTGGAGTGCACCAAGAAGTCATTGTGCTATAATTGTAGGAACCCTGGTCATGGTACAAGTCAATGTTCTAATGATCCCATTTGTCGGTAAATCTGATCATCTCTGTAGGCATTGTGCGGCTCCAGAGCTCTCACCCCTGGAGACATCAAGCTCTGTATCAATTGTTACAAACAAGGGAATAAAATATAACTACCTAGTGTACAAATGAGAAGGCATGCAACAACTGTTGCAAGACTGGGAATCTTGCTCGCGATGCATCTTGGTACGTCATTGCCTGACAATAAAAAATGGGCTAGGTGCCATTGTCAACCTAATCATAACTTGAAGTTCCAATAGAGACGTTAAATATTCAATATTTGAATGTTTGTATTTTTGCATGATAGAACAATTCTGCTATTTATATCTCACTGTATGATCTATTAGACAAATACAGTCACTTATATTTTGATAAAAATCTAATAAGGATAATACTACATATTCTAGAACCGAAGCAAAATAGATTATATTTTGAATTTGCTTGTTGTTTGTATCTAAGAAGAACAATTGCGATGGGCATAGGTAAATGTACAAGAACATAACGAATTATGATATTGACACTATTTTTATACTAATTGATGAAGGTAAGTAACTTTTTTTTTCTTATTGAAAAGAGAAATGTAGCCTTTTTTTTCCTTATCGAAAAAGAAAATGTTAATTTTTTTCCCTTATTGAAAAAAAATGTAACTTTTTTTTTTCATTTTGGAAAGAGAAAACGTTATTTTTTGAATTTTAATTTTCTTTCTGATAGTCATTTGAAGTGGGATGGAGGGCCACTTTTTGATTTAGTCTAGTCAAAATTAAAAGATGTTACTTTTTAGTTGATTAACTCAATGGTAAGAATGATAATATTTTAGAATCTAATTAATGAGTATAAAGTAAATTATTTATTTCTTTTATGACATTTTAAGATATTTTTATAATTTACAAGAAAGATGAAAATGATCATCATTGTGATATTAATGAAATTACAATAAAAATAACTTTGATTATAACCAAAATAAAAAACTAATTTTTTTTAATGAATTAAAATATATTTACATCGAACCAAAATTTCACTATATTTCATGACAATGTTCAATCAATTATTAGATTAATGAAATTTGAATCAATCGATTCAGAAGTAACGTCCCCTTGAAACAAAAAAAAACATTAATTATTCATTTCCAGCATTGAATATGCTTCTTATTCCATACCATCGCCCTCTAACCAACAGTCCATCACCTACCATACAATATTCAACAACAACATCTATTTCCTGACTAGTGTTCATGAAATGCATGCACTACAAGAAACTCAATGATCTGAAAATCACAGAAAGGGAATTAACAAAATTTTACTTCTGAATTGTTCTAAAACTAATGTGCTAACTTCCCATCAATTTTTTTTGTGGCAAAAGAATATAACTAGCACGTCCATCACCATCGTAAAGTTCAGCACAAAATGAAAATGTCCCTGTAAAACAATTAACATTACCATTTATGACTTTACAGATTATGGTAACCATGAACCTTGCTCATACCCATTAATTTTCTGAAGCAATAATGAATTACTCATGCAACAATATAAAAAAAATGACCACATGGGCAGACCTAAGAAGGTTAAATGTAATGTTGTGTTGGAGGAGCGTATTTTTCCCAAAAACATTTGGTAATATTAGGAAGTTGGAAAAGTTTCCTCTCTGGATTTACGAGGGGGAAGTTTATCTTGTATTTCACAATTTCAAAACCTATCTATCTGCATTTCGCAATTTCCAATTAGGGATATTTTTTCTTGCAAAATTGGGAACGAAATTGTAGGTGGGGGTTTTCGAAGGTTGAAGAACTTGAAACTTTATAATAAGATCGTCAAGTGAAAAACTAATTCTGTAACTTGAAGATATAGTTATATGCGCTTCTTGTAAAATGAAGAGATTGAAAACGAATAACTTACCTCGTTTAAAAAAGTTAGGCATCCTAGTTTTCCAAGGTTGAAGAGCTTGAAACTTCATAATAGTATCCTCAAGTGAAAAAATAATTCTCTAACTTGAAGATATAGTTACATGTGCTTGTTGTAAAATGAGGAGATTGAAAACTAATAACTTATCTCGTTTAAAAAATTTAGGCATTCATTAAAAGAAATTAGGCATCTACTATTCTTGGATCTTTGAAGCATTGGAACTTGAAAGTGGTGGGCTTTCAATGTTGGAGGATTTGTGCCTTCTTTCGCTATAGTGTTTTGACGCTACAGCTAGACTCTATAGTGTGTTCAATGACATATTAATGACCAAAATTTAATATTCGTATATAGACTAGTCCATTGCTTAAAATATTGGTATGAGAGACACTATATAATTTAAGGGACATTAAAATATTGGGTGCAATAAGCTAAGGGATTAGAGTTCCGGAGTGGTATATTTCTAATGTTGGATAGGTTGGAGTTGTTGCACTATGAGAAGGTGGAGAATATAGTGGCGCCCCATGATGAGATTGCCATGAAGAATGAGAAAACTTTCAATGTTGCAAAAAATAATTGGTTGAGATGTGGAAAAATCTAATTTAAGGAAAGCACATTATAAATGTTTTTGTTATATATGGTATAATTTGTAATATATATAGTATAAGGAAAAACAAAACAAAAGAATGTTTATATAAATTTCTTTTATTTTATTTTAAATCAATTTTTGGATATATTAAAAATTATGTTTAATTTTATTAAATTTAATATTTCATAATTTTCAAAATCTGATTTTTTATTTTGAAAAATATTAATAATTATATTTTATCATTTTCCTTTTACATCAAATATAAGAATTCCATATATCAATAAATAGTGTTTAATATTGAAGATTTAGAGTGATGGAAAAATTTAGTTTGGGAAGATGATAATGTAGAAATTAATCTTTCTCATCTTGAATGTTGAATACAAAGAATATATATATATATATATATATATATATATATATATATATATATATATATATAAATAATTTATATAAATATGGATAATATACATGTTACTATCAGAATGACTCATCAAAATTCAATATCTAAAGAGTCACTTCCTAAAAGTCCAAATAACCACTATAATTATGACATTAAATTCACCATTTTTATTGACAAAACAAAAAACATTTCCATAATGATAACAAAATTTGATGCTTAACAACTTGTTTCAAGAAACATCTCAGAAACATTTGTACATCAAAGAGATACAAAAAATGATGAGTTCCTAGCTATCCCAATACTCATAGAAACAAAAAAGGCTAGGCTATAATTCCAAAGCTTCATCTAATAATTCATCTACCTTTTGATTCAACCTTTGTTGTTATGCTTGAAAGAGTACCATTGAAAATGATAGAAGAATATTTTGAATTTCCTAAAGAAGGGGGGAAAGACATACATTATCCAACACAACATTTTTGCATGTCCAATCTATCACCAATTTAGAGTCATCCATGACCTCTAATCTCGATACTCCCTACTTGCTTGAAAAAATAAAAAAGTTCTATAAAGCTATAAACAAACGTTTTTTGTTTGAGCCTTTACATGAACAATGTTGAACATGATCCATAAATTGATGTAGATATTCTGTTCTAATTGTTTGTCAAATTTGGAAAAATCATTGAAATACTTATTGCTGATTTTTCCTATTCTAGATGGTTTAGTTAGTTGATCTTCTACTTAAGTATTTGAGATAAATATAAAATAGAAAAAAATACACACATCATCCACAATAGACAAAAATCTTGTGTAAGAAACCCTTAAGAGTGTATACCTAGCTAGAAGGTGTGGTTGTTCTTCTATGAGTTTTTTATTTCCTAGAATTTATTTCATACCATTTTTAAAAATCTGAAATAAATTGAAATCCTTTGGCATGTACCTTGTGGCTGAAAGAATTTCTATTGTTATGGTACATTTATGTTAGTCTAACTTTTTTCTTAAATTTAATTTCTGCTACATTCTTTAGTAAATATAGAAACTCAATTTTCAATTTTGTTTCATTGTCAATATATTTCACTTGTTTATTGCCTTCCACATTCCTCGACTCCTCCTATCAGCCTTCCTTTGGACCTCTCAATACAATTACCATTATATTACAAACTTTTTATAAACTTTTTATGCTTCACTTATTTTTTCAAACTGCATTAATTGTTGCCAAATGTTCCACCATATTTGTTTGGTTCATGAAACTACCTTGAAGTTGTGTTAAAGTGATTTATTGTCATCGAAGAAAGTTGTGTAGCAATAATTATTATAATAATTATTATGTTAATGAGGTGTATATTTTGGAATTGAAAAGATGTTTATGTGGAAATATATTCAATCATATTTTATTTAACCATTATACTGTATTTTAAACTTTCTTAAGATTAACCACTTCAAAAATTACAACTTATGCAATTGAAATAAAAACCAAATTATAAAACCGCTACCGAATCATGAAATTTGGGGTTCAAGGTTTCATCACGAGAAAAATTCACTCCATTATCATATAGCCCACTATCATTTCTGAGCACCTGTGATGGCACACTGTCCGGGCACTTATAACTCCCATAATTTCCTCTAAATTGGTTTATTAGTTGGTCCTTTAGTTAACGTTTTTATTTTCGGCGTTTGTATGTGTAAAAATTAAATTAAATTTTATATATTATAAGACAAAATATATTTTTAATATATATATTAAATAGAAAATATTTTTTTAATTGGTAAAATTTACACAATTTTATAAATGGAATGAATTGAATTTAAGAGGGGAACAAAATTAAATACATATTTAAAATCAAATATAGAGATATATTGGAACTTGAATTTCATTTAATAAATAGAAATTTTGAAATTGTTTATTTGTAGAATGAAAATAGATTAGCTCGAATGGCGGTAACTTATATTTGTAAAGAGATGTGACAATTACATGCTTTCTTGAATTATGGTACAATGAGGTTCAAAGGAATTTTATCATGAAGAAAGAAATAGAAAACTTAAATATATAAAACCCTAACCCTAAGAAATGAAGTGTCAAAGGCTTATGGGCCTTGATGGGGTAAGTTGGAATGATAACTTCTTAAGGTTGTAGGATTGATATACGAGCTTTGTCTGGCACACATGATAGCCCAATAGAAATTTCTATACGAGGAGAATAACTTTTGAATGAAAACTAATTAAAGACTCATGTTTTCCCATTTTCCAACATCATCTAGGGCCTCAAAACTATCAAGAATAGAACACTGCGAAAATAGGAAAATTAGGCTATGAGCTAATGGAATAGATGAGTGGCCACCAATATCCATTTGGATCATTTATGCCCCCTTAGGAAGAAATAAACCCCATTGGATTGAGTATCTGCATGAGATGAGGAAACATTTGTTCAACTTGGTCCCTCGTAAGCCACATGCCTTGTTGTAGGCATTGGGATGCCTTAACAACCTAATAAAGTAGGATTCCTTGTTGGAAGATGTTTTTAATCTATGTGTCCATGATCTAAGCAATAATAGCTTTTTTAATGCAGTCTGAGTTGATCTTTATCATTCTTAGTTGTTCTACAATTTTTTACATGTTTAACAATTGTGGAAAGTAGGGTCGAAGGAGGTAAACATTTAACACTAGGTGCACGAAAATGAATGGAAGGATACTTAGCTCAAAATCATTGTAACCCACCAGCTTGGTTATCGTATAAGGTACATAACGAAGTGGTTGAAGATTCTAATGGGCCCCTGCAAGATGTTCCTTCTACAAATGTAAAACCTTATCTCCCACCAGATGTGGCACCTAGTGATGATGATGACATTGTTTGTACTTAGCATTGACTTTGTGCAATATATGATGGACCTGCTCGCTAATGCGATGGATTCGTTCAATAAATTTGGTAGCTTTGTTAACTTCATATTGAACAAGTGTAGTTTTTTCTTCGGTAGTTACACAAGGAATTGTGAGCTCAATGGGACAAAATGGTTGAAATCCCAAGCCCACCTGAAAGCGGATTTGCCCAGAGCAACTATTGAGAGCTCTATTGTAGATTTTTTGGACATAGGGGAGACTCTCATCCTAATTTCATGGATGCTTGGAGCTATACATCTGTAATATGTGCACAATAATATTGTTAACAACCTCTGTCTGGACATTAGTCTGTGGGTGGAAGGAAGTCGACATGGTGATCATGGTGGCTAATAATGACAAGAGGATCTACCATAATTCACTTGGGAATATTCTATCCAATCTGATGTTGATGGTCTGCAAGATCCCAAAATGTATACAAACTCATTCATAGAAGAGCTTCGTAGTGGCTTCTACTTTGATTCCTCTTGCATACAAGCATAATGACCATCTTATAATATCTACCAATGACCAAAAACAAATAAACACTACCATGTTTGATAGAAATAAGTTTGGACATGTAGGCCACTGATATGGATTTGCAAGGTTGGTTAGGATTAGGTAGAGTGCATATGACTTGTTTCTTAATGATTGGTTTGGTGATGGCATATGTAATGTAGGATCTGATATTCGTGCCAACATCTTGTCAAAAATTTTTCTAATAAATAATTTAACAATATGTCTTCCATTGTATTCTCCACACCAAAGTGTCCTGTGACATGACTCTAATGTCCCTCCAGCATCAATTTGACATTCTCAGTTGAAGGAACACAAAGGTGTCCCAAGTAGCACGATATTCCATCTTGAAGGTGGAAGTTTGGAACTGTCTCGTCAGTTATCAACATCTTATAGGTGGTATTAAATTATTACTCATTTTCATATACATGTAGCCATCTAGAACTCTAATGTCTACAAGAGTTGAGACTTGTGTTCAGTGCCATAATCAGGGGTTAGCTAAGGTAGTCTGTGATGTGATTGGCGCTACCCTTCTTGTATTTAATGTTAAAATAAAATTGTTACAGATTTGTGAACTATTTATGATGGAGATTATTTTGCATTGTTCCCTTTTTCCAAATAATTTGAGGAGTACAATGATACATGCAAAAGATTCTCTTTCCCTAGAATATAATATTTGTATTTCTGACAGACCTACGTCATGGAATACATTTCCTTATTATAGGCGAGGCATATTCAAACAATATCACATATTTTCTAACTATGATAGGCCATTGGATGTCCTTTTTAAGTGAGGACTACACCAATAACATAGTCGCATCAATTTTCTTTGAATAACAAATGGTTATTGCGATTCTGGCAAGGTGAGGACTAATGCATAGAAAATATGATATTTCAGTTTAATGAAGGACTTTTATTGTGGCTTAGACCAAAGAAAAATAATATTTTTCTCTACCTTTGATAACTTTACTTAAGGGCTAAGTCATATGAGAGAAACCCAACATGAATCTTTGGCGGAAATTAGTAAGGCCCAAGAAGTTGTGAAGCTTTGTAAGTCATTGGGGCTGACAAATCCTTAATGATAGATATATTAGCTGGATCCACGTGCACAAATTTCTCATCAATTATGTAACCCAAATATTAGACCTGGTCCATCAAAAAGGGGTATTTCTCTAGGTTAGTACATATCTTGTGCTACCGTAGAGCATGAAGGACCTGTCGAATATGTTGGAAATTCTCTTACCAAATCTTACTAAATATGAGGATATCATCCAGATATAGAACCATCAATGAGTTGGTGAAAGGCTACAAGATGACATCCATCAACCTCATAAGGTTTGCGAGGACATTCATCAAATTGAAGCACATGACCAACCACTCAAAGAGACCTTCCTTGGACTTGAAGGAAATCTTCCATACATTTGTGGGTTCTATTAGAACTAGGTAATATCCAGACTAATCACTTTCGCTGAAATACTTGGACCCCTTGAGTTAGATAAGAAGGTCATCAATCCATGGAATAGGGTGTTTGTTCTTAACTATCATTTTATTCAAAGCCTGAGAATCAATGCATAGTCTCTAGGTTTCATCCTTCTTTTGTACGGGTACAATTGGGATCCCAGAAGATGAGGATATTAGTGGGATTTTTCTTTTTTGTAGAAAATCCTTGATATGCCACTTGATTTCATCATTTTCAAAAAGAAAGTGGTGGTAGATTAACCCATTAGGTAAAGGTGCATCAAGAGTGAGATCGATCAAATGTTGATCTGAGAGTGCAAAGGTACCACCAAGGGTTAGGAGAAGATGTCTCTGTACTCTTCCATGACCTTATCCACTTGATTTGGTTGCATGGAGCATCCCTTTCTAGAGCCCATGAATGTGGCCACAAATTTCGCCTTAATTTGAGAGTGAATCTGGAAGCAAACCAATTTACTAGTTTGATAGATGATCTTACCACATTTTTTATTATATATAAAATAAGTGTTGGTACGTGGGTCTACCTCTGATATCTTGTATATTTTTCTATGCAAAGTAATAAAATAGTACAAGGTCTTGAATCATACAAAGCATGATGCTACCACAAGTATGGTTTTCTTACTAAATCATCACAAAATTCAAGGGGAGAAAAATCATGCAATACATCATCGACGAAAGGCTTGATGTTGTACAAAAGGTGGCATTGTTGATTGATGAGAGATCTCACTATTGGTGGAGCTACCTGATGGTGTATGGTTGCGGGTGTGGTGTTATCGATAGGCCCAACCACTTAATTACGTTTGTTTAGATGAAATTTTTTTGACTCCCATTATCAATAATGAAATACAATAAACACCCTCCACTTACATCTGTGAGTGAAAGGGATGCTCACCTTCCTTCAAGTATTTAGGCTTAGTTTTCTTGACCTTGGTGGTGGAAACGATGACACTAGGTTCTAGATCAATTATTATTTTCCTCCCTTTGGCTCAGAGTTAGAACCTGCATTTGACTTTGAAGCTTTTAACTTAGTCACTTGCAACTACTTTGCATGATATTCTTGTGTTGTGTGTGGGGCTCTTATGGAAATCACAACAATTTCCTTTGTCTTTCTTTGTGTTCCCATTACTATTTTTTCTTGTGGATTTCATGGGTTGTATTGGGGTGTTTCACCCTATACCTATCCATTTTTTTTGTTCTTTCGTGGCATCCATTTGCTACATTAGATTCAAAAATCCAATGACTCACTTCTTTTATTTAATTTTTTTCTCAATTTTGAAAACTTATCGGTATGCTGCACCAAGCTAGGAGATGTCTAGGAACTCCATTTTCTCCTAGATGAATTATTGTAGACACCCATGTTACTTGAGCACTAGATACTGCTCCTAGTCTTTGATACCTATCTTCATGCATAAGGTATGAAAGGTATTCATGAACTCTAGCATTTCTTGGTCCCTTTCCTATCGTAGTGTGGTCCATTTTATGCATTTGTATTCATAACATTTAACAGGGTAATATATTTCCTTAAAAGAATCCCAAAAAGAGTTCCAGGAGTGTTCGACTCCAAATAGTGGGGATTCCTCCATGGCCCTTCGATCACAATAAGTTTCCCACTAGTCCTTGATAGGGGGTTAGTCTTAAGGAGTGCAAAAGTAAACCTTTTTTTATTGGAAAATTATGGACTGAAAATTGTCGTTCCAAAATATTTAACCATTTAGTTAAATAATTTACACCTTTCTCGCCTCCAAATACATTAATATCAAAATTAAATTATACCATAAAGGTGGTGGTGCCTCTAAAGTGTCTATTGGATGAAGATGCATTACTTATTGGTAATCTCTAAAGGATTTTTAAAACATATCCATCATCTCATTACTTTGTCTTGTAAGGGCTCGAGCAGTTTGAAATGTCTTTGAAAGTTTAGGAACTAAGACTACCAAAATAGAAAACTAAAAAAATAGGAATATTATGATGTGATCCAATAGAGTAGGCTAGTTGCCACCAATATACAGGTTGACTACACCTACTTTCGATACTTTGTTTATTTTATTCTGTTACCAAGTGCTTTCATTCATTATAAAACAAAAGTTAACCATTCATCAGCACTAACACAAATGTACAATAGTGTAACTAGGAGGGGCAACTCCCTGTAATGAGTCTACCCACAATATCAATATATATATATATATAAGTTACAATCTTGGGAAACCCCAAATTTACACTTAGCCAAATTTTACATTCAGCCAGAAAACTCAGTTGCCCAGCTCATCAGTGCACCCAAATGGTCATCGCACAACCTGCCCAACCCATCGTTTACCCCTGAATGCGTTCATTCAGGTACTGTGTCGTTTACCCAACTTGGGCGCCACTACCCATGTCATCGTACTACCCTACCTGGGCACTTCCGCACGCTGGCCGCACCTTCGTTCAAAACACAACATGTATCATTCGCCCTCACTGGGAGCGCCCACCTGTGGGTTGCCTTGCACAAGACTTCCACTGAAATCATTCACCGATTGTTCGGCGAAAGAACACGCCCGTGTCGCCCTGCCTAAAACCTCTGTTCAGCCAACCGCCCTTTTTTCAAGCGCACACACTGTGTCACTCTGCTTGAAGTCTCACACACGGTTTCTACCTTTCGGTTCACCCGTCATGTGGGTTCATCAGCTCGTCACCCTGATCCTCATTCCAGAACCGAACTATGACTTCACACTTCTGAATGAATGATGCCTTAGCTCATCTCATACACAACATTACACTTCCACAAGTACGGTTGGCATAATAAAACATCACAAACTTCAAGGGGAGGAACACCACACAACACCTCATCCATGAAATGATTGATGATGTAGGGAAGGTGACATTTCTAACTGATGCGAAGATATAAGCCTTGGTGGAATGACTTGATGGTTTATAGATATGGGTGTGGTGTAGTTGGTAAGCCAAACCACTTATGTACCTTTGATCAGATGAGGTTCTTTTGAATCCCACTATTGAAAATGCAATGCAACGAGCACCCTTCACCTACTTGTATGAGTGGAAGAGATGGTCAACTTGCTCTAGATCTTTAGGCTCAGTTTTATTAACCTTTGTGGTGGAATTGATGGAACTAGTTTCTGCATCACTGATTTGTTTCCCCTTGTTAGTTGTAGCTCAAAGTTATACCCTGGTGTTATAGACATTTTTGTGCCTCGCGACATGGAGCATGAAATGTCAATAATTACAGGGATCCTCAGTCCCTAAACATGTTGTTCTTACCCCTAAAAGAACAAGGTCATCGAACAACAGCACTTCCAATCAGTTCTCCACTTGAAAACACTTCAAAACAGGCTAATTTTGGATCATGTCAGCTGCTCCACTGAGCATCTGCGCTGGAATGCAACTGCTCCTCCTTGTCCCTACGCTGGAAGTCAAATCTAATGAAGGCTACCTGCGCTGGGCGAGATTGGCCAAGTGGCACAGTCATTCTGCAAGGTGTCAACTGCCCAGGAAGCTTCCAAACTGACACTTGGTTCATGAGATTCGCCCTGTGATGAGTAAGAGGTACTTGATCACCATGTGTAAGCAAGGATCTCCAAGTGGACTTAAGAACTGAAGATTAACTGAAGAGGGAGAGGACACTAGTCAGCTCTATGCCAGCCTCAAGCTGACTCATCCTCTCTTCTTCTCTCCTATATATAGAGCTCTTCTATGAGGTCTAAGGAGGCTGGAATTTTGTGTAAAGCAAGGAGGTGCTGTTGGTTTACAGTTAGAGCTATTGGGTGATTGTTTTACTAGAGGTGAAGAGGAGAGTTCTTGCTGCTGGGGAGGTGCTGCTGGATTGGAGCCATCATTGGTTGTAACCTTCTCAGAACCCTGTTACTTCTATCAATAAAGTTTTGCATGTTCTCCTATATACTTGTATTGCATTGATGTATTGTATTTACATGTATATTTGATTCATCCTAATCCATGTTTCAGTTATGAGTACATGTATCTTGTAGTTTGCTCTCTTGTTTTGTGCAGGATCTGTGTGTAGCTGGACCGGTAAAGAAAGCAAGGAGCTGGGAACAAGGGACAAAGAGAGAGGACAAGGATCGACTAAGCGAAAGACACCAGGTTGGTTAATCTTTCTCCATTCTCTCTGTACTTTCATCAAGGAAATCATCAAAACTTTACTTTCAGTTGTTGCTAAAGACTGTCACCTTTAGAGTAGGGATAGGGTCATCCGCATCGGATACTTTTCCCCACAACAAACTGGCGACTCCGCTGGGGAGCCTAGTATCTTGTTGGTGTTTGTAGTATCTTTGCTATTCATTTCTTGAAGAAAAGAGTACCAAATCGAAAAGCTTTTGACTATATCAAAAGCGAAGTAGAGGGACTGCTACTCTTGCTCATTTGTTGAGCAAATTCAAGATTTGAAGAGCCTATCTACAAAAGACTCTTTACTCTTTGTGATAGATCTTCATCCTCTTGATCATCCCTTAGCCTGTACTTGACCTATAGCTTTTTATTTCAGCAAAAACAGTGCATTTTTGAGCTTTTTATGACCCGGAAAACTTTGTAGACGTAACTCTCGTGTCCCAGAGCAGGCTGTCCACAGGCAGTCTACATTACAGCACAGGTACTCCCTTCGGGAACTGCGCTGAGAGTCAAACTGACAGACCAGAGCCTGCACTGGTCCAGTTAGCCATTGTCTTGCTCAGTTTTCCCATTGTGTCTGAGCCCTGTTTTCACTGATTTTTTGCTGATTGCTTGCTGGTCATTGTACTTGCTGTAAACCACTTCTCCTTGACATTATTCCGCCTCAGTTGTGTGATGAAACTGTGAATGTTCTTTCAGTATTTCTTGCTTCAGTTACGGTTTCCCATTGTGAAAAGCGAACCAGTATAGCTGTGGCCTCTTAGATCCTGAACTGTAAAAGTGTCTTTGTGATCTTATGAGCTAGTTTTATTACTGTTCATGGCTGTTTGAGTTTGTTTGCTTTTCATTTCATGGTTTGAATCTATACATTTCCTGTGTTTTAAACAAGTCTATCATAAGGTGTCTTTTTGATTGTGGACAAGCTTGTTTATTTCTACTTGAAATTAGATTCAAAATTATACAACAGTTTCCTTTCTGTCTAGCATCAACATTAAGGATAACGAAAAGAAATACATGCATTGTGCATTTTGCATTTGACTGTATGCTTGACGATTTAGGAAGATGTGCATTTTAGTGTGTGTTCTTTGATCTGTGGAAAAAGTTGTGTCTTTCTTTTCCCTCAAGTAGATTAAGGTTTTCAAAGTTGAAAGATTGAAAAGATTTGCTTCTCATTCTTAGATTGCATATAGGAAGTTGTATATATACATCTCGTGGCAAACCTGAAAGGCAAACTGTTAAGAAAGATCAACATTAAAATAAACTCAATTTACATAACAACGCTTTGGAATTTAACGCAAACATCTAGAGGTCTAGGTAGAGACGTGTTCCAGCGTCGTTAAACATAGTGACTGTCGATCTCTACGAAGGTGGGTGATTCCTCCTGAGAGTCGGTGGCACTAACACGGACTTGAGCTCCCGCGTACCGTCGCGTATATTGGGAGACCCCTATAGGCTTTTATCCTTTATCCTTAGGAAACCGTGTCGGCCGCCCTACTGATCGCGATGCAGTGAACACAACATTCACGAAGATCGACCACCCGTACCGTAAAACGTATTCTGTGGTTTCGCGAAAGGTTTGGCACACCCTCTGCCTAGATCTCCAGAGTAGTTTCTTTTGGCCTTTTTCAAACTCTATAACTGAAAAAGTCCAACCGAGCATTTGTCACTTCGGGCTCGTTAATACATCGAAGGCGACTAGAGTCATCTTTAGCTTTTTCTCGACTCTTAAAACATGAAAAAGCAAGTTTGTGTCTAAAAGCGTCGTTAATAAAATTTATTTTAAGCGGAACATAACCACCTATTATTCCCACATTGATCTTTCAGTTGAAAAGTATGGAGCCCACCAACCAAGGAAGTAACCTTGGCGGAAGTCCAAATCCCTTATCCTCTTGGGGAGATGTTGGTGCGCCTCATATGGCTACATTGTCACTTCCAGGATTGACAATTGGCCTCCCTGTATGGCTCTTTTCAACTAATGTAGTCCAGATCGCCACTAATCCTGAGCAGTCGAATCAACAGTCAGAACAATCTAGAACTACCCACCAGCCTTCCACTTCTTATGATACTTCCTCTGATCCTTCATCTTCCCAAGGTAGAGCCGGCAAAAGTCAGCCTCCCAAGGAGAAGAAGGAAAAGAAGAAGAGAGAAAAGAAGCAGAAGGAGCCTCTGGCGAAGGCGACTGGGGGCAAGCAGAAGAAAGCTGACAAAAACCCACACACTGCACCGACCGGGCCTAAATCGCCATGTGTCATTTGCAAAGGGACCCACTTCCATCGTGATTGTCCTTGTATTCCCCGGATACTAAGGGACTGGTCCCCAAGGTTGCACAATCCGGTAGCATCAACCTCTGGTTGTCATGTTGATTGCAATCCGTCAACTAACGAGAGTGAAGGACGAAGAAGGGGACCAAGATCACCCTGTCTATTGTGTGAAGGCAATCATGCCATCCACAAATGTCCATTCTTAGAGGACGCAAAGAGAGTTTTGGAAGATCGTCCGGTATCACCGTTACGACTTCCTCCTGGATACCAAAAACTCGTGCCTAATCACTCGATAGTTGAAAATCCAGCTGGCCCGCTCAAGTGGTCAGCTGAAGTGTCGGTCATTGAGAATGAACCTACTGAATCCAGACCAGACGAAAGTCTAAAGGTCGAAACGGCAGTTGACCCGGTTCTTCCTTCAGAGGTTCTATCGTCCAATGACTCCGTCATTGAAGACCCGTCTTCAAATGACACCGTCGCCGAAGAGTCGTCTTCATATGACACCCTCACTGAAGAGAATAAGGATGACACCATCCAGGTTCTTTTCATCAGCACCGACTCCGATGAGCGTCAGGGCAATGCGCCCATTCCTTTATCGTAGGAAGGAACATCATCAGAGTCATATCCGGCCGTATATTCGGTCCCACCACCAAGCAACCTGGTTGTATCCTTTGATTGGAATCAACTAGGCAGACCCCGGTTACCAGCCAGTGTACCATTCAGAATCATTGTCCAGATCTATAGAATGATCATGGCTGGTACTATCATTGATGAAGGGGCATCTGTGAGTATCCTTTCCTCTGTTGCTTGGAAAGCACTGGGTTCCCCAGCGCTTTTACCTGAGTTGAGAATTCTCTCAGGTTTTGATAAAGGAACCAGTCGACCATTAGGGATCCTCCCCAATGTACCTGTTACATTGAAAGGGAAGACCGTCGAGATGAACGTGATGGTCGTCCAGGGACCCTTGGATTCTAACCTACTCCTTGGACGTGACTATATTTATTGCATGGGAGCGATAGTCTCCTCACTCTTTAGAGTAATGTGTTTTCCACACGAAGGAAGGGTGGTCAAGCTCGTAGACCAACTTTCGTTTCCGGGATCTCGCATCGCAAATAGTCAAATACCATTCCTAAATGGTCTGTTCACTCAAGATTCGCCTCCACCCCAGGTCCTCCTTCCCGATGAGCGCGAGTGATTCGGAAAGAAAGACTAGGACCCAGGGGGCATGCACCCTGGTCTGCTTCGGGCAGAAGAAACCCCGGGTATAAGAAAGAATTTCCGCAGAAGAATATGACTAGTCCGTACCCCGTCCGAAGGAAGTGGGGTTGTTCTAGAATAATAATCTTTTGTTAAAGTTATGTGTTTGACCAAAGAGTCATTCACCTTTGTCTAAAAAGTGGGCAATGCCCAAGTAGGAATTCCCTTATTGCAACAAGTAGTAACCATCTTTGAGTTCAAGCCTCGCCCATCGAAACATATGTTTTGAAGGATAAGCAGGGGCAGTCTACGAAGAAGGAGACCGTATTGTTGTGACAGAGGGTAACCATATTTGGACAACCCAATGATAGACACCGCCGAAGAAAGAGATTGATTTGCGGCAGCAAATCGAACCGTCTTTGGAATAATAAGAAAGAGGCAAGACTCCCTCAATAATACCAATGTTTTGTCTTTGAGTAGTGTTCTTCTATTGTCACAAATAGCTGTTTATTAAAAGTGGGCAAGACCCCTTAGAATAACGAGAAGACAAGTATCGTTAGCATTAGATTGGCAAGATGACAAGTAACTGTGAACACCCAAAGAAAAGCAGAGGTAGGGGAGAGGAGGGGCAACCTCGAAATTCTATCCTATACCTGGGGGCATGCAAACCTTCTGGAGTGCAAGCTAGGGGCGGTTATTTATCTGGTTTTAAGATTAGCCGTTTCCAAACTTGCATGAAAGAAGCCTGTGGGGCAGAAGTAAAATTTGCCAAAGTGAGCATAGCTGTGGTAAGGCATAAGCTCTATAAAAATTGGTCCTTACGGGAGGCGTTCTTTTTATGACTGGTATATCGAGCAGTTTTAGCATATAGTTCATGCTCGTTAAAAAATAAACGCAAAATTCGAGCAGTTTTATGACTGAATCTATGCTCGTTAAAAAAATAGAAAAGTGTGAGCAAAAGTTTCCCCCAGAGTTCAAGCTCATGGAAAAAAATGAACTGGTAAATAACCTTTTGAGATCGTAAATTCATTAGCCATAAGAACCTTGATCGTGTTGTCATCCATCACCTCCACCGTTCATTTGGCCGATTATTCACTTCCATTTGTGTGTTTACCTCTTTTGAGAAACAGCTGCGAAGAGTGATTCCACCTAGCCATCCTCGTAACACTGCCGTGATTGGAAAATTCCAACCTGTACCTGGAATCTGATGCTATCCCTGTTTATCACTCGTTCCTCAAAAGACGAGTCTTCTTTCAGCTCTTTTCACTGACTCGAAAAATATGAAAAGTTTGCCGAGTTTTGGCCTTCCAGCTCGTTAAAATGACCGGAACGCTATCCCTCCTCTAAATTTTAATCTTTTTGGACCTGAGGGATTATTGCACAAAAGGATCGAGCGCGTGTCTTGTTCGGCTCGTTAAAAGTACCGAACAGCCATCCCTTCTGTATTGTTTTATACTTTTTCGGACTTAAGGGATTTGCTGACGAAAAAGGAATTACGGAGTTAACTTTCTGTACCTTTTCAGACTCTCTAAAAATGAAAAGGACCGAGTTTTCCTTGTCGTTAGACTCGTTAAAATGATTAAATAGCGACAAACTTGTCTTTAGACGAGAACGAGTTTCCCTATCGCTAGGCTCGTTAAATCATAGCGATGGGCTTGCCCGAAGGGCAGGTTATAGAACAAGCATATGTTATCCTCCTCAAGCTTGACAAAAATAAAGAGGTACTGGTCAGAAATGACTGGGGAAAAATTGGGAGAACATCAAAGTTTAATGGTAGCAAGTCACTCTTGAACATGACACTTTTCCTCCGTACCACATTGGGTTGGGTTGTTTCATTCACCGATCTCATCACCATGGTCCTCGCCAAACCATCCACATTTGGGGTAATGCTACCAATCCATCGCATCAGTGTCGTTATATGTTCAAGAGGGGTCTTTCTGAAAGTGTCAACCGTGTCCCATCCACTGCCATACATTATCCTTCATCCATTCATGATCGCCACCCTGAATCATATGTCACAGTTTGTTTTCACCTCCACTAAAGTCATTAGCTCCGTTCCATGTCATTGATGTGGGATTCATTAAGGCCCTCCTTTGACGAATCGCTTCTTGTCGACTTCAGCTCATTATCCAAGAAGTTGATCTAGGAACACCCCCATCAGTACTTTGAAGCTTGCATGCCTCAATGGCAAGTTTCTCACTTCCGGCGACAGGTATACATCAATGACCTTCGACCAGAAGATTTTGCGTGGCGTTCGACGCCAAGTCCTTTATTCACGCCACGTGAATTGTACTGCAGTACCTTGAGGGTCATCGTCATTATTGGTGATTCCTCTCGTGCTTGTTAACGGTTTTCATTATTGACCGGTAATCAAGTGATGTCTTTCCATGTTCGACTTCAGCGCAATTCTCACATGGATCGACTTGTACTTAGAGTGAAGATCGAACGAGTTTGAAGACCCCGGATCTAGTTTCATCCATCCGGGCTGCGATATATATTCAGCAAATATAAAAGCATTTGTCATGTACATCATTGCAACAGATGATCATCCTATTCAAAGGATGATAATTTCAGCAGAAAATTATCAGTCTACCTTCAGACGATCGTCTGTCATATGTACCAAAATGTATTTATAAAAGCTGAGCATGGGAATGCCCGCCTCAGCTAGATCATGAAAATAGAATGAAAAATAATGTATTGTATTGTATTGTATTACAGGGCGCATCCTCAGCATTGGAATGAACTTCGGACCCTCTAGATAAAGCATTTCACCCGATAAACGGCCTCATACTTTAGGGGGCAACTGTTATAGACATTTTTGTGCCTCGCGACATGGAGCATGAAATGTCAATAATTACAGGGATCCTCAGTCCCTAAACATGTTGTTCTTACCCCTAAAAGAACAAGGTCATCGAACAACAGCACTTCCAATCAGTTCTCCACCTGAAAACACTTCAAAACAGGCTAATTTTGGATCATGTCAGCTGCTCCACTGAGCATCTGCGCTGGAATGCAACTGCTCCTCCTTGTACCTGCGCTGGAAGTCAAATCTAATGAAGGCTACCTGCGCTGGACGAGATTGGCCAAGTGGCACAGTCATTCTGCAAGGTGTCAACTGCCCAGGAAGCTTCCAAACTGACACTTGGTTCATGAGATTCGCCCTGTGATGAGTAAGAGGTACTTGATCACCATGTGTAAGCAAGGATCTCCAAGTGGACTTAAGAACTGAAGATTAACTGAAGAGGGAGAGGACACTAGTTAGCTCTATGCCAGCCTCAAGCTGACTCATCCTCTCTTCTTCTCTCCTATATATAGAGCTCTTCTATGAGGTCTAAGGAGGCTGGAATTTTGTGTAAAGCAAGGAGGTGCTGTTGGTTTACAGTTAGAGCTATTGGGTGATTGTTTTACTAGAGGTGAAGAGGAGAGTTCTTGCTGCTGGGGAGGTGCTGCTGGATTGGAGCCATCATTGGTTGTAACCTTCTCAGAACCCTGTTACTTCTATCAATAAAGTTTTGCATGTTCTCCTATATACTTGTATTGCATTGATGTATTGTATTTACATGTATATTTGATTCATCCTAATCCATGTTTCAGTTATGAGTACATGTATCTTGTAGTTTGCTCTCTTGTTTTGTGCAGGATCTGTGTGTAGCTGGACCGGTAAAGAAAGCAAGGAGCTGGGAACAAGGGACAAAGAGAGAGGACAAGGATCGACTAAGCGAAAGACACCAGGTTGGTTAATCTTTCTCCATTCTCTCTGTACTTTCATAAAGGAAATCATCAAAACTTTACTTTCAGTTGTTGCTAAAGACTGTCACCTTTAGAGTAGGGATAGGGTCATCCGCATCGGATACTTTTCCCCACAACACCTGGTTGTGTTGTGAGTAAGGTTCTTGTGGAAATCACACAACTTTCTTGTGTATTTCTTTGTCTTCCCATTATAATTATTTTCCTATAGCTTTGATTGGTTTTCCTAGGGTGTTCCACTCTGAATGTGCTTTTTCCTATGGTTTTTGGGTGCCTTTGCCTTACATCGTATTTGTACATCCAAAACATCGCTTCTTCTATTTATTTTCTTACTTGATATTGATATCATATCAGTATGTTGCACCAAGAAAGGATATGTCCAATACCTCCATTTCTACTTGGTTGTATTTGTGTATACAACAATGATACTTAAGCATCAGATGTTGTTAAGAGTCCTTGATACCTAGATTTTTGTGCAACGTATGAAAGATATTCATGAAGTCTAGCACTTATTGGTCCATTTCCTTTGATAGTGTGACCCATTTCATGTACGTGTGTTCATAGCTTCCAATAGGGTAAAATTGTTCCTTAATAGTATCTCGAAATTTTCTCCAAGAGGGTGCAATTGCAAATAGTGGAGATTCTTCTATGGTCCTTTCATCATAGTAAGTGCCCCATTAGTCCTTGACACGGGGGGAGGCCTTAAGAAGTGCAAAAGTAATATTTTTCCAATCACAAAAATTATTTCCCAAAAAATATCCTTCCACTTGGTTTAACAATTTATCTAGAGAATTTGCATTTATCTAGCCTTCAAATATAGGAATATTAAAATTAACCTGTACATTTAAGGGGGCAGGTGCCTCCAAAGTGGCTACTAGATGAATATATGTCTCCTATTGGTATTGAATGGATGATCTAGGAAAGAAAGTATCCATCATCTCATTCCTTTCTCAGTTGATGCTTCCTCGAGCGACAAATTGATATGATTTATTTCTCCCTTTTATTTCTTTTCTTTCACCATGGTAGGTCATTCGAGTTAGCAAGGCTAGTCTTACAATGTCTTAAGTGGTTCGAGTACCAACTCCTTATATCTTGACCTCATTAGGGACATGTACAAAACAAAAGAGAAAGAGTAGACCACTCTGATACCACTGATACAAATTTAAGAAGGGAATGAAATGAAATACAAATTTAAAATCAAACATATAGATATAGTGAAATTGAACATCATTTGTAACATAGAAATGTTGAAATTGTTTACATGTAGAATGAAAGAAAACTAGCTCAAATAATGACAACTTATCTTTGAGAAGAGATGTGATGGCTACATGCCTTCTTGAACTATGTTACAATTAGGTTCAAATTCCATTTTATCATCAAGAAATAATGAGAAACCCTAAACATCCTAAACCCTAACCATAGGAGATGAATCACCTAAAGGTAATGGGCCCCTATGGTTTAAGTTGGAATTTCAACTTCCATATGTCATAACTTTACCATACTATCTCCATTTGCCGTGTATGATATCCCATTAGAGAGGTCTATCTGAAGATAAAAACTTTCAATTGCAATGTTTAGGTAAATATTCATTCTTTTTTATTTCCCCAAAAAAACCATTAAGGGCCTCAAAGTAACTCTAAAATTTCAAGACCTAGAACTTCCAAAAATAGAAAATTACCAAAATAGGAATATTATGTTGTGAGCCAGTGAGGGTATTTTCTAAGGATTCAAATATTATGTCTATAATAAAATAATTTAAAATAATTTTCATGTCTTTAAAAAGGAGAAAAAATTATTTTATTTTACCATTCATATTTTTAAAACCTCCAAACTGAAAAAAACCCTATTTGTAGCTAGATTTTTAGGTAGCGATTTCATTAACTCCAATGAATGATTTTCAATATTGTTTCTTACAAGTAATAGATCTCCAGGCCCACTAAGATTTTATGGAATTATTTTAATTTTTCTTAATGATTTGAACCAGTTTCAAACCTTTTATTTGGGTAGAAAATGAAACTTCCAAGCGTTGCACCCTATCCATATCAGGAACTACAACACTTTAGAGTTGTCATAGGATGCTAATATGAAAGGTAAAAAAGTAGCACATGGTTACTGACTTGAAAAAAAAAAATACATTACAATTAGTTAAAACAAATCATTATGATAAATTATTTGTAAATAAAAATTAATAAAAAACTCAAGAAATTAATAAACATGTAGAATAAGTATATTCATGTATAATAAATAAAATATTACAATTAGTTAAAGCAAATCATTATGATAAATTATTTGTAAAAAAAAAAAAAAAAGCCTCAAGCAATTAGTAAACAAGTAGAATAAGTATATTCATGTATAATAAATAAATTCAAAAATAACTTTAATATATAAATAATTATGAGAATATTAAAATCATCCTAATCATATATAAATTTTATAATGCATATTCCTTAGAAACTAAAAAACTTGTAAAAATTAAACAAATATAAACATAATTACCATAAAAGTTACAAATAATTAAAACAAAAAACATCATTGTAGTAATAAAACATAATAAAAAACTCATTACAAAAACAATTCTCTTAAAAGCAATTAATATATAACTATAATAATTATCCATGAATAATAAATAAAATTAAAAAGAGCCTTAATAGAGTATTTATTAGAAATATAAAAGTTTGGTTTATTCAAATCATGAAACTGGTCGGCTCACATTCTTGACATTTCAACCTCAACCCTATTTATAAAACACTATTCTCTATCCTTTGTAAATCAAGTCCTGATGATGAGTCTTGGTCTAGACTTGAAATGTCGACAAAGAAATATGAAAAATGTGGATTATCCGAGTGTAGATTCTAAAAAAAGGATTTTTATCTTTTGAATAGAAAAACTAAAAAAATCTTCATGATGGCTGACTAATGAGTTTTCTCCTTGTTGTTTGATGACCAAGATGTTAGAGTGGAGCGAAATAGAGCACAAAGAAGAAAATTTGGTAGGATCCAATGATCCAAACATTATTTTCCCTTAATCTATGTAGTTTTATGAAAATTTTCTTCATTCTGAGCATGGGAGTTCAAATGTACCCTTTGGAACATTTAATGAGGAAGTGGGATGTAGATGGGAAATTACTTCAAGTCGGTGTCCATATCCTTACTATTGATGTGGAGGATATATAGGTTTTGAATAGGCTCTTAAGAAGAAGATCCTCAATCTCACTATTTAGTTCAAGGGGATACAATGAAACTACTGATGAGTATATATCCCAACACTATTCCATGAGAACCAGAAAAATTACAAATAGATTCTAGCAGAGAATGCAATCGATCTTCCACTGAGAATCATTTTTTTCACCGTAACCCACATAAAAGACCTACATTTTTTCATTTGGTGTGAAGATATTTTAATAAACATGAAGGAACAATTGACTAGCTGTGGGATAGGTTGACTGATGAAACTCAACTATGGGTCAATAGAGGTGTCATTTTTCTTGGATAATGTGCCCTTGATGCATCCCTAAGGGACAGAGGTGGATGATACTGCACTGAGAGTACCTCGCATGAGTAGATGGGCTGAGCTGATGGCACACCATGGAGGTAGTGATATGTTCTCATTTGTTCCTACATTTTTCAGATGATTGTAGAGCCAACTAATCATGATAAAGTATTTTTTGTACGCAGGCATAAATTTCAAAGGAGATCGATATTTAGGTCTTCCCAAGGGAGTCCAGTCATATGCATTAGTGGAAAGGACTTTTGAAAAATTATGTTTTTGATGTATTTCCTTATTTTAATTTTTTTTGTTGTGTTAAGACTAATACCATTTTGACATGTAGATATTGGACCAATGTAGCCAGTTGGGATGTCAACAATCCATACGCAGGGTCAATAGTGTGTATTGGGTGATTGCGACCATGAAGCCATAGACGAGCTCTAAGAGGTGGAGTAGAAACTTGAGGTTCTTACCTCTAAGAGGTGGAGCAGAAACTTGAGGGTCTTACTCAGGTTATAGAATATACGTAGAAAGAGGATGTGCCTCAGTGATATTAGAACCATATCATTGGGGTATCATAGTAGATGGGTCACTTTCTTCAGGGAGTGGTTCGTGGTATCAGGGATGATTATAGAAATTTACAATTGTATTTTTGAATCATTGTCATGTATTTATATATAAAGGAAACATGCCTTGTGTTGTCTAAACACATTCCATAATTTGTTTTTGAAAACTAATAATGAGAAATGATTTCTAGTTTGGATACTATCTTATGAGATTTGTTAACGTTTCAAATTTAAAATCTTCAAAAATGTTTATCTAATATGTTGTTGGCTAGAATGTTTGGTAATATATTAAGATTTCTTGGGATGTCTTGATATTCTAGCTAGCTAAATTTTCGATACAAGAGATGATACCTTATATAAACTTGTACAAGATTCAGAATTAAAACACAATAAACATTTCTTAATTGTAGCACTATGAATGGAGAATCAATTCGAACAATCAAATAATAAATACCAAGAGAAATGGAATTAGATAAAAATTTAATGATTCCATTGCTCTCTAGGATATTGCTAATCATATCACTATGACATATGCCATTTAACTCACCAACCCATCAGTAGGTGTATATATTTCCCATGCAGCAAATGCAAGGTTCTAAGTATTGTATCTAGCACTATCAACAACCCTAATGTGAGATAAAGGGAGCACCTACATATTCAAACCAAGCACAATGTAATATAATAAGCGAAGGACATAAAATGCTTGCAAAAAGAAAAAGTGCAATACACCAAAAATATGGTACAATAATATACAAAGTATTTATGTAGAAGGATTCAAAGTATAATAATATTTAAGGTAAATCCCATTTTTGGGCTTTCCTAACGGAATTCCATCATAATTGACTCTCTCATAGGAACAAACTTCTAATACTCATTTGAGGGTATAAGCACCATGCCACAGGGGCTTGAACTTACAAGCTCCTAACTTATTGTGTTTTTATCATGTAGAAGGACTTGAAGTCAACTTCAAAAAAGACTCAAGGTTTAATATTTTTTATGATACCCTTGGTGATTTTCTTTTAAAGGCATGACAATTTTTAGATTATTATGATTATGATTTGAACTTAATGGGGATGGAGGCCAACATTGGAATTGATGGATGATGTAATTAAATTATATATTCTTAATAATTTTTTTACCTTGGGAAAAATATGGGAGAGGGAGAACATGTGTAATATAGACTTCTTTTTATTCTCGAAAAGAAATTAAGTGGTCAAGCCTGTTGAGTTACGTAATGGGTATGTATTTACTCTTAATTCCATCACCTTTTTCCTTTTTTCTTATCTCTTTCATATCCTGATACACTAACATATTGATGGATTATGATAAGAAATGAATGAAATACTCTCGATTAAGATTTAGCCACTGTAACTAACTCTTATTCCTTTTTATATAGAGAAGTGACAAAAGGAACAGTTGTTGTTCCATAGAGACAGAACAACATAAAACAACAAAGGAAAAATGAGGCGTGTTGGTTGCGGTCAGGTCGGAGGACGAATCAGGAGGATCAACGTTAAATATGAAGGGTGTCAGAAGATAGCATTCAATTGTGGATCCCTCACAATCTCCTTGATCCCGAGGGATCACATTTATCTTTTACCTCTTTCTAACTATAAAGGTAAAAACTGTAGGAGGAAAGGGGATCGACTTTCTGTTCATTTCAAATTGTAATTTTAAAGTACAAGCTCTTGATTTGGAGGAACACGACCATATTGTAATGAGAATTGAGTTCAATGGTTAGTATATAATTTACGTTGCTATTCATTCGTATCCTCTGAAGTAGATCAGCAGTATTCACTAGTGGCCAAGGGCCCAGCCTCTGGTGGATCAAACTGCTATCCTTTGTGTTATATCTTTCTAATTCACACAAGTTTGATTGGTTTGATATTTTTTCCATTTTCTGTGAGTTTATCTTGTTTGCTATTTACCGATTTCCTATATTGAAGTTAGTACATTTTCTTTACATGCTTCACAGCATTGTCATTTGATTCTATTTATGCTTATTGTAGATTAAATTAATTAGCAGTTAAGACAATGAACCCTGTTGATTACAATAAGAGTGTGGTTAGTATCTAATTAGCTGAAAGAGTTTGGTTACCTCTACTGAACTCTTGGTTGACTTCATCTCCATATAAATTGCTTAATTGGGATTGAATGTGATTTAGATAGAATCAGCTAGAAGAGATTGGTTACTACTACTGAACTCTCGGTTGACATCATTTCCATTTGAATTTCTGGTTTGAGATCTGATTACAGTTTCAGTTGAAGATTAAGTACTGATGTAATATTTCCATTAATAGTTATAGTTTTTGAATTGTATCAAATTTTTATATTTCACTTTGAAGAAACATTACTCTCTGGATTCATAGCAAGCAGATATTGTGTACACTCTTGGAATAAAAGGACTTTCCTGGGTTGATGATTATTGTGAGGTAATTGGAAGTCTTAAAAGACACCTTTTAGCATCCAACATTTTGGCATCATTGGCAGGTACAGTGTCGCCATTTTACAAAGAGTGATGTATATCTGGTAATTGCTACTGGGAAAGAATTGGGTATTGAAAACGGAAGGTAAGAACCTACGTAACGAGTAAGTAAAGTGCTTGCTCCTCCGCTCACTTTTCAACACAATTACAGAAAAGTAAAGTAGGTGTTTGATGTTTGTCTACTGAGAGAGAAATGGGTATTAAAAAAAGAAGGTAAGAACCTGCGTATGGAGCAAGTAAAATGCCTGCTCCCCTACCCGCTTTCTAGCATAATTGCTAGGAATTTAAGGCAGAAATAAACATTTGAATTTTTGCGTGAATGACTAAGAAGAAAAGACCAGAAAACAATACAATCCCACACCCCAAACCTGAAAAATCTAAGGGACGGATGACCCTTGGAAGATCAACTTTTATTGATGACATCTTAAGAAAAGTTGAATCTTAGCCATTAGTAGGTCCCTGAACCTTTGCTTCTAGACATGCTACTATCTCCCTTCGGGCCATAGGCTCACCATCTATAGCCTACGCTGAGGTCCATAGTAAAACTGAAGGGACTGAATAGAGTTTTCAAGATATTGAAAATTCACGATCAATTCCCTCACAAGAAGGGAATTCTTGCAACGTCCATGAAGGAGAAGGAGAAACAGGGGAATCCGAGGTTAAACTAGCAGAACCAAGATCTCCTGAGGTAGTAATTGAGCAAAGGACACCCAGTGTCCCAGATCAAGGGAGTGTTGTTAGGATCATTCCCACCTCTTATAGATATCCTAGGGACAACTCTCCAGCTTCGGAGATCCAAGAAGGGTTCTAGCATATCTTTGATCTAATGGCCAATAATCCACAAACACCCTAGACCTCTACATTACAGTATCCTATTGTTGACATAGTTGTCAACACCCCCATGAAAGCTATCCCTATACGAAATATTCCCACCTTTTATGGACTCAATTCAGAAGATCCAGATGTGTTCTTGTTTGAATTCAACGTGCTATGTCGGGGTTATGATTACACCATCGACCCCGAGAAACTAAAGCAGTTTTCCTCCACTTTAAAGCGAGTAGCCCTGCGTTGGTTTATGGGACTAGGTGGCAGCACCATCAATGATTGGGACCAAATGAAAATTTCCTTCCTTAAAAAATATCAAGGTTATTGCAGATCTAGAGAACTAAAAGATGAGGTATTCCAAATGGTAGCAAGGCGTAGCAAAACTTTGGAAGAGTATGTGGAGCATTTCCAATATAACCTCCAAAGGTCTCCCTATGTAAATTTGCCGGACAATGTTCTAAAAACCATGATGATTAAGGGGATGAAAGACCAGTGGATAGAGACACTAAAGATCATGGGTAAAGGTGATATCTATCAAGAAGACTATGCTAACATTATTGATTTTTGTATCAGGTGCTCGAGGGGTAGTACAAGACTGAAACTAGCTGGATGCGATGCGATCACCAGGGACAACAAAGTCTTTAGTGGAAGCATTACTTGTACTGAAATCGGCAACCTGCTGGAAGATTTCAAATCGGATATCCTGGGAACCTTGACAACACAATTAGACATCATACAAGCCAAGTAGAAGCAGGTTGAATCAGAACAGAACCTGGTTATTTTTTGCCCTCGATGCAGGAAGAAACATAGCCATAAAGAATGCCCACTCGATATGGTACAGACCTGTGCCATATGCACTAAAGAACATGCCACAGAAAATTTCCCATTGCTGCTAGGATTAAAAGCAGTCTTCAAGGAGGCAGAGGAAGAAGCGGAACTAGTCTACCTGTTAAACTGGCATCGCCAATGGCAAGCACGAAAAAAGGGTATGCCTACCGACCCATCTTCATTCTTTCATCATTCACATTATAATTCTCAGCAATAAATAGGAGCTACATGGCAAAACCAACCACCTTTTCCTATTTGGTCACCATAAGAATTTTCTATGCCACCCTGGTCCAATCACTGAAATCTGAACAATAGTTGGCCAAATTCCTCTTACTTTCCATCATTTTGGTAGAAAAATCTGTTGGCATTATGGCACAGGTTTGGAGCTATGGCACAGGTGTTGTCCTTGATGGCAACTCTTTTTGGTAACAGATCTTAGTTCAGGCTTTCAGAATGAAATAAAAGACATATACGTAGGTTCATCTAGAAGAAGATGCGTATACATGTGGGTTAGACGTTTCAAAGGCGCGTAAGCGTATACATGCACTTTCATGCAAGGAAAAGCGCATATATGTTGGAGAACTTACCTTTGGTCCGTGGTAGTTAGTCCTTGGTATTTGAACCTATGGTTTTGGACCACGGTACCTCGTCAAAAGTGTTGATCCCAAGTATTGGGTCCGTGGTATTGGTTTATTATGGTTTTGGACCGTGGTATTGTGGAAGGCCTAAAACTATAAAAGAGGAAGGAGATCATGTGGCAAAAGATCATCCAAATTATTATTGAATATCTGATAAAGTGCTAGATCTGGCATACTGGTATTTGGGGTTATGGTGCACATCTAGATCTGAATGAAGGAGAAACCTTAGCGCAAAGAGAAGGATAAGTTCTATTGATGGGTCATAATCTTTAAGCTTGAATGATAGTATCTTTGTATGGTTTTGATCTACTATATGTGGCGCTTGCTTGATCTATAAGTCTGATAATCTGGGTTAATTAGTGTTTGAATATCTGAAAGAGCGAATTATCCTTTATAGATCTATACGCAGGTTCAGTGAAGCGAAGACGCATATACACGCTGGTTCAGTGAAGTGAAGGTTCGTATACGCAGGTTGTTCCAACAACAAAAGCGTATGTACACAGGTTTCAGGTTATTAAAGCAGCGTATATCTTTTGAGTTGTGATCTAGCTACTTTTGTTTATTACTGCAGTGTTCTGGGTTCAGATTTGGTGTCTGGTTACTGTTACTGTGATCTGGGTACAGTGGTCAGAGAAGTGTTTATTTTGATTCAGTTTTGATTGGTGAAAAGGTGATTGGTTGATGCAGAAATTCTTGATGTTTGATTGATGTTATTTGTGGATCCAGTCTGAATATTGATGAAACATGTTCCCTGAAACAAAGACAAGGTTGTAGCCTTCTGTAGGCCAGCACCTATGTAGTAATATCTTGGCTAGTGCAAGAGCTAAGGGGGTTGTAGCTCCCTTCCAGGAGAAGCTGGAAAACGAGAGAGGGTTTTAGCTCTCTACAGGTTGCAGCCTACGTACTGGTAAAGGACTGAACCAGTAGAATTGTAAAAAGAAGTCTCTAATTAAAGAGAAGATAGAGATGAATTGCAGCAGGTGGTTTTCACGCACATTGGGTTTCCACCTTATATCTTGTGTTCTTGTGTGCGATTGTCTTTCTTCTTTGCTTTACTATTTCTGGTTACTGGATATTTGATTCTCAAACATAGATTAACAATCAACATCAGAAAGATAAAGTAAATTAAAAGTTTGCATTGTATACGCAGGTTTCCTTCTTCATAGTTGCATATATACGCGGGTTTAATTAACTGAAGTAGTGTATATCATTTGACTTTGAAAAAGGAATATTTGACTTGATAATACTGATTCACCCCCCCCCCCTCTTAGTATTATTTCCATCAATTGGTATCAGAGCAGGTCCTTTAGAAGAAGCTTGATCGCTTGAAGGAAGATCTTTCATCATGAGAAACTACGAGAGGGAAGCATCAATCAGGCCACCGATTTTTGACGGGGAAAACTTCGTATACTAGAAGGTAAGAGTTACTGCCTATCTTCAATCTCTTGGTACAGAAGTCTGGGATATCATAGATACAGGGTATACTTTTCCATCAGCAACTCCTACAGATCCGGCTGAGAAGAAGAAATATGAAACAAATGCAAAGGTGGTCAATACTCTATTAGGATGCCTATCTCAATCAGAATTTTTCAAGGTAATGCAGTTTAAATCCGCAAAAGAGATATGGGACAAGATTGTTCTGAGCTATGAAGGAGATGAACAGGTAAAATGAGCAAAACTTCAAACCCTTAGGATTTAGTATGAAAATATCAGAATGCACAATGATGAAAGTGTGGCTAACTATTTCCTTCATGTAGATGAGATTGTTAATTGTATGAAAAACTTGGGTGAAGAAATAAAAGAGGCTATTGTGGTTGAAAAAGTTCTAAGATCTTTGTCCCCTAGGTTCGAATCTAAAGTTTCTGCAATAGAAGAAAAGGAGAATCTTCGAAACCTTACCATGTCATAGCTACATGGGATTCTAACTGCTTATGAAATGAGGAAAGGAGGACCATCAGACAGGATAGAAGCAGCTTTCAAGGCTTCAGGAAAAGGAGACTACTATGAGTTAGGACATGCATCAGAAGAGGAAGAAGAATCAAATTTTGTCAAAAACCTTCAACGGGGGGCCGGAAGATTCCGAGGTAAGTTACCTTTCAAATGCTTTGCTTGTGGAAGAGTTGGGCACTATGCTGCCAAATGTCCTCATAAGGATAAGGTTGACAAAGGGAAGGAACCTGTTAGATGGAACAAGAAACATAGTGCAACTAAGAAAAGTTACTACACTCATGATGACAGTGATGGCCTATCAAATTGTGATGAAGATGAACGAAGTAATGATTATAAACTTTTAATGGCTTTTGAAGATGATGATTACATGGATGCTATAGATGTAGATGGTTTTTATGAAGATATTTCTAGACTCAAAAGATGTTTAGAAGAAAAGAATATGATCATTGATACTCTGCAATTCCAACTTGATGAAAAGGAAAAATTTCTTGAGAAGTTAGAATGTGAAATTGTTGGCCTTAGAAAAGAAATTGAGAAAACAAAGGCTCTTAATCTTAAATTTGTTAAAGGATCTAAAACTCTGGATGAGATTATGAATGTACAACATTCTCCACTAATCAAGACAGGTCTGGGGTATAATGGAGAAGCATCTCAAGCATCCACCTCAAAGAGTTATCTTGATGCAGCAAGGAGGAATGAGTAAAAGCCCAATGGAGATCACCAGGTAAAACAGGGATGAATTACATCAAGAATAAACAAATACCACTAGGTAAATTAGGGGCAACGCATCTTAAGGGTGAACAAAATCTACAACCAGCCATAAGTAAAAACTTCTCAATTTGCTTCAAGAATGGATGAAAATCGAAACTACAATCATTTGGCTGGTAGATTTGATAATTGCAGAAGTTTCTTCAATGGCCAATGTTTCTCTTTCCATAACTTTGGTCACAAAGCAGCTCAATGTGTTTCCTATAAGACAATCATGACTAGAGAAGCTCGAAAACAAAGAAGTATGACTGGAATCACAAAAAGGACCTATAACAACTTTTCCGCCCTTGAAAATTAAATTGAATGTTCTATTTGTAATGACTTCAGTCATGAAGATTTTGAATGCAGGAGTAGGTTTTGGAAGAAAAATCAAAAGGAACAAACCTCAAGTGCCAGAACATGGAGAATGAAGGAACCGCAACTAGAAAGATGTGGGATAGCCTTTTATGCAGAAGGACAAGAAAATCTATGGTACATCGACAGTGGATGTTCGAAGCATATGACAGGTGATAAAGAAAAACTTGAATCATATAGTGTTTTAGAAAAGGGAAAGAAAGTTTCTTTTGGAAATGATACCCCTGCAGTCATAAAAGGAAGAGGCACTGCTTAGTTGAAAGAAAAGGTCAAAGCTGGAAATGTTTTGTATGTTGATGGCTTGAAGCATAATCTACTGAGTGTCAGTTAGATGTGCGATCAAGGAACCGAGGTAATATTTCAATCAAATGGATGTAGTGTTCGTGATCTTGATACATGAAAAACAGTGATCAAAGGTAGAAGAAATTCAAATAATTTATACATATTTGAAGAAGGACAACAACAATGCTATTTGAGCAAGGATGATGAACACTGGTTATGGCACTGAAGGTTGGGGCATCTAAGCTTTTCACAAATAAGGAAAGCATGCAAATACCAGGCAGTTCGTGGTCTTCCAGATATCAAAATTCCAGAAAACACAATATGAAAATTATGTTAGTTTAGTAAGCAAACAAGAACTAAATTCCCTGAGAAGGAAGGATCAACTAGTAGTTCTCTTGATCTAGTCCATACAGATGTATGTAGTCCATTTAGGACAAGGTCACCTCGAGGAGAAGAATACTTTATATTATTCATTGATGACTTCTCCAGCATGGTTTGGTTTGGACTTATGAAGCACAAAGACGAAGCATTAGAAAAATTCAAATCCTTCAAAGCCTTGGCTGAAAACGAATCAGATCACAAAATTAAGTGCCTCAGGTCCGATAGAGGTGGGGAGTTTACCTCAAATGAATTTTTTGATTTCTGTGAAGAACATGGAATAAGAAGGGAATTCTCTATAGCTAGGACTCCTCAACAAAATGGAGTGGTGGAAATGATGAACAGAATAGTCCAACAAATGGCTCATGCTATGCTTGATGAGTCTGGAACTCCCGCAACCTTCTCCGGTGAAGCTACATTTGTTGCGGTTGTTATTCTCAACAAAACAAATGTCTGAGTGAACGGGACTCAAACTCCTCATGAGCTCTGGTATGGTGAGACTCCTTCGGTAAAGCATTTCAAAATTTTTGGAAGTAAATGATATATAAAGAATAATGATGAACAACTTGGCAAACTTGAACCTAGAGCAGATGAAGGAATTATCCTTGGTTATTCTCCCCACATCAAAGCATATAAGTGTTACAATAAAATACTTGGAAGAATTGTTGACAACATTGATGTAGTGGTTGATGAAAAAGGATACATTCCTAGGCAAGTAAATTATAAAAATATCGAAGAGGATGAAGACTAATCTAAAAATTAGACTAATGATGAAGAAGAACCTCAAGAGGCACCAAAGGAACAGATAAGGATAGAAAAGAAGACTCCATCCAGGTATGTTCAGAAGAATCATCCAGAATCTCAAATTTTGGGGTAGAAAGAGGCAGGTATACAAACAAGAAGAACAATTGTAGAAGCCTCAAGCTATTTTTCTTTGCTCTCCTCCACTGAGCCACAAAATGTAAAAGAGGCATGCAAAGATGAATGCTGGGTCAAGGCAATGGATGAAGAACTTGAGCAGATCGAAAAGAACAACACTTGGGAGTTGGTTCCTAGACCAAAAGATAAGAATGTCATAGGGACAAAATGGATCTTTAAAAATAAGTTGAATGAAAATGGAGAAGTAATTAGAAACAAGGCCAGACTTGTGTGTAAAGGGTATGCTCAACAAGAAGGAATAGAATTTGAAGAAACTTTTGCTCCCGTTGCTAGACTTGAGGCCATCTGAATGTTCCTTGCTCTCTCAAGCTTTGAGAAGTTCAAAGTATTTCAAATGGACGTGAAATCAGCCTTTCTGAATGGAGACATAGAAGAAGAAGTGTACATTGAGCAACCAGATGGTTTCATTCTTTGGAATGATCCAAATCTTGTATGCAGACTAAAAAAGGCTCTCTATGGTCTTAAACTGGCTCCAAGAGCTTGGTACTACCGTTTGGAAAAATATCTTCATCAAAAAGGTTTTTCAAAAGGATCAGCAGATAGCAATCTCTATATAAAAATTGAAAATGACAAATTGTTAATACTTGTTGTGTATGTAGATGATATTATCTTTAGCAACAATGAAGAAGCTACGAGTCAAAGCTTTGCCTTGGTGATGCAGAAAGAATTCAAAATGTCCTTGCTTGGAGAACCGACATACTTTCTTGGATTGCAAATCCAACAAAATGAAGGCGGTATCTTCTTGTCTCAAACCAAGTACCTCAAGTGGATTTTGAAGAAGTATGGCATGGAAGATTCAAAACCAGTATGTACCCCTATGGTTACAGGATGCAGTCTCAGTGCAAATGATGAATCAGTAGCAGTACACCAACCAACCTATAGATCTATGATTGGAAGTCTACTTTATTTGACAGGTACCCGACTAGACATCATGCATGCAGTGGGAATAGTTGGAAGATTTTAGGAAAATCCAAAGGAAACTCATCTTCAGGCAGTGAAGAGAATTTTCAAGTATCCTAGAGATACAGATCTCACTCTTCATGCTTATACAAATGCAGATTGGGTTGGAAGTGTGGATGACAGGAAGAGCACAAGTGGTGGTGCATTCTTTATGGGTTCTAGATTAGTATCTTGGTTCAGCAAGAAACAGAGTTCGATTTCTTTATCTACAGCTAAAGCGGAATATGTGGCTGCTGCATCTTGTTGCACTCAACTTCTTTGGATGATGAAAACCTTGCAGGACTTTCAAATCACTTGTACACCACCTATCTCCATCTTATGTGATAATACAAGTGCAATCAACATTTCAAAGAACCCAGTCATGCATTCGAAGACCAAGCACATACCGATCAAGTGTCACTTTCTCCAGGAACAAGTGTTGGAACAAAAGGTCAAATTGGAGTATGTTCCTTCTAAGGAACAAGTTGCTGATATTCTCACCAAACCACTGCGCAGGGAGACATTTGAATACCTCAGACAGAAGCTGGGAGTAGTTAATGCATCATCTTTCTGTTAAAACTTGTCTGTTTCAGAGAAAAATGGGTGTACGCGAGTTGCCTGAGGAGGATCTACGTACATACGCTGGTTTGTACAGAGACAGTCGCGTATATGGAGGCTTGATGGATATCAGTAGGGTCAGGCTCTGGTTGAAGATATTCTGATATGGGTCTGACAGAGACCATCCAGCACAGGTTCAGGGGGAGCAGATAATATTCTAATAATGCATTGTTGGCATTATCTTAGAAGCTTTTGGTTCTAGTTCATGGCTGTTGTTTGTTTCAGGTGGAACAAAGGCAGAGGGAGAACAGAAGGAAATCTTGGTGGTGAGTGACAGATGCTGCTGCTATCAGTTATTGATGACTTTCATAAGTCTTGTTCTAGATATTTCATCTCTATGTCATGTATCTCTTTTGTGGTATCTCTTTTATGGTGTCAAGGTCATGCAATGGCCTATTTTGGTTTCCCCACTATGCCTGGGATGAACATGTAATGAACTTGGTTGTCATATGTAAATTTCTGATGTATCCCCACTTGGTTGGGTGATGGATGTATGTATTGAGTCTTTTGGTGATAAGAAGGTCTTTTATGATGTATAAGTCATGGTTCTTCTTGAAGAACATCTTTTGCAGATCTTGCCTATAGTCAGGCGGAGCATGGTCAGCACAGTAGGGCAGAAATTTCAGCATGTACTCAGGGGGAGCACAACCCTTTGCCCTTGATGACAAAGCAGAAGAATAACTTCGAGGATTTTGGGTTGCCATCAAGTCCAAAGGGGGAGATTGTTGGCATTATGGCATAGGTTTGGAGCTATGGCACAGGTGTTGTCCTTGATGGCAACTCTCCTTGGTAATAGATCTCAGGCCAGGCTTTTGGAATGAAAGAAAAGATATATACGCAGGTTCATCTAAACGAAGATGCGTATACACACGGGTTAGACGTTTCAAAGGTGTGTATGTGTATACATGCACTTTCATGCAAGGAAAAGCGCGTATATGTTGGAGAACTTACCTTTGGTCCGTGGTGGTTAGTCATTGGTATTTGAACCTATGGTTTTGGACCATGGTACCTCGTTAGAAGTGTTGATCCCAGGTATTGGGTCCGTGGTATTGGTTTATTATGGTTTTGGACCATGGTATTGTGGAAGGCCTAAAACTATAAAAGAGGAAGGAGATCATGTGGCAAAAGATCATCCGAATTATTATTGAATATCTGATAAAGTGCTAGATCTAGAATACTGGTATTTGGGGTTATGGTGCACATCTGGATCTGAATGATGGAGAAACCTTAGCGCAAAGGGGAGGATAAGTTCTATTGATGGGTCATTATCTTTAAGCTTGAATGATAGTATCTTTGTATGATTTTGATCTGCTATATGTGGCGCTTGCTTGATCTATAAGTCTGATAATCTAGGTTAATTAGTGTTTGAATATCTGAAAGAGAGAATTATCCTTTATAGATCTGTACGCAGGTTTAGTGAAGCGAAGGTGCGTATATGCAGGTTGTTCCAACAACAGAAGCGTATGTATGCGGGTTTCAGGTTATTAAAGTAGCGTATATCTTTTGAGTTGTGATCTAGCTGCTTTTCTTTATTACTGCAATGTTCTGGGTTCAAATTTGGTGTCTGGTTACTGTTACTGTGATCTGGGTACATTCATCAGAGAAGTGTTTATTTTGATTCAGTTTTGATTGGTGAAAAGGTGATTGGTTGATTCAGAAATTCTTGATGTTTGATTGATGTTATTTGTGGATCCAGTCTGAAAATTGATGAAACGTGGTCCCTGAAACAAAGAGAAGGTTGTAGCCTTCTGTAGGCCAGCACCTACGTACTAGTATCTTGGCTAGTGCAAGAGCTAAGGGGGTTGTAGCTCCCTTCCAGGAGAAGCTAGAAAACGAGAGAGGGTTGTAGCTCTCTGTAGGTTGTAGCCTACGTACTGGTAAAGGATTGCACTAGTACAATTCTAAAAAGAAGTTTCTAATTAAAGAGAAGATAGAGACGAATTGCAGCAGGTGGTTTTCACCCACATTGGGTTTCCACCTTATATCTTGTGTTTTTGTGTGCGATTGTCTTTCTGCTCTGCTTTACTGTTTCTGGTTACTGGTTATTTGATTCTCAAACACAGATTAACAATCAACATCCGAAAGATAATGTAAATTAAAAGTTTGCATTGTATACGCGGGTTTCCTTCTGCATAGTTGCGTATATATGTGGGTTTAATTAACTGAAGTAGCGTATATCATTTGATTTTCAAAAAGGAATATTTGACTTGATAATACTGATTCACTCCGCTCTCAGTATTATTTCCAATACAATCCATATCCATCTCAATGGTCCCCATCCACTTCACAAAAACAAAATCGGAAATCAAGTTGGAAAAGACCCACGAACCAGCCAATAGGGACAGTCCCCTTGCCTCAACCTATGCTACGAGCACCTTACACGTTGCAGCAAAATCCTCAACCCAATCTACGACCACAACTCCTAGCACAACCCAACCCAAATCCTAACAATAGACTAGTCCAGTCGGTACAAATTATTGAAGGTCTGGATCTAGAAATTGAGTTGAGAGAATCTAATGAACTCAAATTGAGGTCTGGGTGAATGATCGTGCCATAGGATGATAAAAATATGCAATTGGAAGAACCAATACCTATAGAACAAACACCTCAAAGGGAGAATACAGCCAAGCAGAAAAGCCATGAAAGGACTATTACCTATTCTCCGCCATTCCTAGAAAGATTGATTATACCTCACCCAATCGAATATCCTGACTTCGATCTCCTGAGAGAATTAAAAAATCTTTGTGTAAAAATACCCCTCCTCCAGGCTATTCTGGACATTCCAATCTATGCAAAAACCATTAAGGAATTGTGTACCAAAAAGTCTACGAGGAAAATAAAGGTAACACCAATTGTCCTTGTAGTCGAAACATTGTCTGATTTATTATTAGGCAGAGAGATACTGGTGAAATATGAAGACCCAGGAAACCTCATTGTCACAGTACAAATAAATTGATACTCCTTTCCCAATGCGTTAGTCGATCTAGGGGCAACCATTAATATTCTCACAACAACAACCGGTCAGAGACTTGGCATCACAACCTTAGATCCAACTACGACCTTGCTAGAACTTGCTGACCATTCATTTATTAAACCAGAAGGGACATTACAGAATGTAATGGTGTCTGTAGATTATTGGGAGCACCCACCAGATTTCTTGATTATTAATCCTAGAAACCGGCTAGATGGACATCCTCTAATATTAGGAAGACCTTGGCTAGCGACTGCAGATGCTTATATAAACTATCGAACAAGAAGTATGACTACAACTACAGGAAATGATGTGAAGAAGCTAGCTTTATACCCTCCATCTTATCCAAGCCTAACCATAATAAAAACTAGGAAGCAACCTGTAACATATTTAATTGAAAATACTCGATCACCACTAACTATAACATATGATCCTGAATTTAAGAACCAAATAGAAGATGATATTATTAACACTTACATTAACCGCCCAATTGCTGTATCTGATCTAAAATGTCACATGATTGAAGTAGTCCTTGATAATGAAATTGAATAAGATCCTTTAAAACATATCAATGACCAAAAAATACCAACAACAACTATCTATAATAGCAAACCTATTGAAATTGAGCCAGGGAAAGTCCATAACATCAACAAAAACTTGAGTGATGACCAACAGCAGAAGCTTATTCAAATCCTTATGAAATATAAAGGGCCTTTCGCTTGGGATTACCTAGATATGAAATGGATTGACCCCCAATTATATATGTACCACATCTACAATGAAAAAGATGCGAGATCCATTCGACAACCTCAGGGAAGATTAAACCCTCACCTAAAGGATGTTGTTAAATACAAACTACAGAAACTATTAGATGTAAATTTCGTCTATCCCATATCTAACAGTAAATGTGTTTCTCCATTAGTTTTGGTTCCTAAAAATAATGGGAAATGGCATATATGTGTCGATTACAGAGGGTTTAACAAAGCAACACAAAAAGATCATTTTCCCCTTCCATTTATCGAACAGGTTCTAGACACATTGGCAAGTAAAAAATTCTTCTCTTTCCTAGACGGATTCAATGGCTACAACCAAATCCAAATTGCCCCTGAAGACCAAGATAAGACTACCTTCACCTACCCCTGGGGGACGTTTACTTATAAGGTATTACCCTTTGGATTATGCAATGCACCTGCTACATTCTAGATAGCCATACTCAGTTTTTTTGCAGACTTGATAAATGAGGGATTAGAGGTGTACATGGACAATTTTACACCCTATGGAGATGACATTGAGCAGGCATTACAGACACTCGAGAAAGTCCTGGAAAGATGAATTGCTACTAGGATCTGCTTAAGCCATGAGAAATGACACATGACGATGACAAAAGGCTTGATGTTGGGTCATTACATCTCAACAACTGGAATTCAGGTAGATCCAACAAAAATTCAGGTAATTCTCTTACTAGTTACCCCCTGCACTCAAACAGAGGTACGTAGTTTTTTGGAATTTTCTGGATATTATCGGAGATTTATAAATAAATTCTCCCAAATTGTTGCACCATTATATGCTTTGACAAGTAATATCGATTTTATATGTACTGACAAATGTGACATTTCCTTTGCAAAATTAAAACAACTAGTATCAACAGCCCCAGTAATACGGGGCCCGAACTGGGATTTACCATTCCAAATTTCATCCCATGCATTAGATACGTCCATTGGAGTAGTTCTTGGGCAAGAAGAAGACAAGAAACCCTATGTGATATACTACATTAGCAAAAACTTAACTCTTGCTGAGTTGAATTACACAGTGACCGAGAAAGAGTTTCTAGCTGTAATATATGCTATTAACAAATTTAGACACTATATAACAGGATACCCTGTGGTCCTGTATACTGATCACTCTGCTATCAAATATTTAGCTAATAAATCTATTACAATTGGAAGAGTGACACGATGGTTAATCCTTTTGTAGGAATTTGACATAACGATCAAGGATCAACCAGGAAAGGAAAACTTCGTGGTAGACTTCCTCTCACGTGTTCCAAGAATAGACGATGCGGTGGCAGTAGAAGACCATTTCCCCGATGAGCACCTGTTTGATGTGGCCGTGAAAACATCATGGTACGCAGATGTCACAAATTACTTGGCAGTGGGAAAACTACCCAAACATCTGATGCTCAGAGAAAGAAAATTAATAGTGCAATGTAACACTCGGTTCTCCTAGATTGGAGGATACCTCTTTCACATAGGAGACGATATGCATATCCGCAAGTGTACTAGGAACATGAAATCTATGATATCCTAAAAGCCTACCACGATGGACCTTGCGGTGGACGCTTTGTAGACCGTAGGACTGGAGATAAAAGCTTACAAATGGGCTATTATTGGGCCATGATTTTTAAGGACGCCAAGAAATTTGTCCAGGCATGCGACAACCACCAAAGTATGGGCTTCCCTAGCCAGTCTGACGAAATTCCCCTACATCCATAGTTAGTCATCGAACCTTTTGAATGTTGGGTGTTAGATTTCATTTGCCCAATAAATCCATCATCTAATCAAAAGTCATATATATTGTTTGCGATGGAATACGTGACTAAATGCGTGAAGGCAGTAGCATTACCAAGACCAATAGAGGAAACAATAATCAACTTTCTTTTTGAAATTTTCGTGTGATATGGCTTGCCCATAGAAATAATTACGGATGGAAAGCCACAATTTGTAGGCCATAAGATTGCTGCTACACTAAAAAATCATCACATTTTTCATAGAATCACATCTCCATACCACCCATAGGCAAACATCCAGGTAGAGATTACCAACAAAGTAATCTAGGCCATTCTAAGAAAGATAGTTGCCTCGCATAGACTTGACTGGGCTACCCAATTGCCAGAAGCCCTATGGGAATATCGCATGACCTGGAGGAATACCACAGGATACTCCCCATATCAGTTGGTGTTTGGTAAGTCTTGAGCCTCAAACCTGCATTTTTTTACACATCCTCTCAGCCTCCTTTTCCTATTCATTTCCTTCTTTTGCCACTCATTCCCTCCATCAAATTGCTCAAATCATTGTATTTTAGGACTTTTTACATGGTTTGTTAATTATGCTAATGACTGTGTTGTTGGATTAGAATTTTGGTTCAAGTGCTGCGCTTTCCGCAGCTCACACAGGGTTTCCGCAGCTGATCCCGGTTTCTGCAGCCAACCCCGGATTCCGCAACTGTTTTATTAAACGGCATATTCCAGATGTCCTCTGGGCAGAAGAGCCACATGGGCCAATTCGTGGAACCAAGGACATGGTGTGTGTCCTTCCAGCTCAGCCAAACCAGTCATAAAATCCCATGGTCAACGAGGGGGCAACTACGGTCAACAGAGGTCACTGGCGGTGGCACGACTCTGCGTGTTCGATTTTAGAGCACGTGAAGAACAGTTGGCCTCTTCCTCAGCCACGAAGATGATGGGAAACACAAATCCAACAGAAGATTTAATGCCCACCACGACCGTTGCCTAAATCCGAGGACGCTGCCAGATTACGTGTTTTTACACAGCTGATAGAATAGCGTAGTTTGTGTTAAGTTAGTTTTGTTTTCTCTGCTATAAATAAAGCGTCTCTAAACGCTCGATAGTTAGCTGCTGATATGTAATTTTGAACCCCACTGTACTTTCTATTTTGATACATAATATATGAGAAGACTGTTCTCCATTTGAGCGTGTAACTGATCTTTTGAGCTGGCTGGAGTAGGCAGAGGGCCCCTGTTTACTTAAGGCCTGTACAGTGCTTTTAATTTCCTGTATTTCTTTTTATCATTTTATGTAGAATAGTTGTACAGAATGCCTTTGATTGCTGTGTTTCGATCATGTACAATAGCTGTATATAAACGTTGAATTCTACTCATTTATATTTCTGCACTTTTCCATGACTGATCAGTGTGTTTTGCAGATTGCTTAGGCGTGCCCGGGACAGTTTCTTTTCTTTCTTTTTCACAGCTAGTGACACTTGTGATCATCTTGTCTATGTTGCTGACCTTCTTTGTTTTGCAGCCTTTATTTCTTTGTTATCATTTCTTTAAGTTGCATAGTTGCTTACTACTTTTAGACATCAAGTTGTTTACTTATTGATGGTTTCTTCTCTATAATTCAATATCTTTATTGAGGACCAAAATATCACTAACACAGCTTGGTTTAGTTGCTCAAGAACTCACAATTGCTTGGCTTATTTTTGACTGTTTCTCACATGATATATTCAGTTAAAAGACAAGAGGTTAAGAAGAAGTTAAAGTATTTGTGACTAGTCTTTCTTTTATGTAGATTTACTTCAGTTTCATATTACTTAGTTTTAGCTAGACTTGACATAGATTTCATTCTCATTTTCTTGCAGCAGCATAGATACTGGGCCAATGTCATTAGTATTTTATTTGATGCCTTCATTTTTTTTTAAGAGTTGATTTCATTTCAGTTGTTGTTCAAAGCTTTCTTGTAGATTACTTTTAAGTTTTAAGAAACCATTTAGAACCCATCAAAATCGCACACACTTCACTCACTTTATTTTATTTCCATCAACCTCACAATAGGTGAAATATATTTGAAAACAACTCAAAAAGTTAAAAACGACAAAAACATAAGAAACAGTTGCCTAAGTACATACAGTACACATCACTTCATCAGCTTACGAGCCCCGGGTTGACATTTAAAAGTTGCAATTTAAACATCACTAAATTGACCAAACATTTTGGCACCGTTGCCGGGGAAGTGAAAATTAGGTAGCCAATTCTTAAAAAAAAAAAAAAACAAGAAAATTTCAAGGAAGGAAAATTAATAACCTCTCAAAGTATGCTCTCCTCTTGCACCTAGAGTGATCTGGAGGATCAGAAAAGAGAAAGTTATTGGTTTAATAGTTTCTTGAGTATGCTCTCTTCTTGCACCTAGAGTGACCTGGAAGATCAGAAAGAGAATTATTACCCTGACTTGAAGGAAAATAAAAAATGACATGCATAGAGCAAGAGATTCTAGGGGAAGGTTTTTAGCTAGAGCTAAGAGTTCGATTTTTACAAGTCCATCTACTTCAAGGAATAGACAAGAGACACCTCCATTATCTCCAACTCACACTCCTAGCCCTAGGATTCATGGAATTCAAGAGGCAATAGTTGACTCTCCCACACCATCCATCGAATCTGAAAGAGACCCTTTTCTTCCTTCCATAGGAGGACAAATTGTAATTGAAGAAGTAGAATCATCTGAAGAAGAGGGAGAAATTCCTTCTCATTCACCCTTAGTAGAGGAATCGGAAAACTCTGAACTCTCCGGGGAAACTACCATGATAGAAGAAGGAGCACCTGGATTTGGTAGGGGTAGAGGTAGAGGAGGAGGTCGAGGTAACATTGGGGGAAATAGGGATGGAGATAACTCATTCGGGTTTCCTATAGTCGATGAGGACTCCCGAGCCACCATGAAAAACATCTCACCATCTGTCCTCCCAAATTTCCATGGGATGAGGAATGAGGACCTTGAAACATTTCTATTTGAGTTTGAAGTCGTTTGTCAAACTTATGATTATCTGGAAGACTCTCAAAAACTCAAACGGTTTCCTTCAACATTGAAAGGAGCAGCACTAAAGTGGTTCATGGGATTACTCACTCAATCCATTAGGTCTTGGAATGATATGAAACAAACATTTTTGGATAGGTACTTGGACTATTGTATGCCCACCAATCATAAGGATGAGGTATTCAAAATGGTACAAAAGGAAGATGAAAATTTGGAGGATTTGCTTGAAATATTTCAATACAATTTGAAAAGAGCAAAAATGAACAACTTAGATGAGGAGACCTTGAAATCCCTTTTGTTAAAAGCCATTAGAGATGAATGGATAGACATTTTGAACATGATGGGGAAGGGAGATATATCTCAACTTTCACTCAATGATATAGCAAAACTATGTGTCCATCTCTCAAGGGGGGAATCTAAAACTCAAAAAGGGCCCAGAGATCCTTCTCTCCTCAGAGCAAACAAATCTGCAACTGGATCAGTAAGTAGGGCTGAGATCGGCAACATGCTTGATGAATTCAAAACTGATATCTTAGGGAGTCTTAGTGAACAACTAGACACTCTTAAGATTCACAATAAGCAGAAAGCAGAAGCTGAGGCTTTGGCCATCTTTTGCCCAAAGTGTAGAAAGAAACATGCTTTAAGGGAATGTCCCTTGGAAGCAAAAGTTGTAGAAACATGTGTAATTTGCTCAGAAAATCATGAGACCAAGGATTGTCTTTCAATCCCTGGGCTCAAAGCTGTTTTTCAAGAAGATCCAAGTACACTTGAATCTCTCTGTTTTGTTGCAAGGAGACCTTGGCAGGGGCAACAAAATCAAGGGTTTAACAACTCTATGAATTTTCAACCTCCACCAAATTGGAATCCTTGGAAACAACCTTGGCCCCAACCTCAAAATCCTTTTCAAGCATGGGTACAAGGTATGCAGAATCCTTATGGGAGATTTGCTCAGTTCTACCAATATCCTCCATCTTTTCAAAACCAACAAGCTCCACAACTTCCAAATCAAAATCCACAACTATCACCATTTCCACAACAACAACAACCTTCTCAACAGAATCCCAATTCTCAACTCTTGCTTCCATTCCAACAGAAGTCAAATCAACTTCCTTCTCAGCCATTGCCAAACCCCAACAATAAAAACCCTCAAAATGCTTACATGATGGAAGGACAACCTTTTCCTACCTATATGATTGTTCCTCTCAATGAAGTACAACTCAGATCAGGTAGAGTGTTAGACAAACCTTCTATAAAAGCTCAAGAGCAAAGAATTTTTGAGGAGGAATCTCTTGAAGCCAATAAGGGTTTTGAAGCATCTCTTCAAAACTCAAACACTCAAAAAGGAAAAGAAAAAGAATTAACCCCCACAACTCCCATAGTTGAGCAACCTACATCTCTATCCACACCTCCTTTTCCTGAAAGATTACAAATTGACAAAGGAGTGGAAAAACAAATTTGGTTGCCTGACTATAATTTCCTAGATGAATTGAAGAATGTCTGTATCAAGATTCCCTTGTTACAAGCCATTAAAGAAATTCCTATTCTAGAAAAAACAATAAAGGAGTTGAGTCTTAAAAGACCAGGAAGGAAACCAAGAGATACTAGAAGGATCCACCTGGTAGGAAAAATTGCAGACATCATGATGGGAAAAATTACTATGCAGAAATATGTAGATCCCGGTAGTCCAATTGTCAAAACACATATCAATGGGGTAGAAATATCAAATACTTTGATTGATTTAGGGGCGGCTATTAACATTATGAGTAGACAGACTATGGAAGAGCTAAAACTTCCTAATCTTCTTTTTACACCTACTTTATTGCAACTTGCAGATCGATCAATTATTAAACCAGATGGTGTATTAGAAGACATTCCTGTCTCCTTATATTCTTGGGAATATCCAGTGGATTTCATGATTTTAACTCCCAAAAGTAATCTAGGAGGACATCCTCTTATTTTAGGAAGACCTTGGCTAGCCACAGCTGATGCTTTCATAAGTTGTAGGTCTGGGGATATGTACATTTCTGATGGTAATTCGACAAAGAAGTTCAATCTGTATCCTCTAGCAAAAGCAATCACAGAAATAGGAGATAATGAGTGGGTTGATGATGAAGATACTATACAACCTGTCTTTACCATTTCTGAGATTAGTGAAGATAGTCAAATTCTGAATACAATAGAAAATTTTGAACCATCTTCAGAATATGACTCCACACAATTTCAGTTGGATTCTGACATAGAGTGTCTATCATCTAGACAAATGTCTCTTTTCTCTATGGAAGAATTTGGTAGTTCTGCCATTGAGATCTTTCCAGGAAAAACACTAAACATCAACAGAAACTTGGAAAAATCACAACAGGAAGAGCTAACCAAAATCTTGCAAAGACATTCTACTGCATTTGCATGGGAGTATACCGATATGAAAGGTATTGATCCTAAGACTTGCATTCATCACATCTACATTGAGGAAAACAGTAGACCAATCAGACAACCTCAAAGAAGGATGAATCCAAATCTTAGGGAGATAGTGAAAGAAGAGCTCCAAAAGTTACTTAATGTAAACTTTATTTACCCTATTTCAGATAGCCGGTGGGTTTCCCCTTTGGTTATAGTACCTAAAAAGAATGGTAAATGGAGGGTTTGCATTGATTACAGAGAATTGAACAAAGCAACCTTGAAGGATTACTTCCCTTCACCCTTTATTGATCAAGTATTAGACACTCTAGTAGGTAAAAAGTATTTCTCATTTTTGGATGGTTTTAGTGGTTACAATCAAATTCAGGTAGCACCTGAAGACCAGGACAAGACCATATTTACCTGTCCATGGGGAACTTTTGCTTACCGAGTACTTCCTTTTGGATTATGTAATGCACCTGCAACATTTCAAAGGGCAGTACTAGGAATCTTTTCTGATCTAATTCATGATTGTGTAGAGGTCTATATGGATGATTTTACAGTTTATGGTAATTCATTTGAAGAGGCATTAGAAAATTTGGAAAAAGTCCTTGTAAGATGTAAAGAAACAAATCTTTCATTAAGTCATGAAAAATGTTTTATGATGTTTACTGAAGGGATTATTTTAGGACATCATATTTCAGGAGATGGAATCAAAGTTGATAGATCAAAAGTCGAAGTCATCTCCAAGTTACCTATTCCAAATTGTGAAAAAGATGTTAGAAGTTTTCTTGGGTTTACTGGGTATTATAGAAGATTTATTGAAAACTTCACCAAGATAGCATCTCCACTCTTCAAATTACTTACCAAAGACTATGAATTCAAGTGGGATCCTGACTGTCAATCTGCATTTGAAACTTTAAAAACTAGAATATCTGAAGCACCCATTTTGAGAGGGCCAAATTGGAAACTCCTTTTCCACATTTCTACAGATGCTTCAGATACAACTCTAGGAGCTGTGTTGGGTCAAAAGGATTTAGTTCCTTATGCCATTTATTACACCAGTAAAAATTTGACTCCCACTGAGTTAAATTATATTGTGACTGAAAAAGAGTTCTTAGTCGTTGTTCATGCAATCAACAAGTTTAGACACTATATAACACGCTATGAAACTTTTGTCCATACTGATCATTCTGCAATTAGATATCTCATGAATAAACCTGTTACTAATGGCAGAGTTACAAGATGGCTTTTACTTTTACAAGAATTCAATATTACTGTGTTAGATAGACTAGGGAAACAAAATACAGTAGCTGATTTCTTGTCTAGAATCCAAAATACTAATGAAGATTCTCCTGTAGAGGATAAGTTTCCAGATGAATATTTGTTTGCAGTAACTACTAAAACTCCTTGGTATGCAGATATTGCTAACTATTTGGTTACAGGGAAGCTACCTCCACACTTATTTCCTAATGAGAAAAGGAAAATCATTCAGGAGAGCTCAAAGTATTCTTGGATTTCTAATGAATTGTTCAAAACAGGGCTAGATTGTGTGATCAGAAGATGTGTGCGGGAAGATGAAATGCCTGACATCCTTAAAGCATGTCATGATGAACCATGTGGTGGACACTTTGCTGACAAGAGGACGGCCTATAAAATCCTTTCTTTAGGATATTATTGGCCTTCTCTCTTCAAAGATGAAAAGCAATATGTTAGAAGGTGTGACAGCTGCCAAAGAGTTGGGAGACCAACTCCTTCAAATGAAATGCCACTACAGCCACAGGTACTCATCGAACCCTTTGAGAAATGGGCTCTAGATTTCGTTGGACCTATTAATCCACCATCTAAACAAAAGAAGTATATATTGGTTTGCACTGATTATGTTACTAAATGGGTAGAAGCCAAGGCATTGCCTTCTGCCACTGAAAATTCAGTTATTCAATTTCTTTTTGAGGATATTTTTACTCGTTTTGGTGTCCCAAGAGAAATTGTGACAGATCAGGGAAGTCAATTTACATCTAAATTGATGGAGAAGCTGATGGAGGAATACAAAATCAAGCATAGAAAATCTACTCCATACCATCCGCAAGCAAATGGTCAAGTGGAATCTACAAACAAAGTTCTTGAGAGCATCATCACCAAGACTGTTCATCTCCACAGAAGAGATTGGGTAGAAAGGCTTCCTGAAGCCTTATGGGCCTATAGAACTACATGGAGGAACACAACAGGACATTCTCCCTATGAACTTGTTTATGGGAAAGAAGTCTTGCTCCCCATTGAGTTTCAAATCAAGACCTTCAAGATGGCAGTTCAATTGGGGATGAGTCTATCAGAAGCCCAAAAGCACAGAATGGAGCAGCTAAATGAGCTAGATGAAATAAGACAAGATGGAATTCTAAGGACCGATCTAGTTCAGCACCAAAGAACTAAGTGGCATGACCGATATATCAAAGAGAAGAAGTTTCAAAAGGGATATTGGGCATTACTGTTTGATTCAAAGCTTAAAGACTTCAAAGGGAAATTTCAAACTCATTGGCTTGGGCCATATGAGATTGATGAAGTCTTTAGCAATGGAGCAGTTCGAATCAAGACTATTGATGAGTTTCAAACTCCTCTCATTGTGAATGGCCACCGATTGAAAATTTATCATAAGCCACTCTCAAAAGAGGACTTTGTCAAAATATTTCAAGAAAATTCTGCAATAAGGCTAATGGAGAAGAATTCTTCTCCTCCATCAGCCTAATCTTTGTTTCTTTCTTAATTGAAAAAAAAAGAAGAAAAAGAAAAAAAAAGAAAAATGTGTATAAGCCTGAAAACCAATCTCAGATTGGCGGTCTTATACAGAAAATATGAAGTGAAAATCAGGGAAACCTGACACTCTATATTTTCCAAAAAAAAAAAAGCTCTCTCTCTTTCCATCCTCACTTCATCTTCATTCCATTTCACTTCACCTTCATCATTTTCCATCTCCATTTCACTTCATTCCATTTCATTTTTCCACTTCACTCCATTCACTCCATCTCATTCCATCAATAAAAGTCCCTCTCAGGACTATTTCATTTAGTTAAGTCTTCTCTAACTACTTCTTGGTATAGACAGAAAGGTGTTGTTTCAGTTTCCGCAGCTGAGAACTGTTTCCGCAGCTCGCACCAGTTTTCGCAGCTCGCACCAGTTTCCGCAGCCAGCACCACTCTGTCTCTACAGCTAGCAGCACTCTGTTTCAAAAAGATTAACATCATCATCATCACCAAAGGCAACAAGGATATGAGGCACCTGCAGGATCAAAAAGCAATCATGGATCAGCAACCTTAATCAACAAATGGAAAACCCATGAAGGTATGATCAAAATCATTTCCAAACAACCATTTAAATGTCATTTTATGCATAATTATTAAATCGTGGACATAGCCACTAAATGCAATGATTCGGCAAGATCATCCCACTTCTCCTCCACGATAATCCTTCATCCACCTCATACCCTCCTAACGGTCTCATAATCACTCTTAGTTCAAACTCAAATCGAGACTGCGCTTTCATTAATTAGCCGTACAAGGAAGAAGAGACCTATCGTACTACGTCTCTTCTCCACCACGATCTCCGCAGCCAATGCTTAAATGTGTGCGTAAGCCGCCCGACTCCAAGGGATTTGGCCGTTATTCCATTCTCTTATCACCCCATTTCCGCACGCATTTGAACTCATTCTCGTGTTTGTCTTCTACTCCCTCGCACTCACACCATTTCCACTCTCATTTTCGCTGCAAACTCCACGGCTCTGTTTCAAACCCCGCAGCTCTGTTTCAAACTCCACAGTTCCGTTTCAAACCCGTATTGCCTTGCATTACATTGCGGCTATTCCACTTATAGCCGTAGTCCATTTGTTTTTCCCGTGAGCATCCTCCTTGAGCATCCATACACAGTCAAAGCTTCAGCCGAAGTTGAGAGCCGAAGATGGGGAAACTGCTTAGAGCTGAACCTGAAGGTTCAAAGTATCTAGAAGGATACCCACAGACAAAGGAAGCATTAAAGAAGGCAAAATGGTTGAATTTCATTCAAAAATTCAGAGGATATGATAAGGAGGTAACGAAAGAATTTTCTCGATCATTCAATGGACACACTGTGGAAGTAAGGGACCTGAAATTCACAATCACAGAGAACTCCATAGCAACAGCAGCCAGTCTACCTCAGGTGGGAGACCGATGGTTCAAGAACAGAGTGGTGGAAGATCAGGGATGGAAAGATATACTTAAGAACCCAGGTATGGACACTTCAATATTCACCAAAGGGATTCCTGTACATGTAATTAAGGAAGAATGGACTGCATTGTTATTACTTGTTCAAAAATTTGTCACATGTGAGGGCCGCTTTGGCACTATGTATATGTACCATGCTAGAATTATGATGAACTTCATGGAAGGCCATGCCATCAATTTACCCTATTTTCTGTTAAGAAGCCTAACGAAAATGAGTTCCACTGTCCAAAAGAATATAGGCCATATTGAACCTCACTTGTATCACCACGGGTTCATTAGAATTCTCATAGAGGACCAATTGAAAAACAACAATGATACATGGGAAAAGTTTTTAGTCAGGAATCATTTTCAAGAGGTAACTGAAGCTTCCGCTAGAAGCTCTCCTAGAGTCCCAAAAAGAAGTAGGAGAATGAAAAAAGATGTTGCAGCCCAAGATCCTCCTATTGTAGAAACTCAGGAGACTACTCAAGAAGAAGAGGTAGAGAGAGATAAAACCAAGAAATAGAAAAAGGAGAAAGGGAAACAATTTTTCAGGAATCATATTCATCACCTGAACCTTCAACAGAAGAAGACTCTCAAACCTTGGCTGATAGACTCACACAACTTCAAGCTGCTGCCCTCTCAAAGAAGAAACAGAAAGAAAAACAGAGTGCCTAGCCAAAGAGCACTAGTGCACAAGTGAGAAGAAGCAGTAGAATTAAAGAAAGAATGAGTGTGACTAAAGAAAAATAGTCACATTTCATTGATTTGGGAGAAAGTACACCGGAAAAGGCTCCGACTCAGCTTGACCTTGAGTCCACTCCTCCACGGAAAGAGAGTCCCTTCCAGCCAGAACTTCAAACAGAATTTCATTTTGAACATAGCCCAAGGAGAACACCTGAAATTGACCCTGACCAGCAGGAGGTATACAATTATTTGGAGACCTTGGAGCAATCAGTTGTAGGTCCAAGCACTATATTGCCTCTTAATGAACAGGTCCAATCTTTAAAACAAGAGGTGTTTGAGCTAGAAGTCCTGAACTGGCATATTAAACAAGAAAACGAAGCATTGAAAGAACAAAGCAAGGTGGACAAAATTGTCCATGACAACACCATGCTTCACTTAGGACTCTGGCAGAAGAAGAACAGAAAATTGAAGAGAAAATGCAAGAAACTGAGCAGGGCCTTGATCAATTTGAAATTCAAGTGTTTAGTTAAGAAACCAAGAACAATTTTGGCAACAAGAAGAAAGAAAAGAAGGCTAGATGTTTTGGCAGAAGCATCTGAGCACATGGACTGAAAAGTAATGACAAAGTTTTGGTTGCATGAGGACATGCAACACCTTCATAGTGGGGGTATGTTGAGCCTCAAACCTACATTTTTTTACACATCCTCTCAGCCTCCTTTTCTTATTCATTTCCTTCTTTTGCCACTCATTCCCTCCATCAAATTGCTCAAATCATTTTATTTTAGGACTTTTTACATGGTTTGTTAATTATGCTAATGACTGTGTTGTTGGATTAGAATTTTGGTTCAAGTGCTGCGCTTTCCGCAGCTCACACAGGGTTTCCGCAGCTGATCCCAGTTTCTGCAGCCAACCCCGGATTCCGC